>CM072340.1:20015000-21215000 GCA_036874045.1 Cymodocea nodosa | reverse complement strand
GTTTTGCTAATACATTCATGATAAACAAAAGTCATACATATCCCACATACGTTAGTCAATGAAGCATTGTCCTTATGTAGAACATGAGCAAATTGTCAACTTATGCAATTAATAGTAACAAATTTAGTTAACTGTCAAAGTACTTTGAACATTGAATTAGTGACGATGACATCTACACAATTTAAGGGGAGAATAGATAATTATTGGGATTCAACAGAAACATCTTATAGAGGAAAAGTTAAAAATCCCTGAGGTAGTTATCCATTCTAAGAACGTAAAATTTCATTCCATATACCTCTAATTATAGCATACTGTTCAATGAGGTAATCAACCATTCCATCGAAGGAAGGAATGTACCCATGTAGCCCCTCCGACAAACCGAATCCTGGGTAGTCCATCGCGTAAACTCCATAACCAGCATCGGCAATCCTCTTAGCAATTCCTGTGTAACAAGGAAATCCAACTGAATGATCAAATGACAACAACTGCCAAACGCGGGCACTCAATCGGACCCACCAACTAACATACCTTCGAAGAAGAAGGTGCAAGTGTCTCCATAACCATGGCAGAAGAACACCGCCCCTTTGGTAGCAACACCATCCCTAGGTGTCCAGCTCTTGCAGAACACCTCGAGCCCTTTCGAATTCCTCTCGTAACTCTACAATGTACACACCAAAACCTCAGAAACCATACATGGTATGATGTCACCTTTGCGCTGAATTACCGACAAACACAGGGGAGCTACCTCATTCATCGCGATTCCCACCGGCGCCATCTGGCACAGAGTAAAAACAAGGACTCAATGCCAAAAAAGTCATTCACAGCAGGACAAGCCACCGTCGCTAGCAGTGGTGTAGAAACGACCAGAGTTAGCGTTACCTTGAAAAGGAAATGGTCGAGACCGTTGTGCACATCAACGAAGGCATCCCGAACGCGCCTTCTGGCGGAGACAAAGTCCAGCTTCTGGGAGGCTAAGGCATTCATCTCCTCGCTCACACCATCGATCGCCTTCCTCTTTCTCGTGGCCGCAACCACCAGGGGTCTCGACAGAGCAGTCGAGATTCGTCTCGGCCGCCACAACAATAGCGGTGGCGGGGCCGCCGGGAGGGAGAGCAGAGCCATGACTCGGCAGAGAGTTTCGAATTCCGGATCGGGAAAATAGTGACATTGTACATGGAGAGAGAGAGAGAGAAATAGGTCTGATGATCCGCAGACATATCGTAAGGCTTCTGAGTAGCCGACAAGTGACGAATGATACGGTGACGTGCACATTGGTTCAGACCGTCCCAGTGGGTCGTTGCGAGGAAGTAGAAACGAGGAAGGTGTAGAGACGAAAGAAAGAGGCATGTGGTAAAAAGGAGGTAACTGTAGCCCTCACTTCAATGTATTTTCTGGGAAACGTCAAACGTGACAAGGGAGAATTGAAAAGTTTGACTTTGATTTACAAGGAGTTTGTCGTTTGAGGTGTATGAGATGGCAATTAAAAAATACTGATATAAACTCACATTAAAGTTTTAAAAAATACACAGTTAAGATTTAGCAATTGTTGCGTTAAGAGGTGTTAATTATTGTCTCCGATTTTAACCACTTTGTTTGATTCACGGAATTAAGCAGATACAGCGATGGAAGGAGAAAACACCATCTGATGATGTTATTTTACGGACTCTTTTTTGTAAAATTAGATTGAAAAATCTGTAGCATAGGAATGATGCAAATCATTAAGATTTATGCTAGGAATAAATGGTGTGAAGTAGCGTTTAGTAAAAATTAATTGCCTTTATTTATCAGAATAACAACATTCTTCATAATCTTATAAAAATTCATTGTCAATTGCTATTGTCTTAATATGAAAACAAGAGTTATTAATTTTCATCAATGTTGGTTTATTTTTCTCAAAACCATCCATCACTTTTTTAATTTCAGAAAATGTGACTTATTTTTCTCATGCTAAATTTCACATAAGTTTACATGAATACCCTTTACCGCTGAAAAAATGAGATATGACATGAACATTACAAGGAGAGACTTTATCACTTTCAATCAATTGATTTTAAGTTATATTTTTACATTTCAAAATAATATCAAAACTAAAAATGATCTTATACACCTAAAATTTTGCACACAGAAAGATTCAAAAATAGAAACAACTGTAAAACAATATCATACTGGAGAAGTTATAAAGGTGAAGTTAAAATTTGTATATACATAAGAAAAGACTTCTTCATTCATAGTCAAATGATTTTAAATTGAATGTGTATATTTCTATAATTTAAACCAAAATATCAAACAAACCATTCTTTCGTTGAATTGTACGACGAGAACCATCAGCCACTTGGTGAAAGAACATAGCACAAAAGGAGACAAGAAATATGTACAATGTGTAGAGATTCCTTGACATCCCAAATTCTATCTCGTGTTGTAAATCTTGGTAATATATATACCATGTGTAATTGTGTGTATCTGTCTCTGCTCCATTGCTGGGTGACTTCAGAATAAATTTAATTGATGTGATGATATTCACGCGCTGAATGTTTTCCTTATTGTAGAGATTGAAGCCTTGTCGATTTCCCTCCCAAGATCATTTATTTTCTTTAGCAACAGGGACTTCTCCCTCTCAAGCTGCAACATGTACTCCTCCTGCATGTCCTCTATGCTTTCCACCTCGCTCATGAAGAGTGATGGATTTTGAAGATCACCATCGTCCATGAATGCCTGGATTTTCTTCAGCTGTTCCCTCATCTGTTCAAAATATACAACTGATCACAAATGGTACAGAATTCTTTTCCATCTTTGGTTGTTACATGATTGGTAGATCAGCGCTCTTGCACCATCGAAGTAAAATCATCAGGAGAAAGCAGTGTCCCATAAAAATGATGAAGGGAATTCAAATTTAAACCAAAAGGCCTATCTTGTGTCTTACCTTGGCAGAAATCTTGCTGGCCTCACTGAAACTTGAGACGTCAGCATCCACACTTGATCTCTTTTCTAGTTCAGGAAACTTTCTTGTCACTTGAATGTGGATCTCACCACTTTTGACACCTTGAAGCGGTATCCACTTGTCAAATACTTGATTAGGTGGCAGTGTTTCATACTCCACTTTGCAACTCCCTATACTAGACGTCGGCAACAAAGCATTGTGATCCTTCACATGCAAGTCCAAAGGTTTTCCAGTGTCACGAAACTCCAATGTTTGGTTCCATTGTGGGTGTAACGTTTTGGAAACCACCTACATGAAGGAAGAAAAGTCTAGTGCATGAAGAATAATTGATCTCAATTTGACAGACAACAATGACTAACATGGAACTGTTTTCTATGAAGATTTTGAGATTAATTTCAGCCAAAAAACATTCGAGAGGAATAAGAGAAATGGATGACTATCAATCAATGCAGACAAAAATGGTCAAAAGTAAGAGTTGGACCAAAGAGCGAATGACAAGAATTTGAGCAGGAAGCCATAAGTAACTTCGTGTCACAAGCACTAAAAAGGAAAAATTGAAATGGATGTAGATTAAATTACCATATGCCAAAAAAGGATATTTCCTGGAATTGAAGCAAACCATATCACCGAGTTGAATTCTTTTGAAAGTAAGAATATTTCTCTCTTTGAATGTATTCTTTGTTGGATTGCATAGAGAGCAAAATGAAAGCTTCTTTCCTTTCAAATTTCACCTCTAGAGTAATTGAAGGAAAAAATCGTCCATTGGAATACGTTTTACTTACCGATCCACAAACTTTATGCGGGTGATCAACAGAAAAGATAATGCAATTTAATTGTAAAAAGTCATATAAATATTCATAATTTAATCTGGAAGCATTCCTCCACATATTCAGGATACAGTGAACAGCAAAACCCTAGGCCATGTTTAGATGGTTGTAATCTTAGATGTAAGTTTATAGAATTACATTTTTACCAAATCACAATATTTGGTTATAGATTAAATATCTATAGCAATTATATCACATAAGACCTTGTTTGTCTAGTTGAATCACATTCAAAGGATAGCAGTTCCTTATAATTGATATTCAAAAATTGTAATCTACAATGATAACAGTCCAAGTCATAATTTCACTGTGGAGTTATTCATATGAATCCTTGTCTTCCAAGTATATGTGTTTATTGTCAAATATTTAATTAAGTTACATATATCTAAATTTTTTCTTATAATTGTTAATCAAGTAAGTTTAGATCTACCTCCACTTCTTTGAATTTTTTTTACATCAATTAATTATCTTCTCCTAACTGATGCATTCTTTAGTCTCTTAAAGATATGATCAAATTACCTAAATCAATTTTCTCTTATCTTATCTTCCAATAAGTGCAACTCTTATTCTTTTCCTAATAAAATCATTTTTTGAATTTATCACTAATCTAAGTATAGCATTTCAACAACACTAATTTTTTGCATATACTCATGTGTTAAAACCTAGCATTCTGACCCATAAAGTATAATTGGGCGAATGATAGTTTTATAAAATTTTTCTTTTAATTTTATGGATATCCTTCAATCACACAACACTCTAAAAACATTTTTCCACTTCATTCATTCTTCTTTAATCGTATGGATAACATCCTCTATACTTTTAATCATTACTACTTATTATAGATTTTAAATATTTAAAAGTTTTACTTCTATAGATATCATGACCATTTAAATATATACCTCTATTATTCCTACTTTCATTGAACCTATATTTCATATACTATGTTTTTGACCAACTTAATCTAAATCCTTTAGATTCTAAAATATCTCTCCATAATTCTAATTTAGAACTAATTTCTGACTTATTTCCATCAACCAAAACTAAGTCATCAACAAACAACACACATCAGGGTTTTTCATCTATAATTAAGACAAACAAATTTGAATTTATAGAAGACCCTTAACGTAGACCTATGTTTATAGAAAAGTTTCTAATTTCTCATCTTATAATTTTAACACTAATAACTGCTTTATCATTTGTTCTTTATAATATCAATATATCTTATTAATACTTCTTTTCTTCTTAAAAGTTACCACTATAGATTTCTAGATACTTTATTATAAACTTTTCTAAGTCAAGGAAAACGATATGAAAGTCCAATAATTATAATCTAATCAAGAAATATAATTGAATTGCATTATATTACTTACATGTATGATTACCCAATCAAATAAAACCTAATTAAAAAAGAAAACTGGGTCATCAAATGTTTTCGGAAATGAAGAACATGAACAATGTATGAAATTGAAAAATTAATTACCTTTGTACTTTTCTTAATGTTTCCATAACGCACTTTTACATAAGGATCACTGGTGCCTCTCAGATCAGCAGCAATGAGATCCCTAGCTTCAATAAGTACTAGCTCAATCAAACCATAACCACATTTCTTCTGAGAATTCTGACAGTATAGATTCATAAAAACAGAACTAGAGTAGGTGATTTGAACATGAAAATAACTTGTTTAATAAATAAAAGAACCTCAAGTAACAATTCAGAATTATTGATTTTACTAAAAATCCAAAAGGGAATTTGGTGCATCTAAAATTTCATGGACTCACTATTTTTCTTATTATGATTGTTAGTATTCATCTACCTTACAATCATGAGATATTAGGAAATAAAGAGAATTATATATCATATTTATAGAACGAAAGTTTATAAGCAATATTCTTGATACCTCTGGATCTTCATTCTTCATTACTTCCAACTGGAGTCTCAGTTCTCCTTTATTAGCTTTATCCAGAGGAATCCAAACATCCCTTAGAGAACCTTCCAGAATCCCATCTATGGTGACCCTTGCACTTCCTACATTTTCATCACTGAAGAGTTCTGCATTGTAGCATTTTATCTTAAGGTATTCCCCATCAGCTACTTCGTCAAATTCAAAACTTTGGTTCCATACAGGATTTGAATTATGAGAAATTGTCTGTGTTTTATAAATAACCTGAAACAAAACTATGTTATATACCTAAATTGTTAGCATTCAGAATACTCAAATGGTTTATGAATTATTTTGGTGAATTAGAGAGCAAAAACACAAGTACTGAAAGACGAAGATAAGGAAGACTACCTTTGCATACTCTAATCTAACATAAAGATCAAGTTTTCCAGCTTTTGCTGTTAAATTCTTTCCTTCAACGACATTGACCTTGATCTTCCTTCCTGTTCTTGATTTGAATGAGCCATGGCTATTTTTTTCGGATCTTGTGCCAGTGAAGTTTATTGAACTATTTAAACCATCTGAAAACTGCCACTCTTTCAGCATAAGACTCACAGCCAGCTGTAACATAAAAAACAAGAGGCAACACAGATTTAGAAACAGTAGACAATAGTGTCGCGGCATCATTCATTTTAATTTCCACATCAACGCCTTTGAAATATAATCACTGTTATTTGTTGCAGAGTCTGCAATTGTACAGAAATATCATCAATATTTTATTCACTAAATTTAGTTTTATTCATGAGAAACAATGAGAACAGAAGCCTCAAGCCAAATACGGCTTTACCATCTAAACAGATGGCATAGATTAGTGGGCATGCTCAATGTGTTTTCCTTTCAGAATCTTGTTTACAAAATCCTTGATTATATTGATCCTTCTATGAGCTTTATAGTATTCCTTCGAGTACTTCTATGAAATCTTTAGAATAACACAATAAAATCAATGACTTTTCTCAGAAATTATTGATATGGTTGAATTATTCTTAGATTTTGTCTCATGTAATGGGATTAAGACATTGATTTACTGACAAATATTGTTGTTGTGCACTAAAAGTTTATCTCTAGGAGCCTTTGGATCTTTATATAACAAGGCATGTTTATATTTATAGTCCAAGTTGATGAGTGTTAGATCATATCATATGTATCATTATATAAATATTTACATTATACATTATATAGGAGAAAATTCTTAGTCAATAATCTTTTTTGAGTAACAAAAATAAATTTTGAATTATTAATACAAGCCTTTCAGCCAATGCATAACTTCGAACAAAGATTTGAAGTCAATTAGCACCTAAAACCAAAATATCATGTAATTTGTTTAAAGACTACCAATGACATGAAATCACAACTGAAGTCATGACCTCGGTGACCCAAATACATTTGAGATGAATTGTGATACTGAGAGACAAACCTATTTTGTCTAGTTTTGATATTAAAGCTTAATTACTAGTCCTCAGACTTGAACATGATTACCCTGAATATATTTCAATGGCCAACCCCATATACTGACAGTTCAAGTTATCTTAGGGATGTCTCACATCCAGTTTTGAGTTATACCGATGATAGAATTGCAAAAAAACCAGCTGGGCACAATTAACTAAGATAATGTCAAGGGCTTTAGGGTGTCACTATTGTAAATTAGCAGTACCTTTTTTTGATGGGTGACCTCCAAGATATAATAATAAATCTAAATTGTTGAAACAAGACTTTCTTTGAAACAGTATTTTGCAAATTATTGATATGCATATATAGAAGGAATGAAACCTGGATATTTTGGACATCTTTCTAATAACCTCGTAAGAGTCTGCTCATGAATCAACCTTCCTTTGGATCCACCAGATTGTTTCTTGAATTTCACAACTATGTCCCTCTGAATGTAATGGGATTTGAAGGGAGGTTTACATACCACTTAAAATGCTACCTTTTAGGCTCTTGATCACTATTTTTCCTTTTTATCAACATAAGAGATTTTGTCAAATACTTATGAGTTTTTTATGGCTTTTCCTATTCCATCTTCTCCGAAGCCCCTCAGATGGAGAGAATTGGCGTGGACTCCAACTACTTGGGAGGCTGAGGGAGGAAGAAAGATTATGAGAAAAGAATCAAACACCTAATTCACTCATTGAGATCGACAATTTTCAATAGTTACAAACAACTTCTTATTCCTATCAACAAAGCATTTTTTTTTCTTTGATCTATCAGAAATCAATTTTTTCTCTACATTGTTGACCTTAGTGACACAGGCCTTAAGGGAAGACCTATATGAGGTACCTTTTGTGTGTGGGATGCTCATAGGACCTTTGTATTTACTGTGTTCCTTATTTACTTGAGTGCATCTTGTTTTCAAAAGCTTCCTGTTTAATCAGCTCCTATTTCAATCTTTATTGGACCAATAGATATAGACAATGAGAATTCTTTATTTCTTTAGGGATGCAAAGACAAAAATCATCCCTCTCTAATGCATAGAAGTACAACTGGCTTGGCTACCACAGAAAATACCTTGAAGACTGCATTTAAATCCTATAATATTCAGCTTTTTCTATAAATAGAAAAATATTAAATATTAAGAAAATATGAATAACATACAAATCATCAATTATATAAAGGATATCTAACTGAAAACAAGAATAACAATGTGAGTTCTTTTAGAATTTCAATGTATGAGAAAAATAGAAGAATATAACTTTCTAACAAGTCATTTCTTCTGTTGTGAACAAATACCATGATATCAATGGTCAACAAGAATCTGAGTTCCTGTCAAATTATTTTTATGCTTTCCAAGTGCACAAGCCCCTTAATAATAAACATAGAAAAGAACTCCAACATTTGGTTTTTATAAGTTCATCTGCTTAAATTTGACCTCCCCAAAGACAAGTATAAGTTTATCTTATAAAAGTGAAATTTCAAAACTAACCAAAGTATGGGATTTAATGTGAAAGGATGAGGAAACAATCAAATCACCATGTTCTATAAACAGAAAATATTTTGAAAGCAAATAACCATACCTCTCCTGAACTTCCTTCAAATGGAACAACCATTTGAACTTCTTTTCCACAGAAAGATTGTTTAACTACTATTCCAGATTCAGGACCAATAGCCCAGAATATAGTGGAGTCATCCGGGACATACTTTATCTGCTTAATATTATAACAAAAATCAACCTTATTGTATTAGTAGTAAATAAAAGTAGCAAAGTCCTGCATGTTACCTTTATTTCACAACTTGCCAGATGGTCATACTTGACATTGCTCGGTGTCTGTTGACAAAGATTAAACTTCAAGATTCCAGTCTCACCATGTAGATAGATATTAAAGTTATCATCCCATACAGGATCTGGACCTTGACTAACATTTGTTTTCCTACTAAACTCTTCAATTTCAACCTCTACAAATGTACAAAGGCCTTCACGTCCATAACTATCTGTTAACTGATTATATGAGATGTGACTCATGCTTCTCCCTGCCAAATTTCTAGCAGACACTACTGTGACAGAAATTAAACCACCAATAGCATGTTTCCTATAATCTTCTACTGGTAAAGAAAAGCATCCACGACGAGGTTCAACAATGGTCTTATTCAATGTGTCAGTGAAAAGTTTTACCTGAAAATAAAAAAGGTGTAAGATCATCAAATGAAAATATATAATGAACATCATCTTTCAGGTCAACAACTTATTCATTTACTTTTGACAATCCAAAGAATACAATAGTGTTGTCTATATGAGACGTAAAGGATCCTAATTCCTAAATTTTTACCAGCCAAGGTGAGACACCAGGAAGTTCTGTTGTGGGCAGCAATTGGCTTCCATTGCCTCCAAATGCAACTCCCACTTTCACATCAGGAGTAGATTCAAATGAGAACAGCACAACCCGACCACCAAGGGTAGGCATCAGGAGTAACTGCATAATTGATAGAAGAAAATAATCAAACACATGATCCGCAAAAGAATAATTTCAGTATATAAAATTATTGGAACATATAAAACCATGAAAGTATAGGATACATTACCTGATTCTTAAGAAACAAACCTAACAAAACATAAAATATAATGAAAAAAGACAAGAATGGTTGAAATTCCCGATGTCAAATCAACAAAATGGCTCAAGTGGCCATTGATCTTTAATATCAGGTCGTTGACTTTCAAGGCCCAGATATTTCTGCTTCCACAATCATGTGTATATTGCAATTCTATGAGTGATGGTAACAATTTATGAAAGTTAGGACTAAGATTACAATTGGTTTAAATTATGGCTTATAATTTTTCAAAAGAATCTGGCTTGAAATTCACTTCATCTTTTGCTTCTGTCAAGTTTGTATAGTAGAAGACTATAAGTTGTGATAACTTGTATGGTTTAGCCAATTTCATTATCTCATTTGGCTTATAGTTATCAAATAAAATAATTCCTGTAAGAATCTTGTTGTTAGAATCTGAAATAGATTTAATCAAGCTGACAAGTTAATATATAAGGTAACAGTTAACAAAACTGACAAATTCTTGGATTTTATGATTACTAAAATGATCCATTATTGCTAACTAATATTGAAAGTACACATTGAATGCATGGTCAAGGAGAGAAAATTACTAAATACCTTCCCCTTGACTTGGAGTTCATTGATGACAATACGTGCAGTCCCTCGCAGTGGCTTTGCTAACTTTGCTGACAACATGATAGTCATTTCATTTGTAGCCCAATCAAAACCCATCGTCAAGACTCTCTGTAAAAGTAGGCCAACATGTGATGTCTCAATCAGATTTGGGAAGTACATAATGAAGAAAGAAATATTAATACCAGGTATGTCCACTTGTTAGGAAAAGAACTAAAATTGCTTGCTTAAATTATAAACTAATTCAAAAGAACGGAAACAGTCAGACATGGAAGATTTTGGACAAAGAAGTCAAACTACAAACCACAGAAAATATGTGAATAACATCGAATATCTTTTCAAATTTACTCATGTTATTCTTAACTAGTTGTGAACCATTCTTCGAATTGCACCAATCCCTGGATAGAACTGTAACATACAAGTAACCCAGTAGATATGATATTTTTGTATGATGCATCAAAATAAAGTGTAGACTATCTAAAAATGTTGCATTTGTAACATTTAATATAACTTCCATCTACTATCTCAGTAAAAATGGACATACTGATTGTTATCATATGGGCAACTTAGAAGACTACCACATTAGCTCTTTACATGTCATATTCAGATACAAAATCTTCAGGACTCACATTTTAATCTTAGTAGTATAAAAAGCACCATATTCAAGATTCGCACAATATCTCATGAAATCTTTTTTGATCTGCAATGTGTATTTCCAGAAGCATCACTATTAGGATGCCCAATCATTTTTTGTCCGAATAAACCAAAGGAACTCAAATTGCATGACAGCTACTTGCTGATTATTATTCTGGATATAAAAATACCTTTTATAAAAAAGAGCAACACAAAATTTAAATCACCCAAAAAATTTGAAGAAGTAATTAAGAACTCAGAAGTCAAACCTGTTCACCTGAAGTATACCAATGCACCCCCTGAGAACCCAGACTGGGTGGACAGGAACCTAGTGAAAATTCCAACAACTGAATTCTTTCCTGAAATTAGGTGTACTTTTCCCAATTAAGTAGGATTTAATTGCCAATATATTGTCAAGCATAAAAACATCAAATTACTATGAATTACATGTGCAGTATACTTACTATCCATCTTGGTTTACGGTGCTTTACACGTTTCTGGAAAAGAATGAAATAAACAAATCTTAGAAAAAGGACTATTCGTCACTGACTAGAACAAGAAATCAAATGAAAAAACTTTGGTGTACATAGAGCTGCAATTTGAAATCCTATGTAACTGGCAGTGAACATCAGATGGGTACATTCAAGTAAAATTCCACCCACCTTTTGAAGATATTTAAAGAAAATTTTGTAAGATATTTTAGTATTACATATTATTTGTGAATACATTCATCCTCAATACCACCTCCCTAGGGCAGTTAAACCACAGAATGTGATGCCCAATCAAACTCACTGTGGACAAAGAACATGTGCAATAGAAAGATCCTCTTAAACTGCGAACAATTGTTTCAGGGAGGATGATTGAAAATAAATTTAACTGCTATTCTATAATCAATTGATGATAAAAAGGCCGATTAACAAGATATTTACCAATGCATATTTTAATGGAACATTTTAAAGAAACGGAGAGGAAAAGTCCAACAGAAAACTCTAAAATCAAGTGAATGGATATTTTTTCAAGTCATAATAGTATCTATTTAAATATAAAAATATATGTGGTCATATAAGAAAACATGACATTTGCATACAAACCAAAATGCATTTTTCTCTTAAAATGATTCTCAACATCTAACGAATGCTATAAGCAAATAAATGATAAACATTTATCAAAAGCAAATGCTCAGGTAAGTACCTCAACCGTATAGGATAATTTTTTGGTTATCTTAGGCTCCATATAATTGGGCCAAACATCCATCAGAAGCTTGTTCAACCATTGTGTTGGTTCTGCTGGTGTTGTGCTCTATAGAAAAAAATTTTAGACGGAACCATGTAAATTGAATCTAAAAAAACCCAAAAACATGAGAAATGTACCGATGTTCGCAACATGAACTGCTTCCATTTGTGATTCAGATCTTCCACAAGCTGCCTACGCTGGTACCTCCCATGCTACAAAACCATGTAATTTTTTTCTCCATTAGATTTCAGGTTTTTGCACGTCCTGAATAAATGGACTGCATGTTCTCTTTGCAGTGACTGTATCTTGTTCTTTCCTAATAATGGAAGAAGAAGTTTTGACGTCGACTTGTACAAGCGGCAACAAAATTCGTTCAAGAATAAAGGAGACCAATTTTCAAAAATTTCAGCCAAAAAATTACATACTATAATCTTCCAATATAACAACAATCACAACCAGTGCCCAATTACAGGATAGACAACATGGATCATTTTTCTCTAGCTCTCTTTTGAATAGAATTTTTGACCAATTACTTCCGTCCAATGTCATGTTTTTTACCACATGCAAAATCTTTCAAAACTCAAAGGAAAAGAAAAATAATAGCAAGATATACCTGGACGATGATCCAAACAGCAAGACCCAAGGGTACCCAATTGGAAAACGACACCAACCACCTCTCCACCAACCAAGCGAAGAGCAGAAGTGGAATTAGGAAAGGTAGCAGTGGCTTCTCCTCCACAACATGCTCCATGAACTGCACCAGTTCCCAAGCATACACCGTCCCCAACTGTTTCCTCCCCATTTTTCCACCACTACCCTCAAAACTCACAGCTCCGAGGAGTAGCACAACAGCTACAACGGTGAAAATGCCAGAAAGGTCAAAAATTTCTCAAACCCAGAGCGAAAGGAACGGGAAGACCTGATTTTTGTTTCCTCCCCGGAGATTACAGAGGAAGGAGTAGAGAAACGACCTGACCTCCCCCCCTAGTAAGCACCGGTCCGTGTACAAGTAGAGACCGAAAACAAACAGGAGGGGGAAGGTCCGCAGAGATTAGATTTTTATCAGGGATTTTGGGAAGATAAATGGTGAACCGAGTTGGGTAGCTTCTCGTCAAATTTGAGCTTCACGCAGGATCGAAGAGAAGAAAGATATGAGAGCAAAGACCAGAGAAGAAGAAGAGGAGGAGGAAGAGAGCAGAGACTTTTGGTGGGAAATGAACCCAACCAGCAGAAAGAATTTATCAAAACAGTTATGGGCCATTGCTGTCATAAGTTGCAGAGAATAACATGATCCAAAGGGCGTCGATTAGTACGAGGACACCCCATGAAGCGTAAAATCAAGCAATAAATTTCCGCAGAAGTGCAGAACATGATCGGTGGGAGTAATTTTGAGAATTGTAGAAAAATTATAATAATATAATAACATGTGTTATGTATCATTGACAAACCAAATCTTATCTGTTTTTGGTTAGATAATCTTGCCGGTTGTGGCTTTGAGAGTTTATGTTATCGGAGATGTGCAATCTAAGTAGGACGCCTTAATTACTGACGTCCGTAACGTCTTAGCCAAAGGAACTAAAACATGTGTCCCAAAAGGCTCGATGTTTGACCGTCGGGGAGATGAAGTCGAAGCCCGATTGGGATGATCTTTTCACTTATGCCGCCTCCTCTTATTGGTTCTGGGCATGTTTTGATCTAATAAATGAAGGTGGCTGCGTTTGGAATTTCGGATTCGGCCGAGGGCAGGGTCAGGTCAGATGGACAAGGAACGGCTAACAGAAAGCCCAGTCAACTTTGACGAGGAACACAAGGATTGACCATATCTCCGTCGTCATCTTATTAATCTACATATGTATGGCCGGTATAATGCAAAAATGAGTTCCTACGATTGGACGCACGGAGCCGTGAGCCGTCGCATGAGGAAACGACCGGGCGTCGCCGCGGCTGCGTTGCCGTGAAAGGTACGCCACGTTTCCAGGAATCACCGCACATGCCCGGCGTCATTTCTTCGTGCTGCGTGTTCCGTCGAAGGTGCCTTCGATGCTTTCGATGTTTCCTTTCCCTTCCCTGTTACCCCTGTTAGATATATATATATATGTGTGTGTATGAGATTTAAAAGTGAATAATCTCAATGAGATTTAAAATGAACAAATTGTTAAATATCAAAACATCTCAGATCAATTAATACTATGCAAATGGCCCCTACTCCAGTTCGGCCACACTTCGATCGTGGACGGATACTAACGAAGGGAAAAGAACGATCGCGCATGACCTCCGTTCGTTATTTATTTTTTCTTCCATCTTCGTACCTTCTAATCTTTTGGACTTATCCTCTTTTGTTACGTTGGTTTGCTTTAATCTCCTGTGGTGTTGTTTGACCTAGTTATAGTTTCATAACTAGAATTCTTTTGATTTACGCTTCCATCTTTTAATTTGCGAAAAAATAGAAAACATGGTGTAATTGGACTTCTCTTTTGTTAATAAATATACATAAGAAAAAAAGAAGGAAAAAAAAAGAAAAAAGATTTAGGTTTGGATTCCCATCGTCACCAAACAATTAAATTATTTTCATATATAAATGATCCTCTTGTTCTTGACAACTAGCACCGGACTATTAAAATAATAATCTCATTTTTTTAGCTTTTATGTGAAAGTACAGATAGGACGGCCGAACGAGTCTAATTTGTTCCATTATAATTTTCAAAATAACAAATCCATGAGAGTACACGGTTTTAGTTTTCATTTTTACTCGTGAGTCTTCTCAGGACAAGTCATATAATTTTATAAAGTAGTGAGAGGACGTTTCCGCCAGACGTCACAGGTTCGAAACGGTACATACGCAAAAAAGAAGAGAGAGGGAAAGCAAAATATCGTACGTGAGAAAAGAGGAAGAGGTTGACGTTGTCACAAGCCCGAAATCCTTGGGAGGTTTCCTGCCCCTTCGGCCGGGGACTTTTTCTTCATGTTCGCTTTTCAAGCATTCTCACTTAAGTCTCACGTTAATCTAGTATTATCCCAAGTTATATCCTATTGTTGATAACATCCCTTTGAAGGCAGTGCCCAGGTTATCTTCTTAGATATGAAACGAAATTTTGAATTCAAAAAAGAAAAAGAAAAAGAAAAATTACAATCATTATAAAAAAAGATGTGTCATGTACCGATGTTGGTCCTGGAAGTATACAATTAATGATCTTAACAAAAGAATATTTGAATTTTATAAAGACCTTCCTCGTGACGAGCAGCCGCCCCCGTGAACCTCCCACGGCTCCCAAAAGATTTGTTTGTATCGAGCCCATTGTCGCTTGCGGGCCGAAGACAGCCCATTTATAGGGTCCTATTCCGGAGGCCCAAGTCCATGTCCAACAAAAAAAAAAGGGGTGTGGCAACGAAATTTTTTTTTTTCTTTCTCTTGGAATCATCAACGTCAACATCAAGCATGCTCATGCTCATGCTCACGATGCGCAGTGGGTTGTTGTAGTTGGATTCGTCGGCCGCGAGACATTCGATGTTCCTCGGAATCAGCCTCTCCTTTTTTTCTGTGGTTCGTGAGCGTTGAAGAATGCCCAGGCCGCAGAGGTGACCGGTGAGCTCGTACCTGCAATTCCATGGCGGTATTCGATTAATTTGAGGAAAGACATGGGCCTAAATTAACCAGGTGACGATGATCTGCGTCTTCCTGCTTTTCCACGATTTGAGCATTTCTTTATGGGCCACACTTGAGTCCTCCTTCGTCTCCTTCCGAATGCCCCGAACTCGTTAGTCTTCCAGAAGTCAAGCAAGCACCGAAATCATGCAGAAGAAGGGAATTTTGACGATTTACGGGAATTGTCTGCCGAATTTCGCCGACATGACACCTCCGAATTCGGGTCTCCAGCTCCAAACCTGGTATTCTGGAGCGTACGTAGCCAGATTGAAATGAGATTAAATTAATTTTACACTTTACACAAGTATGTATATGACAAATTAAGTAAAAATCCATTCGTTTTAACAGAATATCAATGTCGTAAATGATCTTCCGAGCTTAAGATGCATCTATCCAATTCAAAAACAAAGTCATTTGTATCGCTTTAAAAAGTATCACTAGCCTAGCATTAGAAATTGAGACGAGACTTGACACAAACATACATACATAACTGAAGACTTAAAGAAGGCATAAATATAACAAAGGGCTTTTACATTTGCAATCAATTTATATATTTTCACATTTCAACATGTAATTAAAGTTAATGCTACTTATATATATGTGATGCGAAGTATTGAACTGTGCTTATCCTATAATATGTAGGAGTTAATATTACAAAAATATGGCAAAGAACCCGTTTACTTTAGAGCTAGTTAATGTTGAGTTGGATGATCGATCACATTTCAATTCAACGCTATTAAATATAGGTCATTCTTTCAGATGTAATAGAGTGATAAACCAATTGTAGCATCTATCGTTGGTTGGTTGTTTGATTATTATTATTATTATTATTATTTAAGACTTGGTAGGAAGATGTAAACATCGGTAGTATTTGAAACTGACAAACTCAATTACATAGAATTGGTTGGTTGTTTAAATATATACTTTCAAGAACTCCATTGGATTCTAGAAGAACACCAAGGACCGGCAGTTTTTTTAAATAAAATCTAGTTTTCATTTGAAACTGGGGTTCAACCATCGGATTCTCTCTCTCTCTCTCTCTCTTTTCTTTTTTTTTTGAAAAATGTGTTTTTAAAGACATTTAAGGCATGTTTCTTAATATTTTAAGCCATATTTTCATTAAAAAATGGTTTCAAAAAAATGTATTTTTATAAATAATTCAAGGTGTTTAATTACAATTAAAAACTATATTTTAAACCCACGAGAATATTATATTCTAATAAAGCAACTAACTTTTAAAAAAGTTGTAATCTAATTACAAATGTTTGCTTAAAATTGCAATGAATTTTCTTTGAGGATCACACATCCTGTAGGACCTGAGTACCATTCCAGTTGCATAACACCGTACAGAGAGAGAGAGAGAGATAATTAAGGATTTAAGGAGTCTTCCAAAAGTATGGTAAGTTCGAATGTTCCGGAAATCGAAATTGGAGAGATACTTTTGAAAAAACAAGAATCGATCGTCACACAGATTTCGCACAGTTGATTTCGGCATGGGAATCGCGAGCTCCTCGTAGAAGCAAGCCTCCGACCAACTTACCTATACATCAGCCGTTGTAAAATGAAGATCATCTCTCGGAAACATACACAGAAGTGTGTGGCTGAAGGTGCAGAGAAATAAGAATAATTCAAAAATCTTTATTTGTATAAGATTAATTAAATCGTATTTCTTTTATATCATTCTAGAACTTTGTGCGACAATGATGGTATTTGCCAAGGCCGCGTCTGCAATAATGGAGTGCATGGAAAGAAAGAAGGACGAAGAGGTATCTGGTAATTGCCAACGGGAAGGAAAGAAGAGGTTGGGGGGAGGAAGGATGACTGGATGAGGTACTCGTGAAGACCAGTAATCGAGAGCTTTTCACCGGGGAGGGCAGCATCTAAATCCTACCATGAATGGAGCTGCCATAACAAGGCAGTAAAAGTGGTACCTGCACGCGGAATTCCAGAAATGGAAGAAAAGCCAGAGGTATTCACTACAGACAAGAGGGCAAACGCTATGCCGTAGGCGCCTGCTCTTTTAACCTTTCTGATTCCTCTGCTGCCCGTAACAGAAATTGCTGCATTCCCAAGAACCCACGAACCCCAATTACCAAAATGTAAAATGTCAATTCTCACCTTCTGGGTGACCGGGGACCCAAACACATGTGTCGTCGTCGTCTTCTTCTCCTCCGTCTTTTGCATGGAGACATCACATCGATCGATAACATGCCGCTCTTCTTCTTCTTCTTCTTCTTCTTCTTCTTCTCCTGCTGCTGCTTGTTCGCCTGTTGTATTGTATTGGCATCTCAATTTGTTTCGTGTATGTGTGCTGTTGACAAGCGAGACAGAGCGCAATTTGTTTGTGACTCCTAACAATTCACATTCACGCTCAAAACATGTCTTCCATCCATCATCATGGGAGTGAGTGTGATTAAAATTCAAAAGAAACAAACTTGATAACTCCTCTGTGATCGAAATGAGATCGACAAACTTATAAATAAGACGACAAAATCGTATACATCAAATTAACCCCACACTACGTCTGTGCGTTCCACCCCCTGCACTCTGCGTTCTCCTCCTCTTCTCATCTATTTATCTATCGAAATAAATACATGGATATGTAAGTTAAGAATGTGAAAGGTAAGACGGTAAACTTGGAAATTTATGACGGACATTCGGAGAGAATTATACTCACCGTGCACGTCCAACGGCCACCACCACCTCCTTCCTCCTCCTCCTCCTCCTCCTCCCACACCAACGCCGGCCACCGCCACCGAGAAACCGCTCCACCTCCTCCAATCCTGGAACCATCACGTCCTCTTCCCACGCCTCGTCCACCGCTTCCTTCCCACTGCCTTCAATCTTCCTCCTCACCGCTTCCGTCGCATCCAACCTCCTCATTTCCCACCCCATCTCCTCCCTCATCACCTCGATCTTCCGGAACTGCCTCCTAGCCAGTATCCTCGTGTTGCTCTTTATCTCCTCCAAGGCAGCGTCGAACCTCTGCTTCTCCTCCCCTGCAGTTCTCCGGCTGCACCCGGGCTCCGGCGGGTACTCCAGGAAGTACCGGTCGAACTCTGGCACACCGATAGCCATCTCTAGGCCTTGGTATCTCCTCTCCGTCGCTCTCTGACGTTCGAAATGGGTCGCCAGCTCTTCCACCATCCCCATTTCCACCATCTCGTCGACTCTACGATTCAAGTATCGCTCCAAAACATCCCAACGCACGTCGACCCAGAGGAGGCAGCACCTGTACCGGAGCAAGTGTCCGGATTTTCCGTCCTTGCTAGTTTGTATTCCTCCAGCATCGAATGGGTCGTCGCCAAAATCGTGCCTTTCCGACAGGAGCGCGTGGACAAACGAGTTTGACCCTCCGGCGACGATTGGCAGCTTTCCCCGGGACCGAATGGAGTTTATGTGCTTTGACGCCAATGACCGGAAAACGACCGGACAGAGGTGGCCATACGCTGGGTCGAGCTCGCCGAGGAGGTGGTGCGGAACACCCTTCCTGTCGATCACCGGCATCTTGTTGGTGGTGACGTCGAGGCCTCTGTAGACTTGCATCTTGTCGGAGTTGACGATCTCCGACGGGTACGTCGTGCCGATGTCTATTGACAGCTTTGACTTCCCAGTCCCCGTTGCCCCCATTATCACCACTACACCATGACCACCTCCTCCTTCCTTCTCCTCCTCGTACCCGCTGGTGGCGACTGTGACCGGCCACCTCCTCCACCGGCGACTGTGGCCGACGGCGAAGCATGGTGCTCCATGGCCAAGATGGATCGATCTCATAAATCTTGGTTGGTTTTCCGTGGTTCGTCAAAAGTTGGCGGCGGTGGTGTTCACACAAGTGGAAGCGGGAAGGAGGACGAACAACATCGGATATCCAGCCCTGGCTAATGGTGATGACCGCTGAGATGGTTGGTGCGTGTGTTCTGTTTTGGTTGGCTGGCTCCTCTTAAAACCCTACCCAACAATTTTTTATAATAATAATTTTTACAATTACCATTAATTCCGAATGCCATTATTCTTAAGCAATTACGATTGTGATTGGACCCCACCCAGCATTACGAAAAGATGCAAATGAATGTGGGCGATCGTGAGTACGTGGAGGAGCGTTCAAAAATTAGCGTTGGCGCCACTGGCCGGGAAACATTAGTGTTGTTAGAACTCAGAACTCACGACAATGCCCAAGTTGGGGAATCCAGTCGATCTCCGGTGCTCTCCACTTAATTCGGCTAACTTTTTTCTTTGATCATTCTCGACATCGCTTCGGCATACGATTCGTTCCTAAGCCAACGAGCGGACGCCAGGCCCTCAAGATTTGAACAATTAATTCTCATGCATCTATCTCATTTGGATTACATGTCGTGAGTGTACCGTGACGCTAGTGGACGTACAGCTGCCAGAGATTGATGGGTGGTGTTCAGTGTCAAACAGGATTTACTCCGCCGTGTTGGAGATATCTGGCTTCCCGGGAAAGTTTAGAAGATGCCGGCATCTCGATCGAGCAACATGATTAGCTGGGTCTTGATCCTCGGATGACAGCGTGCACACCTTCGTCGGTCTGGTAGCATGTACGATTGGGTTCAGGACGCCATCAAATTAAACCGGGGACGGATGGACGGACTGACGGACGGAGAGCTATCTCCGCCAAGTTGCCTTGCTCGATCGTCTTTGTCTTCTGCGTCCCTCGCTTTAACTTGGACATGCAAAAGACTCTTTAGAGCACAAGGATTCGACAATGACGGCCCAATTGGACACGAAGCCAGAGGAGATTGATTATTATACTCATATATTCGTTTAATCCACAGAGATGATTAGAGGTAGTTGAGATCTATCGGGCGTGTTTGCTCCTCAGCAATGGTGTAAACGAGTCACCTAATCGTAGATGTCAACTGCATCGAGTCTCTTCTCTCCAAGATATATGCGAGCATGAGAAGAACATATCGACGAGGAAGAGATAAATTAATATATCTATATATATATAGAACTGATGAATGGCATTTCATATGCATGTGCTTACAACTCTTTACCAAACCCTCGAGAATCCGTACTGGCTCCTATTTTTATTTTTTTGATCGTGCACTGTATACGACCCTCAATCATGATCTTCACGGATAACAGTTGGATTCTCTCACTCATTCGTAATGCATGCTTCTTCTTTTTGAAATTGGTAAAAAGACTTAGACATGGAGATTTAAATCTTTACGAAGCATATGAAATCATACAATCCTGACCAATTAATGTCATAAAAGAGAATGACGATTAGTTTGCTTGTCCCTACATAAAAAGAAGAAACATAGCACAGGATGAGAGATGATGAGATTATATAGGTTGGAATAATGGAACCGATATTAGTGGGAAGCTGGTTTTGATTAAAGATAAAATATGACAGCGAATCAGAATAATAACATAATTCCCCCCCTTTAGAGGAAAGCAAGCATGCCAATGCCAATCCACCAACTCTCAAGTCATTCTATATATGTTTGTTATATTATATTGTAAAATCCTAGTTATCTCCATTCTCAGTAAATTAAATACTCAGCGCTTAGCATGCGTTAATTTCCAATCCTGATCAATTCATCTGCAGAAGATTAAAATTTCCCGTAGAATTAATATCTTAAACTACTGTACGACCAACATCCACATCTCAAATCCACTGGTCATAGAAAAGAAATCGACGACAAAGTTGATCGATTTAATTAAAGAAAACAGCATCCTCGATTAAAGAAAAGGACTTGGCGGATCAGGATGGAAGGCAAAGATAAAGATGTTATCCAAAACTTCACCATCTCATGGTGTTTAGAAAGTGCAGACCATGCCTTCAAGCACTAACCACACTCCTTCTATGTCACATTACACTTCATTTTGATGTTACCCGCCCTTATCTTCTTTATAATGCATTAGGATGACGCGAACATATTGCATTTGAATAAAATTAAATAAGTAGAGAACAAATAGTCTACACAGGAAATCATTAGCATATATATATATAGATAGATAGATAGATAGATAGATGTTAGTTGGGTTTACTGGCTGCTGTCGTGGTTGAGGGCCCTCATCTCATGGGTCATGACAACAAGCAGTCCACACACACCAGCTATATCACCAATTTTAATATACCATGTGGTCATCTTCTCTACTTGTGGGTTCAGGGTTAGGTTGTTCTCCGGTTCAAAGAAAACAACAGTGATGATCGATCATTGGTCTTTTTCGACCATGATATTTTATTTTCTTTTACATCTTTTAGAATTCATTGCGAGTATCCTAATGAACTAGTGTCGATTGATATATCCGCCATGTGTGGGTTATGGGTTACAGTAGTCGCTCGTAGCCAAGTCGAACGCACATGCGCAGCGTGAGGCCATTGCATACTTCAGAAACAAGAGCACGCTGCCATGTTTTAATCGCGCGCCATCATAGCTTTTGACGACAGTTTCGATTAAACAAACGAAGGACGTGCGTGGGCAATTAAAATTTCAGTGGATGCAGCAAAAGCTTCTTATGATCAAACCCAAGGAGGAGCATGTACGATGCCTTTTTGTCTTTTCCGTTGGCGCTCGGTTTTCTTTCTTCATAGATCGATAGAACATAGCACTCCCATATTAATTAATTACAGATGATTCCTACGTCGAGATGAATGCAATAATAATTAAGACCTAAGCTAATATACCCTGGAACTTTTAAAATAGATTACCGTACATGATACATATATTCATTTACAAAACATTTGTGAGTTCAAAATAAATCACGAATAAAAGAGAGTACCAAAAACTTCACACATATCATGAATTCTTTTCTTCGTTATTAATTAATCTTTAAATAAAATGTTTCACGTAATATCAGATTAAGTTTGCAGTAAGATACCTGTAGATTTAAAATAATTCGCAAATAAAAAAGGCTATGAAAAGTCTCGTATCGATGAATGTAAACATTGTGATTAATATATAAACAATTTTTTTTACTTATTATCGATCACCTTTGAGGTAATTACAAGGCCATCACTTAATAATTAACATGGTAGAGGCCCATGGTAGCGTTATCGAAGGGCGACCGACCCCAGGAAGAATCGTGCATGCACGTATGTTCTCGGAAGCTTGCAAGCAGGTGTCTGATGTATATCGATCGTTTTATTATCATGTGTGAAGGTTGTTGGGAGGGGAGGGAACAGAAGAAGCTTGGGCGTATTGGAGAATGTGAGAACATGGCCAAACCTAATTTGTCCTACACGCTTTACGCTTGAGTCACGTACGCTGCCATGTTTCTCTTTCACATGACATTCATTCTCCGTCCCCTCCCGTCCCCTCCCCTCCTCATCAGCATGCATTACACCCATCATTATTCGGCTGTACAGCCTGTACCACGCCATCATCGTAACTTCGTTAAATGTATAACTGCAACCCGTTCAATCCATCAGAAGGCACAGGATTATTCGGTAACTAATTGGGTGACATCTTCACTAAATTAAGCTCTGACCAGGAAGCTGTTAAAGGCATGTATATTTTTCAAGGAAAACTTGGGGTCTTCTTACCATGGACTCCGAGATTGAGGAAGAGTACGTGGTAGACCACACGATCAGATCTGTGAAGATTACTTACATGACGATTGTGTTGTTTCATGTAAAATGGCATCGCAGTGAGAACTCCGACGACGATGGTGGTACCGGATGGCGCGTTTGGGGCTTTCGTGGTAGCATTTTAGGGGTTTTCAGTTTTTCGATCTTTCATTGTCGTCACCAAAAATCATTTTCCCTTCCATATCTATAACAGAAGCATACCCTCTCCACCCTAAAAACGAATCCCATTGATTTTCATTTGTTGCTAGCAAACAAATTATTAGACTTGTAACGGGCAAGTGTAGAAAATGGTCTTTGTTGATCACCTCTTCACATCTCTCACTTGGTCACCAAAATCATGTACAATATTCTATGTATTTCTTATACACTTCCAATCTTCATGGAATGTATAATTTTCACTATCCACGGACAGCTCAATGTTATAAATTTTACTTTCACTATTTATGTGTATATTCTTCGTTTTCTTTATTTATGAAAAATGTCTCTTGATTTCATCAAGTCAACAGATTTGATGAATTTTTCCATTGATTTTTTTTTTTTTTTTTTACTTCTCTTTTATCTATAATATCATGAATATAATGATATTATGTGTCAATATATCTTTTTCTTGAATGATTAACACTACTATTTATAAGACTAATTGTAGTTTAATTGTTATAATATATTTTTATAAGACCATCGATCAGATTAAGGTTTAAATCATTCAAAAAATTTTAATCCAAGCGACATGTGTAGTGTGGTTGTACCATAGGAAATATATTTAATTTCCTGTATGTACTGACCTACACATCTATATGTTTCTTACCATTTCAAGATATAAGCAAACACATTAAATTCTTTTGCTTGGTATATAAGTTTGTAATACAAAGTTCCTTCTACATACCTCAATATTTTCTTAACAGCTTTCCAGTAAGTTATTTTGAGATTATTTTAGTACTTACTAATTAAACCTACAAAATATGATTTAGCATATATTAGGCTTTCAACGGCTTAGGCAAACAATACTTTCAAAGGTTCTTTCTTCTCTCTCAATATTTTCTCATACAGATATGTTGTAGGCGCTAGGGTACTATATGGCATTCTAAATCTTTTGGGGACTAGGGTAATGTTTGGCATCCTAACTCCTTCTTAATATTCTTGTCTTTCAATCCCTTAGAATCTATATACCAAAGACATAAGATGCTTCTCTTATGTTTTTTATTTCAAATCTTAAGATAAGTTTTTTCTTTGTATTATTTAACAAGTTAACGTCACTTCTGACAAACAAAAAAAAAATATCATCCAATTGATTTTACCTTTCATGTCATATATATAATTATTTAATACATTTGAAATAAATCTCATTTTAACGATTACCTTATGAAATTTAAGATACAACCGTCTAGAAGATTATTTCAAATTATATATTAAACGTTTTAATTTATACACTTTATTTTCTGACTCATAACGCATGTATGAACGAGCATTACGTGTGGAAAACAGTGGTCTTCGTTGACCACCTCCCAATTGGCTGTTGATTGACGGTTGGCTCATATATGTGTGTTGGATGAATGAGCAAGTAAGTTGAGTTGTTGAATACTACTGGAGTAGATCCGTACAGTTTGTTTATACGATTACATTCATTTAGGATTTTAATAAATCGCTTCTCTCTTATTACAACAATTCACATTCCTGGTGCATGTTTGTTAATTATTCGCAACTCTTACTGGATGCATAACAAAATCGCGTCAAAGTTGGGCCGGCGGATTGAAGCTTTTAGAGGTCATCGCTTTCATCACCAACTTCAATTAATCCGCCCACTGGCCTAGGGTTTTAAAATTAGCAGCGCAAGGATGATCTAGCGTTAGATGCTGCGTCACCGTGTTCCGCCACAAGTTTTCTCAGCCCGCGTGGATATACACAACCAAACACTTAACTGTTTTCCTCGTGGAAAGTGATGACAGACATTGGTAACAGGAGATCCCGGGCACTTCACCGTGTGACGGGAAATTAGAAAAGGACTGATGGGAATTTCGGCATTCCGATTGATAGGTAGATGTTAATGCCTTTCAATTTATAATCATGGCGCGCATTATAATTTTCTGAATCCAAACCTCAGCCATTTTTTCCCGAAGAATCGATTGGATTGCATCATTCTGATGCACGGGAGACGCCAAATTTTATCAACTATTTTTGAAGATGGACCCTCACATATGCTCCCTGATATTGACTGGACAATACAACTTTTTCAATCCATCTCATCCGCACTAATCTCAAGCTATTAAATGGGAATCGAGCTTAATGCTCAGCAAAACCAGCATACAATACAAAACAAACCAATGCCACAACAAATCACTGACCTGAGATCAGCATGCATGGTGTTCTCTAATTTGTTTAATTCTAATCACCAGCTACAGCAACCACACAAACCGATCTTTTTCCTCTTTTGTTTAGTGGAATGGAACCCAATAGTAGATTTAAAAGGCATCGGTTCTCTTTCGTTAAAAAACGAAGTACTTCATTCAATGGGCGCTTAGAAATGGAATGGTTTTCAAACGCAGATTATGGTGACAACACATTTTAGAAGGAAAAGCATTGCAATTCAAGAGAATGGACAAAAATCGGAAGAGAAAGAAATAATAGGCAATTAACACCCTGACAATTTAGAACAAACAGAAAAAAAAAAAAAAAAAAAAAAACTCAAAGAAGTGAAGAACGTAAGTGAATCAATTAGATTCTGAGAATTTAATTATATGAAAACGTTCGAATTCTAAAATCATTGTCACAGAAAATAAAATATTTATTTATTTATCTATGCTGAATATGTGTGCTTGTGTGTATGTCTACATATACAGGCAGGCAGTAATAATGGACAGTTGAGCACGAGGAGAGTATTAGGCCCAGTCCAACGTCGGCTTATTGGACTCAGCCCATTAAGGTCTATGTTTCAGAAAAATAGAAAGGGCTAGTCCATCTTCAGCTTCATCGGGCGACCAGAATTCATCAGACGGCTAGAATTCCATCAAAGCATTTTTTTTTTTTTGAAATTTTTTAATAATAAAATTATAAATAAAAAACAATTTATTAAAAAAAAACTGTCAGTGTTAATGCTAAATGACAAAGTAATAGGAAACTATGTAATGTAAGATTTTATTTATTTATCGTATAAACCCATGTGATGATAACAACGAGCTTAAATAGCAAACCAGAAGCTATTTAATCTATAGATTCCAGACTATTCTTATTTAGATTATAATTATTATATTTACTTTCATATGTTAAAAGATGATCAAATAGTCCTCGGTGTAAGGGGATCGAGACTTTTTCCATGCTTGAGTCGAGCAATTTAAGGCTGGAGATTAGGCTTGTGAGCTGTAATAAGCTTTAGACACTGAATTATGTCATTCACTGTAAGAGATGTCTATCACAAGTACTTAAATTATGTTAGCAAAAAATAGTAAGTGACGGCCAACCAAACGCTTGTAAAATGAAAGTGGAGTGTGACTAAAATAATTGTCTGTAGTAATCACTCGTGAATAAGTTTGTCCCTCGGCATAAAGACAATATTGTCCTGCCATTACAGCACATCCTAGCTAACACGTGTCTTTGAATTTTCTATAATTTATATCATATATACAGAACAATATTTTTAATTATTTATAATAAAGTCCTAACTATTTTTATTTAATGTAAATGAATAACAATAAAATATTAAATGAAATAATTATCATTTGGCATTTAGATGATTAAAATAAAATTTTTCATCATACAGATTTCAAATGTTTTTAAAATCCTATATTATTTATCAACGAACTTTTAATTCATTTAGTAAGAACAAACAAGCATAAAACGTTCTATAACCTACGGTTTAATTATACGCACTTCCGCTGCAGAAGGAGAAGTTGGGCAAAAGTACTTTGCTGGCGACAGTAGATAATTTTTTGACGTCACAATCATTTATTTCCACGTATGTATTATACGGAAAGGTGAGAGCAGATCGTACGAATTAATTTATTATGTGATTGTAAATGTAAGATAAAATTTTCATTTAAATGAAAATTAATTTCAGCCTTTTATATGAAGATCCTAAAATTAAGTAAATATAATTGAACTTCAATACGATATAACTTAGACTAAATTAAAACTTATATATACAGTACATTAACTATAAATAAATAAATTATAAAAATAAAAATTAATTTTAGAAATGAAATAGTTGAAAAAACAAGATGGGAACATCTTATCATTTTCAGCTGTTAAAAGAAAAAGAGTTGCTTGCGCGATGCAAATTGAAACAAACGCCAACGGACGAGACGGCCCTCGTGTCATCCTCAGCGTTCTTCCCCCAACAACTTTTCCTGTTTTCTCTCCCTCCCCACCATCTCCGATCTCTCCCTTTTAATGCCATCAAACCTCCTCCTCTATCTTCCTCCTCCTCCTCCTCCTCCTCCTCCTCAGAAATAATAACAGCTGCTGCAGCAGCAGTAACAGCAGCAACCTTGGTTCGATCTCATTATTAACCCCATAAATCATGAGCCCGATAAGGGACACGTCCTCCACCAGGAACAGCAACTTGCAACAACATCGACCCCCGCCACTGAGGGTCCACAGGGACTCCCATGCCATCGGGAAGTCCTTTGCCAACTCCTCCTCCGCCCCCTCCAACCACAACGGCCATCATCATCAACCGCGACTGCCAGTGATCGTCTACACCCAAACTCCCAAGGTGATCCACACGGAACCGTGCAACTTCATGGCCTTGGTTCAGAAGCTCACCGGGATGGAGAAGAACGACTCCGTGAGACAGAAACGCAATGCAGTAGTAGTCGACAACGTGCACCCGCCCGCAGCCGTGGGCGCCAAGCCAGTCCATGACGCTGGCCGTGAACGGCTCATAGAGTGCAACACGATCGGCGCCGCCGCCAACGCCATGCCGCCGCCCCTGGGTTGTGGAGATCCGCAAGCTCTCGCACAGCTGCCTTTGTCTAGGCCTTTTCTGACGACGGAGAACAGTCCTACCCTGATGCCAGAGATGACTGATCCTTCGCTGGGCGTGGCTCCGGTATTCGATCCTCCACTGCCACAACCGACGCAGTTCTTTCTCGATGTACCGCTCTTTACACCCACCGCGTCGGACCTCCTGGGTGCGTACGGGTACCAGGAAACGTTTGTCCCGGTCAACATTGCCGGAGGGATGCCGCCGTTGCCGTCCATGATCGGATCAATGCCAATGCGGACCTACAACGAATTCTGATCGATGGACAGGAGGTGAAAGTTTTGGTCCAAGTTGCATTTCAGTTGCTGTTTCTTTCTTTTTTGTTAAGTCAATTATGGTGGAGAAATAACGTAGCAACGGAGTCCAATCAAGGCTTACGCCATTGGAAGGTACGTAGCTTGATCTGTTGTCATGCTGTCCAAGGATAGCTTCGTCTGTTTTTACCGCTTTGCTCTTTTTTCGATCAGGATTCTTCCGTCTTCTTCTTTATTTATTAATTTATGTTCGATGCATGAAAATGCATCGGTTTTAGCTTATTATCCCAAGGAGGGTTAATTGTATTATTCCATGGGAAGAAGTTCCAGTGCTTGGTTGATGCATAGCTCGCCGCAGTATCACAACTGAGGATCAAATTACTTCTCGAAAAGGCTCGGTGCTACATGATTCTCAATGTTTCCATGGAAGGGGAAGGGGAAGGGGAAGGGGAAGGGGAAGGCTTCTTGGTTGTAGGGATAATTTAGTGTTGTTCAGATGTGATTGGAGAGGGTACGGAAGAGGAAATCATGGAAGGGATAGAAAACAAAAAGACTTTAAAAATAAAAAAAAAAAAGTATTTAGTTAACGACGAAATTTCCATCATCTCTAACTTTCTCAATGGAATTTTCGTCATTAACAAAGATTCTTGCAACTTCATGGGCGAAATTTTTGTCTCCTCGTCTTTATCCACGGAAAATCGATCTATTGCTACCTTTATTGATGGAAAATCCATTACTAATTTTGAAGAATTTTAATCAATCCGAAAATTAACCCTTTGTTGTAGTAAGAGATATTGAGCCTTGGAAACAAGTACAGTCGATAATATATATTCTCTACTTAAACTAAAGATATCTTTAAAAATGAGAAAATCATGTAGAAAGCATATTTCTACATCTCAAAGTTAGGGTTTTTGGTCGACAAATAATAGATTGACCTTAAGAATCTGTTTATACACTCGAAATATGTTAGAATTGAATTTCTGAAATTTATTAGAATCTATGAGAATATAAATCCTTGTAATTTATTGGAAATGAGAAACTGTTCACCTAAAAAAATGATGGGAGAGAAAAACAAAAAAAAAAGAGAGAGAAAAAGATCAAAGAACAAATAATAATAATAAGCGAAGAAAACAGAGCACGTGCACAACGACCACACCCATCGTGCAGACTCTCCACCCCCTTTATAAATCAGTCGATTGGCAATCTAAAAAAAAAGGGTTGAGGAACGAAAAAGAAAATAGAAGGGAAGAACAAAAAAAGAAAAGAAGGGGCCAGAGAGAGTAGAAAGGAAGAGAAAGAAAAAAAAGAAATAGAAGAAAAAAAAGAGAGAGTAAACGAAAGTAAAGAAGATCGCCAACATATGAGTTCTTCTAGGTTTTTAGAAGTCTTGTTTTGTTTTTCTTCTTTTCTGTTATAGGTTCTTGACTTATAAGAAAAAGAAAGAAAGAATATCTTCCATTGTTTACCAGTGAACTAGTTTTATACAACTTCCGCCAACTACTAATGGACTAATAGAAGAGATACGATACTTGTGAAAAGAAGAAGAAGCAAGGTACTCCGCCATCCACCAATGGAAATCCAACTGACCCTTGGCCAAAAAAATGAATAAAAGATAAGCAGTTGCAAACGTCTGGTAGGCACAATGGCTGTAAAAAAAAAAAAAATGATCGTTAACCGTAGGCAACAACAACGATGACCTAAGGAGAAGAAAATTCCCCAATACTCGCAACAGCCGTAAATCAAAAAAGAAGAAGAAGAAGGAAGTTGCGGACATTCGACAGAGATAGACAGTGGCAAATAATAATAAAAGAAATATGATCAACAGTCGTAGACAACCATAGTGTCGAAAAAGAAAGAAAGAACAATAGTCACAGACGTCTGGTGGGCGCAGTGAAAAAAAAAAAAAAATTTAATTATTCAGAATAAAAAATATATAATATTAATAGTTAATTACATAATATTTAATTTATCATCATATGAGAATTAAACTATTATATTACAATTATACAATTATATATTTTAATAAAAGAATCTATATAATTTTAGAGAATTAATATTAATTAAGTATATTTTTGAACTATCGTTAAGTTATAGGTATGTTTAGAATGAAAAAGTACATAATATTAATGGTTAAATGATGATTAATTACATAATATTTAGTTTATTATATAAAAATTAAGTCATTATGTTATAATTGCACTATTATATAATTTAATGAAAGAATCTACATAATTTCAGGGAATTAGTGTTAATTAAGTACATTTCTGAACTATCGGTAAGTTACAGGTTTTTTAGTTCTTAAGTATCTAAATTGTCTATTATTTAGGAGAGTTATATTGTATGTACCAGATAGTTATGTTTTAAATGCTTAAAGAATATTTTATTATTTCCTAGAGTACACGTGTTGAAACCTTATTACATGACTTAAGTGGATTTTCAGTAAGTTATCTATTAACTATTTGAAATGCATTTGAGCATTGGATAGTTAGGTTTGTAAATATCTAAAATAGAATTATGCACATGTTGAATTTAAATATTTTATTATGTTACGTGAGCTGCACAAGTATAACTTGTTAAATTAGCATAACTATACGTGTTGAGTTATTTAAATATACACTAAGGTAACGTGTTGCGTTAGTATTATAAGCTTATAAGTTATTTCTTTATTATATGTGTTTTATAGTTAAATCAACGAAGTAAGTCTGTTGAGTTACACTAACTCCACAAACCATTTATTTTCTAATATGCTACTATAGTAGTTGTAGAAACAAGAAATTCGAAGGAAAACCATGATTGCACGTATCACATAGGAATTCACTCGTAGAATGAAGAAGAAATCACCATTATTGATATGAATGAAAGAAATCCAACCGATCATTTAAGTAGAATCAGTTATTACTGAAAGAAATATAAAAGAAAAGGAGAAAGACGAAGAAAAAGGGTGGGAAAGAGGTGGAGAACCGTTCTAACTACAAGAAGCGTCAGAAGTTTCCTGAAGTTCCACACTACCATCAAAATCATCAACCATCGGAAGTCTGTAAAGATACTTTCTAGATGTCGGGTCGATTCCGAGCCAAATACGGTGATTGACAACTACTATGAGGAGTGATCATATCGCAAGAAGGGAAGCTATTTTCATCAAGCACCGACTCATATTTTAGGAGATCGTAAATCTTTTAGCCTTGGTTTCGGGTTGATGTCAATATGCTGAAGAGGATATCATCTTACAATTCTTGGTTCACGATTCTATAGGGAGAGGAGACAATATTGTAAGTGATTAAGTTTTCAATGGTGTAATCGCGTCGCATGTAGTGACGAAAGTTTTTACTGTCGATAAAGACTTTTACATTTTACCTTTCGCTCATCTTCAAGAACATATCAAAACAAAAATACCAAAAACAACTAATTATCTGTATTTACATTTAGTATTAAAGTGTTGTATTATTTGTTTTGTATCGTGATTAATGTTATCATTGTCAATATTATGAATGTTTTATGTTTGTTTGATTCATAAAATAGAAAATAGTTTTATTGTTTACTGAAATTGATTCATCTAGATACTTAAAGATTTAATGGTTACTGTTTGAAATATCTAAATGTTAGTGTTACTTAATGACAAATCTAAGATTAACTAATATTAAAGAGCTTAATTGATGTTATTTACATTATGTGGAACTACCTAATGGTTGACCGAATTCCTTTATAAATGGTAGTATTTAACTGGAAAGTTAGGCTCGTGGAGTTAATTTAAGTCCACGAAGTTAGTATGTTGAGTTAACCATAACTCTACGAACTAAGTCCGTTAAGTTAACTGTAACTCAATGGAGTGATTAATTGAACGCATATAAACTCCAATATAAAAATAAAAATAGTACACAATTCTTACTCAATTTCTATGGGATCGACTTGTACTTGCACATAAATACAATATACATTGTGCACTTGTAGTTAAAATACAAATTGGACTTAATATCTAATTTATGTGAAAGTTGTTTATTTACTTCTAAAAGAATTTATTAAAAGCTTAATTTATGTTATTTACATTCTGTGAAACCACCCAATGAATGATCGAATTCCTTGGTGAATAACAAATCTTAATTGTAATTTATTAGTAAGATTTGTGTAATTAATTTAAGTCCACGAGGATAGTCCATTGAATTAACTGTAACTCAATGGACTTAGTCCATTAAGTTAGTAATAACTAAACGAAATGCTTAAATTAACACATATAAAACTCTAGATGTAAAAATCAAAATAGTACATTATTCTTACTCAATTTCTGTGGGATCGATCTGTAATTGCACACAAATACAATAGATATTGTGCACTTATAGTTAAAATAAATTAAATTAAATTTAATATCTAATTTGTAAAAATTATTTATTAATTTTAGTAAAATTTATAAATATACATTTAAAAGTAACTAATCAAAATAATACTAACTTTTTCACCAAACAACACTTGTAGATGTTCGACAGGTACAAGTGGTTGCAAATTCAGTAAAAAAAAGAAAAAAAGAAAATGAAAGAAGATAACTTTTTCTGGCAATGATAGTGAAAATAAAAGAAAAAACATGATAGAGTAGTCACACGAACAATAAAAAAGAGGGAGAAAAGCATAGAAACTCATCTAGCCGTTCGATAGTTGGTTGTTGAATGAAAATGGAAGGTAATGATCTAATGAACTTCAAACGTCATCACTAAAGAAGACGACTGTTTGATGTAATTTAAGGGTTCCAGTGGAAATTAGTGCACGAGATTTATCTTCCTACATGACCAACTTTAAAAAATAAAAAAAGAGAGAAAACAAACAAAATAGAACTAGATACATAAAAGAAAGGGAAAGATTTGAAATTTAAATAACAAAACAAAAACAAAATCAAATTTGAAACTCAGTACATATGTTTAAACCAACCGAATGAAATTAACTAAACAAAGTTATGACTTAGATATAATATAACAGTGTCTAAGTTAAAAGAAAAAAAAACTTAGATAAAATATAAAAATATCTAAGTTAAAAGAAAAGGATTAAATTAATTAAATGAAGCTATAACTTAGATAAAATATAACAGTATCTAAGTTAAAAGAAAGAAAATTAAATCAATTAAATGCAATAATAACTTAGATAAAATATAACAATATCTAAGTTAAAAGAAAAAAAATGAATTTATAATTTAGATAAAATATAAAATTATCTAAGTTAAAAGAAAAAAATAAATTTATAACTTAGATAAAATGTAAAAATATCTAAGTTAAAAGAAAAGAACCAAATTAATTATAACTTAGATAAAACAAAAAAAAATCTATGTTAAAAAAAGAAGAAGAAATTATAACTTAATAAAGAATGCTTTAGTATCAGTATAAAGAATATAATGCATATCATAGGAAGATTTAACTAACATATTGTCATTAACTTCTACATAACAATAACAAGTTCAACTTATAACAACAACTTCAACATATAACAACACACATGGAAAGACATGCATAACATAACGCAAGTCTATTTTGAACTATGAATTTAATACTACATTAATTTTCATATATTGTACTTCAACTATCCAAGTCTATGCTCACGTGGCATTCTTATAAAGTTAAGTTTTCTTGATTCATTTTCTAATATGTTTAGCTTCAATTACTTCTCGTAAGCTTTGAAAGTTCAAACGAAATTATCATGTACTCATCATTTTGGATTTCTCTAACTTTTTTTTCTTGTGTATTTTTACAATTTCTTTTGGTATTTGAACATTTTCTTTTTGTACCTGTATCATCTTTTTTATAACTTCTAATCTTTTTATAATACCTCATTATTTTGCATTAAAAATTTTCACAAGTATCTACTTCTTTCATTGTATCTGATATGACTTAATGAGACTTTTCATGAGGGCGATTTCGCTTGCTTTTTTTCATTGTTTTTTGTTATTTCATAGATGAAGAATATTGTCGTGCCTCTAAATTTACATCATAAGGCATTTAAGAAGATATTTCTTGAAATATTATAGAGGTAGTCAAAATTATTGAAATTCAGTTCATCTTCAGATACAAGAGATTTTACACTACATGATCCTAATACAATGCTACTTTTAAAAATAAGTTATTGTTGGTTGTATATGGGACACTTCTATATAAAAAAAGAACACAATTAAAACAATAAATATAATGATACAAATTAATATAAAAATTTACAATCTACCAACCTTAATACATTCTTTCTATATTTTAAGTGGAATATCTGTATGATCGTTACGATAATTTCAACCCTAACAATTTTGACTCATAATTTTTATATAATTCTTGTACTGAGTTTTCCATATCTTCATGTGACTATTAACATGTTTCTTTTTGAATTTTAATATTATTTTGTTATTCTACTCGTTTATCACAGATTGTTAAGTTTAAGTTCTAATTTTACCATCTAGTATTTGGACATTTCCCTCTCTAATGATATCACAAATTATACCAAATACTAGTCTAAGAGAAATAACTTTTCTTTCTTTCCACTTGAAGTATCTATCTATCCTAAGTATGAAGATACACAATATGTAATTAAAATTAGGATAATATACCTTTTAACTGATACATTAATTTAAAAGATAATGAGTATATACTTAAATGTAAAGATTAATACTATATACTTAAATCACATATTTAATTTGGAGCAAAAAGCTTTGATGTGGCAAAAGGCACCAGCAAAAATCCATACAAACATTTGATGGCATTTTTACAACATTCCTAGATGGTTATAATATTCATGATTGCTTCACAACTATCCAAGAAACACTACTACTTCTTATCGCTACTTCCCGCAATAAAGGATTCCTCGTCACACTTAATTTTGAAAAGCTTTCAACAATGTAAAATAAGATTCTTGATAGACATGGTCTACAAGATGATAATAAGATGAGATACCAACTGCATTGAAATATAAAAGATAAACACTAAAATACTTAAATTCAAGCTCCAAAGAAATGTGCATCTGCAGATACGCCTTCATTGTGATCAAATGTGACTCTAAAACGCTCCGCTCCACAAGATAATCTCCACTTCGAATGGGAGGAAATTTGCAAGACACGGCACCATACGAGTAGCCACATCTTTTCCAGCAATAGAGACCACAGTGCAGTTCAAATCCACCATGAATGATTGCTTTTCTTCTTATATTTTACTTAGAATCATACACCGGGATGGATGCTTGCATATTCAATACAAGAAAGAGAAAAAAGAAATGCACCAGGGAAGAATCATCCTTTCTTTTAGTGGAGGATTATTTCAAACATTAAATAAATTACAAAACAAGAAATAATTGAAGTCAATTATTCCTACAATTCATTGGGAGAAAAAATTTATCAACAATGTTAACAATTACGTCTTGGAGTTCTTTATAGTTGATATATACGGTACGCATGAGCTTCTCTTCCGTATATATATTCCTTTGCTAAGAAGCATCCTCATTCTTTCATCGATTTAATAATTCATGTAACAAGCAAGCTAGTTTTGAGTATTGGACTAACTAAACCATTTTTGTCTCTCCCCGATGGTTAAGCACAGACTTTCTTTGTCGATCACCGCAAGGATAGTGAGATTACAAATTCTAATTTAAGGTACTAGTGTTGAGTAAGTCCATTGATCCCAGTAGCTTTTAGATCTAGCAAACTAAGGATGTAAATCTAATATTGGAGATGCATTTTTTGTCAATCGAGAAAAGTAGCTAGCAGGAGAAACTTTTGATTGCTACATGTGTTGGTATGGATAATAGTGCTCATAAATAATAACGCTATCCCGAATAATTTTGCTTGATGTATATATTCCAACACTGCGGTCCCCGTTGGTGTCGGCCCACCGTCCACATGCCGTTCCCTGACGGCCGACGCCGACGTGGTGTGTGGAAGAAAGGGGGGAGGACAGAGGACTCCACTCCCCCCGGTACAATCTCCCCTCGCTATCGTGTGATTATTACACAAACGCCACGGAGCCAGCTGGGGGTTAACTGCTCCGTTGATGTCGTCTCGAATTTGCGTCGTTTATCGAGGGGGCGAGTGAGTGCCAGCTCCCTTGCCATCACACTTCTGGGTTGACCTGGATTTCTCAACCCTTCTTTTTCTCAATTATCCCTCATAATTACACAAGTTCATATGTAATTGAATGGTGAAAGATGATTTTTTTCTCTGTTAACTGCTCCGTTGACCTCGTCTCGCATTTGCGTCTTTTATCGAGGGGGCGAGTGAGTGCCAGCTCCCTTGCCATCACACTTCTGGGTTGACCTGGATTTCTCAACCCCTCTTTTTCTCAATTATCCCTCATAATTGCACGAGTTCATATGTAATTGAATGGTGAAAGATGATTTTTTTCTCTGTATCTATGGATGCGAGTTTGAATCCAGATGGATTCGAACATGTAGAAAAAGTTCAAAAAAAGATTACTCCTTACAATTTGATCTGTTATTCGGAATTGAGTATGCAATTTCAACGTAAATCATCGGCTGTTTAGCCTGAAATTATGGAATAATATTCAAATAAAACAAGTTGTGCCTGAATCAAACAAAGGACATGAGATCGTACCATCAACATGCCTTTTGAATAAGCGCGTACAGGTCGAGAAGGATATTCAACACACCGACCAACCTCCGTAAATCTCTACATTCTACAGGGGCAAAAGCGCCCTATCACTTCTTCTTCGATCGTCCCTTCGTATATGCACAAGTATAAACACATCGTCTAAGGTTCTGACCCCCCCCCCTAATACTTTTCGTCCATCCTTCTTTTCTCCGGCGGAAAAGGAAACAAATCAGACCAAACCGAATTCCCGAAGCCCAATTTTCCAAATTAATGGATTCCTACGACGGGGCCACCCAAACCCTCCCCCCTAACGGCGGCTTCTCCTACTCCTCCTCGACGTCCTCTTCCTCCGACGACGGCTGGCAGACTGTCACTTACGCAAAGAAGAACAACAAGCGGGTGAACGCGGCGGCGGCGGAGAAGGGGCGGTCGGGCTCTGCGCCTGATTCCAAGGGGAATGAGGTGTTCGCGGCGGTGGAGCAGAAGGCAAAGGAGCGGAGGAGGGCGATCGAGCTGGCAGCCGCGGCGGCAAGGGAGAACGAGGATGGAAGTAGGTCGAGGATTGCAGTGGGCGATGACGAGGAAGAGAGTGACGAGGAGGAAGGGATCCAGAAGGAGAACGGGAGGGATGAGGTGAAGAAGGTGAAGAAGCCCAAGGTGAAGAAACCCAAGGTGACTGTTGCCGAGGCCGCTTCGAAGATCGACGCCGATGATCTTGCTGCATTCCTCGTTGACGTCACAGTGAGTCAGAAGACGTTGGATCTGTTGATTTGAAGCATGTTATTCTCGAAAGATCCTTTTTTTTTTTTTTGGAATATTTGGATTTATTGGTGGAGATTTGTGGTTTTCAGAATTCGTACGAGGCGAATCCAGAGATTCAGCTTATGAGGTTTGCCGATTACTTTGCACGGGCGTTCAATTTAGTCAACTCGACGCAGTTTCTCTGGACCAAGTTATTCAAGGAGTCCCCTATTGTGAAATTGATTGATGTGAGGTTACTTTAAATTTCACTTGGCTTGGTGTTCCTATAAAATTGAGATTGCAAAAATTTCTCTTTCGAAGTCCACAATTTGGTTCTACTTTTGTTGTTGATATCTGTTGTTTGATACGATTGTCAAACTTGCATGAAAATTGGTTCGCCTGCAATGGAGAACGCAATGCATTTGGAAAAAATGATTAGAGCCCTGAAATTGCTCAGGCATCATGTGTCTGGATGGGAAACTTTAATTATCATGCATGCAATAGCTTTTGTGCTCTGTATATTGCCCCTTTTTAAGATTCATAAATTTCTTGATTTTGTGCTCTGAATCTTATCTCTCACATTTGCAAATTTCTTCTTGTTTTAACCTTTGTAGTCTGCCATGACAGGGTAGATTTCGTGGTGTCACCATAGGAACAGGAACATCTTCATGATGCTATCATTATGTCTTCCATAACATTCTTTCAAAGGAAAATGTTCTACAGTAAAAAACACCATTTTCATGCCTGACATGACTTACCCTAAAGGCTTTTTATTAGCCATTTAAATTATGCTCTACCTATTAGCTAATTCTTCAAGCTTGAAATAAATGGGTGAAATGTTTCCTGAAAATTGTGTTCTCCCTGTTGAAACAGGTTCCTATATGCTATGTAACTGAATCTGTTTATAAAACAGCAGTTAACTGGATTGCTCAACAGCCTGTTGAGTCTCTAGGAACTTTTGTACTTTGGTCACTGGACAATATTCTCGATGATTTGGTACATCAGCAAGCCTCTTCTAAGGGATCAAAAAAATCCACTCAGCAGCTTCCTTCAAAGGCTCAGGTGACATGTTGTTCCTGCCGCTGAGAACTGCAAGTGTTAATTAAGCAATTTTCAAAGAACGCTGCCATTTTGACTCACATAGGAGTATTTAGTATCATGTTAGTGATTGCTAATTAAGTAAATTTTTTTTCTTATTGTTTCTTATTCAAATTTCTTTGGAAAAAAGTTGACAACTTCACACTTAATCGAGACTTCACAAAATGTTTTGTGGTCATACTGTTTTCCATTACTGTTTAACTGAAAAAAGATATACTAGAACCGAAACTTCTTTGAAGAAGGAAAATATTAACAATGGAAATTGACTAGGCAATGGTATCCAGACCATGTAAAATTAAAATATTGGATATTTCTGTGCAAGGACAATGTTTTTTCATTATTATCTGAAGGTACTAGTTTGAATTTTAGGAAACAATCTATTCCTTTGTAGAGGTAATACTGCATATATTGGCTCTTTCGTATACTCCATATTGGTGGGAGCCTGGATTTTGTCACCTTCTTGCAACATTTCTGTGCAAATCGTTATTTGTTTATTTTTCCAGTTGAGATCTGATTTTTTATTTAAATCAATTTAGTTCTGATTTAAGCTTGTTTATTTGAGTCATATTATGTACATATACTTTTTACAGAATTATCTGCTTCTTTCATGGTTATATGATTGCCATATCATATATTATTTTAGCAATTATCATGTGGTTGACCTATTTTTGTTGAGTTTTTATTTTCGAATATGACTAGATGTTTAATTTAATAATATCTGTTCATACTTTGAATGGAATGTTGCCTTGCTTCACTTAGGCTATTGTCTTGTCTTGCACTTTGGGTTATTTGAAGGATTGTCACATTGACACTATCATTTTCCTTAATAACATTGGCATGAAGTGTAACATTTTTTCCACTTATGGTCCTTTGCACTTATAGATTTTTTTTGATATTAAAAGAAAATAGAATCTATGGAAACAAAGAATAGGTGGAAGTAGAATAATTTATTAACTCTTGTTTGTTCTTTGCACTTATAGCTTATTTCTCCACCATAATTCATTAACAAAATAGAGAAGTTATATAAAGAGAATACATACAAGACAGGCAATGTGGGATTGAACCTACAAGAAAGCCTAATTAAATTTAATCTTCAGATCTATCTAAGGATCCATTTATTTATATACTCTAACACTCCTCTTCAAGCTAGAGCATACATATTAGTTATGTTTAGCTTTGTGCAAATTGTGCTAAAGACCCTAACACCCAATCCTTTGGTGAATATATTTGCTAATTATTTTGATGACTAAGAATGATGGGTAGAGATAACTTTGCGTATCACTGTATCATGTATGTGGTGACAGTTACCTTCAACATAATTTTTCCTTTCATGGAACGTAAGGTTACTTGTAGTGAATATTGTAACTAGTTGTTGTACTACATGTCCTTAGGAGTTTCAACATCAAACCCAAGCTCCATCAGAAAGGACTTCGTTTACATCATCTCACAAGCTATGTGGGTCATGGTTGTGTTCAGTTTCAGCATTAGATTTGGATACTACATTTTACTTCTTATTACACCATGTCATATGATTTCCCCCAATATAAGCATAGTTGTTAGGTCAAATGATTGCCAAATAAATGAGTTTGCAAATTAATCTCTTATACTATCTTCAGTCCTCTAAGAGCTTTGAAGTATCATCACAAAAGATTTAGATTCTGCTCTATGGAGGTATTCATAGGTTTGAAGTCCATTGATCTTATCTCCTATAGTAAACCCAAAGTATATTTTCTTTGAGATAAGACATTTTTTCCTTAGAGTAAGCAAACTCAATATCAATGAAATATTGTAGCCTGTTCATAGTCCTAAGTTACCCCTTTTCCTTTGATATTCCTATTCAATCATTGCTTGTCACCAATATATTATCAATGTAAACTGTAAGAATAATGTATTCAGCTATGGATTTCTTATTAAACATTGAATGGTCACAATGCATATCTTGAAACCTTTTTGTTCAATCATTTTGCTGAATTTTTCAATTTAGGCATGTAGATTTTGGCCAGAAATAGTCTTCTTTAGATGACATTCTCTTTTTTCTTCCTAAGCAACATATCTCAAGAATTTCTCTATCAGCACCTACTTTGTTAGGCCACCATAAAGATGTGCTTTTCATATCCAATAGCTCTCACATAGTCTTGGTTGAAATCACGAGCAACATGCCTTGAACAAAAAATTTAACAAATGTCTTATTCTTGTCATGTCATTTCAACCTATTTGCTACTCACGTTGGGTTTGTATTTTGGTATATTTATGTCATGTCATAAATAAGTTGACTTGTTTATGACCATTCCATGCATTTTGCTACTCCTATGGAATATTAACAAATCATCAGATAAAAATTCATCATAATTATTCATAAAAAATTATCCATGTTTGAATGGACAGCAATCATTAGAAATATTCATGGTTAGTTCATTTGTTTGACCTGTGTCCTTTTTGTCCCTTTTATGTTCCATTGTTTGATCTCTATAGTGGGATTAATGCATTGACTGTTTTCTGATTTTTCTAGGGCTTCTGCATCATTGAAACAACCTTTTATCTCAAATTAATGTTGTTTTTTGTGGTTACTGATCAAAAGACACGGTGCTAAATCTGCTGTTGTTGCTGCCTTTTTGCTGCAAAAGAACTTTGTACGAATTTTATCAAATTTCTGACATTGTAGGAATCCTTTAAAAATGATAGGTTGCTATATTTGTAGTCCTGGCAATGACACTTCGCCGGAAGCCTGATGTCCTTGTTAACCTGTTGCCGTCATTGAAAGACAAAAAGTACCAAGGACATGATAAATTTCCTGTAATCGTATGGATGATTGCACAGGTCTTGAAACCTGCATTTCCTTGTTGAATTAACAATGCTTATGTTGTTGTTGGTCCAGATTATGCCAGCTCAGATTTCTCTTATTTTCATTTTGACAGGCTTCACAAGGAGATCTTGTTGTTGGAATGTATGCTTGGGTGCGCTACCTACTGCCATTTGTTTATGGAAAGTCAAGCCCTAACACACAATCCAGGGATTTGCTTTTGCAATTAGTGGAAAGGTTCTTCCTCTGGCACTCTAGTTTGGATGGCATTTCTGGCCTTGTTCTGACTTGTCTTTGTAACATTTGCTTGCATTATGTAGATTTCTATCAAACCCAAAAGCTAGACCTATTTTATTGAATGGGGCTATTAGGAAGGGAGAGCGCCTTGTTACACCGTCTGCACTAGAACTGCTCTGGCAGCAAACCTTCCCAGAGCCCTCAGCTCGGATTAAGGTTTGTGTTCATTTCTTCATGAAGGATACTTTACCATTTGTTCCATTGACCAAGGTTATTAAGGTGGGTGCCTAAGCACTAAGGCATGACCATGACCTAGAGGCCTGCCTCAACTTGGGTAGATCTTCTATCAAATCTGTTTAATTAAATATACGTTTTTAAAATTTTTTCATAATTTTTTCTTGAAAAAAATTAAACATATATATATTTGATGAAATATACATGATTTTTAAAATATATTATGTATATTATTGAAATGTGGAATAAAGATGTACAAAAGATAATAAAAGAAAAGAAAACATGTTGTGAAATCTATCAAAAATGTAAAATAAATGAGGAAAATTTAAAGAAGTATAAGCTAGCAAAAAGAAATGCTAAGAAAATTTTTAATGTAGTTAAAAATCGGGCCTATAAAGAGTTATATGATAATTTGAACACAAAACATGTAGAAAGTAGAATATATAAATTTTCTTAAGCTAGAGCAAAAAATCTAGAGATTTAAATCAATAAAAGGTATTAAAGACAAAGATTATAGACATCTTCAAGAAATAAATACCAAAAGATATTTTAGTAAATGATGTAGGTATTTTAGTATGAATCTACCACAGAAAATTTTTATATGCAAAATTTAGGTAACAACACAAAAGATATAAACTATAGTTATTTTTGAATAATTGGTGGTTTGAAAGTAAAAGAACCATAAAGAAAATGAAATGTGAGAATGCCATTAGACTAAATGGCATTCCTATTGAAGTGTAAAAGGATATGGGTGAAGTAGGGATTAAGTATTTAACTAAGTTTTTTATTATAATTTTAAAAACAAAGAAGATGTCAGGTGAATAGAGAAAGAGCTCTTTAATATCTATATTTAAGATAAGGGAGACTTACAAAATTGTAATAATTATTGTGACATTAAGTTAATGAATCATACTATGAAATTAAAATTATAGAAAATCAATTTGGATTTATGTCACGTAGATCAACAATAAAAGTTATTCATATATTTAGACAACTAATAGAAAATTTTAGAGTTAAGAAAAAAGACTTTCATATGTTATTCATAGATTTAGAAAAAGCATATTATAAAGTATCTAAAAATCTATTGTAGTGGATTTTAGAAAAAAAAGGAGTACAAATAAGATATTTTGATATTATAAAAACATGTATGAAAGAGTAGTTGTTAGTGTTAAAGTTATAATAGGAGAAAGTAAGGAATTTTTAATAGACATATGCTTACACTAAGGGTCTTCTCTAAGTCTATATCTATTCATATTAGCTATGGTTAAAATAGCTAACGAATTAATTCTAATTTAGAATCTAATTGGTGATAGCATTATTTTAATAGTTGAAAGTAAGTCAAAAATTAATTCTAGTTTAGAATTATGTAGAATTAGGTCAAAAATTAATAGTTGAAGATAAACTTTAGAGTCCAAAAGATTTACATTAAGTTAGAAATTGAATATATGGAATATAGGTTCAATTAAAAGAGGAACAATGTTAAAACTTTTAAATACTTAGAATCTATAATAAGTAGCAATAATGAAATTGTAGAAGATGTTAAGACTTTTAAATACTTAAGATCTAAAATAAGTAGCAATGGTAAAATTATAAAGGATGTTATTCATAAGATTAAAGTAAGATGAATAGAGTGAAAAATTGCTTTTGGAGGATTATGTGATAAGAGGTTACATTTAAAATTAAAAGGAAAATTCTTTAAAACTCCTACTCTCCTAGCTATACTTTATGATTCAAAATATTAAGTTGTAAAGTATGACTATATGTAAAAAGTTAATATTCTTGAGGTACATATACTTGGATGAGTGGTAATACTATAAAAGATCAGGTAAAAATAATTTTATTAGGAATAAAATAGGAGTTACACCAATTGAAGATAAGAAAAAATCAACTTAGGTGATTATATTCATAGAAGACCAAGGAATGCACCATTTAGGAGAGGATAATTAATTAGTGTAGAATAAATTTTTAAAAAGTAAAGGTAGGTTTAAAATTACTTGATTAGGAATTGTAAGAAAAGATTTAAATTTGTGTAATTTAATCAAAGATTTGATCATAAGTAGAAATATATGGAAAAAAATGATTCATGGGGTCGACTCTACCTAGTGAGATTATGATTTGGATTGTTGTTATTTATTATATATGTATTATTGAAATATACATATTAGTATCAGGGAATATATTCTTAGTGGTTACACAAGATAACTTCTTTAATGCCATCTTTATTTCTCATAAATATAAAAAGAAATGAAAGTAACCATATTGATTTTATCATTAGATGTTTATAAATATATGATACAATTTTTACTTTCCTTGATTTAAAGATCTTAAAATTCACCAATGTTTGTTAAAATGCAACCATTCATTTTCAAATGAAAAAATAACAATGAATATCACTTTGATTGAGTTTAAAATTTAATGCACACTAGATTATAGTATAGATTACATAACTATATAAATAAAATTTAATTTTAATGATAAAATTCATTAGGAACATTATGGTGTTAGTATTATTGTGTATTTTAATGTTATTTCGGAAATAATAGAGTTAAAATATACATAATTATTATTCAATTGTATAAATATATAATATATTCTTAAGAAATAAAAAATTAATTTTTAAATGGGCACCTGGCACCTTGGTTCCTGAATGACCTTGCCATCCACCATTTGTGCTAAGTTGAATCTGACACTATTTGGATTAAAAATGCAGTCAACTGACAGGTTTGAGGCGGTTTATCCCACACTTAAGGAGATTGCTCTATCTGGTTCCACTGGGTCCAAAGCAATGAAACCAGTTGCTCAGCAACTTCTTTCTGCTTCGCTAAAAGCAATGCGTTCAAGTACATTTATGCATTACTTTGTTCCACATTATCCAAGGAAATAGATCTTTGCAAATTGAAACTTAGATGTTGCACGTTCGTGCAGATAACCCACAATTGGGCATCGAGGCGTCTAATATTTTCATCTGGTGTTTGACTCAAACTGTTGACTGTTTCAAGCAATGGGTAGGATGTTTTTATTGTTTTGCGCTATTGAAAAGTTCCTGAAGAAATATGTACTTATTTATTTGCTTTGGCATCTGGAAACAGGAACAAATATACGTGGAAAATATAGATGCCAGTGTCATAATTCTTAAAAAGCTATCTAATGAATGGAAGGAACACGCACATAAATTCTCTCCTGATATGTTGAGGGAAACTATAAAAAATTTGAGGATGCAGGTAGGCAACTTCTTCCAGATTTAGATGTGATATGCAAAGGGAAATATCAGTTTTTTTTCATTCAGTTTTCTTATGTGTTTTTTGCTGAGGTCCTATATCTGCTTTTCTCTGCGCCATTTTGACAATAAGCATCATCAATATATCATGTCACAATTGCAAAAGACATGCTTAAATTTTTTTTTTTGATAATAGAAATGTTTTTACTAGGATTTAAACTTAAATCTCCCTCATAATATAGTGAATGACCAGTTATGTTATTTGTTTCTGGTAACTTTCATTTAAGTCGGTCATGAACTCCATTTGTTGCTCGCAATCTTAAATTTTGCTGCATTTATATTCTCGCATGCCTTTAACCATTTAATATATGGTTTTATGATATCATATTTGTAAATGAAATGAAATTTCTATATTTTTTTCTACAGACTGAAGAAGTGCTAGAGGAGGATGAAGATAATGCTCACTTCATAGAAGCAGAGAAATACTGCAAGGTGATCTTGGGAAGATTAAACCGCCGCTCTAAGTGCATGAAGAGCTTGCTCTTTGTCACAGTTGCTGTTGCAGTTGGAGCTGTTGTTGCCTTGGGTCCCAACGTAGAAAGCTGGGACATAAACAAGCTCTACAAGATGATCAACCTGCCCCAGGTCTTCTAAACCAAGAATAGCGTTGAAGGCTATCATACGACATCAATAGATCTTGATAATCTTGAGTGCACTACTACTAAGGAGGTTTAGTGGCTTGAACTTTACCCAACAAAATTTTTAGGTAAGAAATCAAAGGTAAGGTAGCTAAATGTCGAAGCTAAGTTATTACACTGAGATGGTAGTCCTCTGAAGTAAGCTGTGTTGTTGTCAGAGGTTTGTTTTATTTGTTTATTGATAATTTCTTTGTTTTCCCCGGCAGTTCTTTTTAGCAAATGCAATTTTCGTTGAATTGACATGATTTAATACCATAGATGTCCAGTACTTTGGAAGTGAAATGCGACTCTAATTTGTAGAATCTATACGTATTTGCTGTATGATCTTTGTTATATGAGGGTATCGTTCACCGCGTGGGATCATAACCTAGAGAAATGAAAGCTTTTAGCTTACAGTTTCTCTAATGTGTATCTTTTGAAGTTCGTTTGAAGAAATTAGATCCCATGTCATCCCAGATATTGCTGCTTAATTGGTCAACTTTAATGATCTGTTGTTTACATATTGAACTATTTTGTTAAAGGAAAAGTAAAGTTTGTAATAAAATTCCATTAAAAAGTGAAATCTATGAAAATGAATCCTTTATTTGCTATTTGTAAAAGTGGATCATTCGTATTTTGAAATTCCAAAATCACCCATCTTAAACTGTTGGAGTTTGTCATTTGTCGCCAAGATTGTCACCCTGCTCCTAGCCCTCTTAGATTGTCACTCTACTCATTCCCCCTGCCATTGTCGCATACAGCGCTTGTTAGTGTTTGTGGTTCAATTTTTGTTTTGCATGCTTGTTGGTGATAAATCAAGAGAGCCACGTTCTTCAAAATATGTGATTTTTGTTTTGGTAGATAAAGATGGTTCTCTTGAAGAACGTGGGTCATATAAGGTAAAGAATTGGGTTTCCGAAGTGAAGTCATGCAAGTATTATGATGGGTACAAAATAATTGCTCATGTTTTATACCACTTGATAGACAAACATGCATGTGTAATTATGGTAAACTTAAATGGATGGTTTTTGTGATCGCGGTAATGCATGTCTGCTTGAATTTAGAAGCTTACGTATATGCATGAGGATGTGATCTTTTGATAAAATTTTCATTAGCACTTTAAAAGTGAAATATGGTTATACATGAGTGTCATCAGAAAAACATAATTATAGATGATGATGATTATATAATAATGTCTATCCATGTTTTTAAGAGTATCTCATGGTTACACAAAATGATTGGCATGTTTTGGGCATGAAGTGTATGTAAGACATGATTAGACCTGGAATATAAAGAATGAGGTGTAATCACGAATAAGTTGGCTACAAAGAATGGTTAGACATGATAGGAGTTGAAATTCACAAAATGGCGTAATCGTGAAAATCATGTTTAAATACGTTTGTGAGTGACTTGGCAATCATGTCATGTTATTTGCTTATCATGTATGCACCAATTAATGATGAGTGGTATCAAAATATATATAGCCACAAATGAAACTTGATGGAAAGATAATGGAAGACAAAAGCCAAACACGAGTACCTCTTTGGCATTCTTATGTATGTTTTTGTGAATTAGATGGCGTCTAACAATCCTTTATTGAAGTCCTTTAGTTGCTCATTATTTTATTCAAATGATTAATGTTCGTTAGTTAATCCATATATGATTCAATAGATATTAATTTCTCTTTTGTTATTCATGTTGCTATTGTCTCCTCTCACATTCGAGTTTTCATAAACTCAAACTATATTATTTTCTACTGACTATAAGGTAACAAGATACAGATGAGGGAAATTTTCCCTTGTCTTTGCTTCTATCTCCTCGCCTTTAAGGTTATACGAAAGACATACAAAAGTAGAAGTACTTTATTTAAAATGTTGTAAAATTATCAATGTGAAAAACAGAAGAACGTTGAAGACAAGGAAAAGATGAAGAATAGGATGTAGTTTGTGTGGAGTTTATAATGTAACGAATGTATAAGGAGAAAATCAAGTGATATGAGTAGAGGATAGTTATTAACTAGAGAAATTACATGTTCTTGCATGCCACCTATAATATTGATACAAAGCGCTGCTTAATTAGTTGACCAGGGTTTCCATACCACCTATAATATTGATACGGTAGTACCACTTATCAATCATTCATTGGGGTTTTACTTATCCTCGGCACCTACTTTCTCTTCTGCTTGGGAGCAGCTTGCTGAGGCCATTGGTCAAGAATTCTGAAGGTAGGTCTACAAGATTTTGTTAAACCTTAGCAAGATGGATTACCAGTCCAGTGTCAATGAAACCCACATGTCCCTTTCTGAAGAACATGGATGCCTTTAAAGGAACAATCAGGGCGCATGCATGGGGAGAAGGAGACTGTTGCAGCTGCTGCTACGGTAGGGTAGGTCAGACACACCTCCATATGATTCTTTTTTCCCCATGTGAGAGCTGTAGAGTGCCAAGATGACAAGCTTATTTACGTAAATTTCAGCAGTCGGCAGTTGTTCGTCAAATTCGTATAGGTTAGATCCAGGGAGATTACTACGGTTCTACCACCCTGTACTAAACCAAACCAGGAGACTCCAGTGGGGAGTAATTGGAAGTATGAAAGTAAATTGGCCAGTCAAACACGTTTCTCATGTAAAAAAGGGAAAGAATACATGGAAGAATGGTTCCGTGAATGCTGAAAGGACACCTCGATCGTCCACTCCCCAGCGGTGAAAACATTAGATACTCTTCTAGCTTTATATTTTTTTTGATAGCGATAATATTTTAATTTTCTTAGGTTTGAACTTGGAAATTTTTTTTTTTTCAAAGTGAAGGAAGAGTGATCACAATATCTGCTGCCTCTGTTTCTTTCTTTCTTTCTTTATTTATGCTTTAGTGGTCATCTTTGCTCCAATACCTCGATCCCTTTATATATGTTACTATTGCACATATCCAAGTCATCAGAAGGAAGGAAGTGGACACCAATAATTAAATATTTAGTTTGGGGAGAGTGGTGTTGTACTAGCTACTTGAGTTCCTTCTTATGACTTTTTCCCCCTTCTCTTAATTAATAGTATGCCCTGATTGGTGCTATAAATAGATTATTAGCCATTTACAGGCTTGTGGAAGGGGTCCGTCTATATAACTCCCCAAGGTCTGTAGCTCCACATCCTCCGTGACTCTGGTACACTTGATACACAAGACTACCGAATAGCCTTTTAGGTAGGGGTTGGAGGGTTGCGTCATGTCCGAAGGTAAGAAGGGATGCAAGTATGAAGAGGAAGAGGAGCTGAGGAGAGGACCGTGGACGCTTGAGGAGGACACTCTCCTCATCCACTACATTGCTCGCCACGGGGAAGGACGTTGGAATCTGCTTGCAAGGTGTTCAGGTGGCAGCTAATTATCTAATTAATTGGATGTTCTTATCTTATTGGGTTGCATGGTCTTGATTAATCAATTATGTGGGTGTTCGGTGCAGGTTTGAAGAGGACGGGGAAGAGTTGCAGGTTGAGGTGGCTGAACTATCTGAAACCTGATGTGAAGCGTGGGAACCTCACTCCGGAGGAGCAGATCCTGATCCTTGAGCTCCATTCTAAGTGGGGAAACAAGTGCGTTTCGATCAACCAGTTGTAGTAACCTAATTTTGATCGAAGATAGTGGTACTCTGGTGGTTTACTTTAAGATTCCTATCCTACTGCAACTGCAGGTGGAGAAGGTGTTCGATCTTTCAATCACATAAGAAGACAGATAGCTAGCTAGTTCTCGATCCCTTAACGACCCTTTCCATCTTTCACTTAATTTCTCATAATCAGATCATCGAGTGTTACCGTACGTCATGCAATTCCCCACTGCATCCTCATCCTTTTACTTTGTTTGCCAAAGAGACGATGACCATGATCTTCGGTGTTTTTTCGATTACAACAGTTGAGTTCGATCGAATCAAAAAGTCCAGAAATAATAAGATTCATTGTTCAATTCCCTAAACAATGGCCCGGCAATGCAATGTTTATTCTCTTATATATTGTTCATGTATCTAATTAACAATAATATCTCAAGATTATATATCTTCGATTAAATAATTTGCAGGTGGTCTAGGATTGCACAACATCTACCGGGAAGAACAGACAACGAGATCAAGAATTACTGGAGGACGAGGGTCCAGAAACAAGCGAGGCAGCTGAAGGTCGACGCCAACAGTGCGTTCTTCAGGGACGCCGTCCGCCGCTTCTGGATGCCAAGGCTCATAGAGAAGATGGAAGCCTCACCACTGCCATCACCCGACCAATCCATCAACAATCCGCTTGTAGATGTGGTAGACCCGCTACCATGCCAACTTCCAACGATGCCCCCGGCCCAGCCGACGCTGCCGACAGGCGCACGGTGCAGTGCCGCCCTCAGCGACGACCCTGGCGTTATCCGCGGCGACTTGCTTCAGCCGGAGGACTGCAGCCCAAGCATCCCCGTGGACGCGATGGCTGCAGGCTCCTCGCGCCTCCTCGCACCAGCACCACCTGTTCATCATCAACACAACCCTCCTCTCAATGTCATCGGCAAGTACAACCCCCACGACCCCTTTCCGATAAATGGTGATCTCACCTGCTTGGCCTACGGGCTCGACGGCCTGGACCTCCACCTGGAGGGCGCGTCGCCGCCACTACCGCCGTGGGCTGTCGGAAGCGTCTCGGCTTCCGATTGCTCCATGATGATGGAGGTCGACGACTGCATAGGAGGCAGCTCCAACAACAATAATAGCAGTAGCATGGCCGGTAGCCTTTGGAGCATATGGATGAACTGCGGCAATTAACACCGATCGGAAGTTGCATGAGTGGGGAATCTAGAGAATAGATTCTCATGTGTGATGGTCTCGAATCGGTCCAAATTGGTGATTTGATGTGTGCGTGGAGCTGTGGCTTACCATGAGAGGAGTGAAGAGTGTTCTTTGGTTGTAATGGGTTACGAGCTATTGCTAGCTTGGATGGAACAGTTCTCTCTCTTCATTTTCCATTCTCTAGTTGTTGTTACTGCGATATCGATTAGGGTTATGTCCGTGTATTTAACGGAGATTTCAAATCTTGGATCGGCCATGAGAATTCAATCACACTTCAAGGTTATTCTCCCCATGTAAATAAAAATGTTGAAAGTTTAAATGGCTAAGATTTTTTTTTCATGATGATAGGGTTATTGCTTGTATTCAAACTTGATACATCTTCCTTCCTTACATTGGAGTGAAATATCAGTTATGCTATCTTACTGGATTAATTAAATGTCTAAGGTGAATAAATAGACAAAAACATTGATTACTTGTACCTCCTGAATACTTCACCAGATGTCAAGTCAAGATAAAAAAAACAATAAATAACATATACGACCGTAACCATCAATACCGACGAAGATTAATTAGGGCAAGCGGTCTTAGTTATTTATTAGCCAGGAACCGACTACATGGCTACTGGAGCTAGCAAGAACAAATTTAGGGTAAAAAAGCGTACGTACGTAGATAATGTAGTACAAAGCATGGAGATGATACCATTCTTTATTGATAATGAATGATTAAAAATTAAATTTTAATAAAAACATTAAAAAAAAATATGGGTTCTCACTTGATCAGATGATAAATATATATAGGTCTAGTCACTTCAAATGATTAAAGTTGAAATGGGTTATTTGGAAGTGGGACCATGAATGGGTAGATGGCCTCCGATCTCTCTGGTTTGGTCCATACCTCCAAACCATTTTTTTCCTTTCACTTTCATGAAAGGGAGCTTTGTTGCCCTCCAATCTCGGTGCTCTCTGCTGAAGGACAAGCGATTGAAGGAACCCTCCAAGTCACCGATCTTTCAAAAAATTAAGCATATATTCTAGGGGCACTGTGCACATAGACTCCCTGTTGTGGAGTTGACCCCACATCATCGTCTCATCGATCGGATGGCACCCACACTAGTACTGATGGCCCCGAGAGGGAAAAAAAACATAGTTACTTTTTGTCTCACATTTCAGTAATTTTCATCTAATAAGTCGATTCAATTTTGTTACTTAATTTAATTAATAATCAGATGAAAACTAATGATATGATTATATATAATAATAAATAAATAAATAAAAACAATTTTACCATTTAGGCTTATTTTTAGAAAGTATTTAAATTCAATTGCCATGATTACTGCCGACCAAATATATGTGATATATTAAAAAAAAAAAAAACTTAAGTTCTTATATTCAAATTTCAATGCTTGCAGCTATAAAAATGGAAACATTCTAATCAGATAAAAGAATGTAATTGCCTTACATTACATTATCATAGAATTATGGTCAACCAAATGGGACCTTAATACGAAGGATGTATAACATGGACACTATTCTTAGCATGCCAATACATAAAAGATGGGTGGTATTGTTTTATTACAGAGCAAGACCTAGTTAGCCTTTATTGGTAGATTTTATTATAAGTTGCTTATTGCTATGATAATCTTGAATCTCATAACGTTATAACTTCTTAATTTGCTCATGTTGATGACACTAAAAAAATTCATTCAGCGACAAGTGTCGGAGACAAATTAAATGGAGGTATAAATACGTACTTAACTAATGGGACCAATATATGTGTCTACTTACCCCACCTAAAATTTTATCATACGTCGAAGTTGTTGAATACAATCTGACAAATACATGGATGGAAGAGGAAGAATCCAACTTTAGAAAGCAAAGATGCATGAGAACTACTCTGGTGGAAAAAAAAGGACCCATGAGTTTGACTAGACCATGCATCAGCTCTAACCGCAATTAAGTTATTAGACATTAACCACCCTAAAGCATAAGAAAACTTGATTGCAAAAGTAGAAGCAAAACTACAAGTTTCAAGGATAATGATCCTTAGGGATGCATTCATATATGGGACTGGGTAAATGAATTAATTCATACCCAGAAGCAATTCTCTACCGAACAACTACTGCAAATTAAAAAGATGGGTGTTGTTCCACTTGCCAGAAACAGTAGTAGTGGCCTTACCTTTTTTTCTAATATGTACTGATTTTTTAGATCTAAACTGTTCTTGTGATTAGACTTCTTTTGGATGATTCACATTACTGTCAAATAGATTCCACAAATCGACACATTGTTTCTCCTCTCGTCCGTGGAGAGCATTAGACTGAACGGCCTTGTCAATCACTGTGACTATAGACGACTGCAGGAAGAAAACTCCCAAGGATCGTTGCATCCTCAACGAGAGTGCTCCATGAGCTCCATCTGGGGATAGAGTACTGCAGAGAAAGGAGTAAGTAAACTCACTCAGTGCTCCTCTCTGCTAACCATAGTGGGAGAGAAAATTAGATCCCTAAGACTAATTAATATTATGGTCGCTTGATCCGGCAAGTGCTTTTGACGACTATTAATCTTTCAAAAAGCCTAATCCCAAGGGGAAGATGATGGAAAAGGTTTCACTGTCACCATGTGAAAATGGGCGGGTGCATTCCAACTCTCGGAACTCTCTTTTCAATCAAATCAAACCCACCTGTCATGTAGACCCGTGAAGAGACTGAACTCTCGCAAGCCTTCCATCGGGTGGTGCGTGTTATCTCCTGGATAACCTCGACAAATGGACAAGGATTTTTAACCTTTCCTTTCCTCTTTTCAACTTTCTAGATCTTAATACCAATTCGACACGCAGCTCATTCACCTTTTTTTTAAATAAAAAAAAAAAAAAAAAAAAACTTTTTAGATCTGAAGATTTGATTCCCTTGTAAACTTTAATTATAAGGTAAAGAAAAAACCAACCATGCTAAACCAGTATCATTGGCAGAAGTTTTTTTAACCTGTACTGAATCAAAGATAAAAAACACACAGATTGTATATTTGGATCATGCATGTAAGGAGCAAGGACTAGGGTAAATAATTCCACGTTACCCTCCCCACTCCACACATGCTTTAGAGTTTTCATTACCTGGCTGAGAGACTTAGTGGTGGAAGTTAATGGTGACAATTCATTTTACCACCTGCTACACTTTGTTAATCATATGATAAACGTGAAAGTTAAACGGAAAGCAATAATCAACTTTTCATTAGTTTTAAAAGAAAAACACAACCAGATATTTATTCGTTTTTCCTGGCTATCATCCAAAAGAACTAACAGCTGAATAGCTTCAATTCCTGGTTAACATGCCTGCGCCAATTAAGGGCTTTTCTCGCAGATATTATCTTGACTCCACACTAGACTTGGAATCAAATATAAATCTCAAGAATATCGCACATGCATGCTCTCATCATTCAACCGATCATTTATTTAATTTGATCTCGTCTCTATCAGTACTATTCTAATAGCAAACAATAGAACCTGATTAGACTACTACGTTAATTTACACACGAAAGCACATGTTAATACGTACCCTCATACACACACTTATTTGTTGGGATTTGTGGACAAGTGCTTGGTAGGATCAAAAAGAAAAAAAGTTCAGGTTCGTGTGTACATAATTAAAACCATCACTAAAGCAAAACACTGACGAATGATGATGTATTTCATGATGACGTACCCCTGATTCCCTAGTCAACACCAAAGTCGTGGCACGGTTTTGAAACAAATCGTCGGTCTTAAAAAACAGAAAGCAAACGAGAGAAAGAAGCAACGAGGCGGCGTAACGCTATTCTGTTGTTGGAAACATGATTGTAAAGCCTCTGACTCCCAGGCTTCAAATTTCCACTTGATCTGACACATTTCAACTTTATCCCATGATTAGACACCTGAAATGTTGCAAATGGAAACCAAAAAATGCCTGTAAATGATCATGACAGCTGAAATCGGTTGCTTGGATCTATGGTATACCTTTTATACGTATATATTGTATCCATTAAACTATCATGCGTCAACTCATCACGGTGGGTGGTGGATCATCGATCAATTTGATCTTCCATATATACATCTGTCCGTCTCAAACACACGAGCCGCCCAGTACTCCAACATCGCAAGAAATCACAAATCTTCTACTTTAGATATGTATAGAAAAGCAAAATGAAAAATCAACGGGGAACAAAGCATAAGTTCTCCCTCCGGCTATACATGCACTTGAACAAACGCAAAATCTATTATATACGTTTCACACACGTATAAGATTTCCATATCTGATCTAATATTCTGCAGGTATGGTTATGTAAATGAGAGAAACACGTGGAAATCCAGTGTGCACGTGTGCCAACAACGTAGAATCACGTAGATATAAAAAATTCTAGAAAATTCTAGTATTTTAATCGTAATGGTTAGAATAAATTTCCCCAAAAATTTGCTTGTCGTATAGAAAAGTTTTTCCTCGTAATATAATTTATAATGACATTACCACGGACGTGTTGTGGGCCTTTGACCCGTTTGAGATTCACATTTCTGGGCTGGGCCTTCCATGGACCTGTGACCCGTCTGTCGTATTCATTTTTCTCGGGTCCTTAACCCCAGGCTTCTTCCTCTCTCCAGCGAGGGTTTTGGTAGAGGACAATGGCGGACCATATCTGCCGGGCGCTGAGGGACGGGGCACTGGAGGGAGAGCACGCAGTGGCCCTCACCATCAAGGACTCCCTCCATAGCCCCTTCGGATCTAATGTTTTCGACCACTTCCTCTGCAATCTCGCGACCAACATCTCCATGGGAAGACCTCAAGCTCGGTATTTTTCGGTAAATTATTTGTTGTCATCAATTTCCTTTTTGGTATTCTGAGAATTTATCTTTTGATGTAGTCATATCGTTGTCGTAGCGTTCGACCGGAGTCCGAAGCATTATTTGGGCCTTTTGAGGAACAGAGGCTTGGCGATCGATTCGTCGGACACTTGGTATGTGGTCCGTTGGATTATGCTGTTTGGAGTACATGGTCAACTGGGTACTTGTTGGATCCTCTAATGGTTGAATGGATGCTGTGGCATTTAGTTGGTGTGGGTTTCTATTAAAATGGGATTTTTCAGGGTGAGCATACTCGATTGCTATTCGGATCCATTGGGTTGGAAGGAGAGGCTTCAAAACGCAGAGACATATGTTGGATCCGTGAAGAAAAATTTGCATATTTGCAAGAATGTCAGAGATGTCGATAACTTGTTATCGATTATTCTCGCTCTTGGAGGAGGTACTTTGCCACTTTGAGGAATTACATGATTGACTATGCTTAACAGGCTGGCAGCAATGATAGCTATATTTGAATTTTCTTTCCAGCGACTTCCGAAGGTGGAAAGGCTCACTTCGCAGTTGCTATTGATTCTGTAAGTCGTCCAGATCGATTGATTTTCTGTCCTTGCCTTTCTATTGTCTCTATATTTAACAGCGTAATTCCAGTCTCCAGATTTACTTATTTTAACTCTAATGATCACATGGAATTCCTGAATGCATCCTCGAAAGCTTATCTACTCCTCTTTTATCATTTTTAATGTTTTAGATGCTAGATCATCTAAAATGTCAAGTGGCTTTTAATTTGGTGCAAACAGTTTGTCTTTTCCTATGCATGATCTTTGAATGAAAATTAGAACAGTCCACATTTATATATACATATTTGAAGATGTCCGGATCCCACTAAAGGTTTGAATAATGTTGAACTTACTGTAATTTTTCGTTCCCAAATCTCCGTTGAATATTTTCATTTTTTACTTTGTTACAGAGAATTCGTAAGAAAAAATGGTTGAATTTGCTTTCAGTTGATTTTCTTCATTGTTCTTGTTTTTTCTGCTAGTTTATCTGGTTTAACATATGAATTGTTATAATGACTGACACTCATTATTGAACAACAATGAATAAACAGAAAAGCTCATCATTCACTAAGTCTGTGCTGTTGCTTTCTAGTTGACATCTTTTATTATTTTATGCATATATATTGTCCTTGATTTATTCATCCTTGGCATTCACTTTTTGCATTAATTTTATTCAGGTCAGCACATTGCTAAGACATGTGTCACTCACTTCTGTTGCAAAGCTTATTTATAATATCCGCTGTCAAGGTGTGTTTTTTTTTATTGTTTTGCAATTGTTATCAAGTGTATTGTGTTTCACCTTTTTTCTACCATTAGTCAAATTTGTTTGAAACAGTCTCATTTTAAATTTTTTTTCTTCAGCAGCTCATTATTAGATGATTCCTGATCATAGATTCATTTTTCTGCCTATTTCAGTAATATTCTTCCATTTTGCTTTTAACTGTTTTGTTGCAGACAAAGTTTCCAGCATCTTTTGGTTAATACATTCTGATCTTCATGAGTCCATGGCTTCTATTTCACTTGAATATCTTTCTACTATGGTTGCTAGTCTGGAACCAAAAATAGAACTTATGGAAACTGAGCGAACCACTTCAGAAAGCCTTTTTTGTCTTGAGAAAAATTCTCTAGGTGGAAAATTCCATGTGCGGATGAAGCGTCGCAATGGAAGAGTGAAAGTCCTTGTAAGCTTGGTTTTAAATCTTTAGAGCATTTGGCATTTATATTTCCCTGGTAGAACTTTTAACACTATTATATCTGATTGAACTGTTACAGTCTGAGCAGTTTCACATGGAAAAAGGCGGTATTAAATTTTCAACTACTACAGTAGAGAATACAACCACCATCCAAAATCTTTTTCCAAAGGTAAGCTTCACGTTTATGGATGCTAGAATTTTCTCCATCCATATCACAAAATTCAATGAATATTTCCTTACAAGAGCTGCACTTCTTTCTCACAAGCCCCAACATTCCCCTTACGCAGCTACAGTTCAATCTCCAGTTGTCAGAAAAGGAGCAAGCTGATAGAGCAAAAGTTGTGCTCCCATTTGAGCACCAAGGTTTGCTTTAATTTTTCTACCTTTCACAAGGAGTTAGGCAAGAGGACTATGAAAATATTTAGCTAATTCAACCTTTTCTCAGAAACATTTTGACTTGGAACCGATTCCAATTGTTTTCTCAGAATTGGCTGAAGCTGCCCATTTGGAATGGAAAATGATCAAATGTCACCCTTGATAATCTATAGAACTAGGATGTTTCTGTGGATTCCTTGAACCACAATTATTACCATATAGTATTGAACTAGCATAAATTAGGCTCAGAAATTTTTCTGGGGGTCTACAATTAAAATATTTGAGGCATTTTAATGAAAGATTTAGTTATTGACAGGAATGGATGGAAGCAAAGGTCATCGACCTCAGATGATGGTGTTGGGACGCTAATTGTTCTTGAAAATAGTTGACTAAGACAGTTGATTAGAATTTACTTTGCTGAATCAATATGGTCCAGGCTCTTCATGGAGACATCCAATGGATGCCCCTCATATTGTGTACCGAGCATTTTGTTCTTCTCATACACTTGGTTCATTTTCTTCCCAAGAATAATGATTTTTAATCAAGAAAACAGATTGCTCTATAATGAGGCTTAATGATACCTAAATGGCCATTAAAGTTATTTCTGAAAAATCCACTTCATGACATTACAGTGAGTATATAATTTCTTTGTCTGTGCATGACAAAAGAAATTGATTGCTGCAGGAAATGATCGAACAATAAAAATCTATGACGGTCGACGATCCCTTTCTGAAGTTGGAAAGGATATTCACACGTTGAGATCTACATCTGTTGATACAGATTCACAGAGTAACCATGGCAAGGGTGAAATACACTACATCCGTGACTCTGATGATGAGATGCCTGATTCGGATGAGGACCCGGATGATGATTTGGATATATAAGTCCATTTCGATATATTGGCTACCTAGAAGTTCAAGAATTTCCCACATGTAAAATCGTAATGCTCATTCGATCTGAAGATTGGATGGTGTCAATTATGCAGGAAAGGATGGGTGATTCCCCATATGATTAAAGCAAATCTACCCTTCATCCATTGGATGGGTGTCTTCTATCAGCAATCATCAGTGTAGGTTTTTGATGAAAGGCCTTGTGGTTTGCGGCATGGCTGTTGAAGATTCTAGGAAACGTCGGGCATTGCAATTCTTTGTGCGATGCTTTTTCCATGTGACAGACTAACAGTAGGGGCATTTGTGGCAACCGTCTACAAGTATTTGCACTCTCTGCGCCTGTATCATGTAGTGTCTCTGTTTAAGCATTACAGAAATTTTTTGTGAATACTGGCTTCAGTTTCTCGTTGTTAAGGCTGTCCCAAATCGGTGTGAACTAGCAAATAAGGTCTGTTTGTTTGAAAGATCATTGGGTGAGTTTATTTTCTTGAAAAATGACTATTTACATTTCCGAAACTTGGGCACAACGTTTACGGCAATAGCATGTTTGCTATTATTTATTTTAGCGGTTAGACAAGCAAAATATGTTTTTTCTTGCAAATTTACGATAATCTCCGCATATTTCGAATGTTTTGACTTACACGAAATTTGAGTTCACAATGAAAAGATAACGAAAGATTTTTGTCGTTGCTCTTGCATACTTCGATAGGCCCATGCACAATAGATAACGGAGAGTTTTCTTTGTATAGTTATAATGAGTTAAAAAGTTCAAATTTAAGCGTAATACCAAAGTTAAAAATATACTTCTAGATTCAAATTCCAAAAATATGAATTCGCACGTTTCAATGTGCACAAATTTCAAATTCGAGGTTAAAAAAAATTGTTTTCGTATGTTATACTGCTAAGGATAATTATTTTAAAAAAAATACACATTGCAAAAATATTTGACTGGATTCCTGAGTGGCATCTACTTTATCGTTGACAGCGATGACAAACCTGTCCACACCATCAATCCCTCGTTGTCATCATCATGGTTGTTGCCAACTGCCAAGGCCCCATCGTCGTGGCATTAAAGCGTCACACCCATCCCTAGCATGGCCACCGCCACCATCGCCACCATCGCCATGACAAGACAAGCGGCATTGCCATCATCATCGCCATTACAGCGCCCCCATGGTGTTTGGAAAATTGATCGAGACACTGGTTGAGAGATCTTCGGTTTGTTCAGTCGTCTGTTTGGAATCAGACCCAGTCACTGATCAGATATTATGAGCACATCAACAGAAGGCAGAGGAACCCAGACACCATGAAGAGGACAGCATCCCCATCGATCTTCTGTGGGTGAAGAGTCTCAGAACAAATACAAGCAAACCCACGAGCAAACGGTCATATAAAATAACAAAAGAAAAGGAAGTATGTAAGAGACGATGATATACATATTCCAGAGGCAAGCACACAACATTGGTGTAATAATTTATACGCCACCACCTCTACCTCCACTTCTGTACTTCTCAGATTATTAAGCAACAGGGAATTTTCAAGAAACAGGAAGATAACTCGGGGAAGACGAAATGCTGCAAAACTCCAACCATCGTGAACAAGAAGACCGGCAGAGACCATGCTTACGAGGATCGAGCTTAAGGGGGAGAAGACAGAGACATCTGTTTGCTGCTGCTCCTCTTCTTCCTACTGCACAAAAGCCTCCCTAGCCCATAGAAACCGTTGCCGGCGCCCTTGCGGATACAGGGGTGGGGAACGTTGAGGACTGGGCTGATCCGAACTCCATTATTCGCGCTATCAAAAGAACCGTAGTAATAGGAAGAATTCAACGAGGACGACGACGAAGAAGAGGAAGAGTTGGAATTGGTCCTCGAGACCTTCCATGTCGATGACCGGCGGCTGGTTGTCCTCCTTGGCTGCTGCTTCTGATGTCTCCGCTCTGGGTTTGGATTTAAGTTAAGGTTCGATGAGCCTGTGGACTTGCTTTTCGTAAGCAATGCCACGGAACAGATAAAATTCGCCATGTGACTGCGGCCGGTACTGTTGCCACCACCGCCACCGCCAGAGCAGTTGAGACTGTTGCTTCTTCCAAACTTCCAGAACGAAGTCGACGGCTTCCAAGTCACCGGCCGTGGCTTATCCGGCTCGCCGTCGTCGTCTCCGCATCCTATCGTTTGCTTACCTGGCACAGGCTCCGTCCGCATTGCTTCATCCGGGGGAGTTTGAGGAGGGTGTACGTAGTTGATAGCTTTGCTTATTGGAATAGTCTGCCCTCTGGATTGGATTGGGATAGGAAGAATCTTCCCGTCTGAGAAGAGCTCGTCGGCGGCGGACGGTTCTTGGTCGTAGCCTTCCCCTGCGACACAGAAGTCGAAGTCGGAGGTGGCAGGGGAGCCAGGTATCAACGACCCATCTAGCCTCTCATGCTCCCCTCCACCACTCTCATGTCCCAGAAGGTCGCGGGAAAACGACATTCTAGGACTGCCGATGGCGGCTGATTGCCAGGACACGGTGGTGTTCTCCGGGCAGAGCTCGACGGCCATGTCGTGCGTGGAACAGAGGTGGGCTTGGCATTAGATTGAGGGGGAAGAAGGAGATATGGCGGAGCCAGGGAGATCGTGCGCTCCGTGGATAAATAAATAAAAGAAAAGGATTGTTCCTTACATATCTTTGCAAAAACTATAAATAATTTTTATGCTATTTAAATTATAATATTATGTTATATATCTTTAAAAATATACTTTTCATGATTGTCTGCATTGATACTGCAACTATGATTTCTATGTTTTTAAGAAAACATCTTATTTAATAGGTATAAAATCTATTTTCACAAAAAATAACCATCTCTTGATTAGTAGTTATAATTGTTTATTTTGAAATTTGAATCTTACCATCTATGCGAGGACATTTTAGGAAAATTATTAATTATTTTTTAAAATTTGATTTTGAATTTTTCTTCTTTTACAATAGTAGCTTTGTATGAATTTGAATTTAAGATTTCTTCTATTATAATAAAGTAAAGAAAAAGAGTTAAGTAGATGAAAATTGTAATTACCTTTAGAGTAAGTGGTATTTCCACATTAATTTGATCATAACTACTAAAGGAAGAAATAAACTAACTTCAAAATCACCCAACCCTTATAAAAAAAGTAGATCAATTAAAATTGTATCATGATTCACTATCGACAAGATCCGTCACTGTAGTCCAAAATCGTCAAATAACATTTGTCACTATATAAGACATCACAATAATAAGACACTTTTTTAGCATTTGTCACTGCAACCTATAATGACAGATGACTTTCCTATCGTAACTAATCTCATTCGTTACAATAGATTACTCTATTATAATAGATGTAAACCTTATTGTGACGCATCATAACTATCATAATAAGTAAGACTATTGGTTTATTATGAGAGATGTCGATCCTACGGTGGTGGAGGATGACATCCATCATAATCGATTGATCTATTGTAACGGATTAGATCTATCATAATAGACCTAAAAATATTGACGAATGATCTACCACTATTTTCATAGAAGGTGTCATTATAATTTATATTTTTAGTATCTATTGTGACAATCTATTTCGTCACAATAGATATCTAGATCTGTCACTATAAATAAATAGAAATATTAAAATACATTTTAGCACATATGTAATTATTATTAATTAAATATACAACTTGTGTGTATAATGAAGACAATAACGTAAAAATAAAATATCAAATGTACATTAATTTATAAAAAAATTTAAGTTCTAAAATTCAATCATATTATACATATTCCAAATACAAGTAATGTCCACATTTAGTATAAAAGAGTTCTTAAAATTCTTTAACATGACATAATTTTTTTGATTTAGCAGAGCTTGTGTAATTGTTGTTACTCTTCAAATCTATCATCAATTTCCACCTACAACAATAGAAAAAAAATAATGATAATTGGAGAAGAGGAATAAGATGTTCACTAATAAAAAGTAAACAGTTATCACATTTTATGATAATAGCAATCCTTTGATGACAATGATAAATTCATTTGTAATTTTGCATTGATGACATTAAAGCTATGATAAGAAATTTATATAATAAAATAAATTTAAACATTGCTTGTAATAAAAATTAAATAAATCACAATTCAAGCATAAACACAAATTAAGGATTTTAATATAAGATTACGAATATAGAAATTAAAACTACTATTAAATTAGTATCCAACGGTTCTAAATGAATAAAAACATGAAATCTATCTTACTAAGTCCAAGTCAGTCTTTAAAATGAGTTGTATTAGGCTAAGTTAACCTTGTATTAACGTACAAACTCAAGGATCCTTATTTCTGAAATATGCAGAACTAATATCTAATTCCAAGATTTATAGATTAAACTCCATAGCTCCAAAATTTGTGATTAAATGCTTTCTAGAAAGCTTACGTAGTGCACTAATTAAGAAAATTATTTATATCTAAATATGAAATATATCTTCACAGTAGAAAATCAAAAGATGTAAGGGTGCAAATCATTTCTGTCTATAAATTTGTATATTCATTCGATTTTGAAAATCCGCAACTCCCAATCCACACGTTTAAAAATCACGAATAAATATTCTACAAGAAATATCAGAAAATGTCGAAAAATAAAATGGTATTTTTTTTTGCCATTTTTACAATTTTGTAGATGTTTGTGCATTAAACGAGTTTTTAAAGGATTTTGTCATTTTTTCCTAGTATATAAGAAAAATTTTATTTCGTTTTTTGACTTTTTGATTTTCGAAACTAATGGAAAATGAAAAAAAAAAGTGAATTATCATAAAATATATTAACAGTATGTAATTTTGATATAGAAATTGTTTATATCTTTAGTAGATAAGAATTGATATTATAAGAAATATATGAAATAATAAAAATATGTGAAATATATTTTATATTATAACTATTGTCACAAATGACTTTATCTTATATTATATATAACAAATTTTGTTATTCTTTATCTTGTAGTTAAATACAAAAAATATTTAATTTATCAATTTCAACATTTTTTATTTTATGAATAAACATATATATTACATTCTATGATTTTTTATCATTTTCTATTCTATATGCAAACGCACATATTTCAAATTTCATCATTTTCTATTTTATGCATAAATACCTTGATTTTCTATTGACTTTTCTTTATGTTCTATCATTTTTCTTTCTATCTTTTTGGTGATATTTTATTTATTTTTTTTCTACTATTTTTTAAGTGCACAGACACTTTCAAAGTGTATTAAAAAAGAATTATAATAAAGTATTTTTGTAGTTAAGAAATGTTGTAGAAAATCCCACAAATTTGTGGTATAGGCAGACCATAGATTGCCACCAGTGTTCACATCCAACTTTGAAATTTTGGATCTCAATATTTATAGTATCGAAAATTACTCTTAAATTACCAATGAAAAGTTCTCGAGGAAATCTGACTCAGGAAATTATCCAACATAAAAGTTGATGGGTTCAGTGGCTGAAGTAGCTTATTTAGGATAGTTGCAATTAAGTTAGACTGCAACATAAAATTCACCACCAGTTACAAAAATCTGTTACTCTTTCCTCCCAACTCGAAATGAAATGAAATCAACGTTCACAAAATGCTTAAAGGATGATCTTTCTAACAAGCAAACATTAGTAGATTAAAACATCAGAGAAAGTGCAGATTAAGATCAAAATTTGCATGTAACATCACAGGAACTCTTCTTAAATCAATTCAACAATATCTCTGAAAATTCAGATTTCCTTGCAATAAATAAAAAGTATACTCCATTGAGAACTAAATTGCTTAAAAATTAACTTCAATACAAGAACGTAGATTATGCTCACATTTCCCTTATTAAAGTCACCTCCTTGAATTTTGAAAGATTTGATAAATATTTAAAATCATTGTATTAATTTTAAATAGTAATCATAGTTTTTTTAATAATAAACATATATGTAAAAATCAAATCAATTATTTTAATTAATATTCATGAATAAATTTATATTTATATTAATAAAAATAATATATATTAATATATATATATATATATATATATTAACTATTAAATACAATTATTAATATATTCATATATATCAATTACTACTACTAATTGCTTATTGTAAATACTAATAACAAAATCAAATCAATACTTTTAATTAATAATCATAAATAAATTTAGTAATAATCATAAATGTATTAAATACGAATTATCAACAACATTATCATTTTATAGTCAAGGGCATTTTTAGAAGAATCTATAAATTTTAAGAGCTGTCTCTATTGATTCCCAAACAAAATTTCAACCATCTCCAAATTACCTATCGAGGGCTGTATCGTTTTACATGCGAAACTCTACAACTCTTACCTTTAGAACTGTTCCTAAATATAGCCTAAATTATTTAAACATATCAAGGTCAAGAAGCACAAGATGTCCGAAACGTCATCGGATTTCACATATATATATATAAAAGAAATGAAAAATTATAATTTATAAATGTACGGTGATTTTTCACTGGACAAAGAAAGATGTCCGGTGCGACAACGGTCGAAAAAAAATATAATAATAAATTATAGTAAAAAAAAGGCGTCACCGGACTTCAACGTTTTTTTTAAAAAAGGAAAAAAGTTAAAAAAAACTAACCGTCCATCGAATGTCCGGTGCTGTACCGTAGATCCTCATATATCTGGACTTTTTAATATTAAAATAATAATAATATTTTAATAAATTAATTAAATAAAAAGAAAATAAATGAAAGAAAAAAAAGGATAAATAAACAGGTAAATATCTAAAAAAATGAATATTCAAAAATATTTGAATATGAAATATAAAGAGTCAAATCGAAACATTTAACTGGGATAAAGTTACAACAATATGTATCATCACTCAAATTATAAGCACTCCTACACAGGAGAATAAATTATCTCAAAGATTTATTTTGGCATAAAAAAACTGCAATGCCAAAATATATGAAATAAATAAATAAAATACATTCATCTATGAAAAAAAAAAACATCAACATCAAAATACACAGGTGTCAAAGTATTCCAAAATTATAAACACTACAGAACAGAGTTCTAGAAAATGTATTTGACATAAAAAATATGTAATGTCAAAATATATAAAATAAATAAGTAAATAATTACTAAAATGCATTTATTTATGCAAAAATATAAAAATATTCTTGGATAGGAATATATACTGTCCAAAACATATATAAAATGTTCCTTGATTACCAAGATAAGCTCAAGGTAAAAAATTACCAAAATACCCTAAATATTTAAAATTAATATTAAATGCTCCTTAGCATGAGCAATTTAACTCCATCTATTCAATTGTCATATATATTATATTACATGATGATTAAATAGATATAATATATATGATAAATTAGATAGATGACGTTTTTACCAGAATGAATATTATTAAAATGTAGATTTTAAATTGTATAATATACTTTTTATTAAATTCTAATTTCCATTCAATTTTTTTAATAACTTATGATGCATTTTTTTATGATTTATAAATTATGTAATATAATTTTTATTCAATACGTATAATTATTATAATTAATGTACTTTATAATATATTGTTAATTACAATAGGATTCTATTGTAACAGTTGCTAAACCTTATAACGACGGCTCTTATATCCGTCACAATAAACTCTTATAATAAGCATTGTTGGTACTCTATTGTAAAATCCGTTATAATAGAAAATCTTATTATGATAAATTTGAATATATATTATAACAGATATTTACTCTGTTATAATAAGGTATTCTATTGTAACAAACTATAAGTAAACTATTCTGTCGGTCACGAATGCTCTATTATGATAGATGGCTACAGCCAGCCATCACAATAGAGAAAATGGTTGGGTATATATCAAAATAATTCCGACAATGATCGTATGATGCCATTGATATACCCTTCATTCTATGTTGAAGTCATTACTCAAAATATTCTGTTTCTGGTAATGATTGGATTTTTATTTTTTTTTAAGATGATATAAATATTGAAAAGGAGTACAAGTATTGTTGCTTCTGTAGTTTGTTATATATTACTCAAAATATTAATTTAGTGAAGAGCTTAATTATGAAATGCACGTCCCTTTTTAGAGTGGAAAGGAAGTTGGAAACCACTTCAGCGTACCACGCATACCAGCTGCGTAATTAATGTATGATTGTTTATTAAAAACAAAGGAATGCGTAATTGCCTTTGGGAATAGCACACGTCACTATATGTGTTATCTTATAACTTCGTCACTTTTGTTATTATCACCTTATCGATGGCACCATATCTTTTAAGTTACGTTTTTTTATGACGGTATTATTAATGTTTCTATATTTAGGCTAGAACTTAGTTCCGATCATTCTCACGAAGAAGAACAATAATACTTTGTTTAATTTATTTAATTATGCTTTTTAAAGTTCAACTTCTCAAGAGTGTTTACGTAACCTATTTAATTACAAGAGTGTTTTTTGGATATATATATATATATATATATAGAAGCTTTTACCAGAATTCAGATTAACAAAGTTATTTTACAAATTGTTGAAAAGCCGAATTAAGAAAAGAAAACCTTACATTTTAAACTTTTGAAATTTCGAGCTCATTTTGAACCAATAAACTAAACGCCGAAAGGCCCTGAAAGTCAAAACCTGCAATCCAACGTACGTTACGTTTGTTTAAAACAACAAGACAAACAAACCCTCGTTCGCAATTAAAAACAGGCCAGAATTGAAAACAAACCAAGCCTTCTTTTGGTCGGCTTAATTTTAGGTGGATTTGAGAAAAATAATGGTGGACCTGGGATTAATTAACCATTTCGATTGTAATTTCATCGACCGACCAGCGTCGCGTATATGGGATAAACGGATTTTCGACCTCTCCTACATGCCAACAACGACAACAATGCACGCCATTGCACTGCTTCTTAATTGAAGGCATATATGCACATGGTGGGGAGGGGAGGGGAGGGGGAAGCATTCCAGCACCTACCGCATTTAGGTGGTTAGGTTAGACTTGAATAATGGATTGGTGGATTGATTGATGTATTTATCCGTATGTGCCTTTGGAATTATTGAGTAGTACCTTTGCCATGCACGGTTGATAACCCAGACGAAGCCATGAAGGGGTTAGACATGGAAGAGCATCACCCTTTTCGACAATTATTAATGGAAAACCCTTCTATCTCTCTCTCTTACACACATGCATGCATGCACCTACCCACTATCATGCATCCATAAAAATGCACATTCTTCGGGAAAATTTTACTGTACTGTGAGTTGTTTAAAACGTTTCACTGGAATTTATTAGAAGACTTTACAAAGAAGTGTCTACATATTAGAATAATATTTTATATTGTTATCGAACGAGCGTACGTAATTGTCTTGCGAATATCAGACGTAAGCAAAACTTCTCGTGAGAAGCCACCGATCGATCGATGCCCATGACATGTTGACTTATAGCCTTCGGAACTTCTCTGGATACTTTCACCTCTTTTTCGATTTGTTTTACCCCATCTCGGCCTGATCTTAACGAACTGGATTGGACCGGGCCAGGGCCTAGCCCAGTCTACATGACAAGACGGACTTCAAGCAATGAGACAATGGCGACAATAACAATGACCATTGAGATGTTGAAGAAGCCAGACGAGCAAATGGTGCTTGGGGGGGGGGGGGGGGGGGGGGACAAGGGGCAGGCATAAAATTAAGAACATGAACCGAGTTGATCAGGCGAAGGTGATAAGTGAGAAATTACAGGTGACGTAGCTGGATTGTGGGAATGAAAGTAGAAATGAGAAAGACAAAGACTCTCATCGTCTACTTCTTTCGTCAAGCATAGACTGTATCTTCAAGTTGAAGAAAAAGGGGTCGATCAGGGGATGAAGACAGTCAAGATGACGCAAGGGATTTCTAGGCTAGAGGTCACTCAAAAGGTAAGAGAGAAGATCAGTCGTGAGGAGGGGAAAGGCGCAAAGGAAGAGTGAAATGGATGTCTAGATGAAAGTAAGAAGTTTGTATGGGATGAAGAGAATGAGGACCAAATTAGAAGACAAGAGGAAGTGATGAACAAAATTGAAGTGGAAACTTTATTTTGCAGTGTCCCTGCTGACATCTGACGTTTCTCGGAAACATGAAAATTGCGTAGTGCACAGGAAAATCGAAATCAACGGTGCACCGACATGGTCATGCCCAAACATCATCTATATTAAATGGTCCAGATGGAATGAGATGAAACGTTGACCAGGGCCTACCACAGCACCATATGCATTTCATGTGAGAACAGAAGAGGAATTTTAAACATCAGAGCTTGATTGTCGTGTACAGATATGGTACCACCATATACCGAATGATTCATAGGTATTGATCAGTTTAAGCTGAATAAAAAACATAATCAACACTTGTAAGCCACGACAGAGGTGTATTTTTTGGAGAAAAAGAACTGTAGAAATATGGGAGTGAGTCAAAAGAACCGAATGGTTGCTTTAGAGAATAAGCAATCTGTTATTAGGCTGTATCAATCACCATGATAACTTAAATTTCTGACTACTTATTCAGAAAATATTCCAACAGCTAATACAGTGTAGAACTAGAATGGTCAAGTCGTAATACAGCAGAGCAATAATTGGCAGTGCAAAGAAAGAAGAAAAAAAAAAGGTAAAATGAAACTGGCAACTGACGAGAGAGAAGTGACGCCAGCAACTGAGGCATAAAAAAATGGAAGTTGATAGCAAAATTCAATTCCTGATTACACACAAACGTGAGAACATGTAGGACAGGCAATTTCAAACAGTGATGATCTTGACATGTATAACTTTATCTAACCCATGCATCAATGAACTCACGGATACACAAGTCAGAGTTGACAAGGTCACTGGCCCGGTCACAATCCAGAATGTTGGTTTCTACAAGAATCTATATAAGCTGGTGAACAAGCGGCTAACTACAGAATAATTGCTATTGAAACAAAAGGTAATCAACACCGACAATTTTAGTCGAAAGAAGAAAGAGACCCTAAACTTCCAATGAAAAAAAAAAATTGAAAATTCATGTAGAAATGAACAATAGAATTATGGTTCAAATCCAGATAAAAACACTACCATTGTAAAAAATATATATAGCCTATCTCTATCAGATTGATGTTCCGAACCATAGGAGATCAATGTGTATCAAAAATGAAAAGGAATGTTAAGCCACAGTTCAGGCAGTTGGAATAGAATTTGATGCAAACGACAAGCTGTTAGTTGTATCTAAAAGACGACTGGGCATGATCGAGAGATATCCTGTAAACAGAAAGGGACAGGAAAGAAGCAATGATAGAATGGATCAACGGAAGAAACCACTTTATGTTGATGAATGGGTCATAAGAAACAACAATGGCGGTCTTTTATTCTATCAGGCATTAAAATATATAAGTTAAAAACTACCTTTGCCACCATTTCTAGACACAATTTACAGATTTGGTGACGATGAGCGAGAACCAGAAGAAGAGGAAGAAGCTAGACCTTGCATGCTTCCCCTTCTAATACAACCACACTATCTCTTCTTTCCTGAAACAAAACAAATCTTTCAGTCAGTAAACTACAACATTCAAATCGACAGGGATATGTAGGTGCATAAAACCCATACGAGGTGGCACGATTTTTTTTTGATAATGGTATCATTTTTGCTGGATTTGAAACACGACTCCTCCTACAAGACACAGCAATTACCTTCAGGAACCTTGTATGTGTCGGCCGATATATACGGTAAGTTCATCCCAGGAAGCAACATCTGCAACAACCCAGAACAAAAAATGAAAAAGAAAAAGAAAAACAGAACAATCAGAACGACAGAAAAAAAGGAAGCACGATTCGAGAACCAACGTTCCGGCGGGCGACCACTTACATCCAACTCGTTTTGAATCTTTCGTGGCCTCTTCTTCGGCCTCCTCGCCGGTTTCTCCCCAAACATCTTCCAAAAATCCTCCTCTATCTCCTCCCTCCTCAACTCCAAAGAGAACGACGTCTTTCGGTCCGTCGCTGCATTACTCACCCCCGCCGACACCGAATTCTTTCTCCCTCCGTTCTCCTCCGGAGCATTGCAGGCCGCTCTCCTCGTTCTCAGATTCCACTGCCGAACGGCCACCGGCGTCGCCTTCTTCTCATCTCTAGTCACCGCCTTCTCGATCTTCTCCACCGCGACGTCGTAATGGACCATGAGCCTTGCCCTCAACGCCTTCAAATCCTCCTCCTCTTCCTCCTGGACCGCCTTCCGACCCACCGGCGGCGGCTGGCCGAATTCGGCGTGATCCGACAAGCCGGACGGTCGAAGGGTTCCGATCCTGGAGGGATCAGAATCGGGATCCCTGAAGCAGCGCAGCATCCTCTGGCTCCCCCAGTTGAGGTCCGGGAGGGAGAATCTGTGGAGGCGAGAGTTGGACATGCGGCTGGGGTGGGAGGAGTGGATCATGACGTTCTGGCGGCGAGGCCTCTCTAGTGGCGCCATCATCATTGCGAGGTAGTAGTTTTGGCGTCAAGGGTTGCTATCATCTCGGTAACGACGAGGATTCCGGTGGCGTTGCCGCCGGAGAGTCACCAGTGAGCGAAAGACCGAGACGAAGGGAAGCAAGAATGGAAATGGAGCGGTGAGTTCCCGTGTGTCTTATATATGGTGAGAGGGGTAAGGCGTGCCCTGCACATGGTTGCCGACGTTGGGGAAAGGGATGTACATCGATCTATTAAGCAAATGCCATCATGAACCGGAATTTTTATAGGTTGCTTAGAAAATTCATTTGAAGTTCAAAATATTCTACTACTTTAAAGGCGAAAATATATATTCCGGCCTATACTAGGAGCTCGTTCGGGTAACCGATTTGACAATTGACACTTTCAACATCATGTTTTTTAATGGGTAAATGATATTTAATATTTTACGATTTAGGGATCTTTTCTTTTCATTAATATACAGAAACTCGAATTCAGATAATTTATGGTATAGGATTCCATGGGCCACCAAGGATCGATCAGGGATGGCGGCATGCCGACTTGGTCTTGCATGCTCACCGTCTGCTTAGGCTAAATAATAACAATTAATCCTGTTACAATAAGTCATTATTTTCTTTTTTTTTAATAATGATGATAGTTTTACGTTTACTAAGATTCAAATCTTAATAAAAACGACAATTACGTACTGTTATTGGCGTTCGACTAAACTACTGCATTCCTAATTCGTGTATGCATTAGGCCTAAGTTGAGAAGTTGATGATGATCATTGCTTCCAACTTACAAATTAATGCATACCTTAATGATAGACCACCAGACGATTTCTTGTTGCTATTCTGCACGCTTACCTTCCTTGCAAAGCCGAGGATTCCTTCGAATAGCAAGGTATCGTTGAAACGTCCCAGCATGGGCATTGTGGTTTCATATCACAACGATGGAAGCGAGTTTTGATTTCAAATTGTTGGTGGGTGGTCATTGAAGACGGACCACCGTAGATAGTGGAGAAATAGTCACCAGACCGGGTCTACCGCTGTCGACATCGTCGGAAAACTTGAGAGCGATTGCAAGGCGAAGGAGATGGCCGGTGAAGATTGATGATTTATTCTGTCTGTAAATAAGGTAAGGTGTAGCCTTGCAGTCTCACCGGAAAAAGGAAAGAAGCCACCAGTCCGGCGCCGTTGGTTTCCAACGCCAACACGAAATCCATCATTCACAGAACAGTTCAATTTGCCTGCACCCCACGAAGAGAACGACACACGTACCAATACGTCCGTGCCAAGAGAAAACCGTGAAGCGGGTGAGTTGAGTAGCGACGTCTAGAAACGGACAACAGATTCCTCCTCGCCACCGCCGCTGCCGCCGCCGCCGCCTTTTTGTGTGGGTACTAGGTTCGTAACGTCGCGAACACACGTCCCTCATCCCCGACGGGACAACGTACGTAATCCCAAACGGTTGCTTACAAGAAAACGATTCAACTAATGAACGAACAAGGGGAGGAGGGGGGGAGACTGTGAAACAAGGGAGTGAGTCTTGTCCTCCACCCCTACCATACGGAAGGAACAAAGGCTCTTCCAGTGTGAGGACAAAAGGAAGGTTCTCGTTTGAATCCACACAGTATGGTCCGTAATCATATTATAGACCAGTAGAACGAGATAAAAGAATACGTACTGCTACGTATATTAAATAAGAGATCGCAGGACAGTGGTAATAAATATACGTGAGTGAGATTTTGCCTTCTCTTATTTAATATACGTACGTGAAAGTACGTATTTTTTATCTTATTCCACTGGTTTGTATGTCTACGATCCTACAAGTGGGTCGTAAGTGGTGCATCATATTCCCATTTATGGTCGTATCACGGTGATCCGTACATATGGTTTTTTTTTTTCTTTCAAAAAAGGATGATGGGAACCTGGCAGTTGAACCACGTGAAAATCAAGCGGTTCCCTTGCCTAAACGCTGGTTGGTCGAACGAATGCGTACGTTGATGGTGGCAGGTTCGTGTTTAATAATATATATATATATATCGTCCCAACTTTGGCATCTTCCTTCCGTTGTTTGGGCAACGAACGAAAGGCATATCTCATTCATGGTTTGATTTATTGCAGGAAAAACAAAACGCAAATCACCTTCTTGTCCTCCCCACTCCCAAAGATGAACAAAGTAGAACTAGCCGCATTTACAGTTGGGAGGAGAGTGTGAATGAGATATGTTGTTGATTTTTACCATGTACAGATTAGACAGAGAGATGAGGAAGTAATCAGCGACAACCTAAATTTTCAAGTAATTTTTCAGCGACGTCACAGAACTGATGCTTGCAAGAAAGGAAACGCCTACAATGCCGGAAGCCTCCAGCGCCTACGTCTAAGAACTACCACGTAAAGAAGCAAATACGACAATACCGCACAAACTTGGACAAAGTGATCAAACTTATCTCTCTCATTGTTCAGTCAACCATCATTCTAAAGTACTGATCATGAATGATTAACAGATCCGAAAAAATCGCCAATAATGCAACTAAATAAGACTACAGAAAACAGCATGGTTATGGATCCAGTTGACACTCGTCGAGATGAGGAATCGGCGACACATAAAACAGATTAAGAGGAATGCCTCTAGGGCCGAGAGATAACTTTCTTGGTTGAGAAAAGCCAGCAATGCAATGAAATAAAAACATACAAGGTACCAAAGCGCAATCTTATACAATCATACACTTTGGAAGAATCTTCACGTCACTACTAATCTTAAAGAAGTCCTAAAGGAACTTACGTCATGTTTTTATTTTGCATCACGCCAAGAACAAACTATCCCAACACTCGGAAGAAAATATAGAAGCGGATGGATTTCTAAATGCCATCATCATAGATGCTTGTGTGATACAATGCCTGGTATACCAGCAAATCGTTCTGAAGTAAGTTACTCTACGTAGATGGTAAATTGCTGACATTTATGAAGCATTAATTTAATGAACCAACGCTAGAAGGTAAATGAACAGCCCAATTACGCCAGTATTTATAGCATTTCGGCTCTTAACCTGCAAACAACAAAAAACTCTTGGCGTCTATTAATGGTAAGCACCATGAACGAACGCCTGGGGAGGTCAATGTATCAGTTGCCCACAATTATTCCCCTTCCTCCCCCACAGCACGCGCACATTAACAGCCCACAGGTTAATCTATAGAAACTCTAAAAGCGAATATAACGTGGGTAAAATCAAATTCTCTGTAGAAAAAGGACGACATAATGGTGACATTCATCTGAATGAAAGGCAGTTTCTGGCATTTCTACCTTCGTTTCATACCTCTATACTTCGGGTCACCCTGGTTAGTCCCTGGAAGAAACAAAAATGGCGAGAGGATTTCGCATACCAATCTCAAATCCCTTCGAAGCAACCGTATCATCTCTGCCACAGCAACAAAAGGAATCACAAACTCAAAATCTCAAACTAAGAGCAAAAATGAAGAATTGATAGAACAGCATTAAAAAAACGCCGACCTTTATTGTTTCGATGGGCTCATGAACCTTGTACATGTCCGGATTGATCACATTGGGCAACCACGACCCGGGAAAAATCCTCTGACGATAACACCACGGAACCAAAGAAGCACGTCAAAACAAAGGGAAAAAACTGAAAGAGGAGGAAAGGAAAGAAAAAATCTCGAGACTTTGGGGCTCACATTAACAAGATTAGCCGGAACAGTCCTGGGCCGTTTCTTCGGACGCCTTGGGAGCTTCATCCCAGTGAAAGAATAGAAATCCTCCTCGATCTCCTCCCTTGACAACGAAACCCAAAGTTCCACCTTTTTCTTCTTCATCCTTCCCCAACCCTTCACCTCGCCCGCTGCCGCTGCTGCCCTCGACCTCAAAAACCTCCCTTCCCCGTTCCCGTTCTCCCCCTTCTTCTCCTCCCCCTTCTTCTCCTCCCTCTTCTTCTCCTCACCCACCTCGTCGACCGGGACCACCACGTTCCCCTTCGTATCCTCCACTTTCATCTCCTCCTCCCTCGTCGTCCCTGGCCGCATCGGCGGCTTCTGCCACTCGTACGGTGAGGGAGATGTCGGCTGGTCTCGATCAGGCGAACGAGAAGGAGCGGAGCTCGAACAACGGAGGCGTCGCCGTCGAGCCCATCTGAGGGTTGGGAATGAGAAGGGGACGGTGAAGTTTGGGGGTGGCAACGGCCGCTGCTTCTCCGTTACCTCCAGCTCTATCATCATCACCATGCAAAAACCTCTCCGGAGAAAGAACGTGGAGATGGTGGCGGTGGTGTGGAGAAGGGGAAGACCTTCCTCCTCCCGTCTCTTCTATTCTCTCTCCCCGACTCTCTGTCTCCGTCAGCTCTCCGTGGGATTCAAGTTATATACCGGGACCGACACGAGGGTTTGGGTAGGGAGAGGGAGGACTGGAGGAGGAGCATGCGCCGTCGGATGGGGTGGGGAGTCGAGTTATGGCCGTTAAATTCATGGGCCATGGAAAACTGAAGGGTTTTTTTTTTTTCGTTTACCGTTTCTCCTTTTTTAATTTTTTACCATTGACGGTTGGGTGTAGTGGCCTTCGCCTTTATTATGCACTTGCGTTTTGCCGTGGGTACGCGAAGGGATGATGTGTTAAGGTTGACGATGGGTTAAGATCGTGTGATTTCTTTAACATCAGAACTTAAATTCTGGTGTTTATATTTTATGAATTTTAGAAAAAGATATTTAGTTGAATTTAAAAGCCAACTTGAACAGATTATTTTTTACGAATAACCGTACCTTTACTTTCCTCCGACATTAAACATAAATACTATCATTAAAAAAAGACAATGCATCAAGTCCAAAATTGATAATAATCTTGATTTTTAGTTGCCTTTACGATAGTATTGAATTTTACATTTATCAATATTTGACCGTGAAAATTTCAAATATCATTATAGATTTTAAATCTTTGAAAATCAAACTTTAGACCATTAGTCATAATTTATCAGATTTTAAGAATGTATTTAATAAGATTCTTTTAAACAGTAAATTTTTTAAAAAGTAGTATGTAACTATGATTTAAAAGAATAGGAAATTAAGAGTGATGTTTGATAAGAATAGTTTTTTTTATTTAATTTTCAATTTTACATTTTATGTGAAATTTTTAGAAATGTATAAATTAATATGTTTTTAATACATATAATAAGTAATTAGTAGTAGTATTAATATATATATTTATTAGTAAATTAATATTAATACATAATATTAATTTTAGAAACATATGTATATTAATATATATACATTTATATTACGTAATATATGTATAGAATACGTATTTATATTAATATATATATTTATATATACGTATATACATATATATTAATATATATGCGTATACATTTTATAGTAATATGCGTGATATGGTAATATACGTCTACATATATATGCGTAATATATATGCTAGAGTATGTAAGTATTATTCTTCGTTTAAAATCCTACGTCCAGACTTAAATTGAAGTGATGAACCATAAGTCTAGATTTAAGTTTTTTTTTTTTACAATAATAGTGATTTTTTTGTTTATGATAATTGATTTTAAATTCTAATAAAAAGTTAAAAATATTATTATCTTTGCTTACCGAAAAATATTTGATCACGTGCTTGTTTAAACTAATAGAACGTTTATTTTTTATGAAAAGAGAAATAAAAATAAATGAGTAAATGATAATGATAACACATTTAATGATTAGATTGGCACGATGTTACGAATGAATTGGGCACATGAAAGAGGTGAGGCTCGCAAGGCGACAACAAAGTAATTATTAAAATCTCAGACAAAAATTTTTTATTTTATCATCAACAATACTTTTTTTGTATCTTCTTACATTAATGAATTTTGATATTTTTGAATAACATAAATTTTCACGTAACAATGAAGAACATTCATTAATAAGAGATTTCATACCAGGACATTGAGAACATAAGAGCTTTTGATTTACATCCAAAAGTTTTTTTAAAAAAAGAAAAAAGTTTAGACAATATTAAATCGAAGACCTCATCTGCAGAAAAAAACCAATGACGTTGGAACGGTTTTCCTGTAAATACGTGTAACTAACGAGAAAAGGTGTGTTAAAAGGGAAAATATAAATAAAACCGTCTAAAAAAGAAAAAGTAGCATTACTGTAGCACGTGTTGGCGGGAACCTGAATTGCCCCGGCTGTGCCGTTCTCGACACAATCAACACACCTTGAGAATCCCAAAGTAAGCGACATTCCCTCTCCCTTTTCCTTCATCGATCGGAAGATCTCCATCCACTCACTGCCCGAGATAGATCTGAAGAAAATTCCAAGCTGTACTTCTCACTTCTGCGGTCAACTCCCATCTTTCCGATCGTCGGTTCTCGTCGCGGCGGCGTTGCAAGTATTTTCCGATCGCCCCACTCACAAGGACGCTTTCCTTTCATTCGAAAAAAAAACTATTTTGTTTTCTAGTGGACTTGTTGGTTTCGGTGGATTTGAAGTTTTGATTTTTGTGGTTTAGTTCGTGGTGGTGATCGACGGGTTCGGGGAAGATGGAGGGTCCTTTTATGCCGGCCGTCCGGCGGGATCCGTACGAGGTGCTTAGCGTTTCGAAGGATTCGTCCGATCAAGAGATCAAGTCTGCGTACAGAAAGCTTGCTCTAAAGTAAGACTCCCCTGTTTCCACCAATTTTTGTGTAGTGCTCTTTTTATAGGAATTAGTTTTTGACGTGGAATTCCATTACATTGTGATTAAAGTTATCGTTCATCCTGAATCGAGTCAATATTTTTTTTTGATAATGGCAGTGTTTTTGCTTAAATTTGAATCTAGTGTCTCTTCCCACACGAATAAGTGGAAGATTAACTAGGTCTGTATTGAGTGAACGTACTTTATTGTCCTTGGCACTTTTTATGCTTCGAGGCTTATGAGAATTTGTTCTACTTGAGTGATGGCTATTCTATCTTTTTCATTGACCTTGGATTTTTTGTCATCGTAGGATAAGCTTCTTTTTCACTTAAGAATGTTAATCAGTTTAGAGTATAAAAAGAAGTTGCAAGTGGAGTCTAACAATGACTACAATTGTCATAGGATGGAATGAACATGTGTCATGTATGGTCCCCTGGAGAAGTTTGTGACTGCAATATTAGTTTTTTTGAAAACAGTAGCTTAAATTAATAGAAAATCTTTCTGCCTATGAGTTCCACAGAAAAAGGAGTACATGTGATTATCTTTTGGAACAATGAAGAGTGACGATGAGATTGGAAATGTAGCAGTTGAAGATTCGAAACTGAGGTAGCTGCTTAACAGGATGCTCAGTCAATGTCACGCTCAGCTCCTCATTCACCAATTGGAATATGATTAACTTGCATATTGCATTCTAGGTCAAACATTGGAGAAGAGTTAAGCTGGGGATTATTTTTCAGCTCCCAGGCAGATTGTATTTTATTTTTCACATCTGTGTCTGCAATACTTTTGATGATGTGGAGTGGAGAAGGTACATGGTTGGGGTCATGGGTAGCTCAGCTCACCTTTGATCTCTAACCTTGCCTACTGTAGAGGATTTAGTGTACGATTGGAGATATGGCTTATAGAAGGACTACAGGAGGGGCTCAAGGGCTCTAGTTAGAGAAATGACCCTACCTAAACTGTCAGCGTTTGCAAATGGTGGACTAGCTCACCAATGGCTAGGAGAGTTCATCAATCAATGGCAAGGATGGAAGAAGTCCAACAGCGTTGGAGACATTGGATAAAGAGGAAGAGGCCAACAAAGAGAAAATAACTTGTGGTGGTGTTAGAGAGGAAGGCAAAGGTAGAGAGGTAAAAAAGACAAGAGGGATTGGACATGAGGAACATGGGTAGTCAACATAAGTGGTTGACAATAGTTGGGAGCAACAATGGTGGTTGGTGTAGGAGCAAGGGGAAAACTTTTGGCCTCAATAGGGGCCAATGAGGCTAACAGTGGCAATGATAGTTTGGGAGGAAGGTGAAAGTATGGTTTCCCTCCTCTCTACCAATGAAATTTCAAATTTTTTGGATTCTCAAAACTTAAGCTTTGAAACTATATTAGAACATAAAAATGAGTGAAAGTTCTAATTTTTATTCATAAGCAAACAAGGCCTCTATATATACAGGCCACATAAAGAGAATAAAGATATTATAAGCAATTTAAGACTAAACCCGCTTACAACACTAAATCTTAATGCATTTTTTTTCTCTAACAATTTGCATGACAATTTTTTGCAATTAGTCTACAAATGTATTAACAATTTTTACAGGATTAAGACTAATTTCTTAATCACTAATAAAAGATCTAAATATTCAATGCTGATTTTTAAACTATTGTAAGGAATTATTCAGAATAAGAAAGGCAAAATACAACTTTTACTTTATTATGAAATTTTGAAAATATTATTAAGGATTAACTGGGAAGGAAAAATGATGGTAAAGACTTCTCTCTAAGTCTATTTTATTTGGATAAGTATAGATGTTAGAGCTTGGAGGTTTTGGCAAGGATATGGAAAATTTTGATTGGCAACAGAACTTGCAGAAGCTGATCATCAACTCAAAGATAGGGATGGTCAGACCTGAAATTAGAATTACACAAATATAACTGTCACAGTACTTAATCCTTTGTTAGACATGATTATGGACACCATAAAATTTTTCTTTTTATAAGATCCAATTATGCCCTAGATACTAATGGTCAACAATCGTTTCTTGGTAAAGTTCAAGATTTCTTGTTTTATTTTGAAACTAGCTGTTGACATCAAGATCTAAAGTTTGAATCCACATGGCCTAGGTTAACCTCAAATTTTCTCTTATATAAGTTTAAAACTATGCTTGACAAAGTTAGTAGTTAATCCATGGAGCTTTACAAATCACATTTATTTTGTGCAATGATTATTTCAATCTTGAAGGCTTTACAGACAATAATCTTGATGCTGCATTTTCAAATAAACAGGTACCATCCAGACAAAAATGCCAGCAATCCTGAAGCTTCAGAACTTTTTAAAGAAGTTTCATATTCATATAGTATTTTATCAGATCCAGAGAAAAGAAGACAATATGACATGGCAGGATTTGAGGTCAGTTGTTGATTATTGTGTTGAATACTATTTCATCTTCAGTGTACAAGTTGTATGATTGTAATTGTTTTGGAACTAGAATTCCTTATCTCAACCAAAATAAATAAATATATAAAACCATCTCATGTAAGAAATATCACACACACACACTTAAGGCAACTTTCTTAGGCCCTTATTACTTTGAATTTAGTGAGTTACAATGATAACCGTTGGGAGCCTTCTTACCTTCATCCAGCAAAGGATTCAACTAAGTAATAGCACACCATTATTACTTTATTTCCCTTCATTGTTCAACTTGCTAAGAGTAGAAACCCCAAGCCTTCCATGACATGCAAGAAGAGCAAAGATGAGTGTGCAATGGTAGGGGAGCACTTGACACAGCTAATCTTGGTTGAGACCACACAGGTGTGCAACAACAAGATAGGGGTTACATCTTTTGAGTATACACTAAGAGAAAATCATTTTAGATGCTTTAATCATATCCATACAAGAATTATAGATTCATCTATAAGGAAAGGGAAATTGATTAATATGGGTGAGACTAAAAGAGGTAGAGGAAGGTTAGAAATTACTTGATTAGAAGTATTGAAATAATATTTAAAATTAAATAATTTAAAGGAACATTTAGTGATGGTTAGGAATAAATGGAATGAAAAGATTCATGTGGTTGATCCTATATTGTAAGATTAGAGCATTGGTGGAGGTTGTTGTATGTGCAGAAAACAAGACAAGGGAAAACAACTGGTGCACAAATAATATGGAAGCCGTTACATGAGATAGTTGAATGATTTCTGAAAGTTTTGTTTACTTCCTTCAAAACAATTATGCTCTTGCTAGGCCTCAAATTGTATCACATTAGATTGCACAACTTTGCTTTTTCTATCAATTTCTTTGTAGTGGAGGAAAACACTGGTAAAACAGTTGATGTCAAACCTGAGGTCCCATTTATTCTTATAGACATACTCATACGTTCTTAAATGAATGTTCATGTTAATGGATGCTCCAGCACAAAAACCATAGACCATTCAATAGAAGGGCTCATTCATCAAGAATTACCTTGGATTCAACATTTGTCTAGACAAATTTTCGCTGTTTCTTGGGTTTAGTATCCCAAGTTGCTTTACGTAGGTCCTAGGCCTCAATTTCACGTGCATCAATTGTTACAAGTGATCTGAGGGAAACTTCTGTATACCTTTTATGTGCTTACAGCATAAAAATGCAACATCATACTCATAACTTACTTAGATGCCTCCTTACGTGTATTACTTCTTTTTGGTTCAGACCCTCACCCATGTATAGATTGGAGACTTTGAAAAAACTTATTTAAGATGCCAAGATGCTTTGGTGGTAGGCAAGGGTGCCTTGGGCACCAATACGCTCATATAAATATTTATTTTTTATTTATATTTATATATTATATATATTTTTATAAATATTTAATAATAATTATGTATATTTTTAGCTCTATTATTTTTAAATAACATTGAAGTATGTAATTAATCTTAAGATAATATCAAAACACAAAGTGTAATAATAATAATGTATGCATTTCAGAAATATGTATGATTATATATTCCAGTAATTAAGTATATTTCAATCATATATATATATATATATTTTTTTTTTTCAATGAAAAAACCTTAAAATTTATATATTTAGTCAAGCAAAACTGTTGTAAGATCCTTTTAACTAGACAAGGTGAGATGAGCAATCCAAGTGTGTCTAAATCATGCTTGGGTGCTTAGGCGAAGGGCATTCATCAAGGTCTTAGCCTTGCTTGGGATGAAGGCTATAGATTTTGGTTTGTAAGGTGAATACTCAGACCATAATCAGAATTTTTTAGCATGGCAACTCCCACCTTGATAAGTGTGATAATATCATTATGGCAATCAACAAATGCACAATACACAAACATGACCTAGATTTGAATGAGTGTACTGTTATGGCAATCAACAAATCCATGATATACAAACATGAACTACATGTGATTTTGCAGCATATGTTTCAAATACATTGGCTTATGTAAAACTCTGCAACTAGACTGCCTGAATGACTCCACCTACATTCAATCTATCCTACATGCAACTCACAGCCATGAAAAAAAATTGTTCAAGAGTTGCTCATTCATTTTAAAATATCTGAAAGCATAGGAAATCATTCTATGGACCACTGAGGAAATTGGTCAGCTAACTGACTTTATTTCAGTTTTTTTTTTTTTGGTTGACCATGGCTGAATCTATGATGATGCCAGCATGATGATATCAATAAATTCAAAACCTGAGAAAACAAATCAAAATGCACACCTCAGTTCTACCAGCCGAATCTGTTGTTCAACCAATTATTGTTAATGAAACAATGAGTTTTAAGCTGTGAAACTGTAACATATAACCTATATACATATAAAGTGTACAACTATTTCCAAGATAAAGACTGCCACACGGAACATTTGAAACTACAATGGAAAAAAGGAACCAACTTTTGCTTGAATGAATTTCAAGGTTGGCTTTGTTTTAGGCTCAGTCCTCACTAGGTTTGTGGATGTTCAAGTTACTTGGAGAAGCATTTATGAGCTTGTCTCTTGTAACACGAATGTGTCTATACCTGGCATGGGTCAGCCCCCATGCCATTGATTCTATTTTGGAAATGAGTTTGGATTCCTACAACCTTTCTTTACAATGTATCAAGTTAAAGCATTATTTTGAAAAACTGAATTATTTAAACATCTTTTAGCCCAACGGCTTAATTTGTGAAAAAATAGGGAAAATGGCTAGACAAAATTGTCAATTTTTCATATAAACGGTCATTTCCCCATTTTTTTAAATGCTTTCCTTGTTTTGTGTCATTTAAGTGACCATTTTTTATTTTTTGAGTCATTTTCATTGACATGATTTTAGTATATTGTTATTTTACTTTATTTTTTAACATTCTAATTGTGTTTTTTATATAGTTAGTTATACTTATGCACTTATTTTCAACTAATAAAAATACTTATTCAATATATGTTTTTCAATTATATTATATGGAATTGAATTAAAAATTGTTTATCTAACTAATTTGATACTATATTGATTTTCTACTTGTAAATATATTCATATTTATTGATTTATTTAAATTTATACCATTTTAAGAAACTCCCATTTAAATCCTTTTTTTAATTTTTCACTTTCCAATTCATATAATGCTCATTTTCCATTTTTTTACAACATTGAGTTAAAGCACATAGGACTCTAGAAATTAATTCTCAACCCCACAAATAAATAAATAATCATTGTTCATCTTTATCCTACCGGTCCTACAATTAAACAGAAACAACCAAGTATTGTTGTTTCGTTTGATAGATTCTGGTTTAGTTCATAAAATAGTAAAATTTTGAATATATATGAGTGATGGAACCAGTGGCTCAAATAGTCAAATGTCATCTCGTTGGCAGTTGTTCAACTTGATTTGAAATGGCTCACATTGGTTCTTTTATTTCATTGGCTTTTGTCAGTTCGATCTTCATGGAAATTCAATGGTTCAGCTACTTGAATCAGCCAGTTTGGTCTGGTTTGCAAATCAATGCTCCACATTTCAATTAAGCTTTTGATATTTGTCTCTTTTGAAAATCTTTGTAACTATAGATCCCAAGACTTCAGTTTTGCGTTTTTCCTAACTGAAGCATGAGTGTGTGATCTGGCCAATTGGACCTGTCTAATGCCATGATGTTTTCTCTATAAATTCCCTGATCAATTGGTAGAATGTAATTATAAAAAGGAGACCAAATCGATCAGTTTATCATGATTATTCAACTCTGATAAGGCCATTGTTTCAACTGACATATAAGATTCCCTGGCCAATCCAACTGGAGATCAATCCAGTTCCACAGTAGACCTCATGCTTATTATGAAAACCATGGTTCCACTACAATTTTGAAAACTGTTGATCTAGCTGAAGCCTAATGGCCCAAGCACCTTCCCAGTACAGCAGTACCTCTTGTTGGAGAGGAAGATATAGCAACAGTAGAGGAGACGGCAGACACATGAGTATGGATCTTTGTTGAGGTTGAAGGATGGTCAAAATTGAAATATCATCTATCACCTTTATTCCTTTAATATACTTTTTTCTTGTGATTGTATGTATGACTATGCCAGAAAAGTGAAGAGTATGCTAGTGTAACAGGGCTGGAAGAGCAAGCAAATGAATGCAGGGAATAAATTTAAAAAAGTTAAATGGTTAGTGAAAAGGAATTTAAAGTTATATGAACTAACACTGGGGGAAACCTTTTAAAGTATAAAATAATGACAAGATGAAATCAAGTAATCAATTTCGTGCTAGTTTGCAAATCACAACTAATCAATATTTTTTAATTATTGTTCAAATGTGTGAGCGTATGATTCATGGTGTCACATACTAAGAGAAATTCATGCTATTCAAAGGTTTTTCATGTTTGATTCTGGCATACCATCATCGTGCCACTCCACAGTTGAAATATTTTACTCTCCTTTATACTCCAGTATATCAGGTTCTATTTGTGATTTTCTTGTACAACTTCCAGCCGTCGGGTTGGTTTTTTTAATGGATCTGCAGAAATGTGATGCCATGTTAAAACTTAAGAGGATCAGTAGGTCTTATATCTTTTCTGTGTTTGACTTTGAAGTTTCAACTTTGAATTCAGGCCTTAGAGAATGAAGGCATGGATATGGAGGTTGACTTGTCTAATCTTGGAACTGTGAACACAATGTTTGCAGCACTCTTCAGGTTATAAATCATTGGAACTGAAAAATATTTGTTAGATACAATTTCTTCTAACCTACTTTTTTTATTAATATTAATAGCAAACTTGGTGTTCCTATCAAGACTAAAGTTTCTGTCAATGTTATTGAAGAAGCTCTGAATGGTACAGTTACAGTCAGACCTCTTGCCCTTGGAACATCAGCAACAGGAAAGGTGTGCATTGACTGCTACTCAGCATGCTATTAGCTCAATAATATCAGATTTCGTGGTTTTCATCCTTTTCAATGCAGGTTGAAAAACATAATGCCCATTTTTTTGGTGTGACAATTGATAAGCAAGAAGCCCAAGCAGGAATAGTAGTTAGAGTCACTTCTTCTGCAAGAAGTAAATTCAAGGTATTATCATTAAAAATTTCTTGCAGATTCCTATGTCCCCTAACTTAATCTACTGAACTCTACTTATGAGTGGGATTTCTCCTGTTTTATCAAGGTCTCATGTTGTGGTGTTGTGTTGTATAGCTACTATATTTCGAGCAGGAGGCAAATGGTGGTTATGGATTGGCTTTACAGGTACTATGATAATTTTTTTATTTGCTAACATTGTAATATTTAAATAATCTTAAAGTAACAGCAAAATACGAACTGTAAAATTATCAATATGTATATTTTAGAGGTATGTAAGGTTATATATTTCAAAATTATGTAGGTTTCTGTAACATTCCATTGAAAAAAATTTGTACTCATTTTTTTTACAATGAAAAACCTTTACACACACACACACATACATATACGTATATGTGTGTATGTAAACCTAATAGATGACCCTCTACCTAAGACAACATGTGGGCAATGGCCTTGATAACACTACAACATGTGTTGACCTGAGTGTTTTATGTTGTAATGGGGAGAAATGAAAATGTTGTCCACCACATTATTTTATCATCGACATGCCAACATAGGATTGACAAGTCAATCAAAATCAACGTAATGCTGACGCACCCATATTCCATGTTGACATGAGTTTCTATGCCTATACGTGGGGATCATCCCATTCGTGCTTCCATTTGTGTTGGTCATAGTGGTTTCTTGTAAGGTTGGGGTTGCATGGAGGTAGATTTTGTATGTTTCAACACGTAACATTTTGAAGCTTCTGTATCTTAGTGAGATCTATTGGACGAGTAAGCAGTTTTATGAAAAAAGTTATTGTGCTGTAAAAAAAAAGGTGTTCTGGGTGGAGCTTTCTGGAACAGACCCCTGCATTTAAATATCTCAACTGGTTGATTCTTTTTGGCACAGGAAGATAGTGAAAAGTCTGGGAAGAGTACATCAGCTGGGATGTACTTTTTGCATTTTCAGGTTTACCGCATGGATTCAACGGTAAACACGGTAATAAAGAAATTCCATTTTGCATCATATATTGATTAATGTGAAATGTCCATGGTATAACCTTAAGTATTTACTTTGTAGTTGGCAATGGCTAAAGGCCCTGAAGATGCTGCTTTTAAAAGATTGGAAGGTCTCCAACCCTGTGAAGTATCTGAACTAAAACCTGGACCTCATATTTTTGCAGTATATGGTGCATTGCTTAACTCCTAATTTTGTTGTCAATGATATTTAGCAAAATCAACTACATATCGAAACTTGCAACTTTATGCCCTATTTTCTAGGTGATAATTTTTTTAAACCTGCCACTTATACCATTGAGGTGCTATGTGCAAAGTCCTTTGAGGATACAACTGAGAGTCTCAAAGAAATTGAGGCTAAAATTTTGGAAAAGAGAAATGACCTCCGTCAGTTTGAGTTAGAGTACAGAAAAGTAAGCATCCTACTACCATTATCATAAACTTCATATATGAGTACTTTCCGACTTCTGGTCCTTTTTGTTTTGAAGGCTTTCGCACATTTTCGGGAAGTGACTGACAGATATGCTGAAGAAAAACAAGCTGTATGTTTGAATCATTCAACTTGTTGAAAATTTCGCAATATGACCTTTTGATCACAATATTGTTCTGATAAATAAGGTTTTTTATGTTTTATCTATAAATAATTGGTAGTTCTAAAACTACTTGGTTAGAAATTGTAAGAAAATATTTAAATTTATATAATTGAACTGAAAACTTGACAATAGATAGAAATATTTAGAAGAGAATGAACTGAACCGACAATAGATAGAAATATTTAGAAGAGAATGATTTATATAGCCAACCTTATGTGATAAGATTATGACTTAGATTATTGTCGTTATATATAGTTGGTAACTTCTGAAGTTTACCTGGAATAAGAAGTCGTGCATGATGGCCTTGGGCTAAAATAACACATCTTAAATATTTAGGTAGATTTACTCATGCAAAGCTGCAGTTTAACTACCACTTGCAGACTTGCTAGAAGAAAACTAACATTCAAAACATGTGTCATTCTGAATCAAATTCTCTCTTTACATATTTGATTGTCAAATAAAATTTATTACTCTGGATTTTTCTTATAGCCATGATTATGCAAATGGCACTATTTTCTGTCAAAATAGTTCTCACTTGAGTACTTGTAAACTTGCCAATGGAAGATTTTTTAGAATCGGATGGAAGTATCTATTTGCTGTGTTAGTGAATTACAGAAACCAATGTCCTTGCATGTAATCCTTTGCAATCTTTTTTAGTGAATTAGCTTAGGTTGGAACTCTAGAGCACTTGATTCTTTAGTTCCTATATGTGTATTCTAGTGATATCTTTAATTTCCATTTCAGATTGTTAAATATTTCTTTGATTTTTATTTTTTGTTACACAAAATGATCACGTATGTTAGGATTTAATGATTGGTAATACAATAAGAGATAGTCCAAAAAATGATTTCATTTGTATATGGGAGTTGTACCAATTAACGATGAACTTAGAGAAGGTCATCTTAATTTGATCATACTCATAGTACGTTAATGTAGATGAAATTAAAAGAGGTAATAGAAGATCGATAATTACTTAGAAATGGTAAAGAATATTCAAATTTATATAATTTAAGGGAAGATTTAATTTTGGATAGAACATAAAAAAATCATGTAGCTGATCCCAAGACTAAGCCATTCAGGCATTGATGATTGTTATTATTGTTCTATTTCGTGAAACAATCAAATTGACATTATTTAATCGAAGAATTCAATTATCCAGAGCCTTTAGTGTTACTACCATGCTCACTAGTCTGCTTCAACTTGTATGCAGGTTGATGGCTTATTGAAAGAAAGAGATGACATCCATTCCTCCTTTACCACAGTACGAACTTCCACAGTTTCTAGTGGTGACGCCAGCAGCGGCACAAAAATATTTTCTGACGATTCAAATAGTGAAAGTTCCGAGCAGAGTGATTTTTTAGATGGGAAAGAAAAATACGGCAAGTGGTCTTTCAAGTGGAGATGGCATTGAAGAGTTTTATTTTGAAGTATGCTCGCATCTCCCGTTTGATCTTTATGTGGTATTTATCAAGCCGTTTTAAGGTGCATCTCATCGATTTTTCATGTAATTCTTTTGTGATGGCTTTTCGGTCGTTAGTTCTTATACTTGTACACTTGCTTTATCTTTTGACATTTACAGCATTTCCTTTGGATTTGAACGTAGGATTTTTTTTTTTTCTTTATAGACTTCATAAAAAAATAGAATATCAACTACACTATATACTATTAATTTGTATATTTGTTTGTCTTGTACTTTATGCTTGAGTTAGTGGAATGAGCCAGAGATACCGATGATTCATGTAGTTCCACGACTGTAGTTGTCACAGTTGTGAACTTTGAATAAGATTTACTTAGAGAATGTTTTATGATATTGCCTATTCTATTCATTTCTCAGTTGTTGAGACATGAACCTTTTAATCAAGACCTGAGCATTCTCGACCCGTGTTTGCGACTTTTCAGGGAACTTTTTTTTTCAACTTTAAGCTGCTAAGTATATCCTATCTGAATTTAGACGCATGCATGCTATTTTTCTAAACTTGGATGTAAGCTTATGGTACTAGAAATTTGGGTGAAATTGGCTATTTGCAAATCGCTTGTTTCTTGTCAAAACATTTGTAATCTGATGTTCTAGTCTGAGTGCCGCTCAAAATGTTCTATTCTAATTTCCAAGTTGGGTTCCTGAGCTAGTGCCAAATGTCCTCGCCTTATATGGAAGCTATCTCTTATATAATCTTATGCATCATAATTTACAAATTATGAAAAGAGATTAACACTGCAGATTCGTTGTAAGATATTACATAATTTATGTGATTATAAAGTTGTCCAATAAGTTTCATTGTACGTATACCTTGCACAATGATATAACTCCCATTGTAATTTCACTTAAAAAATTTTGACAATGATATTTTTATGATTATTCATAACTTTTAGAATTCTTTTATATTTTTCTTGGTTCCAGAACATTGGTTTTTTTATTTGATATAAAAATCAGAATGCCTTTCACAGAACACAGAATATATGTGGATAGTGCTCTGGACGACCATTGTTTTGTTCTAGAACGGCCGTTCTGGCAAAACCTTCCTACATCATCATGTAGAATTCAAATCTGGACATATCTTTCCATTCAATAATCTTGTTTTCTATCATTTTCCTTTTGTGCTTGGTAGATCCGAAGCAGCGGTCTTTCACAGGTGTTTGGTTGGAATGTCTGAGACTTCTACTTGAAGGAAAATACCTTACGTCATCAATCTCACCTAGAGTCTTGCTAAAGCGCTGCGATGATGTTGTATCCTTTCTCAAGGGTTCAATCCAGGAAAAAAAAACAGAAGAAAAGGAAACCCACCTGGACATGCATCAAAATCTTCAGAAAAACCTTTATCAAGTCGTTAATTGAAATCTCTTTTTACTGCATTATAAGAAAAACCTCTTCATATGTGTGTGTATATATATATATATATATATTCGTCATCAACAATGCATTCGACATATCCGTGAACGGATATCTAAATCGCCTTCCTCTCTTCCTTAATCAGTTGTAGGAACTTTTCACTTTGAAGAAAAAAAAAAAGTATTCAACGTTAAGATGCAACTACATGTTAGCATGTAATCACTAAAATTTAAATCTTATTGCAAATCTCATCACTCATGTGCATGAATTAATTGCAAGACGTAAAAGTTCTGGCACCCAACGAAAATTGCCATGTCCTTGCGTGACGTTGGCACCGTAAGACTCGGTCGTATCTTATTCAATTAAGTCCTCGTCTCAAATAAGTCATATGTTTTAATTTCCTTTTTTTTTAAAAAAAACCAAGTAAGTGGAGGTGCCAATTTGAGCACGATCGATGGGGGAAGTCAAGGTGTTGATGCATATAATTATTGTGAAGGCAAGAAGTCCGCAAACATGTTGCATGGAATTCTACTCAAATATATCAAACATGGGTGTGTCTGTTTCTAAAAGATGGGGTATGAGATTTGATCCCTACTTTTTCCTTTTCTTTTTTTTTTTGTCTCTGCTGGTCCCATTTGTGCCTGGCATAACCGTAAATTATGAGAAAATGAAGCTTGTTTGTTCTACTCCCTACTCTTTCAAATTTTCGATGGCCATCCATTCCTGCAAATGAAAAGAATCTCTGCATTACATCTGCTTAGTGGATAGAAATAAAAATATTTGTAATTTTTTTAAGATTTAAATATCAATGAACATAAAATTATTATATTGTTATAAAAAATATCCTTGAAAATGCTTTTCGTGCATGTAATTTTTTGCTTTTGGTGAAGTGAGTAACTTTAGTGTCTATGTAACCCCCAACGTGAGGCATCCATCCTTCTTGACCGCTTACATTCCTTAAATCTACAAAACGCCGGTCAAAAGTTGGCGGTGGGTCGATCACTTAATCTCACCCGACATAAGAAGTATATAATTAGACATACATGTGTGCAAGCGATTGGAAGAAAAAGTAAAGTTTAAAAGTGACTGGAAAGCTTGAAAAAAAAATATTATGAACATATCTCCTTTGTAGGGATTTGTTGTCTTAGGATGGCGTAGATAAACAACTAAGATTTCCACCTTTCTTACGAGGAAAAGTTGATCGTGTGTGACCATTCGATGTCCAGCCAGCGCCCGCAATAATAGTTAATTAGTTTGTGTTTGGACCAAATTATGTAGATATATAAATGTTGATATTTGTGTCACCATATATGAAATTGTTGGCGATTACATCGATCATCGAAATAGCAAATTACTTAATTAAGTAGATGACATATATATATATATAACCAACCGAAAAAAAAATTATTGCTATTTCGAAAAATTGACATAGTTTTTTTTGGGAAGGTATCTCTGTTCATGTAAAGATTCAAACCTACGCACGGTTTAAGATTTTCTTCCGACGCACCTGATTAGTACATAGTTTAATAAGTGCATTTTAAATGACGAAAATTCCCTTTTCTACGAAGCGATGCAGGCTGATGAATCCTAGATAGCTACTACATATTAGACCTCTCGAGACGCCCATCTCCCTAAGCTAGTAGGCATTAGCTATGCTACCTCACTTTGCCTCTTCAACCAATGATCTCAGGGGCATAGACTTTTACATCTTGTTTTCTCCTTCTGGTTTCTACGCATGGTTGGCCTAGCTAGGTCTTTGGGATATATATATATATATATATGTATGTATGTGTGGTGAGCGCCTATTTACAGGTGGCTAGGGTGGCCATGTGTGTTGTCGTGCATGCATCAGTTAACTAATTAAACCTATTAAACAAGCAGCCTTATATAGATATATATATATATGTGTGTGTGTCTTGCGTGCGTTTGTACTCCGAACGACCAATTCCAAATTGAGTTCGTGCTCGCCTTTTGAATATTACATACGAGAAAACTGCACCGTTTCGTGTACAACTTTACGTGTTGAATGAAATAGACTTACCTCAGTAGGTGTAGTAATTAAATTAAGTTAATGCGTGATAGATTTCTTTATTTATCATTAACGGATTTTAAATTAAAAGTACGTTTACGTAATGTCAAAATAGATCTTCGTGCGTCCACTCGGTTTAAATAAAAAGAATGTTTAATTATACGTATAACATAAGCCAGAAACGAAGAAAAGTGGCGAAGGTAAATCTCCTTACTAATTATCAATTAATTTTAAATTACACTTTGTGGTCAAATCCATGCAAAGTTTTCACGGAGAAGAAAAACAACGTCGACAACCTTCTTTTCCCTTGTCATACCAGAGTAAGTCAAAAAAAAACTGACGTGCTTCTTCGATCTATCCAGGACTTGGCGAGCACATTCGCAGCTGCCTTGGACTTTCTATCACATTTTAGGTTAAAATTTTTTGTGATCGAAAGAAAATGAGAGATGCTATCCTGCTACAACAATACGCGCTGCATGATTAAATTGAGCCATCCTCTCATCATATGATAGTTATTTTGAGAGATGCTATTAATTATTTAATTGGATTGCTCGATCTCTTTCTTCTTCCCGGGAACATAAAAAAAAATCCATGTTTCCCAGCTACTTAATTCTCGACGACGCCGTCCACCACCACCACCACCACCGCTTTCTCTTGTTGAACTGGAAATAATACGGGTGCGTGTGATCGGAACCGAGTGGATGGGATTAAAGCAAGACTATAATTCGTACTTTACGTCACACGTACTAATTAATCATAATATAACGTTTATAATTAGCTGCAAAGTAATATATCTTGCTTAATATATTGTACGTACGGATGGATCCAACATATACGTACAATGGGTTGCACTGTGTGTGGTCGTTAGATTATTATTATTATTTGCGAGCAATATTAATTAATCAGGGCTTGCTAATATACCTGGGAAGCACCTCATCTGGATGGACATATCAAATCGATTGGAATAGTTGAGTCAGATTCATGTTAAAAGCGACCGAAGAATATCAAACAAACATAATTAAATGACATGTCAAATAAGACGTCCGACACGAAAGGGAAAGGTTCTTTTTCCGCGTCTCCCCAACTCATTATCGTCCGTCGGAAATCTTTGCCGACTTCAAACGCACAGGCCATTCATTTGTTAATAATATATGTTTGTTTTCTGATGGTCGTATTTCACGTTAGCTTCCTTGTATATAATCTTATTATATCGTATTGTATTGGCACCGTTAACACGCACGAAATTACGGTCTTCAATTAGAATTAATAAGACCTCATATTCATAAAAGGATTTTTGTGGCATGTATGTTGCTGTAAAAGTAATATCTGGTTAGCATAGATAGATATATGCCACCATAAAATAATCATTTACCGATGGGCCCTTTCAAAATCAACCGCTGTCACGGGGCAGATAGAACAGTTTTGCTCTTTTCTCGGGCATAACAGGCATGTGGAGTCGTCTGTTTTAATTGGAGAGAAAATATGGTATTGGATTTAAATGCATGCATAAGCATATTAATTACCAACGTCAAACGAAAGCAGTTAATAATCATGACCTAACAGGCCTGTCCGTTTGGGTCGTAATGTGTGCGTCAATTGATGAACAAGCCAGTGGAGGATATAGGGATAGGGATAGGGATAGGGATAGGGATAGGGATAGGGGAGAATTTTATTAAAGCAGAGACGTGAAGAAGACGTACGTACATGCACGCAGGGTAGACTTAAGTTATTTCACAATCAACCACTCTCAAAAAAGAAGAAGAAGTTGTTTTTACGTGTAGAATATTGTGCTAACCCACATTAAGTAGACTTGTTTTCTGGTTTTACTCTTGTTATAATCGAATAAAATGCATGCATGAGCGTAAGACGGTAAGATACGGCACATACATGAAATTTATAATTGTATCCAAACAGGAGACAAGACTCCGCATGTCCGGTAGGTACAAAGCCATTAACTTCGATCGAAGAGCATCGCTTGTTCTATTTACTTCCTCACGCAGTGCTGCTACAGCAAAAATTTCTTTTTCCATACAATGCATGATAGTATCTTTTGTAGTTTTAAATTTAAGATATATATATTTCTTTTCTTTTTTTACAGTGAAGTGAAAGATGAATGACATCATGTCGTTGTCCTTGTTAAATATAAGCGGCAGGACATGACTTGAGGGAGTAGCTTCGGGATTTAAAAATTAGATTTTGGGTGGGGATGCGAATCTTAGGATGATCTAACACCCAGATCTGGGTGGGTTTTTTTCTATTGCCTTGGCGCAAGAATCCAAATTTCAGATGACACCGATCCCATAAAATATCAATATCCACCACCCTAAGACGACCCTTGATTTGGCTCACAACCTAAACCTCTTCCACACCCACCTCTCAGAAAAAGGAGCTGGCCCGCTAGCAAGCTACCCAGAGGTAAAACAATGCTAGCTCGTTATAAAAATATATCCATGTCCCTCCAAAAATGCAACACACCAATATCATCTATATATATATATATATATATATATATATATATAACTCGCAAAAAAAAATTATATATATATATATATATATATATCTCAAGAGTACCAAATGACGAAGGTTTGTGTTTGGGTTACTTCACCTGCACCAGACCCACCACCATCTGCTTCAGATAAAAGCTGATGACGTTCGTTACATAATAGAAGAAGCCGTTCATGTTGTTCCGGAGGACTAATTAATTAGCCAGCACGCCACCATCGATGGAAAGTTAAGATTTTTTTTATAATGATAATTTTTTCATACATCAGAACTCGAATAAATTAATTAATCTGTTTCTTAAAACGAGTAATCGAGAGAAGATGTTTCTGGTGAACAAGTGCGTGGGCCCCACGTCTCGAGATTCATGCTTGCTTTACAACCTGTGCAACCACGACCATCTGACATTCTTCAAGTTTCCGTTTCTTAATCTTTAGCTTTCATTTCCTTAATTTTCCTTTTTCTTTGAAAATCTAAAAAAGCACAGGTGACAGACAACAACCACCTTATTTTGCTTAATTTTCACCTGGTTTAGCTATTGTTTCGTCTAAGACAGATTAATTAATTTATGTCTACACACACACACACACACACACGTATAAATAAATAAATATATATATATATCTAGAATTAGAGATGCACGTCAAGTAAGATTTCTCTCACCTTGATTAAAGATCATAACCACTTTAATACAAACTCGGAAATTTAAAAAATAAAAAAATGTACAAACACGTAAACGAATATTCATTTCATCGCTGCGCTTCTCAGTCTCTCAGGAAGAACCTGCAGGTGCGAGACTCAGATGCAGGTCCAAGATCTCGTCGGCGTTAGCGCTGCCGGCACCAACCACCACTCTTGCAGCCACCGACGAAGTGAAACTGCTCAGAGAAGACGGAGATGACCCATGTTCATTCACGGTCGGCGGGTGGTACGATCCGACGACCTGTCCCCTCCTCCTCATCCCCACTGATGGCCGACCATCCTCCTCGTAACCCACTCCTGTGGTCGGGCGAAGACGGCCGTTCGCCACGTGAAAAGGTTGTGCTGCAACCGTCGATCGGGAACAGTAGACCCAGCTGCTTGGCGGTGGGATCGCAGAAGAAGAAGAAGAAGAAGAAGTGGTAATAGAAGCTGGTCGATGCTGGATGACGCCGGGACCGGTGGGGAGGAGGTGGGTTGGTGAAGAGAAGGCGGAGACGATAGGGTTACGTGGGTAAACCATGAAACGGCCGCCGGTGGAATGGTGGTGATGGTGCATCTGAGCTCTCTTGAGCTGCTGCCTCTCCTTCTTGTGCGCGTTCTGGTGGCCTCCGAGGGCTTGAGAGTTGGCGAATTCCCGGCAGCAGTACTGGCACTCGTATTTCCTGCCGTCGGCGCTGGGTGCAGTGATGGTGGAGGAAGAAAGGGTTGTCGTTGAACTTGTTGGGACGTCGGTGACGGTAGTGGAGGAGATGGGTTGGTCGGAGCATTCTTCTTCCTCCGATACGTGGAAGCCAAAGATCTTCAGACGTGTACTACAAGTCTTCGTCGGATAATGAATAATTCCTGCCATGTGGGATCGATATATATATATATGGAAAGGAGCAAGATTTAAGGAAGGCCAAGATGGAGGAGGTCGATCCGATGTTGGAAATTGATTGAGGGGGGATGAGTTTGCATGGGGGTCTGATATTTATACATGGGATGTGAAGCGAGAGGAGGGATGCCGGGGCATTTTTTTTACCATGTTTTTTTTTGGTGTTCACGTCAGCTTCAATTGGTCTGTTGGGTGAGGAGGAGTTTGCCTTTGGCATAGAATAAGCATTAGCTTACTTTTTTCTGTGTGTATCCTTTAAATTTAGCCGACAAATGGGCATATATATATATATATGTGTGTGTGTGTGTGTGTGTGTGTAAAAAAGAATGGAGCAAAAAATTTGGAAACAAAGTTGATCGATAAGGAAAAAATAACAACGGTATTCGTAATTTTTATTGAGATTTTAAAAATTCCACCATTATCAGACAAGACAACAGTTACAAATCTTTCTGATATACAAATTAATCTGCAAATGATCCACTCACCCACATGGAACGGTCGGAACATGCATGATCGATCCATCCATCCATCAATTAATTAATTAATCAAGCAACGTTCCTTTATTTGGTAGGTTTTTGTGTGTTCAAAGACTTCCCCTTCTTGCGTGTTTTCCCAAGCTACACCTCTAGCACTGATCCTTGCACGTCCAACCAATTTGCCCGTCAAGTATATAGGGTGGTGAAATGGCGATGCATGCCTTTGAATAATATATATCGACACCCATGTATGTATATATATCGATCGGTACATACATTTCTGGTGGTGGGGTGGGGGGTGCATGTGGGGACGTACGAGAAGCCAAGCCGGACCCCTTGATGGTAGGATACGTACGTAAGGTGCACGTTTTTATTATTCAGCTGCACCACTCCGTCGGCTTCCTCATCCATCTGAGATTTCTGCACATTTAGGTATTGCACTACTGCACCAGCTATTGATGTTTGGTACATCTACAACCTCGATCGCCAATATGCATGTGTGTAATGCTCTTTCCAAAGTCAATGAACCTATACCATAAATTAATACGCAAATTATAAACTTGGATGGTGAGGCTTTGAATGGGCTACCTTTTTCTTTTCTTGTGAAGTTCAAAAGGTACGTTCCTGCCATCGAATTAGACGACGTATACAATAATCAATGAATTCGTGGGACTCCACACTTTGTAATTTTAAGGAATAGAATAACATCTCAATTCCGCCATCTGAGCTGAGGCTTTTACGACTCTTCCATGCCTAGCGCGACTAACTAACTAATTAAGCTTATAACTACGTACATTTAATTAAGTTCTTCATCTTCTTTTTCGGTGATGATAATGCTCTTTAATTTGCTTGGATTGTTTCCCTCGTAATATAACGGAGACCGGTTTGATTTTCGATAATCGTAGTGTTTTCATTTGGACTCCTTCCCGATATCCGTTTTCTTGTATTGGGAACGGAATGGAAGATCGATTGCGATGTTGCTTGTTTAATTTCAGTTAATATTCTATTTATCTCTTTTGGGCCATGCACGATTAACCTGATGGAAAAGAGAATATATGCATAGAAATGAGACCAAATGGGTGGGTTAATCTGAACATGTAAAAGCTCAACGAAGTAATTGTTTTTCTAATGATTATGGTCAATGAAGTTTGCTCGGAATTAAGCAGTTAACCCCTAGTTAACTCAATAGTTAGGCGGGAACAAATTAATTATATTAATCATGCGGATTATATTTCAAAGATCTCCTCGATCTTTCCTTTTGTCGTTAATCCGAAGAACCAATGTTGGCTTGTTAGCTTCAGCTACAAAGCAAGTAGTGTTCCCATGCCGTATGTTGACTTAACCAACCAACAGCATGACTTCATATAAACCGAACACAATTAGAGTATGAACTTCCTTTTATTTCCTTCAATTGCTGAATGCGGGATGAAGCGAAACGAAATCTTTGGTTGGTTGGGAATACGAAAGCCTGTGGAAAATTTAATGTAAAAGAAAGTTATGTAGGTGTGCGGTTCATTCTCCATGAAGAAGAACAAAGCCCAGCCATGACCCACATAATACTTAAAGGTTGCTGATAATTGAACCAGATGACTTATGTTATGTATTTCGCTCCGCATCCAAAAGCCGAAGGTACATGTTTGTCAAAGTGTTTGTTCTGACCTAGGTTTTTTTATTTTTATTTTCCCCACCCCCCCACTCCATACTACACCACTATCTATAATTTATTGTTACCCCATTGCATCGATTAGATATATTGGTGAATTGTTTACTCGATGATGTGATCCAAGGCCTGAAAAATCTGTTCAAATAAAGCCTCTTTGTTGGTACATACACGTCATCTTGACATCTTTGCCAATAATCAACCCTCTTCCCTGAGCCAAAGCCCCCAATTATACAAGCTATTAGTTTAATAAGTATCAAGAGGCCTATATGTAATTAATCATCTTCCATGTGCATACATCTGTGGAATAATTAACGCAACCCTGCCGCTTAATTAATCTACATTTGCCAACATTCTAGACAAGGTTTCTAGCTAGGCTCCGTTTCTGTAACATCAGTCAATTATTTATGCTTAAAGAATCACTTCACATGCCTTTAAGCGAAACCCACCCGATCTGCTCTCCATTATTAACACAGTCAATCAATTCTATGGAAGCAGGTGATCTAGGAGGGAAAAAGAACCCGCCCTCGCCGCTTGGATTGCTAACACTCCTTGAGCATATCTCATGAGAAGATATCATCAAATCAACGATCAAAAGAAACCACCACCACTTGCTTTGATGAGTTGATCCTTAACCCACTTATTAGGCGTGTTGTCAGGTTGGGATTCTTATATTCAACTGGTGTCTCATCGAATCAAATTTTTTCCTTGAGGAGCACAACAAGGTGGGCCTGGTCTTGATTCGGGTGATCTACAATGTTGCCATCTGCAATCACTTCAGTCAAGTTAAAGAAGCATCACGTATACTAGTATGGTGGAGACAGGTTAATGGAGAAGACGGAAAGGCCAGTACATTAAAAAAAAAAAAAAAGGGTGGGGAGGGGGGGGGAGGGGGTGGGGGAAAGGAGGGGAAGGCTACGCGTTTGTACCACAAAAGGTGGAGGATGTGATGTGTGCATGATCTAAACAAAGTGTTCAACAGTGGGGGAGGGGGATTGAAGGGCTTCTTCTGATCGTGCTGCTGCTGCTGCAACTCGCGCTTTTTATCTAATAAAATTCAAAATACTAGTAGATGAATTGGTCGATTAAAAATTGTGCAGCACCCGGGCCCCTCCCATCCCATGTTGTGATGATCATTCAACCATTATCCACGGAAGACCCATATTATATGGTAATCAGCACCCAGAGCCCGACCAAGTGCATCTTTTCCCCATTCATCAAGGGCAAACGCCATGTGCTGCGTCCGTCTCTTGCCTATTATACTTAACGCCTATCAATCAGTCTAACAGGCGAGAAGAGATTTCTTGCTAGGGAGCAGGACTTGTTTCGTATCGTTGACGTCTTTTCGGAGGAGCTGTTGTTCTCAAGGACATGCTTGCAGCTACACATCATCCAATGGCATACTTCCAAGAGGAAAATGTATGGGAGAGTTTGCGAGAATAGATGAGCTACTTTTGAAGTACTAAATCGATAGTACTTCCAATTTATTTTCAATGTTAAAGGTTTCGATCAAAAATCCAAATCATTGAAGTTAATCAATATTCTTTAAGAATCAAATTTTAATAAGTAAGTTTGGATGGGTATAAGTTATTAAATACTAACTACAAAGTAACGCATTAAAATCGTCTTAAAGCACAGACCTTTAGACGAACATCATACTCGTCTTTGATTCACTTGAAATTTTGTTTGCACATATATCTATGTTATAAGTTCACTTCAACGGTTTGAATTTTTGAGATATAACCTCTAATATATATATATTGAAAAAAGTAGGAAGTACCAACTCATTTAGTAAGTTTGAGAGTAACCTAGACTCACTGTGTGTATAGTGGAGATATTGACTAAAAGTAACACACGCACACACAAGAATAAGGGATTCATATTGGTTGAGTGTCCTGGGGAAGTTGATGTGCGCATCTCTTTTAGGCAGTGGCAGGAGGAGAGACGCAATCCTGTCATGATCAAAAATCACCTCTTCCCATTTTGGCGTGTGCGAGGGGAACAGAAGTGAGTGCGTTTCAATTCAAACCCACCATCCCATGCATGTCTTTCCAAAGGCAAGGAGATCTCTTGGTATCTTCATCATCATCATAGCTTGCAAGAATGATCATGGTTGGCATCGGGTGATGCCAGATGTACCCAATAACCCTCATATATATTCTGAAGCCCACAATCTCTCCCAAAAAGGATGATGATGACATGATGAAAATGCAGTCCAGCCACCACTCTCCAGTCTCATCCATTTCACTGTTCTTTTTTCTTTCCCACACAAAGTACCAAACTGATTCGAAGCTTCAGATTTGTAATTTAAGGTAACGAGGAGTGTTAAATCTCGACACCTTGGTATGCTTATTTGAATGAAAATATATAATCATTTCATTTCTAAGGATAGACTTCGAATCCATTGCTTGACTGAGAATTAACATTTCTGTCGGATTCTAAGATTTTACATTGGATTTTCAATTCTTACGGGTGCTAATTAAGATATAGACATTTAAACTTTGACGTCCACCTTTACCATCTAAACGTTTAACAGTACACATGATTCACAAATTTAGATTACACGTTAATTACTGATTTCACAAAAATCTGGCTCATAACTAAAACTACCTGTATAGTTAAATCGAATCAGATGATAGTATAATCTTGTAACTTTCTTTAACCAGAATTCAAATTTTACGAGCAAAATTTTCTTAGATATCTGCAAATCAATCAAACAATGGAACCCACCGTACGCGCTGGGATACCTACAAAATTGAAAGTAACGTGCGTGCACGATGGCTAGGTGAAATGTAACTCTCTTTTTTTTTTATATGGTAGGGCAGGTGAAATGTCGCATGAGACAAAAGTACTTATACTCGAGACTATTGGAAGATGCATGTCAGATAAATAAATAAATAAATAAAATGTACGCCCACGGGTCACAGAGAAAGAGATTGATAGAGGTCCAGAGCTCTTCGTTATTGGGCTTATGGACTGTAATGGTAATAACTCACGGGCTTTTAGGTTGAACAGCTCATATTTTATGGGCCAGCCCACTCTGGAATGGTGGAATCAGTCCATATGTAACCTCTGCCTCTTCTACCACAAATTGTTTTTTTTTTTTTGAAAAAACAAAGTCATGTGCATGAGGTGCTAGGCTGCGGTTCAAGTGGTCGTGATTAATGCTTTCGAAAATGTGGTAATTTTAGATATGAAAATATATAAGAAATGGCATGCCCTAAATCCAATCATCCAATCTTGGTTGCAGACAACCATGCAGTACTTGTAGAACCGATGCTGTTCACTAACTTAGATATTATTTCTCTGTTTTGGTCAAAACCATAACAATATATGATTCCTTCCCTCTATCTAGACATCATAATCTAATACACCATATGCAGTCTGAACCTCCATCATGGATTAGAACAACCCCAGTCAGAATGATCCTTGCGTTTAAACTAGCCTTGGATTTTTGTGGCCAAATCAGTCTGTTCACTACTTACCAAGACACAGCTGATTGATCTTATGAATCCTGTTAGATCATGTACACTAAAATTTTTTCAACGAAACAATTGACTTTTTGCCGCTGCCTACACTGGCGGGCGCCACACCTTTGGTTCTTGTATCTGCTGAGTCCACTGTCATAAAGTTCCCAATTTGTTTCCCTTCTCCGATTCCAATGGCGTCGAGGTTCGTTTCCTTCAACTTCTTTGCTTATCTGGGCATCTATGTTTTCCCTAAAGTCGCTCGATTACCTTTTGGTTCTAAACCCGTCGGGGTCCACTTCCGACAAACATACATCTAATTGCCACCCGGAGCCTTCATCCTGTCGCAATGGGGTTCAAGTTCGTTTCATGTCAATTGCTCCGTTATTTGAGCACCTGGGTTTTTTCTGGAAATCTCTTGATTTCAATTTTGATGCACATCGATTCTTTGGGTTGAGATTGTGCCTTTGTCGCAACAGGATTGTGACGACAAGGTACCATGCAAGCCTCAACTTTTGCTGCTCGAATGAATTTAGTTCCTGAGTTCAGGGACAGACGAATTGGATGCCGGTCTTGGTGTTGTGGATTTGGGTAGAGGAGATTTGAGTTGAGAAGTGATTTGGCGATGACCGGCAAAATGTTTTGCTGGGAATCACGACAAGGCTCACTAGGCTTGCGACCTGAGATTGCTATGGTGAGACGTGGAATGGGAGCCATATTTAGCTCCAAGGAGAAGAACCAATCTGGTTTGTTCATCCACTTCTACTTTCTTTTACCGATTCTACGAAGCAGAAATTAGTACAATAACTTTGGTTCTACTTCATTACAGCTGGGGAACTTGAAAATTTAGCACCTGAGAAGCCTTACTCTGATGGAGATCTTGCGAATGCACCCGTTACCAACTCCAATACGAAATCCTCTGGAAGTGTGTTACCTTACGTCGGTGTAGCCTGTCTTGGAGCTATTTTATTTGGTTACCATCTAGGGTACAACGCAATATCCTCTTTTATCCTGAAATCAATTTATGTATTCTCAAAATAATTTGATTTCCATGTTTTATTATTCGTTTTACTGTTTTTCTTATACAGTTGCTAACTAGGTATTCTACAAGTGATGCATAATTTGCAAATGCATGGAAGTTTTAGATTTAACTTGATCTTCTCAAATTAGAGGAGTTGGCTTCTGAAATTTACGCTATTTTGTCTCTTATAGAGTGGTGAATGGATCTCTTGAATATCTCGCTAAAGATCTTGCAGTTACTGGAAATACTGCATTACAAGGCAAGTATACTTAATCTGCATAAACAAGTCTGTTAAGATAGCTTCTATCTACATGTTTCATATGCAAATTAATCCGATGTGAACTTCTAACACCAAATTTTAGTGAGATAGGAGTCATAATTTTATAAAAAATTATTACACTTTGATAGGAGTTCAAATTTATCTTTTCACCTATCATATTATTCCTTCACTTTGTGTCTAGCGCAACAGCCAAAAAAGGGTTGCTTTTGTTACAAACCTTAGGTAAAGGAGTTAGCATGTACACAAATAAACCAAATAACCAGATCATTACTAGCTCTGGTTTGCTCCATTTCTCACTAATTCACTTGAATTCCATCGATTACTTTCCTACTTTACCAATTCGTCATTTTTCACCTTTTGGTCAGGATGGATTGTTAGCACACTTCTTGCTGCCGCCACGGCCGGTTCTTTTACTGGTGGAGCATTGGCTGATAAATTTGGCAGAACAAGAACTTTTCAATTTGATGCCATTCCACTTGCAGTTGGCGCATTTCTCTGGTTTGTCTTCTATCCATTAACTTTCATAAATTTAACTATGGGAATCAACTGAGTGAGTTTCTCAAGAAGTTCAATGCAGTGCTACTGCCCAGAATGTGGAGATGATGATAATAGGTCGTTTGCTTTCTGGAATTGGGATTGGTGTTACCTCTGCCATAGTTCCATTATACATATCTGAGGTAGTTCACTATGACAATTGTTGTGATCATGATTGAATTCTTACTTTTATTGTTGATGTGTCTTTACTGCTGACTTTGCCTGCTCCAGATATCACCCACTGAAATTCGTGGAACACTTGGATCTGTAAACCAACTTTTCATTTGTATTGGAATTCTTGCTGCTTTGGTTGCTGGGTTGCCACTGGCTGGGAATCCTTTGTGGTAGGCTCTTTGATGTCACCATCCATATATATTCCACCACATGCAACTCTTCTAAATAAAAAAGGGTTCCATTGAAGATTTGTCATGGCACCATGAACAACTATATTCTAACTTGTACAGTTATACTGCCAGCAAAGGCAACTATTCTAATTTCTTTTAATCAATTAGCACTCACCTGACATGAATTACTCTATTGTAATTTATTTCATCATTTAGAATCCATTCTGCCTTCTTATTAGTGAGTTGTGTTTTTCTTTACTCATGGAAAACAACGTTGAGAGTTGTCCTTCCTGCATGCTCAACATGCATGTTAAGTCATTTTTTACTTTGGTATCACCTATTGCTACATGGTTCTTTTTGGATTGCTGCGTTACCTTGTTACCTTTGACATCTATTCCAGTTGGAGCCCTTTAATTATCAAAAATCATTTGTTCGCTTGAACGGTACACTCTAATTTTTCTCAATGTTGCATTCCTTTATTGCTGTTTTGATCATTTCAACAGGTGGAGGATGATGTTTGCCCTTGCAATTTTTCCTACTGTATTATTGGCATTAGGGATGGCCTTTTCACCAGAAAGTCCACGCTGGCTTTTTCAGGTTTTATCCACTAATTTGATAACCATTTTTAACTCTTTCTAATTCAGAATGTCTAGTACAGCTGGAAAGCATATGGTTAATGTGTTTTTCCTCCACAATTTATTCTTATGTATGTGATACTTTAGCAAGGCAGAATCTCAGATTCTGAAATGGCCATCAAGACACTTTTTGGTAAAGAAAAGGTCATTGATGTAATGCTTGACCTAAGAGCAAGTAATCAAGACTCTAAAGAACCGGATGCTGGGTGGTTTGATCTTTTCAGCAAGCGCCATAGGACAGGTGTACTTTACAACTATTCTTAACATATTTAGTGAGAATTTCTGTCATGATGAAATCACTATTCTGCATTACGACTGAAATAAATTTATGTGGTACAATTTTATGGAAATGAATTTCTTTATGAAAGAGAGTATTCCTTGTTCATAAAAGATTGCATGATTGATTTGCAAACCATGCACAATTGAAGAAGAGGAATGCATTTATCCAATCCAATAATGGAAATGCTAGAGGTTGAGCGTTGGTAGTGTTGATTCATTCAGGCCTAGAGCTTCTAGGTTCGAATCACGGAAAATAGTTGTCACTTATGGATATAATTGGATCCTCTTCAACTCCATATTGATGAGAGCCTTGTGCATTGGATTTGTTTCTTTAATGCATGAAAGTGCCATGGAATTTATTTCTCACTTTCTTTCTGGCGATAAGTTATTAAAATTGTCACATTTATCTGTGTTGGTTGTTATCAGATGGTGTCATTTTTTAGTATGGCAACTTGATGAATTTTGATTTTTGAAACTTTGCATGACGATAGACATTTGTAACAAGTGATTAAATTGCAGTTGTGAGCGTGGGAGCAGCTATGTTCCTGCTTCAGCAGTTATCCGGAATAAATGCTGTTGTCTACTACTCCACTTCTGTATTTAACAAAGCTGGAATTTCTTCTGATGTTGCAGCAAGTGCTCTTGTTGGTGCCGCAAATGTTTTTGGTTAGTGCTATACCAGTGAGGAACAAGTGTTCCTAGTTTGTACTTCTCTGTCTAACCTGACTTCTGTCTTTTAGGTACTATTGTAGCATCATCTTTAATGGACAAACGAGGGAGGAAAAACCTCCTCCTCGTTAGTTTCTCTGGAATGGTATATCTGTCTCTCGTCACATCTCTAATTATCTTGAAGATTAGTTGTCAAATTATCAGTCATAGGCTTAAGCATCATTTGTTCAACATATTTGTGGTAGTTGCAGTTGAATCATACCATGTATTTCCAATTAAATTATCCATAACTATTCAATCTGATCTATTTCTTGTAGTGGGTCCCTAATCCATATTACGTTTAGATTTTCCTTGTCGTTGCATGTTGTAACTTTTCTCACAGTGTTAATTTATTGTGTTGCTGTATTCTTAAGGCTATTTCCATGTTGATCCTTTCACTGACATTCACATGGAAGGCACTTGCTCCCTATTCTGGGCCTCTTTCTGTGGTTGGAACCATCATGTAAGTTGGGAAAGCCTGGTCTTCTTGCCTCGGCACTCTTCTGCCATTTTAGTCTCACAACTCTTGGTGATGCCTGAAACAGCTATGTATTGTCATTTTCGCTTGGTGCTGGCCCGGTGCCCGCCCTTTTGCTTCCTGAGATTTTCGCATCGAAGATCAGAGCAAAAGCCGTTGCACTCTCACTGGGCGTGCATTGGGTGAGTCATTTGTTTTAGAAATCCCATCTAGAAACCTCACCAGAAACACAATAGTTCCAGTGAGCAAATGCTAATTGATCACACTGATTTGTGATTGTCCATTGCATATTTGCGCAGGTGTCAAACTTTGTGATCGGTCTCTCTTTCCTGAGTGTGGTGAAACGATTTGGACTCGGCAGAGTGTACCTTGGATTCGCAGCTGTCTGTATCACAGCAGTTGTCTACATAGCTTGCAATGTTGTTGAGACAAAAGGCAGGTCATTAGAGGAAATTGAGCGCGATCTCAATCCTATGGTTTGATCAAAGATCTTTGAACAACACCTTGTGACATGCCATTGGTAAGTCCATGAATATTTGTTGAATGTTGATATGCCTGGGAACTGATTGAGGAAGCTCTGCCCTATGCTTTCCTTTTGGAAGAAGAAAATTTGAATACCTTACTTAGATTTGGATTCTTTTTTGGGTAAACAATGATATCTAGATCACAGTGAAGGATGATCAACCAATTCTTCTTCAATTTTGGCCTGAACAAGGTGTCTTCCCTGATTTTTCCCTTCACTAACCTTTCGCGGTAGGTAGGATATTTTGTTCCAACGTTTTTTTCTCAGATGATCTTGCCTTATTGTCATGAAGGTTTGAATAAAAAAAGGCAGATTTGAGCTTAAAAATGCAGATGTTTCACCACATCCAGTGATTAATTTGGTTGTGAAATCACCACAAATGCTTTCAAATAAACACATGAACAAGAAGAATTTTTGTGTTAACTATTTGGGTTTCAAATAATCGCGTTTACCAAAAAGTATTTGAGTTTTGAATAAGCATCAATCTCAATTTGCTCATGAACGGAATCTTTTTTTGTTGTGTTGCCATTTAGAACGTCAAATATTATTACTATTTTCCAGAAATCGATCAACTGTCGCTCAACAAATGGATGGGTTAATTGGATGTTCCAATCGTTTAATCGACTTTCACTAATCTATAGCCGACAACAGTTAGTATACTTGATTTTTTACTCTACTTCAAGGGTAAGTGATGAATTGGAATATAAATAACATTACCGTTATCAAAAAATAATTGATCTTTTACTTCGTTACAGAGAAAGAAATTTAAGTTTAAAATTAATTAAAAATAGCATCATTATCAAAAAAAACTTATCTCGTTGAATGCAACCATATTTAATTGCTAACAAATGCTTCAAAATCATATAATGTACAAGATTTTTTTTAATAACAAAAAATAAACGCTCTTTCACATCTTGCTTCTTTAAAGTTGCTTTGAGAAAGCTAATTGATTTATTCGATCTTCCACTTTATCGAGAGAAGAAATCTTAGATTATCATCGAGATAGCAACATTATTATTATCAGTCTTTTCAAAAAAAAGGATCGCGAGCATTTGGAAATGCTTGTAGAGCTTGAGTTTGCTTCACATAAAAACTAGTTTACCCATAAGATTCAAAAACTGAGAAATAGATTAATAGAAAAGTTCTCTATTATTCAATGGAAAATTTCAGATTTGTGCAAGGAATTTAACTTTATCTTTTAAAATTTACATAAGGAAATTTCTTTTAATATAATGCATAATGATATTACAAAAATTTGATAGATAACGAATCATACAAGTAAACATTTAAAAATTAAGATATGAATTTTTTTAATATAATACAAAATAATATTACAAGAAATACATTACTAAATGTCAACTCATTATCCCAGTTGAAACTCCAAAAGGCTCCATTTGTCAAAAGCACACTGTAACGTCCCAAGCGTGAGCACGATTTCTACAAAACATGTCATCTCTTTATAAAATTCCGAAGTACTTTTTAACTCTTCGTATTATTCATTATAGGCCAGGCATAATACGTTCAATGGTCCTATAGACTCTACAATGGAAATGGATTTGGACCTATAGACTCTACAATGGAAAGAATATTACAATTCCACCTTCATAATGGTCCTATAGACTCTACAATGGAAATGGATTTGGACCTATAGACTCTACAATGGAAAGAATATTACAATCCCACCTTCATAATGGTCCTATAGACTCTACAATGGAAATGGATTTGGACCATCGACGTTAACTTGTCTACAAATCAGTCTCGTTTATACGAGTGTGTGAGTCACTGGAGGAGAAAAAAGAAAAAGAAAAAGGACGCTTTAATATCATCCGTATCCCTTTGTATTCGTTGAATGATAACTTGGGTATTCTGTACATTATACGTCGCAAAAATTGGATCCACCATGCACCATTATATGCTCGTTACAAACTCAACCAAAATTAGATGGTGGGACGTATTTACTTACAGGGGGAAAGATTAATACATACCACTATCATACTGGTGGTTCTTCCAAGTTTCAACCAACCTCACGAGGAACAGTTTGTGTCCACTTTGATTATTCTTGTATTGTACGAGCCACAAAAGCTGCATTTGTGATAAAGCCAGTGGAATCGAGCTGTCCCCTTCTTACAGCAATCATTACACAGTATGTCCTAAATTAAAGATCCAACCTTTTCAAATGATATGTACGGGGGTAAAAAAAAAACAGTTAACCACTTTGCCAGGAATGTTATGAAAATGCCATACCTGACAGCGATTCTGGTATTCTTCTGGAAGGACTTCAGCGGCCAGTAAAGCATCAAGCATGCCAAAATAAACCTGCAAATTTTAAAAGAAACAACCTATGTAATCTCTTTGCTGAGTTAAAGGCAGCAAGATATATGACAGACGAGATGTACAATTATTGAAAATTCCAATTTCTGTTATTTGGGTTCGAAAGGGAAGTGCAAACAAGCTTTGCTTTAAACTTTTGAAGGAAACTTCTTCGGGTGGATTTAATTTAATTAGATAAGCGTAAAAAATTGTCTTACCGCCATGTCTCCCAAAGACTTGCTACATATAGGGCACGTATAGTGACTGCAAGTGTATGCCTGCCAGCACCGAATGTTTATTAACTCTCCAATGAGCATCCCATATATTAATCCAAACGTGCATGCATGTATAAGAGGTGAGGAGATTAAATATCAGTTGATACCAGTATCTAAGAATAATACCTGAAAGCATGAAGAATGCATGAAATGGCCACAAGGTAGCGCTCTTACTGCCAAACTCGATGTAAACAGGAAATCACAACAGATAGGACAATTTGTCTCTAAGCCTTTCTCACGGCATTTATGTTCCAAGAGCTTCATTCCAAGGCAGCAATTACACGTCATGCAGTGAAAAAAGTCTATGCCAAGACCTTTCCCAACTCGGCACAAGTTGCAAAAAGGGCAATGGTACACCGTTCTGAAAAGGTAGAGGACATCATTGATGCTCACACATCATTGATTTCGGTTATAACTTCTAAGTAATATTTACATGTCCCGACGTGAAAAAATTAGAAAAATAATATGACAGATCACAGTTGAATGTGTCCATCTGCCATTAGAGATAATAATAAAATTCCTCAAAATACTAGCAAATGGAAGCGAAAATAACAAAAACAATGTCAAGCAAATCAAGTGAAAAACCATTGTAAAACCAACCAAACCTACCCTGATACCTCAGCTACTAATAAACTACAACCCCATTTGACTGAAACTTGAGAAAGTCTTTCAACCATAAAACAGCACGCCCCAGTTCACAAGTAAAAGTAGAGCTTGCTTGCTTTGGGAAGAAACATAATAAGTAGCTCACCTACTAGGTATGACAGGCTAGCCTAATGGCATTAATCTTTATATGTAAAATGAATATATGATTTAGCTTTGAAGAGCGAGGACAGAAAGGAAACGTAACTTCAACAACAGTTTCCATGATAAATATTTGGACATCGCGGTTAGGATGCAAATACGAAATACTAAGCCAGTATTCTATTCACAATGGTGCCTTTCCGAAATAAGTTTGATATATTACATATATAGTTAATTCTTTATAAGCAGCACAGCCACAAATATAGTTCCATCTCTGTGGACGCTTTAAATGATCAAACTTGGTTATACATGTATAGTTAATTCTTAACAATTATTGGTTAGTGATTATTCCTTTGAGAAGTTAATAGTTGGTATTGTTATGAAAAGTTATTCCCATCAGCAACATTTTTGCAGCATGGAGCTTTTTCCTAACGAGTCTTCAAACTTCAATTATACAAAGTATGATTTGATCCATGGTGATGAAGCTAAGAAAAAACAAGAGAATGAAAATGTGAAAGAATATCTATAAAATAAAACTTGTCTCTTCCTATCATTTTGTTAGTAAAATTAAGCTTGAAATAGGTAAAGAACATCTGAGTAACATTTTTTTTTTGCATATGCTACTTCAGAATAATACCCATACCTTTCATTATCAAAAAATTTGCATATATTGCAATAGTACTTGGCCATTGAAAATCCATTACAAGAAGGTGTCTTGCAGGTTGGACCAATTTCCTGAATCTTAAGACAGCGCATGCACATCATTTCAGTTGTTGCTTTTCTGCAACGCACAGATGATGTAAAAAAATGAATAACGAACAAAATAATGCTTAACTCATTTGGAAAAAAATAAAATAAAACTTAATACAACATACTCAAAATGTGAAATCATGAATATTACCTGTCCATTGAATGATCACTAACTTTGTCATGACAAAACCTGCATGTGAATAACTTGTTGCAACATGCCGCTACCAATTTGCAATTTCTTTTGTAATGCTCACACCCATATGTTTGTTTATCTGGATCACAATATGAGGGAGAGCATTCAACTGCTGTATTAGAATTTTCAACAGTTCTTTCCACAGGCAACTTCTGCTGAGCAGCAATCCAGCGACTGCATCATAACATATGATTGTCAGTTAAGAACATATGGAGAGAAACAATTGTAAAGCCTATGAATGGTTATTATGAGATTTATTTGTGACAAACCTTGTCATAAGATTCTGAATAAGATATGCCTTTCTCCGTGGATCAAGAGTTGGATCTCGCGACACCTTCCGTATCTCTGACTCAAGCTCGCTCTGGTTCATACGGAAAATATCCTTCCACCCTGGCTTGAACATTTCACTCTGTTCAACACTCTCTGGAATATCACTACCTAAGAGAAGGCAAATTATATCATTTAGTGTGTATATATGTATATATATGGATGTGAAGTAACAATATATAAAAGACATCTTGCTTCTCATTCATTTATTGTCATATGACAACCTTAACAAGCAATTTTAACATTCAATTGAAACACAACAGAGACCTTCAGAGACAAGATGGCTTTGCAATGGAGCCTGAGAAGGTGATGGACTCCCTTTCCACCACTCATTGAGCCATTCATCAAACATAGTGTTTTTGGTAGCTTGCCTCCATGTATCCATCATCTTGTTTTGTTCCTCTTGAGTAAGAGCAGAAGTTACCCAAGGCAGCATGGATTGAAGCACCTCAGCTCCTGTTGTTCCAATTATCCGACCAACAATCTTGTCCTGTTCCTCCACAGAAAAATGTTTGTCAAACAAGGGCCAGAGCTCAAGTTCTTCTCTAATGACATGATGATCCAGTGATACACGAATAGATTTGCACATTCCTTGAAGCTTTGTTGCAAGTTCATTGTGACTCCTCAAATTTATTGCATAAGAAGAAGAATCCAACTTATTTGCAGTTGAATCTGGATTATGATCATGCTTGCTCAAGTTTTCTTGCAGATCTGAAAGCTTAGATAAAACATGTGATACATCTTCAAACAACTTCTCCTCCTGTCTGTGATCAAGTGTGTAGGAGTGGCTCACATTATGAAGAGCCTCTCTAGATTCTAATGCTGGAAAAACAATTTCATCCTCAGCATTACTATGAGCTCTATACAAGCCCCACAACAAACGAAACCTTCCACTGAACTGTCGTAGAAATGCATCATCACAGCCTACGAGCTTTCCAGACTCAACATCCAAATATTCTAGGTCTTTACGTATTGCTAGATGGAATTTGAATATGCTATCAATAGGCCTTGGTGTAGCCCCACTATCGGATGTCATTGTGTCCATTTCCCAGAAAAAGAGGCTGGAACTAAATAAAGGAGCAGAGAAATTATAGGACAATGAACGCAAAGATTTTGTCGAGGGACGTGGACTGATTCCCAGGCTGCCATTGTTTACTCCCAGATCAGGTATACAGCACAACTTTTTGCCACATGGCAATTTACTAGCATTGTTTGAAACTGAACGCTCAACTGCAGTAATATACTCAGATGAAGAAGAGCAACTAATGCGTTTTATTGGTCTTTTGGAATGAGTAAAGGCACCATCACATTCACTTGACCAACATGGGCATGGCCAGTAAACTTGATTGCAACCTTCTTCTCCATCATCAATTTTTGTCACTGGCGAATTGCAACGAGATCCTTCTGCATACAGACACGTAAATCTTCCAGGTTGGCAAAAATCCTGAGAACGCCCTTTGCATGCCCAACCACATAGAAGTATGACCAGTGCAGAGTCAGACGATGAAGCTGCACAACATATTGAAGGACTTTCTATAAGGAGAGGAAATTGAAATGCAAAGATACTAACTCAGTAATCTTACATATAATGCAAAGTATAAACTAGGCGAGCAAACCTGCCAACTTCATATTCTGGAGAAATGACCTCGCATCGTCTATACTTAGAGATGCTACCAACCATGGCAAGACACGTTCCAACAGTTTCAAGGGCATCACACATATGCTGTCATAGAGAAGTTCTCGTTGTCTCTTGTGACTGAAGTGTACTCTAGCAGGAGGAAGAACCTACAAGACAAACTAAATAAATGTAACTCACTGCAAAGGTAGCTGAAGAAGGATCAGAAAATTGCAACATATGAAGCTTACTGTAGCTTCTTCGTCACTGAAGTGCTTCTCGATGGTGTCCATTATTTGATCAGCATGTGAGCAGAGTTCTGAACAAAAATCGGCAGCAGTTGAGTGGACTCCAGCATTTTGCATATTTTCAATCAAGCTCCTAAAAGTATTAAATTGACTTTCTTCTTCAGCATGCTCCCGAACAAAAGACACTTCTCCAACTGCTGGAAATATAACTTGGTCCTCAGCAATACTGTAAGTGAACCACCAAGGAAAGAAAAAAAAATCCCCATCATCTAGTAATGGTAATTATACCAAAAATTTGTGAAAAAATTCTGATTTATGTATTATAAGAAAAATGTGTCTTTTTGCACTAAGAAGAGGTATGGGCATAAAAAAATATTTTACAAACTTTAGCTCGCTGAAAGAGACTTGATTAAATTGTCATAAAATAATAGAAATGATGAAAGTTCAGAAAGAGTTTGACAACATAGTTAAAACATACCTATGGAAGATGCAGACATCTGCAATAAATTGCAGCCTCGTATTGAAGGACGACAAGTCAGAGAAGTCTCCCGAATGCTGTATCTTTCTTGCCTCTTCAGCAATAGAACTTAATTCCCTTCTTATAGCATTATGCCAATGTAGTATCTCATTTATCGGATGTGATGCTGTTGAATCAATACCAATTATTTCTGTCTCTAAGAGCTTTCTTTTCCCCATTTTCAAAGATCCACATGCGCAAGATCCATTGCCAGTTTGTTTTAACAACTGGGAAGGTACAGAATCCGGACAGGATTGTGACAGAGATTCATTCCCACAACTTCGATCTCTTACTGTAGTTCTAGTTTCCATCCAAGTGAATATGACCTTCAACCAGAACATCTAATAAATGAAAAAATTTTCCAGGAAATTATCAAAGAGAGCAATACTTAAGTTCAAGATTATACCTGTTGAAGAAGTTTTTCTTCTGGAACAACTTTGCACAGGCACTTGAGCATATCCTTTCGTTCATCAGGTGTAATGGAAGAAGAAAGCCATGGAAAAAACTCGGTCATCATATTCACAGGTATGCTACATACAAATTGCCAGACCAAAGCTGCTTGCTCCTCAAATGAGAACTTCTCAATAAGCAGAGGGAAGACCTGTAAAACAAAGGTATATTGAGGAGAAATTCTACAAGGGTTTAAACCTTCACCTTTTTTTGCACAAAAAGACTACCATGTTCTTAATAATCCATGACTAACAACATAAAGAATGCCCACTTACGAACATAGAAGCAATAACAACTGACAAGAATGGCATGGTGAATGGCCCTACAATCTCCAGTGAAGAAACTCCCCAGACTTTGGGCACACGGTAAGCCAACTGGCTACTTAATATGCTTTTCTACCTATATGCTAGCTTGAAAATAATTAAATGTACGTCACTTATGTTAAATTTTCTTAAAAAAATATCAATTTTCAATGGAAATGGATGGCTATAGATTGTTGAATAAGTCTAAGAGCATAAAGATGTATTTAGACTTTAGACAAACAATTAAACTTGTGTCACCTACGGAGTTAAGATTCTATGTTTGATGGTGTATTTGTGAATGCCTTTAGAATTTACTAATTAAAAATTTATTTTTTTGTAGGACTTCATTTTAGCAAAAACTATATTTTTTAACTTTTCTATCAAAATTTTATTTCAAAACCCAAAATATGGATTATAACTTTTCAAAAAGAACCATAGGACTCATTTAGAAGTGTTTTTCCTGACAGGCTTACTGTCAGAAGCTGGAGTATGGAAAGCAATCCCAAACACACACTTAGATTTTTCAAAAGGAAATCCCAGGACAGATTAGATTAAACAAAAATGCTTCACCAAAAAGACATGAATCTCATATTCAACATGAAGACTAAAAAATGAGTTGCAAAATATAATAATTATAATTACATCAATAATAATACACTTATCTTCAACTTTTTCTTTAGCAGAGTTATTTTCTACTATTGGGGGAGAGGAGAATGTAATTAACCTTTTGCACCAGCTTCTTAGATTAAAGTTTTTTTTCTCCCTTCTTTATCTAAATTCTTTATGAGTTTAAAAGCATATTAAAGTTTGATCCTCTAACGTTATTCTACTCTTTAGAAGGTTTTCCAAGAAATATGATGAGTCCCTCTAAATTATAAAATTGCTTAAATATGTATTTAACAAAATCCACCTAGTGAGATTATGACTTGAATTGTTGCTTATGAATCTAACAAAAATAATAATAAATTTACATGTTAAGAGAGACATGAACATAAATTTAGTCCATTATTTACCAACACTAACTCCATACCGATGATGTACATACTCACTTCATCGACAAAATTTCACTAGTGCTAGTAAAAGCTTATCATTTTGATAATAAAATGCTTGTAAAAAAACCTGTTCCTCTTCCTTTGACATATGTTGTCCAAGAGATGTCTGGATTGCACGTGTGCAAGAAGCTAGCTCCCTTCGAAAACTGTGGTCATGTTGCATGTTGGACTTCAGCAATTCAGACATATTCTGGAAAAGGTCACTTTCTCCCTTATGTTCAAGTGAATACGTACGTGCCACATTCTTTACACGTGCATCAAGAGCTGGAAAGATTACCTACAATTTTGATTGGTTATTCCTTGCTAATTTTTCAAAAAACAAGCAATCATAACTACTTGAAAGATAGTTTTGCTTTTAGGCCTTTTACACAGTACTAAGGGATTATTTTGTTGCTTTGTGTTAGTACTATAGTACGTTACAACAACTCAATATCTTTGTCTAAATGCACATCTTGGAATATATGTATGGTGCGTTATGTATAGATCTACATTATATTGCATTATAGATCTACTCCTAATCAAGTAGTTTTAGACCTACCACTACTTCATGGTGCATTATGTATAGATCTAAATTATATTGCATTATAGATCTACTCCTAATCAAGTAGTTTTAGACCTACCACTACTTTTAATTTTTTCTATATTAATTAATTCTCCTTTTCTAACTAATGCATTCATTGGTTTCCTAAAGATAAAATCAAACCACCTAAACTGATTTTCTTTTATCAAAAGGTAGGAAACTAATATGTAAAAAATAAAAAATTTCAACAAATTTTAAAAATAGTCAACATTATCTTAGATCTAAGGAAAATAAGCATGGCCTAGCTTATACATGAAGAATAATTGAATTACATACTTGAATAAAAAAAATAGATGTTGGAGAGACTTCAACCTTTAAGAATTTTTGAGTGGCTTTCAAATAGATCTATGGGAGAAAACACAATGAAAAGAGGAGTGCAAGGCATTTTGGTGGGTATCATGCAGATATCAATCAAAATTTTGACCACATCAAATGAAACACCTTTTAAAAAGAACAAAACATATTGAATTTTGATAGCAAACTCAATCCATATTGAAATTTCATCTCATCTGAGGCAAGGATGATATCAATAAGCATGTAGTTATCCTATCAGTCAATTAAAAAAAATGAGGCACCATGCTTCCTACAAATCTCCTTAATATCCACTACTAGAGTTTCTTGTCCATGCCTTATTGAATATAGAATGCATCACATTCACAAAATATAAAGTAATTATGTATTGTAGCGAGAATAAATGATTCAACAACACATAGCCCAAGAACAACAAGAAGAAGAGGAGATCTTTTCAAAAAACAAGATGAAGAGTTTGAGCGAACTAGGTATTCCACATGGTTTTAGGTTTCAATAAGGATTATATTATTTTTTACAATTATTATTTATTTTTAACATTTTTCTGTATGATACAATACACTAGTTTCAAAGGTATATTGTTTAATGTCACAAATGTATGAAAATTAATTTTGATTGTTCCTTGATGTGTATCTTTGCTTAAATACATCCTAATAAAATTTCAAACTGAAATTCCTACATTTTGGCCTATTTCTATGGACTTTCACTCTTTTACCAGACTTACACTGACATTTCCACCTAAGTCTAACAAACTTCTTTTTTGTCAGACTTTGCATAAAACCAAAGCTTAAGTTGTTCATTATGCCAACTCTAAATGGTAGAATTAAGGCACTGTTTATTGTTTTTCTTGTTTTGTTTTTGCAAAAGAGATGCTAATTTCCAATGAAGAAAAATGCCAAATATGAAGATGGTTAATAAACATTTATCCAAGAAATTACTTTCTATGGTTTACAACTAATCTTGAATATTAGAGAAGTGATTCATACCAAACATGAAATTGCATAAGGCTCCAAAAATGACAAGAAAATACATGTAATTGTTCTCCTCGTTCCACCCATACACCATTAAATTGCTAAAAAAATTAATGCAAAAGGATGATGAAATGTAGACATCTAACTTAAAACTAATTATGTATGCTTGAAATGGTCTTTCTTTATATTAATCCACATATTATTTTAAATTTTGTCCACGTGCAACTATCCCATTACGCAGAACCTTCTTTAAGTCTTACAAATGTTTTCTTACCGAGTAGATATATGAGTCCACTAAGATTTTTATACATTGATGTCATGACGAAATGTGAACATCTAACTCAAGATCAATTGGAAGAGTCCTTTATATTAATCCACATCTTGTTTTATACTTTATCTATGTGAGACTATTGCATTAAAGGGAAACAAGCTTTTTTAATAATTCAGACTGTTGAAGATGGTATGTGCAGAATCCAGTGTTACAGCAGCAGTAAACCAATTTTCAATGTAGCACCACCCCAAGCCATACCACATGACAATATCTTCTCTGTTAAAAACTTAACCCCAAGTCCAGTTCAGAAGCCAAGTTAGAATATCATAAGATCAGCCATTGGTAGCGCTGCAGCCCTTAAAAGCAAAAAGAATAACTCATTTTCCCTAGGAATGGAGCAAAAGGCTTCCCCTAACCTTAAATAAAGACTCACATGTGTTGAAAACAAGTTTATTAATGAACTGAGAGAAAACATTCTAGCATATTTTACATAGAAGTGAAGTTATTCTCCTTTCATGGATCAGAGGTTAAATTGAACTCACAGACAACCCAAAGTGCTAACATTCCTAACGTATTCAGAATGGATTTCCTTTAACAAACAACCCATCGATGTTTAATAGAAGCAATAATTTGCACCACATGCACACAAAATTCAATCAATAACATGACGTTTTAAGGTAGCTCAGCCTAAATTTTGTCATTCCAAGCGTGAGATTCATCGAGAGGATCACTTGAGAATTCCAGCTTTCTTTCAGGTTTTCGCAGACGACAGAAATACCAAGCTGAACTGCTTCTTCAGCTCTCTCAGCAGACGAACATGAAAGTTCCAAGTTCGCACCAGTTTCTTCTCCTAGCACTTTTTATATCCACAAACCAACCTTAACAAACCGTACACTCACGCACACGCAAACCAAATCAAACAAATCGAGTGCTCCAAACCAGAAAAAAAAGAAACCTACCGACAATCCAATCTGATCCTCAACAATTTGGCACATACCTCGTCCTCGGCATTGCAGTGATGCTTGTAGATGTCAGAGATGAACCTCCACCTGTCGACAAGGCTCCTCAGATCCCCGTCCTGGTCGGTGATTGCCAGGGCCACAGCGGCATGGTGAAGCCGATCGAGCTCCAACCTAATGGCTTTCTGGAAGAAGAGGAAGATCAGGATCGGGTTCTCAAGGAACGAAGAGGAAGATGCCGAGGAGGGAGAGGACGGGTCCATGGGGTTCACTGGCTTCTGCGGCATCAGCGCCAGCACCCCGTCCCCTGTCAACGGCGTCGCCATCAAGGGACTACCCCTCTCTCTTCCTATATCTCCCTCGTTTTCTCACTCTCGTTTTCTCTCTCTACTCTCGTCGTCGTTGCCGTTGCTCCTTCCCCTTCCTCCTGCCCCTTCTCTCCTCCCCTTCCTCCGGTAGTAGATTATTATATTTCCCGTGTGTTTTGGCTTGGTTTTATCCGCCTTTTTCTTTATACGACGAAGAAATTGGAGAGGGGAGGGCCGGAGGAGAAAAACACGAGAGGTTTCGAGGCAGGCGACGGGGATAAGGTGGTGGACACGTGGAAACCAGGAGACATCGGTGCCACGTCGGCGGTGGTAACACTCGTCGCGTTGGAGAAACGGAGACGGGTAGGGTGGTAATTAGGTATGGAACGGGTTCCCAGATGGCCGGGAGATTTGGGGCCGGGGTGGTGCCCCTTGGACCGTGGGGCTGTAATGTAATGGCGGTGCATCGACGTGTATGCATCACATCATCGTCGCTGGGACTACCGTCCTTTGGTACCCCCAGATTTATGTGGCTTCTGTAAGTTTCTGACGTCTCCTCGTAAGATGTGGTTTCCGTTCTTCGTCATGCGACATCACGACAGCTTAATCCGCAACGATGGACCGTAAAATTTATAAAGTTAAACCTATTTTGAATGGCGGTGGTGGTGGATGATGTGGACGGTGGTTATTTCCCGGGAGGAGAACGGGATCCACAAGGTGAAGTTACCGACACGTCAGAGGATTGGCATGGGGAAGGAGCGTGCTGGGGACGAACCCGCACGTGGACATCTCTCGCCGCCACTCGCCGCCACTCGCCGTGGGCGCCCAAACCAACTGGTTCACGTCGACATCTCTCATGGATCCGACCCGATTTCGTCCAGGCGGAGGACCGCGGTTCCACGGTGCATATAAAATTATGGAGTGATTAGAACAGAAGGTTAGGTAAATCTCGTATCAACTATTAAAGCGCCATCGTTTGTTTTCTTAATGGAGATAGTAAGTGGTTCCCACGGATTAATGTCCAATCAGTGGCCGCGAACCGGAAGATTCCGTGGTTTGTTCAGCAACAATACTAATCTGCTACTTTTTTTTTTCTAATGTTAATATTTTTGTTTGGATTTGCTTATCACTAATATGGTTGAGACATCAAATCAAAGGAGAGGATTAGCACCATCCAATGGTCGTCACCAACGCCTCGGTGCCAAAGGTCGCCTGTCAAACTTTTCTTTCTCGGCTTGCGTTCCTCGACGACACGAATTCGACGGAAGGGGTTTTGTTTCGGAGGAGGGCAAAACCAAACACGGAATTTTGCGTTGATCGGATCCATCGGATTCGACCGACACAGCTCACGAATTTTACCGAATAAGTGCAATCCAAATTCGATGGTTTCCTTGATAGAGATAATAGAATTCCTGTGCACATCCTTCGCTATTTCTCGTCCATCTCACGATGTTTTTGCAGATCACGACCAACATCGTCCTTGATAAGATAAGAATGATCTTGTTTTTTGGCAAAAAATAAGAACGGAGTTGTCGAAAGAGCAATCTGCCGCAACATATTGCGTTAATGACTGTGTCCACTCATCCAAGGAAGGTCCTACCTACATCCATAGCGGAAATAATTCAGAATTGTCGTGTCACCTGTCTTGCTTGTTTCAAAAAGAGAAAAGAATCACTTCAACGACATCGCGACATCAAGTAAGATACATACCGAGACAGAGAAATCCGAATCGTGGATATCATGCATGTTGGGAAACCACCAAGAACCCTACGCAACAAGGAAACCTCATTTTGATTGTGGATTATTATGTTGCACCAGATTGTGAAGTGGCAAGAAGAGAGTGAATATGAATGGGAGGAGGAGGAGGAGGAGGAGGAAGACAAAAACATCACAGAGATACGGAGACTGCCTCGTTACACTCCACCAACCGTACCTTCTTTTGTAAAGAACGAGAGCTGTCATCCGTATCTATTATATTTTTCGTGTGCATTATCCGACATTATCTCCATTTACAGCAAGGTGGCACTCTGGGCAACTGAAACAGAGCATCAAATTACAACCACTTCTTGGGAAGAAAACAAGCAGATGTACACCATTTCCCAATAGGATAAAGGAAGGAGTTGGAAAAATTGGCTGACCATAGAATAAAAGGATGTCAAGGCAAGAAAACCACCGTAGACTGTGGACGATGAGAAGGAAGAAAAGATTTGGTTCTGCCCCAATCATGACAAAGCTACGTGCCAAACTGACCGATTAGTTCATATCCCAGAAGCTGGAAAACATAACTACAGTTTCTTCTTCTTCTTTTCAGCGGCAAATTGGTTCCTATGTTTTCCTTCTGTACCAGCATAAGAGCCTACTACCCCTGTTACGAATAAAATGTACGTCCAGAATACCAGGATGAAATGAGAATCATTGCAGGCACATACCTGACCACTTTATTCCAATTGTCACCGGGCACAACCAATGGATTGCTGGCATGGACTACACATCCTCTGGAACTTTGCTTCCCACATCAGAAAAAGAAAACCAGTGGCCTGGCATTCTTCGATTAGAAACGATGCGTCAAACTTAAACAGGAGATTACACTAACTGAAGTGTAGGGCATGGCAGTTGCGAGTGGACCTTGAGTCACCCAGATGATTGATTGTCTTGGTGGAAATTCTGCATGCATCATTTAACAGAGAGCAAGGTTACTGATTAATAAGAAGGCCTACTCTGTTTCATTGAGGGTGGCACTTCACCAAAATTTAGATAATACACATATTCAAAGACATTCGAAAGCACACGAGAAATTGGGAAGAAAAATTCAAGTTAAAAGGAACCTTGAATATGGTAGGTAGCGTACACTACTGTTGGATTCAAAAAACTACACATGAAAACTTCCCCGGTTCTGTGACTGACCAAAGATAAGCTGAATCTTTCACCAATATTGGTGGCAACTGAAGGCTGCGGAGCAAGGTTCATGAACAGTTAGCAGCATCGATTGGCAAATTATACCATCAGTTCACGGTCAATAAAATACTTTAAATTTCTAGCAACAATTTATGACATGAGGTAATCTAGACTATGCGAAACATACATAACTAATAGTTATTATTTCATGTATATTTAAAAGTGGGTAGCTTCCCACCTAGCACCAGTGCTATTTCAGTTTTTTATTTTTTTCAGAGTCCTGTTTGTTATCAATTTTCCCTTCTACTGCTGCTTCTATATTTTTCGCTTCCATTTTCAACAAAGACAACCATAAAAGGTAAGCCAGGGAAATGCAAAAAATTCTATATCAATTAATATAGAAGTAGAATTTAGACTAATATATGATAACCTTTTTTATTCATCGTTAATTGATTTTGAGATAAAATATTTTACTTCTTTATATTTACATAAATAATATATTATATATAATAGTTATGTTTTATTGTAATAATATAATTTTCGTTATAATATATTATATATATATAATTAGATACTTTTAAATATATATATATATATAAAGATCCGAACTGGGCCCTAAGGCGGCCCAAGCCCAAGATTCATGTGTAATTCGGACACGAACATGTCAAACATGGCATGGCATGTTCAATAGCGATGGATGCTACTTCTCAAGGAGTGCGTGTTTTTTTAGCGTAAAAGTATACTCACCACCATACTAATAAATATTAAAGAAAACGGCAACAACAAGACTAGCAAAGAATGCAGAAACATCAAAATGAAGAGTCCATAAGCATCATCACAAACAGAATGAAAAGAAGAAATCATCGCCGCTTGCATGAGTTGCATAAATTTACTCACAGAAAACCTCTAACACAGATCCCCCATCTCATTTTTCACTAGAGAGACATGGACTAGCTTCACCATAGACGTGTTGTTTTTTTTCTACGAGAGCGGTGGAGGCGCGCGTGGCTATGTACGTACATACACAAGTTGGAATGAAACGCGTTTGTCGACCAAGTTGATCCCCCTTTTGCAGTTGTCTTGTCTATTTTCCATTTTTCTCGATAAAAGGATCGATGAATAATGTATTAGAGTGGCCCGGGCTGAAAATAACCATAGCAATTTGTTGTTGTGCATCAAAATCAAAAAATGGACATATGACAACGAGGCTAGATACCTCAATCACTGTGCCCACATGGTCCCCACAGCATTGTCCACTTCCATTGGCCGTAAAAGACTGTAGATTAAATATAGTACTATTTTTCAATAAACCAATTTTTCTGAAACACCGTACCGATGGAAAAAAACTTATTTTTGCGTTGCTAAGTTCCTTGGCGAAGCATGTCATGCCGCCTGCACGTGATTTTGCGCCGTGCCGCGATCATCTCATCGTCAAGGCAAGGAGATCATCAATCCTCGGGGCAAAAGTGGTGAAGCCAGATTGAACATGCCTTCGGTTCCTGACTCATGCATGTACGCATGTATGTCATTCTTATTGCTTAGCAAAGAAAGAAAGAAAAAGTATCATGCAAGTGATTTGTTTAATTTTTAAAACATACAAGCGAAAAACGTCCCGTTTTGTTGATACTGGAAGTTGAAGGCAGCAGTCGGAACGCGTCACCGCACCAACATTTCTCGTTACGAAGCATCAAATAATATATGTAGGCAGGTCAATCTGTACGTGTAAATCTCAATCGACCCCTACCGTCACATGCATACAAACAAAAAATGGAGCAGATTCATGGTATCCGTCGCCAAGAGAAGTTTCTTCCAGTACAGAACACTCATGTTAAATTCCTTTGTGTGAGAATTAAGACATCTAAATAATTCTTCAACGACAGAATTTTTTTTGCCGATCGAATATAAAATAGACGTCAGAGCCGACCAAGAAGGTTACCACCTTCTCTACTTTCGTCCCTTGCAGAGGAAGCTACCATTCTACTATTCTTCCATTGACCGTGCTCGTCATGCGTGAGAAGCAACTATTTTCTAAACGAAACATATTAGAAATACACACACACATAAATAAATAAATAGCACCTTCTTCCCTAGTTAGCTACCGCAATTTCCTTTTTGTATCTGCAATTTAATTTGTATGAAATGTGACTAGAATTTAGTACCTAATTGAATCAATCATTTTCAGAAAGAAATTAGTTTTTATTTTTATTTTTATAATGCTTGTGATTTATTTTTTGCCAGAATTTAAATTTCAACAAAAAGGGATGATTAACGGAAATATCTTCTAAAGTTTCAAGACTACGTGATTACAGAATCTGTCTGTACTGTGTGTTCTCAGCATGACCATGGTATGGTAAAAATTTCTCATTTACCTATCTAAATTTAATAAAAATTTATTTAAATTTAATGGTAGAAAATACGAAGAGAGCATTGAAAGAGAGATCGAACAATGGGAAGTTCATCAAAAAAAAAAAAAAATGGAAGGATGGATCGACACTAGAGTGAAAAAGTGATAAAAAGAAAATGTGGGAAAAAAAAAATATGTAAAAAGGAATTTATTATTTACACAAAACATTTCTAGTGAATTTTTTCTGCAATCACTAATATGATTCCTGAGTCTAGAAACAATATTTGGCAACAATGTTCCTGAAGATTCCTATAAGAATTTTCCCTTGCAGGCATCTACCATTTAAAAAGAAAGAAAGAATGGTTATATATATATATTGTTAATCTATTTGAAAATAAAAATCTGATCGAGTTTCATTCGTTAAAGATTTTTGGACTTGAAAAGTAGTGGTTGAAATTCAGCCAAGTAACCAATTTTAATACGTTCAGATCAAGAAACACAACAATTAATTGTTTAAATTAAATAAAATTTTTACTATAAGCATGCTTTTTTAGTCATGATTAATGATCAGGTCGTGAGATACGCGTGAACTTTAATAAAATAATACTGTGTAGATATTCCCGAAATTCCAATATTGCACTCAAACTTCCTCAAATCAAATACTTGAGACGTTCTTTTTTTGTACCCGGGACTGCTCGAAAACCAAAATGTTGAGTAAGTTGAACGCGGGGATTAATTCATTGATAAAATCACAGACAAAGTTAATGACGGCTCTATTTAATTCAGAAAAAAAAAACAGATAAATGATGTGCTCTTTTGTACGGTCATCAGCAAGTCAAGTTCTTCGCATCTCCTACGTATATATACATACATACAGACATACAACCTGCTGCTTAACTTGGGGAACCGAATCGGCCATGAAAAACCCATCACGGCAGCAGAAAGAGCAATTCAAGCTCCTCACGTGTACCGCACCATCGCCGACCATCATCACCACCGCAACTGTCGTCCCATACCTGGTGATCTTTGCCCTCGGCATCTCTCTCGGGCTTATGTTCACCTTCCATCTCGGAACCATCTCCCCCTCCTTCCAGCAGCCCATCCAACTCTGCTTCTCGAAAGCACCAACCAATCTGCCGCACCCATCTCCTCCTCCTCCTCCTCTGTCAAAATCGGCGCCGCGGAAGCAACGTGTGGGTCTGAATGGATACGTTGAGCCGCATGACCTCATGCACGACATGTCGGACGAGGAGCTGTTCTGGAGGGCTTCCATGGTGCCCAAGATCAGGGACTGCCCTCTCCGTCGAGCCCCCAAGGTGGCGTTCTTGTTCTTGACGAGAGGCGACCTCCCCTTGGCTCCACTGTGGGAGAGGTTCTTCAAGGGCAACGAAGGCCTCTACTCCATATACGTCCATCCCAGTCCGCCCTTCAACGGATCTGCACCACAGGGTTCTGTCTTCCATGGGAGGAGAATTCCGAGCCAGGTAAGAATTAATCAACCATCAAATTAATTCAGCTTCTCTCTATCTTAATTAACTTATTATTCCCCTCTTTTTTTAAAAAAAATACATTACACACTACATTTCGTGAAAGGATTTAACTCACAGGTGTACACGCACGTTGAACAAAAAAATTACATAATTAATTAGTCGACAACCTTAGCTACCCGTCGGTGGTAAAGGGAAAGGGATCCAATTGGTTTCGATATTGAAAAGTTTATTCCCATGGAATTTTGGCGAGTTGCAGCTAAGTCTTGTGGCTGTGAAATATTTCATTTTAAAATAAATTAGTGGTGAATTAAATTAAGTATCGTATTTGCATTCTTAGATGTATACTTTTCGACGTAAAGTTATGTGAAATTATTCTGATAGCATGTGAAATAATCTTTTTTAAAACTAAGTAATGATAAATAAAAAACTTTATTATATACTAATCTATGTCCTGTTCTTACAGACGTAGGATGTTCATTAAACTAGTTGTAGCTGATCTGTACTTATATTATACAATTAAATATTTAAAAATTTTAAAGTCCTTATATGTCACTGCCATATCATTGTTATTACCCGAAAAACCACTTCCGTCCTTCAATGGTTTAAGAAAAGTCTAAAACGTCGCGGCATCAGCCACCAATGTCTGACTTGTCGTGTTGTCGAGGAAGCCGAATGGGGCCTTTCGAGGAAGCCGAATGGGACCTTTCGAGGAAGCCGAATGGGGCCTTCCTCGACAATGTGAAGATAATGACTCGTCCGGGCAATAACGAAGAAGATCTTCCTGTTTCCCGGTAAGACACGTCTCTGGTTCAGTCCACACCATTTCCCCAAAATCAAAAACAAAAAAATTAAAAGCCTACAAATCCTCCGCAGAGTGTGAAAGGGGTGGGACCCGCGGCCTCGAACGTGGTAGGGCACACGCCTGTTCTAAGATTCCACGTGCGCGGCCCCAGCCGTACGTTCATGTGTATATTTCTTACAAATTACGGTGTTGCGAACAGAAGAAGAGATAGAATAAAGGAGAAGGTATACGGTACAGGAACGAGATAGACAATAGAATAAAATACATAAATCTTTTTATTTCATATATTTCTATTTATAATTGAATTTTTGGTTAAATCAAATCATTTTAACATTGTTTACAATTCAAAATCAAGTAATTTTAAATCTACCTCCAATTCTTTCAATTACTTACCGTATCTTTTTCTTTTTTCCTCGTGTATCCATTGGTCTAGGTAAATAACTGATAAGAGAAGAAATCCTTGTTACTACACATTTACCCTAATGAATAGTGTATAACGTAATTGGTCTTGGGTGTGTTGTGTTGAACGCAGAATGTGCATTGGGGTCTTCTGGACCTGGTGGACGCCGAACGTCGACTGCTGGCGAACGCGCTGCTGGACTTCTCCAACCAACGCTTCGTCCTCCTCTCGGAGTCGTGCATTCCTCTCCGCCCCTTCCCCACGGTCTACTCCTATCTCCTCAACTCCACCACCACCTTCGTCCACTCCTTCCATGAGCCCGGCCGGAGACGGTACCGCAAATCCATGGCCCCTCGCATCCGTCCTGACCAGTGGAGGAAGGGGTCGCAGTGGTTCGAGGTGGACCGCGCTCTAGCCACGGAGATCGTGTCGGACACCGAGTGCTACCCAGTCTTCCGCCAGAACTGCCGGATGGAGAGGACCTGCTACGCCGACGAGCACTATATACCCACGTTCCTGAACATCCGGGAGCAGTTTGGGCAGAGCAACGCCGACAGAAGCGTGACGTGGGTTGACTGGTCGGGGAGAGGAGCCCACCCGGCCAGCTACCGGTCGAATGACGTCAACCCACAGATGCTGACGGCCATGAGGGATGCCGCGAAATGCACCTACAACGGCACCGGGTCCTCCAGCATCTGCTTCTTGTTTGCTAGGAAGTTCTTGCCCGGTTCTCTGCCTAGCTTGTTGCGCTTCTCCAAGACGGTGTTGGGCTACTAAGAGTATCGATGAACCTCAGCTGGCTATCCATCTGTTAATTTTATCTTCATTTAACTGTATAAAAATTTATTAAATTTGATTTTTAATTGTTAAATAACAATAATAATAATACTCGCTTTTTACTTGATTTACGTATGTTGTACGCTCGTGAAACATTTCCTAACAACACGTACTTTGTTTCACAACATTCCCAGTTAAGTTGCCAAAAAAAAGTCATCAAAATTTTCCTATATGCATTCGTGTTTGTTGATACAAAGGAATTCTGACTTGCAGACACCGTGGAATGCTTGATCGTAATCCAATATTATACCATATAATACATACGGAGGCACACGAGTCTTAGGCCCAACGCATCTCTAGAAAATGGAGCTATTCCTTTTTCGCGCAAGCGGCCCAAGTCATTGGAATAACAGGCTTTTTACCGGTGAGTTGGAGCCCGGAGCAGGGCCACATATTTTTCATAATAATTCAACAAGTTGACCTCATGGTTCGTTCGAATTACCCGACCCGACCCGACCAGACAGAATCGAGAACGGAGAGTACATTTATATGTTGATCGATCCGATATTTGATTCACACGACCTCATTAGTATATATTATTCCCAGGTCACGTCACGTGAACCCTATCCCTTTGTAATTTTCAATGGTCCATCATCATAATTTTTTTTTTTAAAAAAAAATTGAATTTATTCTAAAGAAATAAACATTCTGAAGTAAAAAAGACTTGCTTACAAATTTCTCCATAGTTATCTATCGATCAACAGTGTATATATGAAAAGCGATCGATCCGTAATTTGTAAGATTTTTAACTCTTTCACCTTGATACATACTCCAGATTATCCATATTAATGTTGACGATCTAAATGGAAACTATGATTCTGTGAGCTAGTTGCTTGATTTGTTTAATTTGTTGATGATTGATTTTTACATTCCAAGATAGACGAAAGTTACGAATAACTTTATCCCAGATTCACGTAAGCAATGCCAGTTGCGGTGAGTTTCATCAAAAGAGGCCACCCCGATTGATACGTTACGTACCGGGTCGACGAAGAAACGGTCGTCCGTTTCAGTGTAGGCAGCCTTTCCTTTCGGTTCAGGTGCATGCATGAAACGACGAGGCAGTCTTCCATGTATTCATGTCGACCTCATCCAAACTTTGGCACTGACGACCTCCTCCAAACTTTGGCACTGATCCGAGCAATAGTACTAGTAGACCCTTGTGGTTACATCTCTCTCTCTCTCTCTCTCTCTCTAAATATATGCATATATGTGTGTGTGTGTGTGTGCATGCATGGTTCACGTCCATAAACAGCTCAGTAGAACTGTTCTCCCGGTCTTTAAATACGTGGCTAGTCCCCTCCATCCTTCCCCCATCCTCCATCACTACCGGTTGCTACTTCTTTCCTTCCACCCGCCACCGCGCATGGTAATGGAGTTGGAGGCGACGATGATGGACCGGTGCCGGCATAAGTTCGTGGAGGAGGCGGACCTGTACAACCATCTGGTACTCGGAACGCTCCTCCCCGCCGGAGTTCCCTGGGCGGAACTCCCCCACACGGCGCAGACGTGGCTACGCAACTGGCTCGGTGCCTTAGTCCTCTACTTCCTGTCGTCCTTCATGGCCTACTCCTTCGTCACCGTCCCCCAACTCCGTGGCCGGAACTCCCAAGGTTACTTTAATTACCGTATAATCCTAATCTACGTCATCTTAGTTTCTATTACTTTATTGTTTAATCAACTACTTAATTAAGTACAACGATAGATGCTTATAGTCCTTTTCATTATTTAAATAAAATATATTATCATTACTAAAAAAAGGTTCTGTCACTCTATTTTTGTTTCTGTTTAGACTTATAATTTCATCTCACATGATTGGGTAATGATTGAATAACGATTTAAGTAACAATCCAGTCCATCAATGGTATATCTAAAGGAGATTCCAATTCCCATTGCCCTTAATTAATGCCATACCAGATAGATTTACTGACTGATGTCATGCATATATAGTATTGTTTGATTAATACTTGTCAGCAAATCAATAAATAACTTTGATTTTCTCTTGCAAGTCTTACATTAATTCATCTTATTTCTTCACAGCACCGTGAAAAATATTTGATTAAAACCTAAAAAAGAATATTAACTTATAAAAAAACTACTTTACGTATCTAATAATCTCATGATATTTTGAATAATAAGTCAAATTAATCAAAACGATATCAATTTCTTGTATGATTGCGTACGTCGATCGGTTACTTAGATCGACGGTTTCTACTAAAAATTTCCGATAATTTCCAGTAACTTAGTCGATCCTATTAATATTTTTGTTTCTGATCATTTTCGATACGACTAAGGATCCGATTACCGATGTCGCCAAACATAGGCAACTTCAATGCAAAAATATGCCAAAAATAAAAAATCCACGCAAAACGAACGGAAATAAACTAATTTTAAAAACCTAAGACAAATCGAAACTGCCGGCAGCCCATCCGATCCGACCCCGCGGGGCCGGTGGTATCAGACCTTCGAGTTCCCAACGAGGCATGAAATCGGTTTCCTCGCCGGTGTGCATTGTCCTTCCAACTGCCCAGGACCACCGTTCCACTTCTTGTTTGTCGTCGGTGGGAAGAACATCACGACCACCGTTCCACTTGTTGTTTGTTGTCGGTGGGAAGAACATCACCATCGCCACCGCCGTCGCCGCCATTTCCTGCATTTTCCTTGGTTTAGGGAGATGGTGACGGGGGAGGGGGAGGACTACATGCACCGGTTCGAGGAGGAGGTGGACTGGTACAACAGCATTGTCCTTGACAATCTCCTCCCGGCCGACTGCCGATGGGCAGACCTTCCCCGCCCACTTAAGTCCTGGTTCCGGAATTTTATTGGGGGAGTTTTGCTCTACTTCGTCTCTGGGTTTCTCTGGGCGTTCTTCATCTACCACCTCCGCCGTGGTCGCTACATTCCCAAAGGTCGACCTCTTTTGTACGCTTTCTTCTTCGACTCCCTCGTTCGTAAGAGATTAAGGATATTCATTTGTTTGATTGTTTTTGGGCTTAAAAGATGTCTTTTTTTTTCTGGACTTCGAGGGTGAAGTATCAAAACCCAGAAAGGAGTCTTCAAGGAATATTGTTTTTAGAAAGTTAATGGATAACTTTAGCTTTTTTATGGTCTATTGGGATTTAGAATGGATCGGATTCCTGGGAGATAGGAAGGTAGGAACTGTGCTAGATGAATTGGTCTTATGCTGAAGTCAAAACAGAAAACCATGGTACCGATTGTTCAATACTTAGATTTCCAGGATATGCCTGTGTAACAATACTTAGATTTACAGGGCATTGCTTTGCGACTGTCGCTTGTTGGTTGCAGCTTCCGAGTAGTGTTTTGTATCTTATTATGCTAGGAAATCAAATGTTAACCCCAATTTCAAGAATACCTCCTTCACGAACAAGTAGTGAGCACATGTAAGTTTCGGGTAAATTAGCTACATGTAGCCTGACTATGCAACCGGCTAAAAGAACAAGGAGGAGATGCAATGTCTTATGATTTTTCAAGATATGATAGTCTTTTTTACGGCAATGGTAGTGTTTTTTTACATTTTCCAATATTATAATCCTGAAAAGGACTATGAATACCACTGTCCTTCGCTAACTAAACTGTTATAGTTTGTTTTTTAAGATAGTGTAGTTATATCCTTTAATCAGTTTTCTGAACTTAACAATTGTTTTTTATTTATGTCTTCTTAAATTCTCATAGGTTTTCCTATTTCAAGAGGATGAATGTGATTATTAATTGCAGCCCAATGGTAACCATCATGACAGTTTCCTGTCCAACTTTTCCAATTGCATTGTTGTAAAACCGATTTTCTAATAAAATGAAGAAATTTTTAACAGCCATGTGTGTATTTTAGATTGTGAAATCTAATAATTAATCCAAAAAATTAAGCCATTTCATCAAATATTATTAAATACGATGGTGCTAAACAACTTTTTTAACTGAGGACATATTAGTTTTCCTCTGATATCTTCATATTTGTGTAGCAAAACAAAATGCTTCTTAGGGTGAGCTTTTGAATTTATGTTAGAGTGATTTCTTTTTCTTCTTCATATTCATACATATCGCTTATTTGTTGTGCAATGCATGGATATTTATAATGTGGCTTACACACAAAGCTGAGGTACCGTATGTATAGTACACATCTGTTTATTAATAGCTATATGTTCTTAATTATATTCTTTCATAAGAAAGAGAATCATGGCGTTTTCATCTTGTATAAGTTTAAGATGTGGCCTATGGGGATTGGGCTTCAAACTCTGCTCAACTGGCTTGTCACTCATTTGTAGGGTATACCAAGATATAACTAGACAATGAATATTATTTTGGACTTTTATGCTGTATTATCACCATATGGCTAACTTGAATGCATTTCTTATTTAGATACCATACCATCGAACAAGGCCATGATGTTGCAAATGTGGGTAGCAATGAAAGCTATTCCAATATATTGTGCACTCCCGACATTCTCAGAGTACATGGTTGAGCAGGGCTGGACTCGGTGCTTTTCTAGCATTCATGAAGTTGGCTGGCCACTCTACTTCATTTATCTGGGGACATACTTGCTTCTATGTGAAATTGGAGTTTACTGGATTCACAGAGAATTGCATGACATAAAACCACTCTACAAGTATCTCCATGCAACACATCATATCTACAACAAGCAGAACACACTTTCTCCATTTGCAGGTATAACCTTTTCATTGTATTTACCATGCCTGTTGATTTTTCCTTTTCTATTGTCTTTTAGTTGTTTTGCCCCTTTTCAATATAAACTACTTGTTTATCCTTGCTTATTTCGGACTAATAAGCTTGTGGAAATTGATGTTAAACTGGAAATCCCCAAAGGGAGGATTGAAGATTGTGAATAAAATTTGAGTCCTAGCTTATTAAATTTCAGCACAGGTACTTGTTAAAGTTGATCGATGGGTACCTCCCTAACTACTAATAGCTCGTGAATTTGATATCAGGCAATGCCAAAGTTGGCATCAAGCTCTTCTGTTGATGCCAGGGTCTCACTCACTTATTTACCGGAGGCTCGATCTCTCTTTTTAAGCGATCATTCTGATTTTGTGGCTCTATGTTGGTGTCGTCTGCATAATTTTGTTTATTCCACATCCCATTCTCTAGGGTTTCCATTCATGTTCTTTATAGTTGTGTTGACGTTGGAGTAAACTCTCGTACCAATATTGCAATGGAAGTCTTAATAAGCTCAGGGATTGAAAAACATCTTTACATGTGACTAAGTTAACATCTTCTATTTCCCCCTCTGTCAGGGCTGGCCTTCCATCCAATCGATGGAATACTCCAAGCGCTTCCTCATGTGATCTCTCTTTTTATCGTCCCCACTCAATTCAGGACTCATATAATACTCTTGTTCATTGAGGCGGTGTGGACTGCAAACATCCATGACTGCATACACGGCAAGTTGTGGCCTGTCATGGGTGCAGGGTACCATACAATTCACCACACCACATATCGTCACAACTATGGCCACTACACCATATGGATGGATTGGACGTTCGGAACTCTTCTTGGTCCTGAAGATGATGTGAAGAAAGTCAAGTGAAGGACCTCAACTTCTGTTTCTACATGCTCACCTCCTTTGCAATTGTCGCAGGCTTATTGTGTGTGCTATCTGTAAACCTTCAGATGGATTGATGAGTCGTAATCAGATGTTGTTGCATAAAATAATAAGCAAGTGAAGTTGTGTGACAGTAAATATTTGTAAAAGCTTGGGAAAATATCCATCCTTTGTGAACTTATACTTTTACTTAAAAAGCTGCTGTGATGGAATATTTATTGGTCGTTTGGTTGCTGACAAGGTGGCTTTATCATTTCGTACATCTAATTCATGATTGATGGACAACCAATTACAATTATTCAATAAGACAAGAATGTTAAACAATGTTTGTAATTTTTATGAAATGTAAAAATTATTATAGTTATTAAAAGTATTCATGGTCGACGCACTCAGTCGAACACTGAGTGGACCTTCACGGTTTGTTTGTGTATGTTTTACGTCGAAAAATGTACGATCAAGAAATACTTGTAAGGATAAGAGATTGAAATTACAGAATACGACAAAAAAAATTTGTTATTTGTATATGTTAAAAAATAACGAGAAATGACAGAAATTTTAAGGTATATTTATATATAAGAGGAAATGACAGGGAATATATTATATTAATAATTTTTAGAATATTAAATAATAAAAAGTAAAATTATTATTATCTTGAAAAGTAATATTTTAAATAATATAATATATATTAACAATATATTAAATATCTATATAACATCTCAAACAACTTATATACAATATGTAAATATGAAAGAATTTATCATTACAAGTATAATTCATTATAAGTAATATTTAATAAAATATTATATGTTATATATTATTTATTTTCCACATAGAATACATAATTTGTTTCTATTTTTCATCAACTTTTTTTTAAAATTTTTATTCTACACTTAAATTACAATTAATATTTTTTATTTTCCACACGTTTGTACAATTGACTGTAAAAACCTATGTCGTCCTCGTCATCACATTTCTAATCGTCTTTGCAAATTTTCTTGGTTATTCTTCATATAAAAAATAACTACCTGCAAAATTAAAAGGCAAAGATATAATATAATAATCTATTAAAACATTTCAACCATTCACAAACACCTAACATAACAATAAAAACATTCAACAATAGAAATAATATTCTAGAGAATTCAATTCTATTTTTATATAATAACTACCAAACATTCAACGATGAAATAAAATGAGTTCCATGACAATGAAACAGACTTCAAACTATAATTAATACCGTTGAGAAATAACGATAAGATACTTTTTTAATTATTCTGTTACAAAATATTGTACCAGGATAAATGTTTTTAACTATTGTATCCGATAATGGAGTGGATGTTTCTCGGAGAACTGTAAACGGAAGACTCGTTCAACGTCAAAAGCGTACCGCCCAAGCTCCTGATTCCTTCGGTAATTAGATTTGGACACGACGCATCTGTGAAAGGTACATGACGTGGTTCTGCTTCCTTCGCCTGCTGTTTCTAAATTGTTTCCTCAATATTTTGCGTGAAACTTCCACGTACATGTCGTATCACTGTTGTTCTATTAATAGATCAGAATATCACCGTAAAACTTGTTGACTCGCGTAACGCTGGAACCCAAAATTTTGTAAGGATATATCGGCTTCCTCGTTAAAATTAAGACAGAATTCAAATAATGATTAAAATCCAACTTTTAACCAAAGCTGGACAAACCCAAAATATTGGAGAAGGTAAAAATCATAAGCTATATTGGGAAATGGAAGGAAAAGGTCTTTTAAGAGAACATTTGATAACGAGTATTTCAATTAACACAGGGAAATACGTTAATATTTTTCAATAATGAATACCAAACGTGTTATTTAATTATACGTTAATCTATTTGTATGTGCTAACTTCAAAAGATCCATGATTTAAATTAAAAATGCTGAATAGAAAAAGAAAAAAAAAAACAAAACCAAAAACAAAAACAAAATGTTGAAGCTTTTATAACTAAAAACTTGTATGTTGAATTAAAATAATCATTTATCAAAACGGACTTTTTCGACTTACTCGGACACGTGTTATATAATTTCGATTGTAATTTGATCATGGTTCACGAGTGCTGGTCAACTCCAAGCGTGTAATTGACCATAACCACTTGTTGTAACCGCGTGTTCTTTATTTTCTTTTATTCTATTCCATATTTATATATATGAATAGCCACCAGCAGTTTAATGACCACGGTGTGATCAACGATTGACGTACAAAACTACTCTTCCACCATTTTTTTTCTTTCTTAATTTCTGGGCTACATGGCAAAATCAACTTGTTACTTAACCCGGTCTACTTAATCGTGATCCGTGAACCGACCTAGCTAGGACAGACTTAACCCAGCAGTAATCCAACCACTTACACTTCAGTTAAATTTCTTACTTAAGTAAAAAAGAAATTATCTTACATTAGTCAACGACTTTTTCTAAACCGTTAATCCAGATGTTCCAGTGCCAAAGCCACGTGGCAGTTTAATTTTGGAAAAGCAAGGCGGATCACACGTCCGTCAGTCCGGACTCCGGAGTCGCCGGTCTCCATTTGTCGTCTCTTCCTCAACATCTCCTTCCGGGGTGAGTTGTTTGACACCTTGCTTATCTTGAGAAACTTGCGACACGGAAAACATTCTCGTAGGTATGTTGGCGCCAATATCTAATTGGAAAACAGATACGATGATAGGGCCAGACAGGGGCTTGTCGTGATGTTCGCGATCGAGTTTGACCGGAGATGGGTGAGAGGAAGAATCTTATATTTTGGCATTCATGGAATTATATTTCTCATTTAAACTTAAACGCGCCCAAATTAAATTGATTAAAGCCTTGCTTAGTAATGATACGTAAAACATAAATGATATAAGCTATGTATGTTAATCGTAGCTTTCACCAACCGGTGAATTAAATAAAAAAATAAAAAGAAGAAGAAGAAGGAAATAGGACGTACACTCGTAGTGATGTGTCTAAACTTAAGCCGTCCGTGTTAATTTCCTGCCCTCTTCCGACCACTTCCTTTGAATCTTCTTTCATTGAAAAATAAGCACACGTTGATTTCTCGGTCGCTACTGGTATCGCCTATATATACATATACATATAAGCACATCAACACATGCGACATCCGTGGCATCAATCCCATCGAATTTCGCCGACGACGCCTGCAACTTTCGCCTCTTCTCTCCTTCTAGCATCAATCTCATCCGTGGCATCACACGTACGCCTTCCAGCAACCGTCGGTGCGTGAATATATGGCGAGGAGGAAGCTCTGGGCTGGACCTCACGGTCACGGCGACGAGTCCAGTCAGTCGGAGGAGAAGCGGATGAGAACTCATGTGCCGCAGTTTGCAGCGTACGTTCGTGATCCGACTCACATGGTTTCCTGCATTTTTCTGTTTTTTGGTCTTCTCTTCTTCTTCTTCGCTTGTGTTTGTTTTCTCACCAGCAAAACCACCTCCACGTTAATTTCCCTTGATTGACCATCACATGTGGCTATTTGATTATATATAGTCTAGCTAGTTTGTTCTAATTACCAGGCATCGCTAATGAGCTATACATGTATTTATCTATCAACAGCAGGACTCATGATAGATGAGATCTTGGATTCACAAAAAATCACAACTGTTATATTTGATCTTTGTCTAATAAGTTGCTCTGGAGTCTGGAGAAGATGCTTAATTAATTCTTATTCGATCTACTTATTAAGTAATTAACTTGGGCAGTGTAACGAAGAAAGACATGCTGACCAACTCGTTCCAGAATGTCCTGCACAAGTTGGAACCGATGCTGAGACGAGTGGTATTGCTTTTTCCTTATTATCACTATTTTTTTGGAAATAATTCGATTGGTAATTACTTCAAGGCCATTAATTTCACAAATATTTTTTACTTTCCGGTTTACTTCATATATAGATTAGCAGGTCAATCATTTCATCTGTTACTTGATTTTTTTTACTGGCTGGATATAAATATCACAACCCTCCCCATGCCGTCGCCTTCCACGCGGAAGCTACCACCGTAACACTCCCTTTCCGATCCATTGTGTCACATTAATATAATATATAGGTCCAACATCAACCTGCAGCTTAATTCTCTTCTACTTCGTTTCTTTTTATCTAAATTTTTACAGAAAATACTGCAATAGTTGACGTTATAATTAATTAATTAATTAACACAAAATTAAAGTTTGATCGAAGAATATTATTATTCAAGCTAGTTTGCTAACCCATGCGTGACTGGAAAGAAAACCTGGCCAGTTGCATTAACTTTTTAACACATTTAATTAGGTGCAAGAAGAGGTTGAAAGAGGCGTAGTCGACGTGGCAAGATCACTTCAAAGGTACAGCAAACAATCAAAACCAAACATGTTAAATTAATGTGTGAAATATTAATTAGTTTCTCCTACATGATCATATGATCAATTTATGATTTTTAAGCGACGTATTAATTTCATATATATGTTGTTTATATAATTAGATCACCAAGAGTGCGGATAAAGCAACAACCATTACAGACCACAACGCTGCAACTCTGGTTCAGCAAGAAGCTCTCGCTCCCCATTTTCACCGGAACCAAGATAGAAGCCCAGGACAACACCCCACTGGAGATAATGCTCGTCGGTGCCGACCAAACGCCTGGAAGAGCGGGGATCCCGGCAGCCTCGGCCCTTCCCAAGTCGATTCGAGTGGAAGTGGTGGCCATCGAAGGCGACTTCCCTGGCGCAGCCGTCGAGGACGGCGACTGGACCAGCGAGGCGTTTGAGAGAAAGATAGTGAGGGAGAGGGAAGGGAAGAGGCCGCTGCTCACTGGGGACGTGTCGGTCACACTTAGGAATGGCTTGGCGGCCTCCGTCGGGGACCTGATGTTCACCGACAACTCCAGCTGGATCAAGTCCCGGCACTTCCGAATAGGTGCCAGGGTGGCCCGCGGGAGCTGCGAAGGGCTACGGATTAAGGAGGCCATAACCGAACGATTCACCGTGAAAGATCAGCGTGGCGAAGGTACCGTGATGGATCGGTTCATTAGTTCTAGGTGATAGTTAAGAAATCGATCAACATCAATTAATCTAGCTTGTTGGTTCATGATAGATCGAAACTTTGAAATCAATCCTATGACGCCGTTGATTTCTTAAATATTTGTAGTTTACAAGAAGCACTACCCGCCAGCTCTAAGCGATGAAGTTTGGAGGCTTACCAAGATCGGGAGGGATGGATCGTTCCACGGGAGGTTGGCTGCCGAAGGCATCGTCACGATCCAGGACTTCCTCAAGCTGTGGGCTGTCGACCCCAAACGGCTAAGAAAGGTCAGTCGCTTGGATTCAATAGTCGCAAATGATTAGTTAAAAATAAGATACGAGCCAACAATAAGAAATTAAATATCCTTTCATTCTTAGTCAAATAACTTTGAGTTGATTCTTAGTCTGCGGGTTTCGCACGTTGACAAGTAAATAATTGAGTATTTATACATAATCAACTACAAATAAGTCAATTAACAGAATGAAAAAATCGTTGTCATTGTAAAAACCAAAAAAGAAGAAGTTCTAATGCATGCTCTCGTGATGTGCGAGGTATGTTGAGCCAGATCTTGGGTCAAGGAATGTCGGACAAGATGTGGGCGGTCACTCTCGGCCATGCGAGGACCTGCGTGATGAATAGAAAGCTGTATCTTCACCGGAGGCCACGGGCCATCATTGTCCTCAATCCGATATGCGAAGTGGTAAGGGCCATACTGGACGGCTACCCATGTTGTAGTCCTCGCAACCTGGTTGGACCACACAAGGTACGGTCGTATGTATGTACACAATCGATTGACCCTGCCGCTGCTTCTGTTCCTCCTCCCGTCGACTGATGCATTGGCCACCCGCCTTTTACTTAATCATTTGTTGCAGGCACTTGTGGAGAAGATGAGGTTGGAAGCATACAGCAAGTGGGACGAGTTGGAAGAAGTGGATGAAACGTTCGGCATGACCGCCACCACTGGTTCAGTGCAAAGTGCGTACGCGAATGCCTGGACTCCGTCTTCACTACTGTCATATGACAAGCAAGCACTTGATTAAAATTATTAAGATCTTTTCGCATGCAGATATTGGAGTACCGGCTGTGAGTGAAGGCGTGCATGAATCAGATGCTTTTGGAATGAAGAACCCCGGAGATGTCTTCAAAGGCGCCGTCGACGAACCCTTCCCGGTCGTCGGACCTGCAGGGGGAACGTGCCAAGATCCTCCTTCCGTGGGTTTGATGGCAGCCATGTTTCAGAACGATGAAGGCGTGCGTGAATCAGATGCTTTTGGAATGACGAACCCCAGAGATGTCTTCAACGGCGCCGTCGACGAACCCTTCCCGGTCGTCGGACCTGCAGGGGGAACGTGCCAAGATCCTCCTTCCGTGGGTTTGACGGCAGCCATGTTTCAGAACGACGTGTACAACACGCCGTTCTTGTCGTCGACCGACATGGGTTCTGGATCTTTCCTCAACAATGCAGCAGATTTCTACTGAATTCGTACATATTTTCCTGTGCAACCGACGACTTGTCCATGCTCAATATTCTACAATAGTGTAGTATTGTAATGAAAAGGAATGTTTAGGTACATTCCGTCGCTAGCGAATATTGTATGCTTCATCGGATGATCTGCATGTCGTACAATATTTCATATAAAGCAATATCAATGGCATGTAAATTAAAAAATACCATAGATGGGTCTTCTGTTTCCATCCTTGTCTTCTTCTACGTATCAATATAATTTTTTTTTTAATGAAAAAAATGACCTCGCATTCATTGTTTTGGAAACGCAACCTTGCATTCATTGTCCCTGAAAATTTCAAAAATAAATTAAAAAATTACATCTAACGATTTAAAATTTAAAATTTTCATAAAATAAAATTATGTTATTTTCAATTTATATGATTGAAATAAATGATGCAATTTTCAACTTACATAATAATTTTTTTATCTAGTTATTAAATAGAACATATGTGGGCTTGGCGGACTAGCCTGGCTCGACGTAACCCGATCGACCCAGGGACGCGTCGAGGAGTTTCAGGAGCCAGCCTGCCTCGGCCCACATACATGACCATGATGGCCCGACCCACTAGGCCCACCTAGCCTTGCATCATAGAGAAACGTGTGAAGTGACTCGTAGTGGGCCGTAGTCTTTCCCTTTCTGGATGGGCTGAGATTGATGAGGCCGCAGTCGTTCGGATGCGCTATTTTAGGGCAGGTGATTGATGTGGACCTGGAACCTGTGAATGTTACAGGTCGGGTCGTGTGACGTTTTGCCTAAATGATTGGTGTGAATGGATGAGTGTCAACTTACGTAAATTTAAATTTTTTTATGCTTCCCTCAACTCAATTAATTACAATTAATCAATAATACACCTCTCCAACAAAATTCTTCCAGTTTGGTAAAATTGCGTTGGAGCTTGAGTTTCCATGGTAAACATCTACACGCCACTTTCAAATACTGACGAGCAATTTCAGATAAGGATGCATTCGTCATTATCGTTGATTTCTTCCAGAATTTCGCGCAACACGAGTTTCACCTGAAACGCCAGATCATACATTTCCATAAATCTCCTCAAATTTTGATATGTCTTCTGGTGGTCAAACCTGCCATCCCAGTTGCTCAATATCCTGTGGTCAAATTTTGCAAGTTAATAATCTCTTTGTCCAAACAAGAGTTTCCAAATCAACGAATAAATGTAATGGTACGTGAGAATCCTCAATAACCAACACAGTACATGTTCACAGTAATAAAATAATCGACAATACAATTGATTTTATTTTACCGCTATGCTTAATTTTAAATCGCTTTTATTTTTAATATAGATACTTACTCAAATTAATTCATTCCAAAGTGAAGAGATCTCTTGTAAATTAATTATCGGTGTAAGGTATCATCTCTCTCTCTCTCTCTCTCTCTCTCTCTCTAACATGAGACAATTTTAACAAAAAAAAGACTTGTGAGGGTTACGTAATTAACCCTGGGCGAAGCCAGACCAAATGGCGGTTGACCTCCTCATGCTGTTTTAATTTAATAAGATGGATCAAACCAAGCAACCGGCAGGAAGGCAGGAGGAACCACTTATGCTTAGAGGATTAAAAACTCACTCAATCACCAATATATTATTGGCAGTGCAGTTAAATTTTTGTGAAGTGTAATATATATTTCCCAAAATTTTCTTTTGGTAGAGCGGTAGTTTGTCTTAATTGTAGGAAATTTTACATTGATGAGTGTAAGAACAGTTGACCTAATATATGATAAATTTTTTTATTTATTATCAATTAGTTTTGCCATAGAATATTTCACATGGTATTAGATTTGATTTACACGCATCTAGGTATTTATAAGCTCAAGATAAGTTAAAGTGAAAGAAAATATGAAAAGTCTTACATCGATTAGTGTAAGAATAGAATTTAATCTAATATATGATGAACATCTTCACTTATGATCAATTTGTCTTGAAATAAAATATTTTATATAATATCAGAATTGATTTATGCACAACTACCTATAAGATACCTGTAGACTCGGTAAGTTATAAGTAAAGGAAAATGTCTTAACATAAAATATTTGACATTATATCAAAATCAATTTATACAAATACACTTGTAATAGGTTTAAGATGGGTCATAAATGAAGAGGTGTATTTAAAGCTCTACGAGTGCGAAAAGCCCATATATGATAAACTCTTCTGGCTAATTAATTCCATTAGTGGCCAGTTTACGCCTCCTCAGAGTCAACATTATGTTTTGGAAATTTAAATAAAAAAGCCAAGAACTTGACGGTGATGCGCCGTCTGATTCGAAAGTCAACACATGGAATTTATAATAAAATATATAACGGGCTTGGAATTGTGGAAGAACACCAAACTAATCGTAGACTTTTTGCATTCTTTGTTGCGTGCATATATGTCCCCCAATATCCAGGGTGACGACAAAGCTTGATGCTTTTGCATCACTTAATTCTGAAAATAGTCTACATAATTCTGAATCGACGAACATGTTGTAATTTCATGCGTTGGTTTCGGTTTGATTTCACTTCATGAATATGTTGTGCATATATGCATGTGATCATTAAGTTTTATGTAATCAAGCAAAAAAAGAGAGAGAGAAGATCGATTAGGACGTATTTTATAAATCTTAATTGCCTTAGAAGTGGTTGGTTTGATTAGTAAAAGAGTAGAGGAGATTGAGACGACATACCCATTGAGCTTGCATGCGAGATGGGACTCCACAAACTGGTCTGTGCTGCGGAGCCCTAGACTGTCGCAGAGCCGGACGTGGCGCTGCTGAAGGTAATACTTCTGGTGGACGTTCTCCGCCAGATAAAATCCACCGTCGCCGCCGAGGAGTATCTTGGTCGCGATCCTCCTGTTCAGCTTCATCTGCCTCTCCACCTTCGACTCCTGGGCCTGCTTCTTCTGCTCATCGTCCTTGCAGAAGATGGCAGAGCTTTGATGCGTTCCATAGCCAAAATCCTGCAAATTTGTGACGACAACGTTAAAAACGAGGGTACTGGATCTGTTGGTAAGCGATCAGGTACGAATTATATATACAATCTGATACGCATATACATGCATGTGTATAAAAATACCAGATATGTTTTGTCGGTAGGATCATGGCTCTGCCAGAAAACCTCGCAGAGTGACTTGAATGATATCTTTCTCCTGTCGAACACTACTCTGACGGCCTCCGTGTGGCCTGTGCGTCCTTCGCACACCTGTCTCACACACACACGCATATATACATATAGCAAACTGATTGCTTTCGATTTTCTTCTTCTCGAAATCATCGTTCGATCGACCACATCTTTTGTTTTGAAGCAATTTTATTTCATATCATTCCTAATTACCTGTCTGTACGCGGGCTTTGCTATGGTTCCCCCATGGTAACCATTGGCCGTTCTAACCACACCGTCTGCGATCCCGAATGCTGCTTCCAGCTTCCAAAAGCTTCCTGTGCGTAACAGCTAGCCAATTAATTGATGTCACAGATCAATGAAGTTGGAGCCGTCGAATAGCTATATAATGAATCAGCTCCGATTCAGGTCCATATATATATATATATATATAGGGATATATCAATACATATATGTATATATATGTTCATGCACGAAGCAATTAATTGATCTCTACCTAGCTAGTTAATTAGCTACCTGCAGCAAAGATGGCCTCCTGGAGGTCAACGGGCGGCGGAGCATGCGCCGGAGACGCCGACTCGCGGGAGAAAGGAGAAGTGTGGTCGCCGTCATCGTCGGCTTGGACTTCGGGCTGGGGGAGTAATTTGTACAAACCTTTTCTTCTCATTCTCACTACCACACGCCTGGTTCTGGCTGGAGATAAGGAATTGGAGCTCAGGAAGGCATGTCCTTAATCATATATAAGAGTATGATAATTGAGGACGTGTGGAATTCGAAACCAGGACAAGTTGTTGCCATAACTCTGAGTGTTGGCAAGATGTTTTTTTTAAAGATAAGAGTACGCTGTACGCCAATCCTTAGAAATTTAAATTTTAAATTTTAAATTTTAGTAATGATTACGAATCTACGCGTCCTAAGATGATAGTTAAGTCAACCATCAGCCACGTAAGGTTGATTTAATGCGAGGGAACGTCGGCACTCTTTTCTTCTTTTTTGGGAAAAATATACTAATCGGGGATCGACCACCAATGGGAACGCAAAGCTTCGGAAGTCAGACGGACAAGTCCAGTCAGAGAGTTTGGACGGTGGAACGGGCATTCGATTCGGACGGACGGAGAGTTTGATAGCTGCTGCGCTCGCCGATAATAGCATGTCTTGAAAACAAATAAAATCATTCGTCATATATATATCAACAATTTCATTTCCTATCACTATTTTAATCATTGTAATTCTATTTTTTATCCTTATTATCTCGACAATCTCATTTTTTAGACTTTTATTAACTATTATACTAACTTTATTTTTAGGTTTATCTGTTCTTATGTACGTACTACAACTTAAAACCAGTACCATCTTCTATTAACATATGTTTTTTTCTTATCTATTTGCTTTCTTACAAGCATAATATGTTAACTTTCTTTCTTATATATTCTTATATCCTCTAATTTCTTATAATATTTAGTTTCTTACTAATTAAGGTTCTTATAATTTAAGTTGTTGGCGTTGCATAATTTTAGTGTTTTGAATTAACTTCTTTACCAGTGCTGATTTATTGAGGTGTGAAAATTTTAAATTATAAATCAAACAACAAACAACAAGAGGAAAAAAATAAATCCATCGAGTCCTACACCACTTGCTAGCCACAATAGCCTATGAGTGCATTGGATCCATGTTGCTTGCTAGTTTTGATCCTTTGGTGTGATTACAATAGTTTGCGAATGCATTGAACCCATGCCTACTTATTAGCCTTAATCTCCTAGTAGCTTGCTAGCGCACTAAATTATGTTAACTTAGAAGCGATGGAAAGTTTTTTCTTTAATATAAAAGGAAATGATAGAAAATCATTTCTTTCTGTTTTTATCGACACAAATACAAAAGTTAGAAGAAAAAAAATTCTCGTAATTTCCTTTTTCACCATTTTTCTTTATTTTACAGTTGCACAAACAACTGTTAGATGAAGATTATATATATTCAAATCAAAATCAATGCATTTGGATATGAAAATATATATTGAAATTGAAATCAATATAATTGAGGTGTAAAATATATATTTAAATTGAAATTAATATGATTTGGATATGAAAAATATATAAATATTTTAAAATAAAATCAAAATATTTTAGATATGGAAAATAAATATCTAAAATGAAGTTAAAGTATCTTTTTAAATATTAAATATAAATATCTAAAATAAAATTAATTTTTTTGAATATATAATATAAATATCAAAAGTGAAATCAATATCTTGAGGATATTAAATACAAAAATATCTAAAGACAAGATAAGATATTTTGGACATGGAACATATGAATATCTAAATATTAAAATATTAAAAATATTTTTAGATATAATTTTAAAATGTCTAAAATCTTAAATATATGTAAAAAATATTACAAGTTGAAGTATGAATTTTCTACAAGATATTTGGATATAAAGTATATAAATATCTAAATATTCAAAATATCATAAATATTTACATATAAAATTTATAAATATCAAAATATTCAAAATCTGATTATATTTGGATATAAAATAATAAATATGTAACCTATGAATATTTAATTACCAAAAATATAAAATACTTCTAGAAACTTAAATTGTTTAAAGTTTGAAAAGTTTCAATGATTCATCGAAATGGTCTATTGGGCCACTAGAAAAGGAAAAAAAGGAAATAATAGAAGTTTGGTCCAAACAGGCCGTTGAAATGGTCCCTCATGCCACCGAAAGGAAGAAGGAAGAGGAAGAGGAGGGGGAGGAGGAGGAGGAGGAGGCAAATCAGGACATCGAAATATTTAATGGGCCGATATTGCCACGGATGGCCCATCAAACTGTTGGAATATAAAAAGGGGAAAGGAAAATACTTTTCGAAAATAAAGTTCATGTATTTAGATATGCATGTAGGTATCTAAAATGTCTTTGTTGAGGTTTAAAATATAAACTTAAACTATTTAGCTAGCGCTCTCTTCGTGGAAGAGATTGAAGTCATATATACCTTCGTAGACGGTGCCAAAGCCGCCGTCTCCAAGTTCTTTGGAGGAATGGAAGCCGTCGGTGGCATCTTCGAGCTCCTTTTCTGTGAATATATGGGTAAGGACATAGTTGCTCTGGTACTCTGGTTCCTTGCTCCGTGCAAGGGCAGGGCGGGAGGAATTGCTAGCTGTTCTTCTCCTTCCTGTGTTTCCTCCGCAAGAAGAAGCAGAAACCGGTGGCTAGAACACCGACAAAGAGGCCCGCGGATAAACCTGATCATAAACAAACAAGGGAATTAATAAAAGTTAATTACTTTTAGAAGCAGATCAGTATATGATATTGAGTTTAATTAAATTAGCATGGACCGTAGCGTAGATGGCTTGTCCTAGTTCGAAAAAGATATTGCGATCATTTCAACTTGGAAAATTCGATGGCATGACATGCAAATCTCTTTCAATAATTGCTTCACTTTATTTCTAAACATTTTTCGAAAATCAACTCTAAATAAGAATTTACTAAGAATTTGTGTGGAGAGGATGTGATAAATTAATAATAAGTTACCTATCAGGATCTTGTTCCATGTATATTTGGATCCACCTGCAATCACAAAAAACAGACTTGGAGTACATGTTAGAACCCACAAAGTCAGGAATCACGCAGGATAGACAACGATCAGGAAAACAAAAATGAGAGGCAGAAGAGAACTGTAAGGAAAAGATACTTCTTTGTAATCGAATTAAATTCATTATATATGAACGGAATCAACAAAAATTCGGTACCATGGGCCGGACAAGTGCGCTTGAGGTTACTTCTGCAAGTGAGAACAACTTTCGAGGAATCGGCTTGATTAACGCTCATCTTGCAGCTGAAGCACTCCGGCAAAAGCTTGCTGTTGGTGAGAACCCAACGGACAGCAAAATGAATCGGTGGACTCCACCGCTGGAGTGTCTTCTTGGAAGGATAACGTCCACTCCACGGCTGGAGTCATGGAGCTGGTGCCAAGCGAAGAACCATCGCCAGACGAGGAAACATCTGCTCCTGCCTCGTTCGACTCGTAGGAGAGGTCGTAGTCTCCACAATGGGAGGAACAGTGGTTTCTGTCGAATACATCATTGGAGAAATTATATACGTTCGGCTTGCAGTCGAATAAGTTTGGGCTTACGAAAGTCGAAGGATCGAAGCACTGAACGGGTGAGGTGAAGTTGTAGAGGAAGCTACAGTTGTCTTTGGACGGTAAAAGATGGCAAGGCTCTCATCTCGGACCGTCAGTGTCTTCTCCTGGAACCTGACGTCCTCTGCCGGATACCATTTTCCCTTGCCCGAACGGGACATGAAGTACGGTGTTCACACACTTGACGTTGTGACGACCACATCTTCTTATCACACCGTTGGGTTTCCTTGAAGCCTCGCCATACGAGAACCACTCGATGGGGCATGGAAAAGCAAGGTCTGGGAGGAGGAGGAGATGGACGAATTGTAGACCCCATTATTGGGGACGGCAGAAATGGAGGAAGAGGCACGTCTTCACGAAAGAATGGTGCGGCGTACCAAGCACAAACTAAACTCAGACCAACAATAGTGCTGGCGATGAACGGATGGCTGACATCAAACGTGTTCGATCCTCATCGGAACGAGAGAGGTCCTCTGCAACATTCGACTGGTGGGTTGGTTTGAGACGATGAAAATGGTAATACGGCGGAGAAAAACCCATGGTTTGAGATGTGCATGGCATTCTAATCTGCCGCTATATATTGATTGTGTGAAAGAATATTAAGGAAAAAAAACAAGAATTGAAGGCAAAAGTCGGACAAACCTCAACTTGGAAGTGAGAAGGTGTTGTCATAGGAGCAAACTTAGAATTGTCGCCGTAGGAGATGGATGGGAAGGTGTTGGGGCAGGAGAGAAGTTGCAATCGAAGAATTAAGAAGGTGATGTCGAAGATGGAAGGAGCGTACCGGAGAACTTGGAGACCAGCTATTTGTTTAAATTCCTCTACGACGTACCTCGCTTTTATTAGTCGGTCGAACAAGTGTACCATTTGAGTTCAACTTTATTTTCCAAACTCACTTGGTTGCGAGAATCCTCATGTCTGAACTACGTGGTAGCAGATCAAAAGTAGCGAGCTCGTCTTCCGTGGCACGCCACCATCGAGGATGCCATAAGGTTGAAAAAACAGACTTCGGCTCCTACAGTAGGAATAATGGTTTGGAGATGCTAAGGATTTGGTTTGATGATGGTATTACCATCGGCCACATGTTAATCGTTATCATTGGGTGATGAACATGGGATGGAGATGGTTGGTGTGGCAGAGGAAGGAATAGGAGAGGCGGCAGGTTCATAGAGATTGTGAACGAATTATAAGCTATTTTGAGTCCATTAAGCAAGTAGAATATCTTTACAGAATCATCGATGAAGCAACTTGGCATAGACCTGAACTTACGTATATATTCATTTACGATGGAGTTGGTATCCTTTCGAAGCCCTTAAAGTTTTTGGATCAGAAGAGACTTCCTGTCAGTAGATGGGCAAAGTCGGCCATATCGCTGGTGTCCACCATCAAAGCAGATGGGTTGATTTTGTAGTATATAATCTTCCGATCTGTCAAGCTATAAATGTGATACAGAATAATATGTCTCTGTTAAAGTATACATGTTATGTATGATAGAGAATACATCGTATAAGATCTATTCAACGTAAAAGTGCACGTGACGTGCAGGGAGCGAGGGAGAAACCCCCAAATGGGTCGGTGGTTGACGATGATGCAGCAGCAGTGGTGTGGTGGCGGCAGATGCGGAAGAAACCTGTTCTTTAGATCCATCCCTCCCCACCCATGTGGCCACGCCTTATCCCAAGCCCACGTCCTTTGACCTGAGGTGGGTGGGAGACCGACCTCATCTGAACTTGTATGTGAGCTGATCGATCCTCTTCCTTTTTCCTTCTCCATGGGTACGGTAAAGGTTGTGGTGGTGGAGACGTCGCAAGAAAGTATCCCTTGTGGCAGACAACATGAGCCACGTGCCATTCAATGTGTGGTCCACCTCGTCCCTTGATCCTGATCGCCTCGGCCTTCCCATATCGGCATCTTCCGTTAATTGAAACACTTCTATTGAGTTTTTTTTAGTATCAATCTCAAATACTTACCCATCTTACGAAATTTAAATCTGAAGGTGAGAAATTATCTTAGAAGTGATCTAATATTTTCAAAATTTTCCACTCTATTAATAATAGAGTAATATGTAAGCTCCATAATTTTTTTATAATAAAGATAAGTTTTACATCCTTTGTTATAATTACAGTAATTTGAAGTGAACTAATAACAGAAAAATTGCAAGAACTACATACACCGAAAATTTATTATAAGAAAAAAAAGACTAAAACGGTAAAGACGCCCTTCGACAACGGAATGACCAGGCTGGCACCCATATCCGAAACACTGCGCCGCGTTGCAATCCAGAGAGTCACTATCTGTCCATCTCAACCATACAAGTGTACAAGAAAATCGAATCAATTTTTTAATAATATAAATAAATAATCATCCCGGGTCGATACTCGATGTCGATCCACTTCCTCCTCAAACCTTAAATAGACGACGAAAACAAAGCAGTTATCACCTCCCTCCTCCTATTTAAATATACTAATTATTGCCTAAACATAACTCCAAATTTCTAATTAATGATGATTAATCTAATCCCCTTCCACAAACCCCACCTTCATTTCCATTAATACTCCCATCCTCCCTGTCCTCCAGCCCTTTCCTACTCCCCCAATTCCCACTCCATCCGCCCACGATCACACCTTCCTTCCTCTCTCCTTCCCATCCGGTGAAGGCCACGCCTTTGATCGGATCCTTGCTTCTCTCCCTTTCTCGCCGCTGTCGTCCGTCAAGAAGGCGGCAGAGATGTTGGAGGCGAGCGTGAGGTTCAGGCAGGGGGAAGGCAGGTTCTACTGCCCGTCCAAGGGGAGAAGGCATCAGAACGAGCAGAATCATCGGAATGAGAACAGCAGTGGGTGGAAAGATGGGGCTTTTAGGGTGAGAAGAGATGCGGGGATGGCCGACATGGAACGTCCGCTGGTGGATGTCTCGATGGATGACGCGTCCCGTGCTTCAGACACGACGGCGGCGTTACCGATGAGTAACCTTGAGCGGTTTTTGGAGTCGGTAACGCCTTCTGTTCCTGCGCAGTATTTGTCAAAGGTTTGGGCTTTATTTTTCAAGTTTACGGTATTATGTGGTGGGATCATGGCCGTTGGATTGTAAATTTCGTGTTTTTTTTTTCCTGGTTTTGGTCTAGACGACGATGAGGGAGTTGAATGCTTGTAATGCGGAGTTCTGGCCGTATTTTGCGCTGCTTGATCTCTGGGAGTCGTTCAAGGAATCCAGCGCGTATGGGGCTGGTGTTCCGTTGGTTTTGAACAAGAGAGATAGCGTGAAGCAGTATTACGTGCCGTATCTTTCTGGTATTCAACTTTATGGAGAATCTTCTAGGCCTCCTTTCGTCCAAAGGTATTGCAGTTTACATATCTTTTCATCGTAAACCTGTATCCAACTGATAGTTACTAGATGTGAGTATAACTTAATATATGAGTACGACTTGAAGTTCCCTTTTTTTGCTTGTGTTTAATGTTCTTTCTAATTTTTTTCTTCGTCTGTGGTCAATTTCCTTGTAGAGTTTATTTCGTCAAGTACATAACATGAATTTTTAGACAAGTACATTGCAATAAATGAAAATCCGATCATCTAATTATCACTGGATATAATATACTTCACTTTCTATCTTATTGTATCTAATTGTAAGCTTCCAAGATTATCACCTGTTTATAAATTCTACGTGACCACATAATCGAATGTTCTACAGTCTATTTTTCACATGGATGGCTGATGATTTTGAAATCTGCTGTTGTTAACTAGGAGAAAAATATTTAATTCAGAACCAAGTGAATTTCCTATGCTTTTCGGTTAAACAGGGATCTAGTGTGTCCTACATAGCAATAGAGATAATGAAACTGCAAAGACTTAATGTTTTGAATCATGCTTTAAAATGACAAAAACAATGTGTGTGTGTTTATGCTTCACCATGATGTTGTAAATTATGCGAGAATTTGTTTCACCTTGTGTTACTTGTGTACTCTTTGAATGAGGTATAGTAGATTCTAGAATTATCTGTCTAGAAATATCCAGAAAAAGATTTGATTATGCAACAAATAAGGATTGCCTTATTGTTGTTGACTTCTTATCTTTTGTCTTTTTCTTTAATTTACTTGCCACTATGTTCGATCTCTTAAAAATCAGAATATACCTTTAAGGAGGTAGGTAATTAGATTTTTAACAGTTTCCTACTGTTTCACGTCATCCATGGATGTCAAATCATATAATAATATCAGGGTGCAAACTCTTTGAACTTTTCTTCCAACATCGTTATGTTCTTGTAATTGTTTTTGGCATGAACTAGGCAAAAATGATATGTTTGTTGTTTTATACTCCCTTATTTTATAACTAATAAACCAAATGGCAAACTACCGTTAGGTTCTTTTGGCATTTTTTTTTTTTTTATGTACAAATAAAATAGGGAAATGATTTATATAATTTGTCTTTGTAGGAGACCTGGTGAAGAAAGTGATGTTGACTGTTATGCAGGTAGTGACTGGAGTAGTGATTACGAACTTGAAAGGAGCACAAAATCTTCAAATGAGTCGAACCAATCTCATGCTACTAATGCTTTAATGCTTGGGTTGGATAGCCTGTCTGTGAGGGACAAACATGCTGGATCATTGGAAAGCTTTTCAAGCAATGATAGTGAAGCTGGGAATTCTCCAGGCCATCTGATATTTGAATTCTTTGAGAGGGATGTTCCCTACAGTCGTGTACCATTAGCTGACAAGGCAAGTCTTGCTGCATATTTTGTGAATGGGATGCACTGGTTTATTATACAGAGCATGACAAATATACTGATTTACTATACAAAAGGCTTTTTGGCCGTTATCTAGCAAAATCCTTAAATGGTATGGTACTGTCAGATTTGTAAGGGTTTATATATGCTTTTTGTCATCAAAAGAATCAGGCAAGAAATTGGTTATAATTTCATTATCACTTCTGTTTATCATTTGAAATATCATATGATTCACTTTTTATAGTTTATAAGTCAAATGATATGGGTATGGTACCATGAAACATGGATTCTCCTAAACACTTGTTGCACCTACATTGGACACCGATTCAGCCTGGATACAACTTGTATCTGTTGGATACACTGCATGGCATGTTTGGATTATTTTAAAAAGAAATCAAGATTTGCCTTGTATTTGGCTAGGATACTTCTTGGATGTCCAAGATACTTCTTGGATTCATTTAATTGCTTTTATTTAAAAAACTTATAACTGTAACTGGTAACCTGTGATTTTTGTGCTAATTTTATTATTCTTGTAAATTTGATATTATCATGATCTTTCAACTATTTAGTATTTAATGTATTATCATTTATTAGTCATTTACCATGTAATACAGTTCCTAAAATCTCTTGCATGTGGTTGGTAAAGGTCTGAGAAATACCACTCAAGGAAAATCAAACAGTATTTGTTCAATTCTATATTTCCTTGAATTTTGTTCCAATCGTCTTATGCAATCAATATCTTGTTATGAAAATGCATTTTCACTCCACATCATGAAGAGCTAGAAGCATCGGTTAAGGTTGGAGTTGGTTACAGTATTTGCTATTTTATTTGTAAAGTTGAACTTTGCCTATTTTAATGTTTATTCTCAATTCAGTTTTTTTTTTTTTACATTGTTGTTGATTGTAGCAGATTGCACAACTTGCACGACATTGTCCTGAGTTGAAGACTATGAGAAGTTGTGATTTGTCGTCTGCTAGTTGGATATCTGTTGCATGGTATGTTATAAATGTTTCTTGTTGATGATATTTATTATTGAATGTGATACTTCCACTTGTGGTGACTGTTGTTGCATCATTTGGTTTCTTTAGGTACCCAATATATAGGATACCAACGGGACAAACTCTGAGGGATTTGGATGCTTGCTTCCTCACGTTTCATTCTCTTTCAACGCCTCTAGGAGGTACTTTCCCTCTTTTTTTTTCTTAGTTCCTTGCAAAAGAAGCATACTGAAGTTATTTTCCTGTCATAAAAAAAGTACTTGTTAAATAGAATCCTTGCTGTCTTCCATTTAGCCTTTTTTGCCTCCTGAATTTCTGGGAAATGTGTGTTTAAACTTTGAACTAGTCTTCTACCTGTCTCATCGTAGACTCAGTAGAATTTGCCATTAATCTTGTGGGTGTTCCTTTTGCCGGTTAATGGTTTAGTCTTGCCATTCTTGCATCTAATGAACCTTTTGGAAGTAAAGTTTTGCGTAATCGGGAAACAGAGTAAACTTCAATATCGATTGAGTTGCAAGAAACTCTCGTTATTTGTATCTTTCTTTGTATCTTTCTTGAGCACTGGAAGTGAAAGCAGTACAATTGTTTATTATACTACCAAGTGCCACACTCGTGTAAATGGAGGAAACATGACTCAGTTTATGCAAGTTTTAATATTTCCTAATCCACTGGTCTATATCAGTAAATGTTTGTTTGTGCTATTAATTGTAAAAGATATTCCTGCATTTTCATTTCCTCCTCTATAATATGTATCATGATAATGGTTTTCAAGTATTATTTTCCAAACTGATGCGGTTGGACTTCTTCATATTGACTGTTTAATTTGTATACTGTCGTTATAATATGTAAAGTTTTAATATAGGTTTTCCATTTCTGGGGCGTCGTTAGAAATACCATCGAGTTGTTATATGGATATGGATGAAACTGTTGGGCCTAGGATTTACCTTTTTTTGTTTCTTTCAGAAGAGGTACACGTCAAATAGAAGTGCTTTATTGTATATTATAAAATGAGCATTAGTAACATTGATAGGTGGAATTTTTTTTTAATCTTAAAACTATATGTTATTATTGGTAACACGATACGGTTTCCTTGTCAAAATTGCATAATTAGATGTCTTTCACGGTAACCTAATGTTTGTTGCTGCTAGTAATTGTTTAGTACATGTGATGCAGTAATGTTTCTCAAATATTACTTTCCAAACAGATGCTGGTGGATCACCCAGTCCTATAATTACCCATCCTCGAGGAACTACCAGTGTTCAAGAGATCTCCCTCCCAGTATTTGGTCTCGTGTCATACAAGCTCAAAGGCTCCATATGGACACCGAATGGTGGATGCAAGAGGCAACTTGCACAATCCCTTCAAAAGGCTGCCGAAAAATGGCTACGGCTGCGTTGTGCCGATCACCCTGATTACAAGTTCTTCGCTCAGCGTGGTGCATTCCACAGATGACACATGATTTCGAAGTTTGAACTCTAGTTTCGGCCTTCTTTGGGGGTTAATGGACTTGAAAAAAGAGTTCTCCATTACATGTGCCCTTCATCATTTGTTTTTCACAATTACGAGAAGGGAAGAAGTTCGGATTGCTCATGGATAGAGGAAAACTGGGTGCGGGTGTCCAGCAATATATATTGGTAACCAGCAATAAGGAGACAAATGTAAAGAAGGAAAGACAGCTCACCCCCATCCATCACGCTTGAAACTATTTTGCACCAGTTGGAATCGTGTTGCGAACCACATAAGGCTTTTTTTTGTTTGCCTTGATTATTCGTTAACTTACGCATACACTCGACTAGTTTCTTTAAAGGATTTGATTGTTGCATGAGGGGGCGATATTTGAGCAAGCACCCTTCTGATCTCCCTACCTTCGAAACGGTGTACTTCATTCACGAATTTGCACCTTTGACAACTTATTCTTGTCTGTACTTATACTGGCATGCCCTCATTTGAGAAATAAAGTCTAGACATCTGATTTACTTGCTAGTCGGTGCTTCTAATCATATTATTATCCGCTAGCACGGTACCACCGGTTTTCTCAAACAGGCAATCTTCTTTGCCAAGTCTAGGTCGTTGGAATCTCGGTCCTCAGCCTGCCTTCGTTTGTCAAGTTATAGATCGAAATGCTTGTGTTTAATCTACTCGTTTTATTTGATCGAGTCAGTTTTTCTTTGTATCATGGCCGAACGAACTACTTACTAGCTTGGATCTTGAATTGTTGATTTGCATGATAAATTTTAGTTGATCTAGTCGGTACCACATGGCGGCGTTCATTATGCGTTACATATCATATATATTATACATTTTAAACCAAATTAGTTAACTCTCCAAGTAGTTAAGTTGACCAAAGTTATTTTATAAACTCTTCAGCAAAACTCACAGAATGATTTTATATTGTCTATCAAAATTCAGATTTTAATAACAATTTAACTTATTATTCAAAACTTGTTAATGTACTTCTAAATCACTATCAAAGATTATTTTTAAAGTTATTATTTTATAGTTCACGTGTGTGGTTAACGCCCACCAAATTTGTTGCGGATCGGGGGACCCACTCCTCATTCATAGGTCCCACCTTGGGGAGAGAGTGAGAGACGAAAAGTTAGCCGTTGGGCTCAAATCACATTCAAAGTTTTTTTTTTTCAAAGAAATCACATTCTAAAAGTTAGGTTTCCGTTGCGGCGTCTGCTCTCCCCATTTCGAACGTTTGTCCCTCGGACGATACTTCTCTTTACTAAAGAGAAGAAAGAATTTCTTCACCACCAAATCAGTAGTGTCGTCAATCTCAGTCATCCTCCCACTCGAACGAACCCTAGATCACCTGCGCGACCGGAAAAGCACGAGCGCGAGCGCCAACTGCGTGAGTTCTGTGTAATTTTGTTTCCAAATGGAGTCATTGGTGATTTCTGGAAACTCCAACCGGTTTTCACGGGATCTCTCCCCCTTCCCTCTTGGGAACAGAATGCAGGTATTGATCCTGTATATCTTGCTCTGTTTGCAGATTCTTCAAGCTGTCGCATCTAATTGTCAGATAGCTCTGATTCCGTCCCAACGGAATGACAATTCCTAGGGCTCCAAGTACTCCAGCGTCGAAGATGGATAGAGCGCCTGTTTCTAGTCCAGGAGTCACAAAGAATAAGGAGGATAAGGTATTCGTTACTCCTGTGTCCAAGATAGAGCGAACGCCTGCTTCAACCCCAGGAGTTCCCAGGGTTAAGGAAGAGAAGATATTCGTTACTGTACGTGTAAGGCCACTTAGCAGGAAAGAAATAGCTTCCAAGGACCAGGTGGCATGGGAGTGCGTCGACGACAACATGATATTGTTCAAGATGTCGGCTCACGACCGATCCAGTTCTTCAGCCTCCTATGCATTTGGTGAATATGCTTAATCCTACAAGCTTGGTTTCGAACTTCGTCTATATATTTGTAATACTTTGTGTCTCCTATAAAATCATTTCCCTCAAGGAAAAACCAAGAGCATGATTGTCTTACTGATGCAAGTAGTCTGAACTTTTTGTGTGCTTCCAGATAGAGTTTTTGGGCCTACTTGTTTTACTGACAAGGTATATGAAGAAGGAGCTAGGAACGTCGCTCTATCGGCACTTACAGGGATCAATGGTAACGCATTCAAGTAACCTGACCTTTTTCTTTAAATTTTAACTGTTGCAATAAGGTTCAATATTACTTCTTGCGTTTTGTAGCAACGATTTTTGCTTATGGACAAACTAGTAGTGGAAAGACTTTCACGATGAGAGGCATCACAGATAGTGCTGTGAATGATATCTACAAGCACATACAAGATGTAAGTTTGTTAATGGAATCACGTGAAGTCTGTTTTTTTTACTCGAATTAAGTTGGGGCATAAATTGCTTTCAATTTCTGATCTGAATAAAACTTTGTTTTTTATCAATTCGGTTGTTTTAATTCTTAATCTGAATTACTTTTGTCGTTTCACTAACAAGATCATCTAGAAATTTCCGAAACCAATTATAATCCAAGACTGATTTCTTATTGTGCTGTTCCTTTGCATTGTAATCCAGAGCTCGGACAGGGATTTCACCATCAAAGTATCCGCAATGGAAATTTACAATGAGATAGTTCGTGACCTCTTAAAACCTGATTCAGGTCCTCTCAGGTTACTGGATGACCCAGAGGTGCCCTTTCTGCACATTATATTCTATATATAAAGCGAATTTTGGACAGAACACAAAACAAATTTTGTTTTTGCTTCTTAAATAGAAAGGGACGGTTGTTGAGAAGTTGGAAGAAGAAAAGGTAAGGGACAGTCAGCATCTGAGACAACTGATCAGCGTCTGTGAAGGTACATAATCTTCCTATATACACAACCTAGAGAGACTTGGGCCTTCTCTTTAATCTTTAGTTTATGTTACGTTGCAGCATAAACAACATTTTGAAAGCTAAAGTAAGCTTAAAGATTCTCACTTTCTTTTCAGCTCAACGACAGGTTGGTGAGACTTCCTTAAATGATACAAGCTCTAGATCACATCAAATAATAAGACTGGTAATGCCCTTGATACTTTCATTGATCAAACATCTTAATTGATTAGTTTTACTTAATCGGACTCCCTCTTATGACTTACAGACAATAGAAAGCAGCCTTCGTGAAAGTTCAGGCTGTGTGAAATCTTTTGTGGCAAGCTTGGTAAGCATCTTTCCCTCATTTGTATTGTCCAATTCTTTTTATTTTGATAAATAACAGTTTATACTGGTATTCTGTAGAATTTTGTTGACCTTGCAGGAAGTGAACGAGTGTCTCAAACTCATACAGAGGGTGCAAGGCTGAAGGAAGGATGCCACATTAATCGTAGTTTGTTAACACTTACAACTGTGATAAGAAAACTCAGGTTAGAGATACCGTAAAACCTTGTGTATATTTTTTTCCTCTTTTCAATGATAAATGAAATGCATTCAGATCTAAGCTTGAAACACAACCACTCTTGAGATGGTAAAGTGGATAAATTGTATAGTTGATTTGTTGCAGGCCTAAACCTCGGACTCCTATCTTTCTTGATGTTAACTTTTGTAGTTTTCTAAACAACTCGTGAGGTACCATAATGATCACAAATAATGAATGGAACTATTCAATTCTAATCATCCATGTACCCCTTGAACCAAGAACAAATGAACAAAGACCTATAATAGGCTAGATAATGTTGAAATGGAGACACCATCAATCCCTTTTGTTATAACGACTTAATAGAAAGAAACCAAGTGAATATAATGGAAATTCACAATCAGAAAGAATACAATTATTTCCATGGAAAAATTCTCGGTTTGGGGAATAGAAACAATGTGGCTTATTGATATACCTCAAAAATCTTCTACTACGATTTCTCTAAAGTCCAACTAAAAGAATTGCAGCATTCAAGACATAAGGTAAAATGACAGTATATATAACAAAAGATGTCAAGAGTTATTCAACACAATTGTATTAGATTTTCAATCGTTGCTTAATTTATATAGCACCAATCAACATAATCTTTGGTAGGAATGAAGATTGATTATTCATAACATAATCGTTGCTTACTTTGTTGGAATTTGATTGATTATTCATAATAAAATCTATTCAAATGAATATTTCTCATAGCGATAAAGAAAGCAAATGACATCTTCTATTGGTCTTAAGAAAATTAACAAGGCTGAAAGGTTTTTTTAGTCTATCATATTTGATAATTGACCAGATGATTCTTAAAGCCATCAGATTGTAATATTTCTGCTGCATGCTTTTTCTTTTTGTTCATGCAGCTTGGGTAAAAGAGGTGGACATATACCATACAGGGATTCAAAACTCACACGTATATTGCAGCTCTCTCTTGGTGGAAATGCCAGGACAGCAATTATTTGCACCATGAGTCCAGCACTTAGCCATGTTGAACAATCAAGAAATACTCTATCCTTTGCAACCCGTGCAAAGGAGGTAACAAACAATGCACAAGTAAACATGGTATGCCTAAAACTATCAACGTCATTAAGTTTTTTTTGAGAGAGTTATATAAAGGCTAAACTATTTCATTTTAAGTATCAACATCATACATCTTGTGTCATTTTAAATTGTATTTTTTCCTAAAAATACTCATCCATTCGTCTTGAAAAAATTTCTTTATTACTCAACCAGGTGGTGTCAGACAAACAACTAGTCAAGCAATTGCAAAAGGAGGTGGCCAGACTTGAAGCAGAATTACGAACACCTGAGCCATCTAAGAAAAGCTCATGTTCAGAAGAGCTACTGATGGAAAAAGAACTGAAAATTAAAGAGGTCTAATGCAATCTTTTCATCTTGTGATATAATGCTGAAAGAAAGCCAACTATTTACTTTAGTTAATTTGATTCTTTAGATGGAAATGGAGATGGAAGAACTGAAGCGTGAAAGAGATCATGCACAGTCCCAACTCAATGATTTACGACAAAAAGTAAATCATGAGAAGCTGGTACAACACTTTCCCTGATGTGGACAATTTTCACGGAAAATGTTCAATTGATTGACTTCTTTTTAAGGATGACTGCTGCTGTTAAATTTTCTGTAGTCTTTATATGTTTTGCATTAGCTAATATATGTTTTTCACTCAGGATTGGAACCCATTTGATTCTCCTTGCCGACCTGTCAAATGTCTTACCCTCTCAGGCCCTTCACCTGGCATTTGTGATAGGAATTCTGGTAGAGCTAATAGGACAAGGAATACAATGAGGCAATCATCCACAGTTCCATTTATGCTTGTGAATGAAATACGCAAACTTGAGCACATGCAGGAACAGCTTGGAATAGAAGCAAAGCGAGCATTAGAAGTGCTGCAGAAAGAAGTAGCCTGCCATAGACTTGGAAATCAAAATGCTGAGGAAACGGTTGCCAGACTTCAAGCTGAAATCAGGGAAATGGTTGCTGTTAGATCTCTTGCCAAGGATGTTGATGTAAATGATGCAGTTGGGAATGAACCTGATGCAGCTAGTACCAACCTTAAAGAAGAAATCACTAGACTGCACACTCAAGGAACTACCATAGCCAATCTTGAGGAGCAATTAGAAAGTGTTCAAAGGTCCTTGGACAAGTTGGTACTTTGTCTGCCTAACAACAATGAAACCGGTGAAGTCGCTAAAAAATCCTTCAAAACTCCAACAAAGAAGAAGAAAATGCTTCCTTTAGTCTTAAGCAGCAATAGTAACATACCACATCTTATCAGATCCCCATGTTCTCCACATTCATCTTCTCAGACGATACTAGATGTTGGCCTTGAAAACAAGGATCCAGATAGCAACCTGCGACAAGATGCAGTCTGCGGTTTTGAAAAGGCCACACCAAATAAGAGTGAAGATGGAGACATCTCATCCAGAGAGGGGACACCTTGTTGCAGGAGGTCCAGTTCTGTAAACATGCGAAAAATGCAGAAGATGTTCCAGAATGCTGCTGAGGAGAATGTAAGGAATATCAAGACATACGTTACTGAACTGAAGGAACGAGTTGCTAAGCTACAGTACCAAAAGCAGCTCCTTGTTTGCCAGGTATAGGCCCTCTGTCGTACCAAGAATCTCCCTTAATGCTATGAATTCAAAATGTTTCAAATTACCGCTAATCTAACATTCTTGTTATCAAAAAATTATCACACTAGGTACTGGAGCTAGAAGCAAATGAGGGAGCAGGACACGAAACAGCTGTGGCTGATGATGTCATATCCGACCTAGAAAATACTCCAGAGGCTTGGCTTTCCGTGTTCAGAGAACAAAGGCGGCAGATTATTCATTTATGGGATGTTTGCCAAGTATCAATAATTCATCGAACTCAGTTTTACCTATTATTCCGAGGTGATCCGTCAGATCAAATATACATGGAGGTTGAGCTTCGAAGATTGTCTTGGTTGCAACAACATTTTGTGCAGTCAGGTACTGAAAGTCCAGCTCCAGGAGACGAACATACAATTTCACTAGCTTCAAGGTATATTTAAGTATTCTCCATCTACATTTAGCTCCTATTTGGTTGGTTATAATCTTTACTTAACTAAATTATAATGTTTGATAATCAAATATAAATAAATTATGAAATTATATAAAGAATCAAATTTAATATTTTATAATCATTATAAAGCTAATAATTATAAAAATTCAAATACTGTAATCTAACTAAAGTATGTAATGCAGTTACATATGATCCTCCATATTCCATATTATAACTTTCAGTTTTCTGATGCAGCATCAGGGCATTGAAAAGCGAGAGGGAGTTCCTTTCGAAAAGGATGAATTCACGACTAACTGAAGATGAGCGAGAGATGCTGTATAACAAATGGCAAATTCCTGTCCATGCAAAACAGAGAAAACTTCAGCTAGCTTGCAAGCTCTGGACAGATCCAAGTGACCCAGTGCACGTGGAGGAAAGTGCGCAACTTGTAGCTAACTTGGTGGGTTTCTGCGAGACTGGAAACATGTCGAAGGAGATGTTTGAGCTGAACTTTGCACTTCCGGCAGGCAAAAAGCCGTGGCTTCTAGGATGGAATCCAATAGCCAACCTGCTAAGGATCTAATGACCAGTGCATGAATATGAATGAAACCAGTGCTACTGCTGAAACAACTGATTCTTGATTTGGAATTGATAATGAATGGTATTTACCGAATGCTTCTGATGAAAGCATTACCTTGGAATGCTCGACAGAATTTCGGCAAGCACGAGATGGGACTCGAGCGCAATTGGTTTTTGCAGTAGATGTGTTGAGGAAAGAGCGCTGAGGTACATGCAATCAAAGGAGTGCAAGTGCAATTACACCCTTGGTTGATGTATTTTCATTTTTTCGATTGATAATTCAACAATAGATGGTATCCTGGAATATCCTAATTGATAACCTGTATTGAGGTATTGTCATTTTTTAATTAATACTTTCAGTTTGTATATAGATTGTATCCAGTTTCTGCTGTTGTGATACACAAGAACGAAAACGATAATAGCAATTTGGCTTTTTCAATACTCTTTGCTGAATATCTTTTGTTCACCGCTGGTATATCTAAATCGGTTTCTCTCCACTACTGAACGATTTTGTTTTGCCAAAAATAGGAGACCAATGCATATAACCCTGATTCTGTAACGACTAACCACAACAAATAAGTAAAATAAATATATAATATAGTTCGGTCAGGACATAATCAATGAACGAAACAAGGGCCACTGATTGAACTTCGTCTTATTTAGTACCAGGTATTTTCTACAAGCATACTACTAGTGTCTTCCATGTCTTATTTCCAGGTTTGAACACAATTATGACTCATGAGCTTCTTTTTGCACTATCGTGTATGTGATACTAGAAGAGAAGCTCAGACAACTGCCCCATCGACACCTTCCCCATCATAGTCCTCGCAAGCATTTCCTTCTCCTCACTCATCAAGCAGTTGCAGCCACCCTCGGCTTCAGTTTCTTCCTCTTCTCCGAACTTAATCCAACCATTCGACTGCGAAAACCCATCATTATCTACCTGAAGTCCATCATTTTGCACGAACAGTAAGTTCAGAAAAGTAAAGGCTGATTACCTCATCTCCAGCTTCAATCTCCAGTCCTTCGAATGTGGGTGCGCCGACCCTGGCAATGTACGCTTTCTTTTCTACCTCCTGATGGACCTCCATTACGCTCTTCGGCACAGAACCTGTGGTTCTCGTCATCTTCTGGCAAGATACCACTGCCTTCACGAATTCCTGCACACATCGTCACCAACAATGATTATTCCAAATACCAATCATCAATATCGACCGCCGGTAGGTACACACCTGATACACAGATTTGCAGCCAGGATAATCGAACTCCTCCGATTCCGGCGACATTCGCATCCTCTCCGGATGGAACTGCAATCCAACCACGAACCTACCCTTTTCAGGAACGTAACAGTTAGGATCATAGAACCCTTCGACCAATCCGTCCATGGCAAACGCCATGGGGACAAACCTTCCTGCCAACTTCTCCACTCCCTGGTGATGATAACTGTTCACCATAATCTTGCCATCCACCGACGACTCCTTAAACCAGGATCCCAGCGGTGTGCCCTCCACCAATCTCACCCCATGCCTATGCCCGTCGTAATTTCCGTAATCGATGTGGACGACATCGTTGCCGTTTCCACGGGGGAGTTGCTTCTGAAGGTCGAGAAACAGAGTACCGCCGGAGGCGACGTTCAGGAGCTGGGATCCCCTGCAGATGCCAAGAATGGGGATGTTGCGACGAAAGCAGAGGTTGGCAAGGGCCAGTTCGATCTCGTCCTTGTTGTGGTCGATGTTGGTGTCGCTGCGGTGGAGGCGGCGGACCTCGTCGATGTCGGATTGGGAGAAGTGGGAGGAGGTGGCGGTGGGTGTGGAATGGAGGGATGGTTCTATGTCCTCTCCCTCGCAGAGGAGGACGCCGTGGAAAGGGTCGAAGCTATTGAGGTGGTTGTGGATGCCGGCAACACGGGGGACGATGACGGGAACGGCACCGTTGGTTACGAGGAGGTCAAGGTGGTACTCGCCTGTCAATGGGTAGGCTAGTAGTAAATCATCGTTTATTAACTCGGGTATGGCTGGAGTCGCGCGTGGCAGAAATCAAAAGTACGTGCAAGCAAATAAACACAGAGGAGATATATGAATAAAGAAAGTTACCGACGAAATCTACGAACTTGTTCTTCCGGACGCTTCTGCGAGAAACGACGAGAACCCGAGGGAGTGTCGCAGTGGCGAAGATGTCGTCCTTGTTGGCCATCCTTTCGGCGGAAAGAAGGGTCAATGTAGTGAAATATGTATCGTCAATGGAGAACCGACAAGCTTCCCAGGTGCCAATGCAGTCTCCTCCTCCTCCTCTTCTTCTTTTTCTTCTTCTTCGACGACTACCGCTTGTTGCATGTGACCTGTGAGGGTGCTTTCCCTCTCTTCTCTCACAGGCTCTACTTATAATGGGGTTCCAGGATCATCTCATCCTCTCCTTCCTGTAACTCTATTACTGTAACTAATTTAGAAAAAAATGAGACAGTAGAGAGTTCAAAAAATTATATTTGTTTTGTAAAGTAATATTACTTGTATATTTTTAAATTTATTATTTAACGAGTTTTTTAATGTTAATAGAAATATTTTGAAACAGTAAATGATATTGTATGATTAAATAGTTTCTTGAAAATAATATTTACGATAAATATGTAGAAATAATTTGTCGATAATTTTTTTAGCTGGTCTCCGAAACAAATAAATAAATTACTATCGTCAATTAAAATATATGAAATTGATTGATTTAAATAACTACATATTTCTTTGATTTAACTACGTAACATATATTGTAAGATATAGATTTACATTAGAACATAATAAAATAACTACATAATTTTACTTGTACATGTATTTTGAAAGAAAAAAAAAAATCGTCTTTGCTTAACTTAGAAGAGTCATAAAATTGATTTCTGAACTTCCAAAATGAAAGAGTGAAAGATAAATAAAATAATGAAGAGTATAAATGCTTATTGATAGAACAAGCATTTAACAAATACACCTTATATATATGCATGCCTCCAACTATATGTGGGGAGGGGTGTGGGGAAGAGGAACGGGTAGTGTTAAGCAGGGAAGGTGGAGACTGGGGCTGGGCGTGGGGGAGATCAGATACCATCAAGCAGGGAAGGTGGAGACTGGGGATAGTACCAGCTTTTGGGTTGCCACGTAACCAAACTTGTGTTGAGCTGGGAGCTCGAGACTTTGTACAAATCTCCCTGACCTTATTTACGTGATTAAAAATTAAAACATATATGGCTATTTGTAAGGTTTTAAAACACGTACAGCTACAAGACTTTGCTCCGAAACATCACCAACCACCAAATTGCGAAAAAAGATAGTTGAGTTCGCAGTTGAAGGGAAACGTGAAATCATGATGTGGGTAAATTGGGCCATATGAATAAGCCTGTGCTTCCTGCAACGAATTGATCTTTGATAAAGGAAATATAGTTCATGAAAGTTTATTACGAGGAGCGATTATTATCAGGCGACCACAGTTTCGGATGCCGCCGGGGTGTCCGGCCCAAGGCCTTTCCGGCGAATGGGGCCTTTGTTGTTTTATTTCACCTTCTTTTTTTTTTAAAAAAAGTGCAGGTGTCTAGCCCCAACGAAGAGAACCAGTGGTGTTTCGGATTCCGGAAGCCCGACGCCGCAGTTCAAGCCTTTAAGGGCGCCCGCGCGTTCGTCGTAGCGGGGAAGAAGTGGGAGCCGTGCAGCGGTCGGCGGTGGTAATTGTAGCAGGAAAAGCGTCTCTCTCCTCTCTCAGAAGACTGTCAGCAGATCGGGGCTTTGTCGAGCGGTCGTCTTTCTCCCCTCTTATGGTCGGGGGTCGGTAACGGAAGAAGGCGATGCCGATGATGTCGTGTGATTCGTTCCCAAGCGACAGGCGAAACGGAGGCGGGAAGCGCGGCGGTCGAGCTGAGCAACGAAGGCAGAATTGCAGAATCCATGGGCACTGGAGCGTGCGGGCGCCGTAGACGCGTGTGACGGGCGGGGTGTCTGTTCCACTTCCTCCATCTTACTTCTTTCTTTCAAATATAAAGATGACCGCATTTTTAAATAATTTTTTTTAATAAATACATCATCTTCAACACAATCAAATCTCTCTCGTTTACACTGATTTAACATGATAAATGTCTAGTGGCTGATGTAACAAGATAGATGTGATGATATAAAAAAAAAAGAAAAAAGATAAATATGATTTTAGTGGCTGGAGAGAAGAAGATAAGATCGAGATGATTCTTTTTCTCTCTTTTCTTTTATTTCTTTATTCTATATCATCACATATCCATGCTCTTTCATTTCTAGATGATCTCAGAATTAAAAATAAATTTTACGAATCTGAATTGGAATACAACAACATTCTAGCTATCCCAAGGTCGAGCATCATTTTAGGTGGCCAAATTGAAAACTAGGGCCTTCCATTGCATCATAAACTTCCAACCACCGAGCTAGATTGGTTTCCCGTCATTAATAAAATGACCAATAAATTAATCAGACACTTTGTATGGGAAGGTTTTTATTCTGGTGGGAGGGGGGGGGGGATAATTTCGATAACCAAATATTAGGTCCACTTCCAATTCTTCATTTATCGATCGAGAAACATTTCAAATAAAATAGATAAAATTTGAGGGAATTTCCGTCGACAAGGTTCGTCAAATGAAGTTGAAAGATATCACCTTCTCAACTAATTAAGATTTGTTTTGTAAATGGTAGGGACGAGATTTAGGATAAAATACCATGAATTATTTTACTCGTTATTAATTATTTTTAGGATAAAATATTTATACAATAATATAGTAAATTTGTGCACATTCACCTCTAAAGTGATTGTAAATATAAATTTCGGTCACACGTAAAGTAAAGGGTAAAAAATATGAGTGTAGTAAAAGTAAGAGTTAAGTTAATATATGATATATATATATATATATTGTTATTAATTAAATTTAAAATAGAATATTTTAAAATCTCATCTACGCTAAACTCATGCGAGATATCTTCCCTCTCCCTCTCAATATATATCATCGATCTATCATGTCGATAAACAATGGGGCTATTTTTTTTAATCTACGAATGAGACGTCAAAAAAAAAACTATGAATTTCGATATTCTTCTTTTAACGATGCATCTCATGGTCTACCCGTCTGTTAGCTGGGTAGAACAAGTGTCGTGGCTTCGTCTGTCCACGGAGAGCGAGCGTGGTCGCTTCCCTCCGACGCAAGTCCCTTTACTACAATGGCGGTTCGTCGAGCGTACGCAGGGCGGTGGGTGGGAATGGATTGCTGCGTTCAAGAGTCTAAGACGAATCGGCGGGATACGACGAAGCTTACGGATCGACACGATTCTGTACCGATCAGCTTCGGGAGATGAAGCTCATCGGCGACACAAGACCCAATGTATAAAATTCATCTGTGTTGATGCCAAGCACGTAATATGTATAATTCACGAAGTTTCAATTATATTCTTGGCCTGGTAAAATGAGCATTGCGACGGTGTTTTTCTTGATTCAAGGCCAGTGATCTTCAGTTGCCACGTCTTCCCCGGACAGCGTCGGCGCACAAGGCTGTTTTTCTCTTTTGCTGTTTTCCGCTTCTCTTCTTTATCTCTCTCTCTCTCTCTCCACTTTCGTTTTCACCGTTCCGTCAAATTCGAAATATTGGACTTACTTTTAAATTTTCATTTTTGATGTTTTATCGTCGTAATGAAATCATCGAGAATTTCATAAAAATTAATAAACAAATTAATGAGATGATTAAATCGAACGTTATTTATAGTTCGACTAAAACTAACGTTAAAATTTTTTATAACGTCGGTTTTTTAAAAGGAGAGGTTTAGAAAAATTTATAAATACGAAGACTTATAAAAATAATATGATTTCACTGAAAATTTTGATAATTTGAATGTACATTAAATTTAAATTATTTATTATATTAATATATATATATATATATATGATAATATATTTTTAATTTTATTTCATTAAATAAAATAATTTGTTTTAACTTTATGAATTTGTATTTCAATGTTTGAATATTTCTCTTTTTTACGGTTAAATATTTCAAAATTATTCTATAGTTGAATATTTAAAAATAATTTATCTTATAAATTATATTAAAAAAATGACGTTCGTGTTTTTTCTAACGTTAAAAAAGGACGTTCCTTAATCGAACGTCATAAAATACTGTTATAACTTAATCGGCCAGGCGTCGTGCACGAGTGGGGGTGGGGTGGGCGGAGGGAGACCAGAGGCGTCGAGGGTTGTTCACAAGGGAGATGGAGGTGCCACAGGGGCAGGGGGAAGCCAGATACTTCCCTGGTTCGGCGCTCAGGGATGGCACCCACATGCTTTGATGGAGGGTTGAGATTTAATCTTAGCCCTCTATCAACGGTTAGGATTTGCACCAAGGGGGTGGAGAAGGGGAACCGGAGGGGCGCCAACTACTGCAGTTCACGCGATACACGGAGGGGGGGACGAACGGACGTGTCGACGCTCGACGTAATTGCGGTGCACACACGATGCTCCTGGTGGCTCGCCGACGCATGGGGAACCAAGATGGGTGCAAATGCTCACTACTGCGATTCATGCTGTGCAAGAGGTAAGGGGGGGACGGACGGACGCGTCAACGCTCGACGCAATTGCTGTGCGCGCCCAATGCTTGCAGTGGCTCATCGACGTACAGGGAACCAGAGGGGGCACGAACGCGGGGGAAGCACAACCCATCGACGTCTGTCTCGATTCACGGGGAGAGGTTCGACCGTTGAGGGACGTACACACAATCACCATCGCTCGACGAAGAACACACCAATGGGCACGAGCGTGTGATCACCTTCTTGGATGGACGCACCTTCGTCGAACAGAGTACGCACGTACGTTGGGGAAGATGGCGTCCACAGTAATTTTACTATAGGCACTTACATTTACATTATATATATGTATGTATGTATATTTATTTATTTACATTTACATTATATATATATATATATTTATATTCTCATCATCATCATTAAGACGAGATAAACATTGGGTCTACATTGTATAATGCTGGAACATGTGTCATGGCTTCGCTGTCACTTCCCTCCGACGCAAGTCGCTCTGCAGCGGCGATTCGACGAGTGTACGTGGGGCGGTGGGTCGGCCCTATATGTATATATATATATATATATATATATAGATAAATGGATAGATAGATATATGTGGTAGCCTCTCTAAGTAGCTGTTGCTTGCCATTGAAGGTGTGACGACCGACGATCATTGGGGCGACAGCTACGGAATCGTGGGTTTTGGCAGGCACATCCCCGCCCGATTCATGGAAGTTTCTCGGACCTGATCATCATGTCCTTTTCCGAGGAAGCGAGTGGCGGAGCTCCCCCTGCAACATCGTTTATCCAGGACGAGAAATCCACCGAAGGAAGTGATCCCGTTTCTGATCTTGCCGCCGGAAAGGATGTCGGAGGGGAAAGCGATCAGGGGGATGGTGGCCGCCATTCTGATTCCGAGGAGATGGATAGCTCAAGTCATGCTAGAGCTACTGGTGCAGATGCAATTGCTTGGAGTGGTAGTACCACGGTCGCTGAGGTGAGCAAAACATTCACTTCAACTCTAACAAAGGTGCTTACTCACCATGTCATGGATTAATTTAGATGGAACTTTTTAGGTAGACGGTTTCAGAGCAATATGGTAGAAAGCGTAAGATGTTCTAATTAATCCACCACATCTAAAAATTTTGAACCTCTCACTTTTTATTCATAGTACACATTCAATCACGAGTAACCATTTGTCCTCATTCTTTAATGCAGTAATTGGCATGGTCGCTATCACTCTAATGGCTGTTGCTATTTGAAGTGCAAAATTTTCTTAGGACATTCTTTTGTGTTTCTTGTAGTAGTAAAATTCATCTGTGTTGGTATTTATTATTGCCAAGCACGTAATAATTCACGAAGTTTCAGATTTTTGACAGTTAAATTATATTCTTAGCCTGGTAAAATGAATATTGCGACGGTGTTTTTCTTGATTCTAGACCGGTGATCTTCAGTTGCCAGATCTTCCCCGGAAGAGGAACCGGACAGCGGAGACGCACAATTCAACTGAGAGGGTGAGCCAACAATCGTCATATATACTTGAGTCACACGATCTTGAATTTTAAATTTTAAATTGATCCACTTCTGTTTCCTTTTCTCCTTTTTCTGCTTCATGTATGTTCTGGTTGTATTTATTTACGCAGAAGAGAAGGGAAAAGATTAAATCGAAATTGCAAGAACTCCGACGGCTTGTACCCAATTCTGACAAGGTATTCGTCTGCGAGAATTTTTCCTTTCACATTTTCTTTACCGTCTTCCTGAACTAGTCAGTAATTTGTCTCTGTATTTGGATGTTCATAATGCTTGTACTTCTTATGCAACTGATGAACAGAATGTGTGAGCATACATATCATCACCTGTGTCTAATTAATAGATTAATAATTGTTTGGCACCAACTTAGTGTATATTAGCACATATTTGCACTGTTCATGACTTTTACACCACATTTGGTTCATATTACTATTCTAACAGATCATTTGTATTATAATTTGAATCAAACGATAAAATGGAATCAACTTGATCGTGGAAGATATAACAACTTTTGTTATGTAACTTTGTTAGAAGTCGTGAACTTCGAAAAATCAAACCAACTACAGCTAGCTGATCTGTTCTTCATATATCAGTAGATAGCATGTTATGTTTACATCTCTCAGTCTGCCGTAAATAAATTTTGAGTACTGGGGACGAATATGTCTCCTGCTACGTTTGATATCAAGATCATCATTTCACATATCTGAAGTAGTAGTGCCTCGCCAATTTGCAGACGGACCTAGCATCCATGTTGGATAATGCTATTTCATACACGAAATCCCTCCAACACCAAGTTCGAGTAAGAAGACTCCAGAGCTTGTTGGGTGATTGGCATTTGATGATAAATATAAGATGACTTGTAAATATTGACATTTCTCTTAATTAATGTAGGCTATGGCTGGTTTATGTCATACTCAATTTTGTCCTCGACCACCAACAATCCAGTGCCTGCCCTTGCCAAGATTTCCATCTCGATTGATTCCCAATATGGTTTCAGCTGGTACGTATATGAAGAACTTGAATTCAGGTCCTCTTTTATCTGTAACTCCTCATCCACATGTAACAGGATTGTTTCCAGGTTATAGATTACCTGCTGGCTCAGATGTCCAGCATGCGACAAATATGCCAGTGTTTCCTTCACCAGGAGCATTTCCATCTCCTGCCGAATCTTCAAACCAAACTATTATCTCTCAGATCCATGGTTCCACTGAAAATTACCAACAAATTCCAAGTATAATGCAGGTTTGGTTGGAAATCATTGGCATAAGTGATTTGTTTGGTCTATATTGATCCTAGTCTCTTCCTTTTTTCCCTGTCAAGTTCATTGAAATGTGGCCATGTGAAGTTTGTTGAAATGTGGACAACTAATTTAAAACTGGTTGGTTTATAAGTGAAAGGGTCTTTTATCATATATTTAATTTGTATCAAGTTGGTGTGATTTATTTTTAAACGATTTTGTGTTAAACTTATTGGAAAATATAGTCCCATGTGAACTAAGTAAAAGGTGAAAAATAGATTAATATAGAGAAGTGTTGAAATATTTCACGAAAAGGAAATGAGACTTTCTATAAAATATATAATAAATGCTACGACAGCCTACTTAGGTCATGAAATGATGAGAATCAGACGAGGGTTTTATTCAGTCCCTCCAAGTTTATATGCGTTTTCACTTTTCAGGAGGAGGACATGGACAAGAAGGACCAATAAACGAACGGAGCATAAGAACTTTTGATAACTGCTGAAGATTCTGAACCAAAGTGAGAATAGAGAAAGTTGTATGTCACAGTGTGGATAAGGAAATAGGAATAAGTTTTGCTCTTTTACTTCATTTTTCTTGGTTGGTTTGTGATGGTATGGTAGCTTCCTTTTGTGTAGGGAGTTTTGCTTTGGCGTTGTTGTCCTCCTTTCCTCTAAAAACAGTTAGCTGATATGTAAGGCATTTGCCTAGTGTGGTTGTCTTTGGGCTATGACCTTTTTCTGTACGAAAATAAAGCAGAAATGGTAAGTTTTTTTGGTAAATTTTTTGTTGTATGGCATGATAAAAACATGGAAGTCAGTACTTTCTTTCTTTTTTTCCACATGTACTCACTAAACCAATGATGTCTAGGCGACGAGAAGACGATCTCACCGGGGTGCATAGTCTGTGTGAAGTTGGTACCTTTTCCTTTTGCAAAAATGGATTGATTGGTTTAGACAGAACTTACCAAATGTCTCGGTTCAGAAGCACCAGTTACTTATTCCCAGCTGACCACAGGTGACCTACAAACATCCACTTTTAGGCAAAATCGAGCAAAAGCTTCAAGCATGTTTTTTGATCATCGATCATGAATTGATTCAGTCGTTCATGTTGGAATGATGAGATTTTGATGAGTCAAGTGTGAGAAGCCATTCCTGGCGTTTTTATAGGTGATTGATCGATCACCGGTCCAGTTTTCTTTAACAATTATTTTTCCTCCTTCTCGTCAAGGATTAAATTACAGTTGGTGATTAATCAGTCTTATATTCTAATTACTTTTGAATGTCATGCAAGTATATTGTATTGATCATAAAAGATAAAATTCAAATGCACTGTTTGACTCGTGTAATTAAAAATTTAATAGATTCAGCATTGTGTGAAGACCTTGATTGATTACTTCATCTAATCCATGATTAATCGGTCGATTAATGATCAAGCATTTTTATCAGTCGACTTGCATTTTACGAACAACCAATACTCATATTTTGTTCTCTAGAACTAGAAGAGATTCCACATATGTACAGAAATAACCTGTGAATACAAAGCAGGTCTTTCGTCCCTCCGTTGCTAACAATGCGCATGGGTTTAAAGATATTGAAACGCTGTAAACGCCTTATGTCGATATGATGACGAAATGAGCATTTGTAAGATAATCCGTCGATAAGGCAATTTATCATTCACTTGATGACATAAAATAGATGACCTTTTTGTCACGTGATCAGCGTATTCCGAGAAATCCACGAGTGGAGACATGATCTAAAGTAAAAAAAGGCTTGGACGGCTAGATATGCCTTCTCTCCCTTTTATGATAAAAGCGGGAATCACAATAATTGCACAACTTTTTGCCATGGTACGATTGAATGGATAAGAAGACTTTTTTTTTATTATCTTTGTGCTTGATAAAAGATACATCAAAAGAGAAAGCAAATATATATGAATGTACCAACTGTCAAATTAATTTCATCAACATTTAAATCCTATTGAAAGTAAACAAATTCTCGATAATAGGGAAGGATTTATGCACGTAAAAATGAATCAAAAGCGATCAGAAGGACGATAACTTTCATTCGACCGAGAGAGAAACAATGGTAACGATCGAAACTCATTGCCGAAAGCATGTTCTTTCGTGGCACACATTCTGAAAAGATGTGCGATAATAAACTACTCCAAATTAACTCTGGATTCGGGTTATCGATCCAAATATTTATTTGGTGAACTTTAGGGAGATAAAAAGAACACAAAAGCATGCGCAGGGACCGTACCAATTGATATTCAACGGTGCATAGAGACAATCCTAAATATGAAGAAGAGAAATTAACCACCAATAAGTGGCACTGCAATTCCAATCCAAACGCGAAACACGTCTGGTATCAAAGAAAAAAACGCTACCACTTGTTGTGATTCTTTCTTAATTAAATATAACGACATAATTTTACACTCAAATCAGAACAAGAGTTACAAGACACGAGAAATTCAGTGGCATCGCCGAATTAGGTACTTCTCTATAATATGGACAATCTAATCCCCTTACGTAAATCGCTCAAATACGAGATCGCCGTCGTCGTCGTCGTCGTCGTCATCATAGAAAGAGCATTCCTAACCCTATAATAACGAATGCTCCCAAAAGGAAAAAGGAAGGTCACAACCTCCATTTCCGATCAGGCTTGCCAGTATGAAGCATCCGTTCGAAGTCGTGATCGGAGGACGACGACGTCCACGGCTCCAGGATTCTCCTCCGGTTCGCCTCACGCCCCAAGCGTGAGCAGCCCCTCGCCTTCCTCCCTGCCGCTGCCGCCACCGCCACGTCGCAGGGAGCCTTCACGCAGAAGCAGAGCAAGGCCAGGGGGCAGCAGAAGCAGAGCACGCACGTGCTCCCGGCGCACTCCGTCGCCCCGTCCAGCGACGGCGCCACCGGGTTTGCTGGAGCAGGAGAAGGTGGGAGCGGACCGTGGGGGATCAAGGGTGCTTTTCCCATGGCGAAGGTTTTCCTTCCTTCGATCTTGTGGGAGGAATTAGTCATTTATCTTAAGGATTTTTTATAGTGGAAGTGGGGTGGACGCATTTTCTTCAAGATATACAATTTTCTGGGCAATTTTGATAATTTTCTGGCCAATAGTTTTGATAAATTCCACACGGCTCGTTCTCCATAGCACGTTTCCGGTCGCGTCTGTTTACCGACTGGCGTTGCGCTTAGATGATATCTAAATTTAAATATAAATGCACGCCCATCAGATTCAAATATTGAATAACCATCCATCCAGAAGCACCCGAAACACGCCTCGGCAACGTTAATTCTTCTAGTGTATTTATTCTAGAGAGAGAGGGGACACGTGCGCGGACCAGTTTAGGTGATTTATTAATAACCATAAAAAAATTTCCACGAAATTTACCATTATCTCTTGTCTCTTTTTTTTCACAAAAGATAGTAAATAAAATTACTATTCTCAACTATAAAATTATAGTACAAAACATAATTCTAAGCCTCAAGATAATAGTAGTTTAGTAGTAAAAGAAAAAAGGAAAAAAGACATTAAACATTATTTTCAACAACGTCATCTTTGCTTCTTATTCCTTGACGAGAACTATTTCAGTAGTATAATTTATAACGTATTATTTTCATTTCAATTAAATATTTGGTTAAAAAAAATCACAATCAATATCAACCTTCAGAATTTTTGTAAAAAAATATATAAAACACAAAGGAACATGATTTTAATCAGAGGACGTCCCTTGTCTCCTGACATTGTAGTTCTTCGCTAAGCTTCGTTTGTCGCACATACATCGATAATTTTTACGATTATTGCAATTTTTTTAAATTTACATAAAATTTGCGGCCTTAGAACGCCGACGTTGCCCCATGCGATCCTTTCGTTCGCGCATCCGCTACATGCCGTCGGGAAAAGCTGCAGCGTCGAGGTGTGCACCCCTCGCTCTCCTCGGAAACGGTGTCGATGAGATGTGAGTGCAGTCCACTGGCTTCCCAGCGCTCCTTCCCTCTGGCGAAAAGTCCAGACCACATCAGGGTCCTGTCGCAATCCAGGACGGTGTTGTGTCCATGGCGATTTGGTCTCACCTCGACTGTCAAGGTCTTGCCATTTTTTTTCACCGTTCTTCTCAAGAATGGCTGTGGTTTTTTCCGTCCGGCGCATGGAGGTAAATCAAGCTTATATCTTCATCTATTTTCATAATATATCTTCATAGATAAATGAAAAAAATATGGGTCATGCCTTCTTGTTCCTCTCGCGAGAGAAGAGACTCCTTTCTTTTCTTTTCTTTTCTTTGCTGTTGTTGCTCACAAATCAGAATCTGAGGAGCTGTGATCACCAGGTATGTTGGGCTTCATGTATTTCAGGTTGTTTATTCTTGAGCAGTGCTCTTTTGCCTTTTCCCCTTGGGAAAGGTACAATTTTTGCGCATGTTATGAAGATTTTATTTTGATGGCGAATTTTCGATTTTCGATGCGTCGCTCTCCCTGAACGTCTGGTAGTTGCTTGATTTGATTTCAGCTTGGTATGAGTGCTGTTCAAATTAAAAAACTTTGAAGCCGAGGAGAATGATTGAATCTGGGTTCCCAGCTGGAATGATTGCGGCGGCTGTCACAGCTGAAACCGATCTGTTCGATGAAAGGACCCGGACAAGCAAATCTTCCCACTGGAAGGAGAAAATTTCAGCTTCCGAGGTATGTTGTGATGATTGTTATTACTTCATATTCAAAATTTTCGATAAGAATTGAATGTACAACTAATTTCTCGGCTGTTTTATGCCACCAAAACCTCTTCCTGTTACGTTCACAGGATTTTCCTTCCCACCTCGCAAGAAGGGCTACAGTAGCCAACGGAATGGCCAGAGCAAAATCTGAGCTATCTGAAGCAAAAAAGTGGACAGAAGCACTAGCTTTGCGCGTTGTGGAATCCAGAGTAAGAGCAAGAGCCAGCAAAAAGGAAATTGCCAGGTTGAAGAAGTCTGTTGCGTGCCAGGATGAAGAATGGGCATTGGTCATTGACGAAGCAGAAAACCATCAGTATATGGAGGTGACTAGAGAACTGGAGATTGCGACGCAAGAACTGAGCAACATGAAACTTGATATGGCATCTGCTGTGGAAATGAAGAAGACGGCAGAGGAGGAAACCAGAGTACTGGAGCAGAGAATGGAGTCTTATTTGAAATCCATGGAAGAATTGGAGAAGGAAGCTGAAAGGGTTAACGAAGAGCATGTGCTCGTCGAGCTTGCTAGAATAGAGGCATCCAAGGAGTACAGGGGAATAGAGGTTCAGAGGAAGGCAGAAGCAAAGCGTTTCTCCCGAAAAATAGAGGAAGTTAAAACTAGAAAGAAGGATCTTATGAAAGAGGTCGACCATGCAAAGGAGCTTGAGACGAAGCTTGCCATCACTACTTCAGATCTTGATGTGTTACAGAATGAAGTGGTGCTTATCAGGGAATTCAAAAAGAATCTAGCAGCAAACAAGGGTAGCTCACGTAGCAAAGACAAACAGGAAATTGATAATATGCGTTCCTTGCAGACTTCAAAAGCTCAGCTAGAGACCGCAAAGAATGTACTAATCACACTTGAAGAAGAACGCTTCCGATTCATGTCTTCTATAAATTTTGTGAGAGAAGATATGAATTATATTTCCAGTGAAGTATCTCGAATGAAAAAATTAGGAGAGAAGACAGATAGAACAGTTCAGAATCTCAACTCCCAACTTCTGAGGGCTAAGTCTAAGCTGGAAGCTGCAAACATAGCCGAGAAAAAGACTAAAGCAATGACAAATAACCTCTCAGTCACACTGGAGAGCTTGCAAAGAAATGAGAGAGAAGCTAGAAAGCAATATGAAGAGATGGTAACAGAGATACAAATCCTCAAATCAGAAATTGAAAAAGACGAGTCCAACACATGGGGGACGAAGGAAAAATTATTAGATGCAATGCAAGAGCTTGAAGCACGCAAAGCATCAGAAGCAGTTGCACTCGAAAGGTTAAAACTTCTTTCTGAGAAAACCATGAAGCAGAGAGCTTCTCTCATGCAGAAAGGAACAGCAATAACGATATCAAGATTTGAGTATAACTACCTCATCAAGTGTGGAGAAGGAGCCCAAGAACTTGCAGACAGGAAGGTGGCAGCAGCTCAGGCGTGGACTGGAGCATTGAAGGCTTCAGAAAAGGAAGCACAGCTGCAAACCGAAATGTTGCATAGGGAACTACAAGGAGGGATCAAAGAATTGGAAGAGAAGGGAATTCATAGGCAGGACGAAGGGTCGACGATAATCAAGGGAGAGGAACACAAAAGAAAACAGGATGAAGAGTCTCATGTAGCGAAATCGATGTCGAAAGCGGCACCGCCTAGAATATCCTTGAAGGAAATCGGATCACATACAGCATCAAGGAGGTCGAGGACTCGTAGGAGGTCCACCGCACCAGGGAAAGCATCTGTAGAAGAAGTTAGAAAGCATCTCATTGCAGGTGAACTTGTGAGTGATCCCCAAGCAGCAAAACTGCATCTTGCAGGGACACCGCCCAGAATATCCTTGAAGGAGAATCTCGCAACACCCTCGAGAAAGTCCAATGTACAGAGAAGGACTTCATCGTCTGGGGTCCGGGTCCTCATCGGACCACCTTCCCTCGTGTCTAAACCAAGGAAGAAAGTAATGCCCAATGTAGTTAAATTTCTTAGAGCAAGGAGAGCCGGTAAGCAGAAATTAGATATTTGATTTCTGCAAGATGACATCCTTTTTCTTATTTACCTCTCTTGTATATGTATTATTAAAAAAAAAGAAAAGAAAGATGACATCCTCTTTCTTCCACAGGGCTAGCATCCTTGGTTGAAAGCTACACGCCATTTTTTGCAATTTAGGAACATTTCTTTCCAGTGCGAATGAAAATTAATTAATACGGGGGAAATTAAGATCACTTAGTTAAGAATTATAAGAAAACATTTAAATTTATATAATTCAATCAAATATTTAATGATAGATAGAAATACTTACAAGAAAAGGGTTTATCTAATAGGATTATGATTCAAATTATTGTTGTTGTTGTATAAACATTTCTTTTCATTGTTTCCCATATTTTCGTGATTCTTCTGCAGTATATTTTTTGATAATAATAGTTTTTTCATTTATTAGAATTTGAACTTGAATTACGAGTGTCGCCCTTTTTAACTGTTTTTCTATGGTAAGGTACTTTATTGCAAACCTCAATGAATAGAAGGGTATAGCTTTTTCTTGATATTGGTAATATATTTGTTTGGACTCAAACCTATTTTCGGTTATTTCTATCCTGAACTTTTAGATCAATGGGACTTCTTTTATTACTTAATATATTCTCTGATTAAGTGCAATAAAAAAATGAAGGGTAATATTATTTGATGGATATGATTTTCATATAAGTTATCAAATGAATGAAATTTATAATACTGAAAAAGTTACCTCGGTCAATTCCGTGTAGATATAAGTTATGCCATGCATATATTTTATATATATGAAAAGAAAGAAAGAAAAACTTAGCACTTGCGAATCCTGAAAAATGCAATGTCATGAAATATTTGAAACAAAAATAAGAGTATCCATATCTTTTTTTAAAAATACCTAAGATGTAGAAAAATCATTACGTTCCATTAAGAAACATCAGCTTAAAGATTAGACATGGGTTGATTAATTTATTGAAAAAACTTTAAAAGACTAACAGAATATTGGAATATATAATACAATTTCCATTGTTACTCTAAAAATAATTAATATTCTAATAATCATAATTAGTACCCTGTACTTTTGTCATCCATCAATTTTGTATTATAAGACGAAAACTAACCTCTTGCATTTCTTAATTTGATAGTATGATCTACAAATGATACCGTATATAGATAGATACATTGCTTACACAAACACATGCCAAAGAATGAATACTTTGCTTTATCTATTGCTTTCAATACCACACGAAATTGTTCCTCATCATGTCAACCTCCTGGCTCCTGCAAATCTATCATCACGGCTACCAAGTGCAGAGCAAGCAAGATGCCAGCATGTTTCTAAACAAATTTCTGCAAATATTTCAACACCAGTATCGCGAAGAATGAATGCTTAAAATATTGCCTTCCAACATCACACACGGCATTGTCATTCATCATGTCAGCCTCCCCTGCAAATCTAACATCATCATAGCTGGCATTTGCAAGGAAAGGAGGGTGACAGCATGTTATAAATACGAACACCGGAATCTCGTTGGAAAAGAATGGTGCTCTGCCTGTGTATCTGCGTCAAAACATATACGCATGATAGAAAGCGAGGACGAGCAGAATCTAAAATTGTACGAGAGAAGAAGAATGAGAGTCGTGTGTCTAGCTTTTAGACACAGTTGCCTTGCAAACAGGGCATGCATTCTTTCTGAGCAGCCATTCTTTTATGCAATACATGTGATAACCATGCCCACAGTCGAGCTTTCCCACTTCATCGTTTGCTTCGTAGTCCTCCTGGATAGGTATTGCACGCAGTCTCCGTCAGTACACAAACGAAGAGCAAAGAAAAAACCATGTATTCTGGGAAGGAAAGAGAACGCACTTGACAAATACTGCATTTCCTTTCCAGTTCGGTAGAAAATTGCCATGATGAACCATTGAAGACACTATTTTTCATTTTCCTAAGACAGCGAAATATTTCTTCCTCTCTCAAGCCAGTATTCACGTACCCTATCCTGTCACCTAACTCCAGCAACTCCTGTAGCCAAAAAAGACGAGGGTACAGGGATGATCTGATGGAGTCGTTTAATGCTCAGAAGTAAAAGTCGTGAGTATAAATCATCTACGTCATTCAATATCAAAGAGAACCCAGTACCTCGTATGACATATTATCAACATCAAGCCGCCAATCCCTATATCGGTCGTTCATATCCATATCACCCAACATCAATCTAGCTTGAAACATCATAATCTGTGGAAATTATCACCAAGTATCAATATTTTGATCCTTTTGTTGAAAATTTTGCCAAGATATAAGCATAAGTTTATCAAAACATGGACCATAGAACCATACATACACAATTTCAAATTACTCAACGAAATCTACAATGGCTAATTAGTATGAAGACTTAAAAGTGTAAGGTTACAAAGAAAACTAACATCCGAAAAAAAAAAATCATGAACCAAGTAAATGACAAAATTCAAAGCATAGTAAGCACATAAATTTCCTTCAGCCAGCTCTTTCAGTTCGTGTATCCACGTAGATTTGTTAGGAAAAAAATCGGGGGAGTCTTATGCATCCTTAAAGGTAGCATAAATTTCATGGCACCAAAATCCTTAAATCTTCATCATCAAGTCAATACATGGATGAGAAAATTTATACCTACAGATAAACATTTGTAACTAACAAAATATATGCTATTTCTTTGTGAAAGTGATGATAAATACCATAGAATGTCTCACATTTTATGGTGCAGGTGATGAAATGCATATACTATTAACTGCTATTTCTCTTTATTAATGAATATGGCATTAAGCAGAACAGACTGTCAAAATAAAAACCAAATGCCCTTGTCTATAACGTTGGAACAATGCCACATTAAATCAACAAGAAAGGTGGCAAATAAGAATAGATATTACCAACAGCAGATAATGTAACTGGTTCCCTTTTCTTATAAGACCTAAACTAGAAAAGGAAACTTACACCTCGAATACATACCAAAGGTTATGGAGATCAACAATTAGAAAAATGAGAAACCGCATGGTTCAAAAGAGAGCAGATACCAGTTCATACAGCTGATCAACACAAATGTTTGTCACCTGATCTATCAAGTTGTTGGTTAATGATTTTTCAAACATGAAAAACTACAATAATAATATGAGAAAATTGTGTTTGAGATTTTCATTGTTTCTATGGCATTCCACAAGAAATCTCAAAATGAAAGATTGGAAATCTCAAATATCATAAACCACAAACAAGACACTAACAAATGCAAAGGTACAATAATTTCCTGTGAATTATAGATAGATGCCTGCAAGAGAAGTTTGCATCAATGGAGGATAAATGAGAGAATCATTTTAGTGGTTTGCTCATATCCTAAAAAATTATAGGTGCATTTGAAAAGAAAGATTTGGATGGCACTAAAAAGAGAGAAAGAACGAAAGTTAAGTGGGAAGAAACAAAAAAATAAAATATTTGAATTTATAGAATCAGAAAAAGAATACAAATGTAAACAGAAATAGAGAAAGATGACTCTTGCTACTGACCTTGCATAGAATTAACTTCAATTGTCTACAAAATGGGCACAATAAAAGATAAATTTCTTATTTAAACCGTACATATATGGATGAACTTTATTGTCCAAAACCTATGTAATTGTAATATAAGCTTACTTCAAGATAGCACGTCTTAGTGATCTTTTTGATTCATTTTCACCTATAACTAGCTTATCCAGTACTTTTCATACACTTAAAATCACATAGAACCCATGTTGTATATAAATCTCATCGAGATGCATAAATATTATTTCTGAAAGGCATGAGATCATCATGTCAGACCCAAGTAGGCATAGTGTAGTACTCCATGAAAGAGAAAGTGATTGGACTCGACGGGGAGGGGAATAAAAGAAAAGGCCTTTGTACACCGATGATTGCTACATTTCCCATCGCTTTATAATCTTCTAGTAGTTAAACATCTTCAACAAACTACGTACACATATCTTTCAATCAATTAAATACAGTTGCAATTTAGGTTCTCGGTAACAAATGCATAAGACCTAATGAGAAGGAAGGCACTGATGAAGACAGTTTCAGACGTTTAATCCACCATCAAAGAAAGACAGAATCAAAGCAATGAAGTACTTCAAAAAATAGTGCTAACAAAAGCAGAAGAAAATATAGAAAATAGACATCAGAAAAACACAGAACTAGAGTTATTTTTTCATATGCCTAAACCAGAAATTAATGAAAAAAGACCCAAGGAGGAAAAAAAGACATCCAATTATGGTAATTGCAAAAAACTTATAACAATAATAAGTATGCTATTCTCACAATCATAGCAATTAAAACAACATTTGCATCCTATCGGCTAAAAAATAGCACGAGAGAAAAGAAAAAGCACGTCTTGTTTTGAATGATCAGAAAAACGCACGTCAAAGCACGACTCTAATTGTTTAAGCGATCCAAGGAAAGAATAAAATGGGTATTCGACAGAGTTCAACCACCTCGTCCAGTCCTACAGGAGACCGGCGGATTCTCCTTGCTCTGTGTAGATGTCTTGGCGGAATCAGTTCAGACCCAAACATCGGCACTTCAAAAGGCGACTGCGGTGAATCGAGCAACGAAGACAGCTGCTCTGGATTCGCGCTGCCCCCTCCTCTCCCGGTGAACACATCCTGAACACCAGGATAATCACGTCAAACGGAACCAAACCAGGGACAAATTTCATTTATGAGACAATTTTCCTGAAGAAAAGGACCTTTGATTGAATCCTCTCCGCCTCCGTTATCAGTCCCCGCCCTCTACTTTGCTGAAACGATGGTGCGACGCAATCCACGGAGGCGTCTGCAGCGGAAGAGAACCCCATCCCCGGCGCACACCACATGTCCGCCGCAGCCCCTGCCTGATTCTTCCTCTCCCGCTCATTCTTCTTAACCTTACTCTCCTTCTTCCTACTCCTCGACCTCTTCCCCTGCCAGTCGGCCGACGACCTCACGGCTGCCGCTGCCGCACTCGCCGTCGCCACCGCTGGGGTGTACACCTGCGACGACGAAGACGTGGAGCAACCCAGCCCCCGGAACGCCGCGGCCGCAAACCCCTTCTTCTTAACCCGAAGACGCCTGGACGGAGGGGAAGAGATCGGCATGCGGTCCATTTCGGTGTGGATCTGGTGATGCGGGAGCGATTCCTGTCCCTGGGGAAGGAGTATAAGGTTGCGGAGGCGGCGGCCGTGGTCGGAGACGGATCTTCTGGTCGCGGCTATGTCGTCGCCGTCGTGGTTGTCCGGCATGGCGGTGAGTAGGGTTTGGAAAGAGAATGGAGGGGAGGTGGAGTCCAGCGGTTCACTTGCAGAGCGGAGTTTTGTCTTGTTCCTAGGAAGTTTTTTATTTTTTATTTTTTGAAAAATGGTTTCGGTCTTTGGAATTGGCGAATGAGAGGAATGGAAGGACGGAGACCGGGGGGGGGGGGGGGGGAGCGGTGATTGGGAGGAACGGTGGCGGTGGTGGTGGTGGTGGTGGTGGGATTGGCGGAGGAGAAGGTGGCGGTGGTGGTGTTTTGACGGGAGGAGACGTGAGATTTATTTTTGAAACTAAAAATCGGCGTCATCGGTTTCTTATTAATTAGATCAGTTCTGTTGAAAGGAAAATTATTATAAAAAACAAAACTTTGGAAAGAATAAGACTTAATTGAGTAAAATATTTCGATGGATAAGGTGCTGCCAGACAAGGCAGCCTCAGCGTCATGGTCGATGTTCAACTTTTTCTCCTGATCAGAAATGGGGTATCATTTTCAGATTTTCGGCGCGTCCTGAAGGTCATTTTCCCTTTCTCAAATTTACCTTACCGGAGATGGATCTGATTTGTAAATCCATTGTTTCTGATTTTCTTTACGACGTTAATGGTCCGCTACTTAAACTTGCAGCGAGTAAGGAAATTTATAAGGCTTGTCGTCAAATTTAAAATTTTAGATTTTTATACGCTGTAATTTTAAGGTAACAAAACATTTGTTATTTTGGAGTACTATATAAAATTATTTTAGAAATTTTCTTAATTCTACATTAAATCTTGGAATCAAATTTTTACCACTTAAAAAAAGTTAAACTCTGGAATAATATTCAAAATCCCGGAAAAGTTGTGATACCATTTGGTAATGATATTTTCAAAGCTGTGATTGTATAAAATCAACGCTTGCCCCCAAACAAAGTCAAAAGTTTGAACTAATTTTTAAAAATCTTCAACTCTTCTTTCGTCTACACGTCAACGATTCTCCTTCAGATGAAGTAGAATTCCGTCCACGAACATCAGTCTTATCGTCTTTTAGATGCATCATGATGTTGATTCTACTTAAATTTAAAAAGTCAAAATCGTTGTATCCATGGAAAATGTTTCTTGCATGTACGAAACCGTAGATACATTACGAGGAAAAAGTAATAATATGAATATGATCATCGGTTGATTATAAATATACAATAAAATTGTAATTTAAAATAAACAAGTATTATAATTAATTTAATAATATTAAACTTAACTAATTTCTATTAAATTTCAACCATTGATTCAGAAAATCATACGGTCAACTTTCCTTGTTTTCCGTTCATGAAAAAAGATTCCACCGGATATTTCTTCCCATTCAAGCAAGGGACGTTTCATACCCCCCGACAGATAAAACCATGAACTCTTCTTACCCCCCTTCCCAATCAAACCTGAACGTTTCCACGTTCCTCTTAAGATTCGTCCACGCCCATCGTCATCATCCGATCTCATTGTGGGTCGGAAGAAAGAAGCAAGCAAAGCAAAGCAAAGCAAGCTTTAAAGAATTGCTTTGGAAACAGACAAACGAGGTCTACCGTGGTTTGATGAATTGCTTGCGTTAAAGAAGAAGCGGCATTCCCCATCCACCCACCACCCACCCATGATTCATGATTGAATGTGACGGCCTTCCCTCCTTCCCTTCCCTTCCCTTCCCTTCCCTTCCCTTCCCTGTTTAGACGCAAGTCAAACACAGCAAGTAGTACAAACAGCAGTCGTTGCCCACCATAAATGGAATATTGTTTGGTACGTTAGGTCCGTCAGATTTCTACCTACTCCTCTTAACACATTAATTATATAATACATCCAAACAAAGTGACCGAACCTCATCATTTCGCAAGTAAATTATTCAGACCTCTCTTAATCTCATTGGTCCACGGATTTCTCATTTGCCTAAGAGATTCCAAGCAAGAAAACTAATGCGGACATTGTCCTTGCTAACGTGCTTTACAAGCAAGGGGGGGTTTGTGCACTCGGAATCTTACGGAATTGAAAATATTTTCCGTCAGATTCTGAGTTAGTGGTGTTTGTGCATGTTGGAATTCAAATTCCTTGGGAATTTGAATTCCAAACATTAACAAAAGTTGGGAAAATGAATTCCAACCTAAAAAGGTCGGAATTCATTTTCCGACATTCGGCCCCTCGCATCCCGCTCGTCGTCCTCGCCCGCACGGTCGTCGTCTCGCTCGTCGCCCTCGCCTGCGTGCTCGTCGTCTGGCTCGTCGCCCTCGCCTGCGTCATCGTCGTCTCGCTCGTCGCCCTCGCCTGCGTGTGTCGTGTCACTCGTCGCCCTCGCCTGCATGCTCATCGTCCTCGCCTGCGTGCTCGTCGTCCTCGCCCGTCACCCTCGCCTGCACGCTCGTCGTCTCGCTCGTTGCCCTCGCCTGCGTGTGTCGTCTCGCTCGTCGCCCTCACCTGCGTGCTCGTCGTCTCACTCGTCACCCTCACCCGCACGCTCGTCGACCCCTCGTCGATTCCCCCACGCGCTCGTCGGCACCAACACTTTCAAGTATCGAAAGTCTCTATTTCTCCTGAACGAACGCAGGTATGTGGTATCGCAGATTTGCGTTGATTTGAGAAATTTGTTGATTCAACATTTTATTTTGTTTTGGTATGCAATGATCTAGTTTTACATTGATGTGTTGGAGTGTTGGGTTCGACTCAATTTCTTTCCAGTAACCATGAACATTTCGAGATATTTGCTAGGTATGTGTTGATTTACTTAGTTAAGCATAATATCTTTTGTAATTTGTTTTCCAAAAGAAGAATATCTATGGGTTATGCGTGTGAGATCATCACATCAGGAATACTACTAGATTATGTAGTTGGTATCAATGAAATAAACCAGCCTTATCAATCAGAAAGTTAAAGTGCTTATAAATTTTTTGTAATATGCCTTTTTTTTGATCATTACGAGGAATATAAAATTTATAATTATCCTTTTGTTGTTTTAAATATGTAATATAACGGGAAAGTTATCAATTTCTGTTATGTTCTGATTTATTTTATATAATGATATATTTAATTAATTGATAAATGATATATAAATATTTATTTTAATAATATATTCATTTATTAATGTCAACAATTCATTAATAAATTAATTACATTTTCACTAATTATTTTAAGTCAATACTTAATTTTATTAAAAATCAATTTTATTCAATTCCCTCCAATTCTGTCACGTGCACAAACACCTAGAATTCAATTTACGTCAAATTCCTGAACGTGCACAAACACCCAGATTTTGAATTCTTTCCGTCAAATTCTGTAGAATTCAAATTCCGTTAGAATTCAAATTCTGCGGAATTCAAATTCCAAGTGCACAAACCCCCCCCAATTGGCTAAAGTAGTGCTTCAAAGGCAGGCTTGGTACATTCATCCCACGGTGGATTTCAAAATGCCTTCCTCCCAAGCTTGATCTATATTCATGAAAACACTGTTACTGCCGGGAAGATTATTCATGGCATGACGGGCGGAGGCAAAGATGCAATGGGTTTCACGCTGAAGGTTGATATTTCCAAGGCATTTGACATTGCGGACTGGCATTATTCTTTTTGAGAAGAATGATGTCTTGGGTTGATTTCTAAGAAGAAGAAGTGAGTTGTTTATAACATTCTTCAAGTGCCACCGCTTCTTCTACCTACCATGTTGTTGGTTAAAGGTACCAAACATGGTCCCATTCATCTTTCCAGAGGTTGTCCCCCTATCCTCTCAAACCTTCCTAGAAAATCTAAAAGCCAAAGGTCAGCTAGAAAGGATTGAGATTGAACACCAATGAACTTGAACCAAAAAAATATTAGAATAACACTGCATAATCCACACAATTCCAGACACCTCGTAATACAAAATTATGTTTAATCTCATACTACCACAAATTAAACCAAATGGCAAATTTTGCTGGCATCATTTTAAGATCGATTCGAAGGAGAATGTGGAGCAAAATCTGCAATCCAAACACACCTTCGGCCATCCTCCTCCTCTATCCCTCCACATCTCATAGTTAATCTCATTTAACTTCAAATCTTTGCCAACTCTACCACCGTCACATAAGTTGTTAAATCTATGGAAGGCCAGATTTGATATTAGGTGCTGGCAAGGAAGAGAGGTGTTGATAAGCTATTTTTGAACTTTGACATCACTATTGTAAGATTTTGTGCATTTTGGGTGGACCGTCGTGATCGAAGTATTACAGTTTCTATCTTCTCTGAAGGAGAATCCTTCACCCACCTTATTGACCCTTTAAACAGATTGAAATTATATCCAATAATAGTTCGTATTTAAAGTTATATTAATTTTTTTTTTGCCACATCACTATCCATTTATTGGATCTAATGAGAAAAGCAGAATATAGGTGGATGTAAAAAACAGAGTATACATGGAAGGATGGATTTTCATTTCTAAAGGTTTTTTTTTTTTTTTACAATGTTAAGATATTTTCTGCGTGTTTGAAATTTTTTATTTTTTTTTCCTGAAAGTGGAGGCAGTGAACCTAAGATGGGATAAATTTGAATGTATTACAGGGAAATTTATATGTTGTGATCCTTGCCAAGTAATCTTCCATAAAATAGTATTTTTTATGTAAATTGCACCTTAAGTGCATCAAGAGAAAAATGATCATAAGCCCAATTAGATTGTGGCAGTGAGCAGCCCATAAAGCACAGTCCAAAAACTATCGAGATCTTATTTCAATCGACGACACACAGGGAATTTATTTCTTTCTAGGAAAAATATGTATTTAGAGGGAAACCAAAGAAAGAAATTAGTCTTTTCTGGTAATCTCAATTCTACTTTAAATACTGCACCAACAAACATACTTTGTAAAATTCACGTAAAATCAATCATAAAAGGCTTGAGGTTTGTTGGAAAAGTGACTTGAATAATTAAAATATGGCAGCAAGCAACTTTGAAATGGAAATTTTTAAGAAACAAAAAAGATGATTCTGACAAGGTTTTAGATGTAAAATATTATTCCCCACCGTAAAATATAATGATTTGAGATGTATTTTTTGATAAAAAAGAAAAAACATTCTCGGGACGTTAATTTTTATTTACTTTTCAAATGCACAGAGCACTCCCTACCCCACTCACAACGCAACGTGCACACCCACAGCTGAGGGCAGCATCCCATGGGCACATGCATTTTGTTTTTGTTATTATTATTTATTTTACGACAATATTATATTAAAAACAAGCTTTATTGTAGATACCACGGCCGAAATGTTCGGTTGAATAATCGTCATCCAATAAAACGAGTCGTGTCAGTGACTTAATTTGAACACGCAAGTCAGCATTATGCGATTTTAATATATTAAATGTAAAATTTATAAAATCTAGGAATTTATACTGATACGAGTATATCGTTTCTACAAATAATATATTACTTTTAATATAGTCTCTTAGATTTTATAAATTTGGTCTATTGACTTTGTAATTGGTATATCAAAAAATGCAGTCTAATATAAGTTGATATGATCAAATTTTACTGATATCTTTAAAAACAGCCGTAACCAGTAAATAAAGTTTAACGATATCGATATTGTCTTTGGAGTTGAAAAAGTAAGTCGTAAAGGACATTACAATTTGATTTAAAGAATACACAAGTACTTAATGATTTGCAGCAACTTCTGCACATAAACATCCAAGGGATTTAAATCGAATAAATTAGGAATTGAATATGTAGAATGTAAGTTTAACAAAAATATAAATAACGAGAAAGACGTACAATTAGATGGCTATAAAATTGAAACTTTTAAGTACTTAGCATCAATAATAAATAACAATAGAGAAATTATAAAGGTGTTACTGGTAAGATTCAAGTAGGGCCGACGAAAATGGAAAAATACTTCTGAAGTGTTACGTAGCAAAAGAACATCCTTAAAAGTAATTAATTTGATTACTTATACATGTACATATAATATTTAACTTAAGTAATGGATGTGTTAGTTGGCCTACCTCTCATCTTAATTCACACATAGAATATTTAACAATAAATTTATTTGCTAGAAATTAATAAATTAAAATATTTTTCCATACAATTTACACATGCTTTAGGAAATACCGTCGGTTGTGATATATATATACATATATATATATATATATAATAAAGGTAGGATGATTGTAGGAAGACGATCGTTCCGTAAAGCTTTACAATAACCCAACCCGTGTAATTATTAACGGTAACCATCCATCGTCCATCGACCATGCATATAGGGATAACATTATACCGTAGACAGCTTCGGCTAATGACGTGTGTCATGGGGGAATCCCGGTATCTATCGATCTCCACATATACATATATATATTACAAAAAGAATAGATGATCACATCTTACAAGTCTAAAAGCTTAAATTTACGATCAAAGATAATGTCCCCTGCATGAATGAAGATAGACTGTGCGATTGAACCACGATCTTAACTAATCCAAAGAGCAAGACCGTCGTCATCCGCTTTCTCCACAACGGCACCCTCGTGAATCGAGCTGTCGTCGATGGCGCGGCTAAGCTCCAAGGAGGAACGGAAGAAGACAAGCGCGAGTCTCTCGTGCGTGGTGGTAGGCCTTCTGCGTCAATTCCAAGGAGGAACCACCACCACCACTCAAGCAAGACCACTATCTACACCCTTTTGTATCAATCAATCATTCAGTAATAGATAGATAACCATAGAGAGACGAGTCGCGGTCTTCCGATTCCAGTTGATGGCGATTAATAAAATTTCCTCTCTTATCCGCTCCAACCCTTCCGTACCCAATCGCTCCTTTCCCTTCTTTTCCCTCTTCTACACGCCCGCCCTCTCCACGCCTTAACATCTTTACAGGGTGTAAGTAAATATATCATAAAAGGTAACGAATAATCTACCTGCCTAAGATCTGTAATATTTATCCAAAATATTGATACGAACAAATAGAAGTGGCACTTCGATGTTGCCGTTTTTTATACTTCAAGGAGAATAATTACTACTGTTTCTGTCCAGCATTTTTTGTCGTAAGTGTACCAAGAATTTTAACGGACAGGATAGATTTTTAATATTAATTATTTAATTTAAAATAAACAATATATTTAAATTTAACGTAAAATAATTATTTTTCGTGAAAACAAATAAAAGTAACATAAAATTTTCCTTCATGTCATGTCACCTGCAGGTACGAGATCTTACTTTCCAGCACTGCACAGACCACCGTATCGATACCATGGCGGTGGACGAGGTGGAGTAACGATCGGACGGGAAGACCAAAGTAATTCGAAATCCGCAGAAAGACAACCCAAATCGAGAGACAATAAGATCTCATGGAAGACGATAGAATCAAACCATTCTAGACCATAGAATCGAGCCAGAAACCCACCGAAAGCGGCAGCGGCGGCGGCGGCGGAGGTGACATCAGCAGCAGAGAGATGGACACGGCCACCACCACCGGCGGCGTGGCGGTGTCGACGGGGATGGCGTCGTCCACCTACGCGGACTCGGTCGACTCCTCTCCCCGTAGTCGCGGCGGCGAACCGTGGGACGAGACCTACACATCCTCCGCCACCGCTTCCAAGCTTCGGTTGATGTGCAGTTACGGCGGCCACATCGTCCCTCGTCCTCATGACAAATCCCTCTGCTACCTTGGCGGTGAGACCCGGATCGTTGTCGTCGAGCGCCACACCACCCTCTCCGATCTCTCCTCTAAGCTCTCCCGCTCCCTCCTTGCGGGTCGGTCCTTCACCCTCAAGTACCAGCTCCCTTCCGAGGACCTTGACTCCCTCATCTCCGTTACAACCGACGAGGACCTTGACAACATGATAGAGGAGTACGATCGGATCGTCGCTGGTGCCAGCGGGAAGGCGTCAAGACTTCGCCTTTTCCTCTTCCCCGTAAAGGTCGAGTCGCCGTCTCCGTCGTCTTCGTCAATCGGCTCCCTCCTGGACGATTCCAAATCAGAAACCTGGTTCGTCGACGCCCTTAATGGCGCTATTGGGATGGGCGTCGTGCTCCCCGGCGGTCTCTCCGGTGATTCTGCCGCTTCGTCCGTCAACTGCCTCCTAGGGCTCGACGACGAGTATAATCTCTCCGTCGCTGCCCATCCGGTTGCAATTGCAAATAGTGCGTCTTCGGAGCAAGGAGGTGACCTAAACAACCATCAGCATCTCCTCCACCAACACAGCAATCATCACCATGTTCAACTTCCACGGCCTGATTCATGTGGGAAGCTCAAGCAAGGTCAGGATGTCCATTCCTTGCCAGATTCACCAATGTTGGACACTACATCCTCGTTCGGATCGACCTCCTCGGCTCCGTCGCTGTCACATCTTCCTCCAATCCGTGTAAGGCCCGATGATCAGAGCCCAGACAAGAGGGGATTCAGCGGTGGAGGATTGGACGAGCACTTCTCGCAGATGAATCTCCAGAAGCAGGAGGAGGGTTTTAAGGATGGGAGGTTTGGGGGAGTTATGCATCATCAGAATTTTGCTGTCGCGGTTCCGATCGGGGCTGTGGTGGTTAATCCTTCACCTTCGGCTATGCCCGCCGTCACGTCCGTTGTAGCTACTCCCGTTGCTTCTGCGTCTCCTACGGAAAACCCTAATCACAGTGGCAGGGCGTTTTCTTCAGATGACGATAAATCAGATCATTTGGGCGTGAGGAAACCACCCCAAGCATCTCTTGTACAACCGCACAAGACCAGCAACGCTATTGACTTCTCCACCTCCGAGAGGTACTGGTTTGGATTTTTGTTCTGTTTTTTGGTGAGGGTGAAATGTTCTTTTTCTTTTGCTCTTTCGTTTCTAATTGATCTCGTTGATGTGTCTCCTTTGTTCTTCCTTTTTCCTTGTGCTATGATTATTTGTTTAGGCCCGTCTACCATCAAGAGAGGACTAATTCCCCAGTGGCGGCCTGGAACACCATCTCCGACTCGAAACAGGAAGTTCAAAGCTCTACATCAGAATCGAACTATAGAGTGCAGGCGCAGGTTTCGGAACAGGGCCACACCTTGCCTGTGCAGACAGATCATCTTCAGCAGCTGCAGCAACAACAGCAAAAACATCATCATCAGCACCAGCAGCAATACATTCAGGCTTCTCATTTTGTCCAGCACCACCCTTCCAATCCAAACTCTCTATTGTTACCTCATCCATCCGCACCCATGATTCCGATGCAGTCTTCTTACTACCAGATGCATCACACGATTCACCCACAGCAGCAATTGCCTCAGACTCATTCCTACAATTCCCAAATCCCCATGTACTTTTTGCCGGTCCAGCAAAATCCAGCTTACGCTGTGCCCATTCAGCAGCCAAATTTGGTCGATGGATCTATGGTTCCTTCTTCCACAAAGCCTATCACTCCTGATCCCAACCAAATTCCGCCGCCTCGAGGGATTGCTCCTCAGAAATCTGAATTTGCAGCAGCAAACGTCTACCGGCCAAGCGCTACCACCGCTTCTGTAGTGCCACAATCATCTTCAGCCCCTCAACTCGTCCGTATGGGTGATCAAACTCGTCAGTTCATCGGCAGCTACCACCCTATGCAAAACCATCCATCTCATTCTGCTGCAGCTCCTACCTATAGTTATGAGTTCTCCAGTCCAATTCCTTCACAACAGATGTTCTATAATCAAGCCGGTTCGAGTCCGCTGCCTCCTCACTTTCAGGCAATAAGCTCTGGTGCTACCATGATCTCAGATGCCCAACCTCAGTTGCTACAGCAGCAGCAGCAGCCGCCTCCTGATGTGAAGCAGTCCCGATCTGCTTCTTGACCGACTGTAAGTAAACAGGCAATCAAGAGAAAATTTTGTGTAATCAGGAGTCTTATAGGATTGTTAATGATTTTTGTTCTTGTTGTCTTTATGCTTGTATGAACGTCTCCTGTGTCTATTAATATTGGTATTTTGTCTCTGTTCTGTTCGTCAGTCTAGGATTAGAAATAAGGAAACTTGCGTTTGGGTGTTCTCTCCTTCAGATGCTTTGTCTCTGTCCACTGGTCTTGGGTCACCACCTTGTGACATACTTCAATGGTGGTTTCGTTCATTGGTTGTCTCTTAATAAAAATTTATTGCAGAGTTATGTATGTGAAGAAATATTGCTGAATTCTGTATTTTTTTGTTTATAGTGAACAGCACACGTCTATTTCTTTCCTCGTCTCCTCCTTGAAGTTGAAGAGAGGTTTCATTCCCCCCCATTGAGAGTGCTTAAATACTGAAATGGTAGTTTGTCTGATACCATTACTGCCGAATCTTATAGCACACGGAGAAAGACCAACTTCGTTGATTCTTTAGGATTCTGTGTTCAAAAGATAACCACTGTTTAACTTTGTCTTCAAAAGAAAAAAAAAAAAAACGATCATCTGACGGACGGAACCAAGCTACCCAGTGATTAACCTTGGCGGATGGCATCCTTTTAGTTTGCCTTGTTGAGGAGCCAAAAAGCGAGCTTTTCGTTTGCCATCAAAGGGAAAAGAAGAAGAGGAAGAAGAAGATTTGTGATTGGCATGCATGTTCTTTTGTGCCAACTCAGGGTCCGGATGTGCCGCTGGCAATGCATGTGGTCTTGCCTGAAGCTTTTGCATTTCGAGCGCAATCATGGTGGCCTGCTCTCTCTCCCTCTCCAGTCTTCTCTCCTTGTTTACTTATCTTAATCATGGCAGGGACATTGGCAAATGGCAAGGCTAGAAAGTTGTTATACTTCTTCTGTGGGTGCTGCTTGCCACTGGAAAGTTCTGCCTTCATCACCATTACCGATTAATCTAAATTCTTCGTGGACTGCTTGCTTGAGGAAAGGAACATGGATAGATTTAAACGCAATAACCCAGCAATTAAATGGTCATTGACATATCAATCCTATTTAGCTTGAGTAGGCTTGTACGTCTCGCCAAGATTCAAATTTAGATGATAACATCTTCTTATCAATTTCAAAAGAAATGAGCTTTTCACACTATCATAAAGTAGTAAACTGACCAAACAATTAAATGGGACGAAAGATACAGTGATTTATAGCGGTTAGATCACATCGCAGCATTAACGTTGTATGTTTGATGGCAGGGGCAAGGAAGATGACCAAATCAAGTTTCGTACTTTCTTTGAACATTTGATTGAGATAGTCAGTCAGAGGCCGAATATGTAAGTCCAAGCATAACACACCATATTAGTTTAGTTGTAACATTCTTTTTATCATTTTAATATTTTCAGTTCAAATAAAAATATTTTTAAAGGTAGGTATAGAAATAATCTATTTTCCGAAAAATTAACACTAACATATTTAAATACAATAATAGAAATATTTATTGTCAAATGATCTTTAGCATATGCACTTGGGTGTTATCATTCACTCCATAGGAAAATTGATCAAAAGAGATCCCGTCTGCAATTGCAGCATCATCAATGGCTGGTCCATCTCTCTCTCTCTCTTCTGGACAAGGCGATCTACAGATGGGGCCGAAAGAATATATGCTTGCTCAGAAACCTCAAGCTTCGTTTTTATGAACGCCGATGACACACTTGGGGAACACATATGGCCCATGAGGACATGCCTCGTTTCTTCTACCAGCATCCATTACATTTACACATGATGCGACAAGCCGGCCAAGTGGAGTTCTTGTGTTTAGTGAAGCAGAATTAAGAAGATCACATCTACTACGTTGTTATTTCCTTCTCTGTTGCTTTCACTTGGAGCCAAGCTTCCTTCCATGGGTACTTGAAAAAGTTAAGTCTTTGTTTCTTCAGATTCAAGATTATTAACAGTACATGCTTTTAAACTTCTTGAAAGAAATTAAGATTAGCAGTTTTTGTTATCAAAAAAAGATTGATTGTGATTAAAGAGATGTGATTTGCTAAGACCGTGATTGGATCCCATAAAGACAATCAAAATGCAACAACTGTTCATGACTTGCCAACTGCATATATAATTGATCTTTTATCATATTATGAGATGAAGGAAGAATGTTTTAAATTCAAATTTCCACAAAAGCATTAACAACGCCTAATGAAAAGAACATTCAAGGAAAACATCTGTCAGGTACGTACTTTTGCCACCTAGACACCTAATATTTTGATATTTAAGAGCACTCATATGCTTGTAAATCTTTTATATTAATTGTTATCATTTATTTGAGCTCAGGTGTATTTTAATTAAAGGGTTTATCTCATCCCTTTCAGGTTTTTTGGTTAATGAGATAGCATTGCTAAATTAACTTAATATTCTAATGGGCGTCAAGCATGTGGTTTTTAGATGGATGTCAACTTATATATCTAGGTGCTTTAATGATCTACTACTACATACATACATACATACATACATACATACATACATACATACATACATACATACATACATACATACATACATACATACATACATACATACATAATAATATGTATGTATGTATGTATGTATGTATGTATGTATGTATGTATGTATGTATGTATGTATGTATGTATGTATTCAGATGGATGTCAACTTAATTATCTAGGTTGGAGAGGTGGCTTGATAACCAATTCATACATATTTACTCAAGGCTACTTTCAAGTGCTTTTGTGAATACAAATGCATGCCAAGTGTAAGCTTTTATGAACATAAATGAATGCCCTACACTCATATTGGTCATTTGTGTGACTTGAAAATTTTATGTTTGTACTAATCAAAGATCAATAAAATGTGCATATTAATTTGTCCACTCACATGCAAGTTTATTGGTCATATTTTGAGTTCGTATTTTGTGCTAATCATGCCCATGCAAATAAATCACTCATGGACCTGTACCTTTGTTGAATCATGGCTGAGACTGAAATCTTTAGTTGTTAATCGATCACGTAAAGCATAACTTCTGACAAAACATTCTATTCTACAACTGAATGAATGACAAGATCATGCACTAGAATATATAATTAAGAAAATTTTCACCATCTTTTCTGTGAGTTCGAACTCTATGGAAATTAATCAAGATTTAAAACCTTTAGGATACTTCACGAATAAAAGAAAACTGAATCAATGAATCTGATATAAGACAAGGTCAACAGATGTCTTTTGAAGGATAAAAGGTCAAGTGCGTCTAATTATATGGGATAAAGCCCTGGCCTGGAACATCCTCACTTGCAATAAGGAGATGAAGGTAAACTTGGTTGACGATCATGAGCTGCACCAACAGCATCAACGTCAGGTTAGAGTGATACTGTTGATGACGATGAACTACCATATCGACGTCGATGAGCTTCATGGCGAAGACGTCGACAAAGTGCATGTTGGTGTGAACAGTGACGATGACAACTGTTAGTTCAGCATCGGCAGGCTTGCTGAGACGACAACAGATGGACTGGAGCAACAGTGTTAACGACGACAAGCTGCAAGCACTTAATCGTCGACAAGGATGGGCTGTGCTGACGTTGATGAACTTAATTTAGCGACGAAATATAGTAAAACGGTGATGAAGGTGGTGGTCAGAATGTGGATAACTTGATCCTAGTGTTGTGATTTGTAAACATAAGAGGTGGATGTTGATGGCTTAGCGTATAAAGTAAAGAAAGAGGAAAAATAAACAAAGAAAGAAAGTGTGAGGTTTTAAAAGCAAATGATTATAACTAAAGGAAATTAACGTATATAAACTTATTAATTTCATTCTTCATTTAAACATGTAGAACTATTGTAACTTATTTATATGTTGAGTGTTATCTCCCTATTTCAACCTTGGACGTCCTTCCATTTCCATCATTTGTCTTCCGCGTAGAAAGCTAGCTAGGAAACCTCTCTCTCTCTCAATTCAGGAATTACCACCATTCATCCATTCTTGTCCATGTCTATCTCGTTTCCTTTTACTCCTCTTTTCTTGTAGCCATGCATATATATATATAGTGGCATTTAAATACATGTAATTTTGGTAATTATTCAACAAGGTATTAAACATAACATTCAATTCTTGTTCCCCTCTCGTTATATCATTTTTTTTGTCAACCGTGACCAATGCTTTGAATCTTCACGAATTGCTTACCTGAATTTACTTTCTTTCACATCAATGGTAGATGACTTGATTTCTGCATAACTTACAGGTTCTGTGGTGTGATTACAAACTATCGGGTATGGAACCCATAGGATGTTAATGTGAACTTAAAATGTAATGAACACTTCCTCTTATCACGTCAATCTCTTTAGATATATTCTTCTAAATTATAATAAGTTGTATCAAAGTTAAGCACACAATCCAATCGAACCCATTAAAAGAAGTGACTTTGAGGCCCAAGTAATGCTCAAATGCCTAAGTGGTCCATAAATAGGGACGTCAATTTTGAAAGTATGGAAAATTTGTTACAAGCTATTAAACATTAGACTAATAATTTCATATCGATAGTATAAAATATTGACATGGATTTAAAATGAAATAAGTTCTCCTCCTATCACCCTAAAAGATTGATTTAATAAGAGAGAAAGTTTATTTCATTTCAAGCTCACATGAACATTCTATACTACTGATGAAATTATCGACCTATACTCAATAGTTTGTAACAGTAATAACTAATAGAAATATGTTGGAAAGTTGAGTCGTCCTTCTCTCCTCCTCCTCCTCCTCTTTCAACGTAAAATTGGTCATAATCGGAAATAAGATGGAAAGTTGAATTCTTCTGCTTGTTAAGCTGGTCCACAATGACATTTCTCGTAACTCTACGATAAATACAAATAGTCAACGATCAAAGCATCGATCTTCTTCTCAACTGCACATGGATGAAGCCTTTTTTCCCCGCCGGCAGTTCAACTCTTCAAATACCAAGGCAAATCAGGCGATCGTAGCAAGTTGTTCTGACTCAAATAGCCAATAAATTAAGTTATAGTGTTGCTATAAAAAAAAGGCATTTTCACAATTAATTTCTTGGTTGGAATGATGCATCGCTGGGTATGGTAGATGCTGGATTTGCATTTTTATATAATCGATTAATTTTGATTTGGTTGTGTGTGTGTGTGTGTTTTTTTTTAAATGAAATTGGGAACTGGTGTTGCTTTAAATATTTATGAGAAAAGCTTGCCATGACTTAGTACAATAATTAAGTATGAGATACGTCTATTATTTTTATCAAAAGGCATGTATAACTGATCGGTTGGTCAACTTAACACAGATAATCTTTTATTAACTTAGAAGAAAAAAAATATTGATTTAAATTTAGACAAAAACATTATCGATATAATCAAACTAGCTCATAGATTGGTCGACGTAGAGACGGATCAACAGATAACAATAAAACAAAATTTGAAGTCTTTATCGACGTTAATTTCGACCTGATGGACTGGAGAATATGTCGGCGAATTAATGCATCATATTCGATTTTCAGTCCAGGGCAATCTAACAGATTCGGTGCATCAATATGAAGCGCAACGTTTCATTATTTGCCTTCCTTATCTATTTAGTTCTCGGCTTGCCATTTATCAACGAAAGACACATTCCTCCCTGGGTCGTCGTCGCGTGGTCGACTCGTGCATTAGTCGAAGATCACCAAGACGATTCTTTACGATTTTCGATGACACGATGATTCTCGAGGTCTACGTTCTCGATCCACGGTCAAGCAATGATGCGCGCAAAACAAACAGACATCGACGTGATCAATATTTATTTATTTATTTTTACAAATGTGCGCTATAATATTATAACATAAATGTCAATCACGTATTCGAATGTCACGATTGAGGTGCTACCCACCCGAACTTTCCCTAGTCAGATCCCTAGCGCACGCGGAGACGGCTGGACGCATCGCGACCCGACGACCGCAGACGACGGGTTCTGTGGATAATTTTCTTTTCTATATTGAAGACGAAAACCAACCCTGCAACCAACACCTTTGACAAAAACTTCTGGTGTCCAGGACGTGCCCCTCCCCCTCTCTGTCTCTCTCTTTTTCTCCTCCTTCCGCCTCTTTCCACTCCGTTCCTTCTCCTCATTGAATCGCGACAACGATCGTTTCGTACTTCGTCAGGTAAAGCATGTATCCGCTATCCCATTCCTAAACGTTACTGCGCTGGTTTCGTTTTTTTTACTCTGTCTTCCTGCTGTTGCCGTTTCTTAAACGTTGATTCCTCATTTTTTTGTACGGAGGCTGTCTTTGGTTGGATTCTTTTCTTTTGCTTCAGATTGCCGTTTTTGTTAATGCGGAGGCTGTCTTCGATTGTTTGTGTGGTTCGATGTTCTTCTTTCTTCGTGATTAGTCTTTTTTTTTTCCCCGTGAGATTTCTTTTTCTTTTTCTCCTGCAACTTTAACTTTGGACGTTTTTTGCGGTTACTGTTTTCCGTTTCTAGAGGACGCGTATGTTTTTGGAAGATTGGTTCCTTCGCACCAATGTGTTCCGGAAAGATGCTTAATCAAAACAATTTGTTGTGCGACTGATGATGTTAGAGGACTATGGTCTATCTCAATTGTCGCCTTATAATTCCAAGTATCTATTGACCTTTAGTCAATTAGAAAGAGCTTAAGAAGGAAAATATGGAGCGGTGATGGAGGGAGAACCAGAACGATGCATTTTCTGTTAACTTTATTTGTTGTGGCATTCCAACCATGGAAGGTAAGGTATGCATTTGGGATAAGAGGTTCAACAGTGGAACGAATATTGGAGCCAGTATCACACGGAACAGTTGCACCTCGTCGATTAATGGAAAAGAAGTACAAATAAGTTGAAAACAATTGGACACATTAGCTTCATGTGTTGCAGATCAGAGTATCCTTTATGAGGAGGTTCTATAGGTCTTCTTCCCATGGAAGATTCTTTTTTAACCAGTAAGGGTTACCAATGGAAGTGGAAGGTGTCTCAACCATGTCAATTGTTTCAAAAATATAGCATGAAATTTATGTTTTTAAATCTCTGATCAAACACAAAGACTTGTTGTCTGCTTTTTCTGCAAATTATTGTCTGCTATTCTTTCATCACTATTATTTTCCGTTTTCTGACTCCTCTCATGACGGGAGAAAATGGCCATGACCAAACCCTGTGTCTCAGACCTTCAAACGTTCAACCAAAGAATAGTACCAAAGAATAAGTCATATAAGCCCATCTCTTCCCCGAACTGCAAATACTCATACAAATTATTTTTCATGCAAAGCACCGAACAAAGCATTATCATTTAACTGTATCTTATTATATAGGCTATGGGTTGAGATGTTGTGGTTGAGCTCAAACCAAATTATGGAGTTATGGATGGTACTGCCTTCCATTTCAATTCCTGATCTTCAACAAGGAACAGCCTAATAGCATTGTTTGAGCCCTTGCAAATAAGTAATAGCAATTTTGGCAAAGAAAGCATGATCACAGCTTGTCAGTCCTCAAGTGAAATGGAATCTGTGACCTTTTCAGGAAGAGACGGAGCCTCAAGTGAAAAGCAATCTGTAAGCTCTTCAGAAATAGATGGAGCACTCTAGCTTCTTCATTTTCTGTCTTACGTTAATGCCAGCTTATTAGTCAAGTGGTAAGGAATCTGTGAGCTCTTCAGGAAGAGACAGATCTCAAGTGAAAAGGAATCTGTAAGCTCTTCAGGAAGAGATGCAGCATCCTAACTTCTTCATTTTCTGTCTTCTGTTAATGTATGAAATGACTTATATCCACCTCTAAGACTTTTGTAGAGATGTTTCTGCAAAGTTTTTAAAAGCATGCACTAGAAACATGAACATCAGATCATACTCTGATCTGTTGCCAATTCAACCTACTTAAATAGGTTGGCATGTGAACAAGTCCATGTTTGTGTAATAAGGTAATATGTTTATGAATTGACCTTCATCATTTGGCACATAACCGTGCCATGCTTGCATCTATGTTTGCAGATGACTTTCTGATTAGATCCATCTCATTGAATATTAGTTAATTTTCTCATCGTATTATAATTGCTTCTTGGTTAATTTTATTGACAATATCAATTGTGTGCAACCTGTTGAAAATATGTTTTCTCTGTTCAGACTGTGTATTCCAGCTTACCGAAAATATGCCAGATATCCACGTTGATCGGCACACACTAAAATCTCATGGAGTCAGAGTGGCAAGATTCCATATGCATGATTGGCTTATCTTTTTGCTTCTTGTGATAATTGATGCCATATTGAATATCATAGAACCATTTCACCGCTTTGTGGGAAAAGACATGACAGATCTCAAGTACCCACTCAAGGGCAATACTGTCCCATTTTGGGCTGTTCCTGTATGCCTTTCTTTCTGATTTATAAATTATTTTGATTCTTTCACTTCAATATGCCATATTTCTAAGAAAAATATTACAATATACTGCTTTTTTTGACAGTTAATTGCTGTTTTTCTCCCTTTCGTTATTATAATTGGAATCTACTATAAAAGGAGGGATATATATGATCTACACCATGCCATCCTAGGTTAGTTGTTCTCATTCTGATTGTGTGCGGGTGTTTTTTAGTAATTAGTTTTTAAATAAGTAGCTTCTCTGACTGACAAATTCACGTAGGCCTTCTATATTCTGTCCTTGTTACTGGAGTTATAACTGATGCAATCAAAGATGCCGTTGGTAGACCCCGGCCAGATTTTTTCTGGCGCTGTTTTCCTGATGGAAAGACTGTAAGTTTGCTCCTATAAACTAAAAATTAGCCCATTATTGATAATGGTTGATATCATGGACCTTATGTGTTTTGGGTTTATCCAGAATTTTGATAGTGTTGGAAATGTTATATGCACTGGAGCAAAAAGTGTGATCAAAGAAGGGCATAAAAGTTTTCCCAGTGGGCACTCTTCATGTAAGCTACGCACAATTTCAACTTTTCTTAGTCATGATTACCAGAATTGTTTATAATAAAAATTGTGTGATTTTTCGTGAGGTGGGAACAATCTTTACAAATCTAGAGATGATAAAATATTTTTGGTGGTACCAATTCTTTTAATCATTTTATTTTTTAAAAATAATTTTTTTGTATAATTAGTTAAGTTTGTAGTATAATCTACTATGCATAAAAATTTCTGATGAATTTAAGTTATATTCATTATTATTATTTATTTAAAAATTGATGATTGTCATAAATATTAATGAGAAGTACATCAAACACTGAACATAGCAATCAAAAGTAAATCAAATGATAGGATTAAAAAAATTTAGAAAAGTAATACTGAACAATGAATGAAAGTCTTTAAACACATGCTTCAATAAACATTATGAGGGTTGCCACTGCTCACTAGTGAGGAGAACTTATTTAATAAATTTTTTGTATTATTTAACATATACAAAAGAATCTCAATTTGAAAGTTTTCTTACTATTCCTGGCAAATTGTGTTGTTTGAGAAGGTTAAGGAATAGATTCTCAAAATTTCAATGTATAAAAGAAAAACTATTTTCAACTTTTAAATCACTAGAGATTTGAAAGTCGAGAAATACCAAAGATTCTTTTGTATATGTTAATATATAATAAATATCATTATAGTATTTAAATATTATATGATATAAATACTTATAATTTGTATAAAGTAATATAAATAGTAATATAGTATATGTCAATATTTATAATTATAATTATAAAGTAACATATTATAATTATAATTATAATATATATATAAATATACATATAATTATCATTATGTATATACATTATAATTATAAATATGTATGCTATTATTAATTATTATAATTATCAATGTTAATAATTACATTATTATTTATATGATTCTTATCATATTAAAATCAATTTGATTATTAATAGTTTATGATTTATTATAAGGTCAATAATATTAATATTAAAGTTTAAGTTCATCAAAACTTTAAATTAGACAATATTCCTAACTTTCTAATAGTGACACAAATAACTTCAAGTTTTACTTTTCTAATTTTTTTGTTTCCTTTATTTCCTAATATTCTGATTCCTATCTTTTCTAGCTTTTTATTTCCTCAATTTCTACACATTTTGATGCAACACAAAGGAGGCCTTGATATACCATAAAAATTATACACGATGGAACTATGGGATACTTTCTTTAATATTAAAGTATATCATAACGAGCCCTTAATGGAAAATTGTCTAATTTAAAGTTTTGATGAATAGCTTAAATTTTAATATTAATATTATTAACCTTATAATAAATCATAAACTATTAATAATTATATTGATTTTAATATGATAAGAATTGTTAATATGCATTGACAACATGGTATCTTGTTGAACTTATGTTACGCATGTTTATTTTGTGTTTTTTAATAACTATATCAAAGTATTAGTCAATTGTACCTCTAATCACAAATGAACAACTAAGGGGGTTTGTGCGAGTGTGAAATAATGAGAAAAGTTTTTCTACTATTTTTTGTGTTTGTGCCAATAGAAATAAGAGATAATTTTTTGTCATTTTCTTTTATATTAAAGAAAACATTTCTTGTCATTTTCCACCTCACCCATTCCAAAATGACGGAAAATGATACAGAATTGTAATATAATAAATAATATATAATTATAATAAATTAAAATATAGTAATTATAATTATAATAATAAATAACACATTATAATTATAATATATTAAAATAAATAATAACATTAATGTAATATCAAGAATTATGATTATAATATTAAATAAATAATAACATATTATAATTATAATAGATTAAAATAAAAAATAATGTTGAAGAATGATGCTAGATTATAATACATTAAAGTATAATAACGTTAACATTATAACAATAAATAATAGATTAACATATTTAGCAACTTAATAATATGTTAATAAAATATTAATTACAAACATATTATTTCACATGTTACATCTGTATTTAATGAAATGTTAATATATATGATAATATTTAAAATATTGTTTTTTAAATATAATTTTTTTTTAATTTTTAAAAATTTATTAAATTTTTAATTTCCTATCATTTTTGTTTTAAGTTGGTAGTAATTTTTGTGAATTTATTATTTAATATTTTAAAAATTATTAAATAATGTATTTCTTATCATTTCTTACCAATACATAAACACCTTATTTTTCGTTTTTCAATTATTTCCTTTGATACACAAACAACTTTATATTTTCTGTTATGTCTTGTTATTTCTATTTCTCTTCATTTCTACTATTTACTGTCATTTCATTTTTTGATAGGAAATATGTATAAATGGGTCCCTAATCACAAGCTTTCTTTGTTGGAAAATTTTAAAATATATGAAATTAATCTAATATGTCGTTATTAACTTTCTTTAGCCCTTGTTCCCCTTTTTATCATCTTTTATCCAAAATGATAGACTCCTTATTCATTCTGTCTTACAGCCACACTTGTAGGAGTGTTATAGTAGATCTGTCTCACTACCTTCCCCCTGCCAGCAATTGCTATCTCATGCCTTCTTGAGTAGCAAAGATGTTGTGTGAACAAAGAGCATGAAAGCACTGACACATGGTGTGGGGAAACTAATGAACCTTTGTTGTTTAAATTAGAGAGATGGAAGAAAAGAGTAGGTTCATCAGGTTTCAAGGATTCGAGAGAGTTACCTTGGCAGTGGCCTACTTATGTGGCCCAAAATCCTAAGAGTGGCGGCTAGGATTCCTTTGATTGTTGAAGCTGTATAGACTGTCACTAATTGGCAACCTTCCTTTTGTTGGAACTTTCCTTTTTGACAGGACTTACTTGTTTTGTTGACCACCCTTTATACAGGCATCATAGGATGGTAGGCTGTCTTCATGATAGGTTGGTTACGAGGTGGGTTGTCCCTCAGTCGGGAAGTAGACTTACCTTTGTTCAGGAAATGGGTCGACCTCCAAATCGGTCAGCAAGCTTCAGATAGCTTGATTGTGGGGTGGATACTTAGGCATTAGGGCTTTGGACAGCTTTGCTTTGCTTTGAGCTATGGGTTTCTGATGCATCCACAATGTTGACCGGAGCATACCTCAACCAATGCTAGTTTAGTCACATTTTATGAGTTTTCATGTATCTTCCAGATGATGATCCCGCAGCTGTTTGTTCTTGCTTGTTCCGAATGATTATCCTACCTTTGCAAGCTACATCATTTTGTAAAGCATGAAACTTCTTATGTTGACATCTGATCACATTCAATCATATTTCAGGAGTTGTGTCACTCTCAATCATCTTTTATATAGTATGGAATGCTTTTGTTAGACTAGATGAATTATTTTTTCAATTTGTTACCGATGCTGCGGTGGTCACGTGCTTTTTCTTGTAAGAAAACACCATCAGCCAGATGTGCCATTTTTGAGATCCATTCGTCAACATGCAGGGTCTTTTGCGGGTTTAGGATTTACATCATGGTATTTGGCTGGAAAAATTAGAGCTTTTGATCGCGAAGGTCATATTGCAAAGCTTTGCATTGTTTGTACTCCATTACTTCTTGCAGCTCTTGTGGCTATTTCACGGGTTGATGACTACTGGCATCATTGGCAAGATGTATTTGCTGGTGGTTTACTAGGTGAACACGTTTAACCGTGATCAATTTCATATAATTCTGCCTGAAATAACTGCTCCAGTTACTCCATGAGCTGATGGCATTCTAACATCTTAAAGCCATGGTTTTTGCCAGGTTTTGTGGTGGCCTCATTTTGCTATTTGCAATTCTTCCCAATGCCTAACAGTACAGAAGGTGTCTTCTTAAATCTTATTTATATATCATTTTTATTCCTTCATCTATTTATAAATTTGCATAGATTAAACTGTAACTTCGTGGTGAAGGACAGCTATGAAAATGTTTTTGACTACCGTCAAGGGAAGGGGATGGAAATGATCCATCCACCACCAACGTGTAAAAGTATTAAATGAAAGATATCGTGCATGTGAGATGGCATTAGACAGTCTACAGAGAAAAGAAAATTGAAAAACTAGCGAAAAAAAGAAATGTGTTTTCCACAGAGAAGAATTGGCAACTTGACTCCTAAATGGGTCACAGATTGATGGACTGTTGCTGCCCAGAGACTCAAATTTCTCCCAATTGACAGTCTCGACTTGACAATTTGGAAGTATTAGCAAAAAAAATGTTTATCATATATATATAGCCTGCAATTCGACTCAAATGAGATTACTCGCTAGAAAACCCATGTTTTTTCCTATTGTGCTTGTACCCATCAATGAGCCACTACTGTATCCCGTACCATACTGCTGGTAGGTTATAAGGTCCCCAATTATCTGTGATATTTTTTGTTTCCGTTTTCTTGCCCTGCCTTGCTGATAGATCCGTGTTCTCTCTCCTTCAATGAATCTTGTTTCTACTTCTCAAGAAACTGTCCTTAAGCTAAAGAATGTGACACTTAGGTTCAGTTTGTAGTTTCTAAAAAGGAAAAACAGACAGTTACATGTAATTTCCCTTACGCATATTTAGTTTTCAGCGTCTTTCCTTCGGGGAGAATGAATTGTTATAATTAGGTCTTATTGATTGATGTAGGTTGGGGGCCTCATGCCTATTTTCGGGTGTTGCATGATTCACAACGCAATGTTCAACCGGCTGTTACTGTAAATCACCAGAACGCAAGGCAGGCAGAGACTCAGACCGTGCATGTTTCAACTGAAGAAATTACCGAGGTTGAAACAGACACTAGAAGAATGTTAGATGTTGAACTCGGTAGAAAAGAATGATGTAACCGAGTTGTGGTATATGTTGGTTGTGTATACATTGGTTGCTGCTGCAAAAAAATTGAAAAAAAGAAAACGTATTGTAATTTTTCTAGACAAGCTTAGTTACAATGACAAGTTTACAATATGATATCACTCTTCTGTAATTGTCGTCGATGTAATATCCCAAGCCCTAAATACCAACGGTATTTAAATGAGAATTGTTTCATTGGTTCTTTTGCAAAGGGTAAGGACGCGTACAGCTTTGTTTTGTAGATCAACTCGTGCAAACGTTGAAGCTGCGTAAGGTAATCGTAGTTACCAAATGCATCCTAGATACAGAAACATCAAACAATATGCAGTTTAGCCAATTCTCACCATCTGGCTTGAACAAGTCTGTGATTTCATGCTCTCATCAATATTAGAATCGACATGCTCTTACCAATTTCAACAAAAACTCGCACAATGCAGTTACTCCAATACATAGACTTAAATACTAATCAATTTAGTTTGCGAGTCATTGTCATAAAGAACTACACTACTGGAATGTTTTCCTCCCACAATTATTTCCATCAAACCACACTAATCCAACTATTTTTTAGAATAACCACACTAATCAAACCTCAATCAACATTTTCCAAAAAAACACTTCAATCGCTAAAGCTTCAGATTCAAACCACTTGGCCAACAAGTTCTTCATCGGTGATGTGTTAAGTGTTCATTCATCATAAAGCAAAGAAATATAAAACAGACATTACCAATCTAATTGCCAAAAGTACTTTTGAAGTGTCAAATAAGAGCAATAGATTCATATCTAAAAACTTCAAACAGAGAAAATAAACATCCAGAGGATTCTAAAAACTGCAACAATAAAATCCAAATGTCCATGCCATGGATCACTTGCATACACTGTCCAAATCAAAAAAGAAAGAAAAATTAAGACTAAGAATCATATACCAACAATAATGAAGACTTAGAGAATCGTCGCCATTGTCACATCTATCATTTAATCCACCTCCTGCAACGAAGGTCCACCAGCCGCCGCCGCTGCCGCGACCTCCTCAGCCGAGAACTTCCCCTTGGCCTTATCGGCGGACCGTCCCTTGGCCTTCCGATCCAGAAGCGCCTTGCGGTCCTTGTCGATCTTAAGCTTGGTCACTACCACTTTGGACGGGTTGACCCCTACGTTCACGGTGGAGCCATTGACTTTCTCCCTCGTGATCCTCTCGATGTGAATAACCCACTTTTTACGGTAGACTTGGATGACCTTCCCTTCCCTACCCTTGAAGGTTCCGCGCGCCACTTGCACTTCGTCGTCCTTGCGGATGGGGATGGATCTCACGTTATACTTCGTGCTTAGGTCGGAGGACAGCGGCGCCGACATGAGAATCCGGCGGACGCTGGACGGCGCCGTGAAGTGAGCCTTTCGGTTTTTGCGGCGGGAGGAGGTAACCCTCGGGTTGTACTTCATTGTCGCCCAGATAGAGAAGGCGGAGATTTTAGATTAGGGTTTGGGTGGGAAGGGAATGCAACCGGAGCGGCGGGTGATAGGGGCGACATCGGTGAGCTAACCACCAGGGTTTTATGAATGTAGAAAATAGGATTAGAGACGAGTTAATTACGGATTTGCCATCAAGTCTGTAATGGGCCGGTTTGGATCGTTTTCTGAATTCATCTTCTGAAGAGGCCCAGGAGTGGCTGGACAATTGTGGGCTATTTTGGAGAAAGTCCTTTTTTTTTTTAATCTCTCATTTTATGTAAAGAGTTGTTGATCTCAAAGAATCGGTGAAATTGCTTCAAACCAATCAATCAAACCGACTATTTTAAAGTAGTGTTTATATTTTTATATTAAAAAATAATGTTTTTCTTAATAACTTATATTAAATAATTATTTAAAACATTATAATTTTTGATTAACTAAATCACATTTCTCACTATCATGTGCTTTCTATATATTTTATTTTATAATGCTGGAATTGATAAAATAAGAGATAATATTAATACATTCTTCCTTTTTGGAAATTTAAAGTAAATTATTAAGTATCATTGAATATAAAATACTATTCCATAATTAATAATATTAGTGTCTATCTAAGAATTATTAAGAATATTGAATTTACAATATTTATAACTTTGGAAATTTTAATTGCTTCATTTCATTTATCGTTTTATCAAACGATGACATCACTAATTCAAGAATTAATTGAATAATTTCAAAACAATATTGGTACGATGTTGGATTTGATTTCAGAATGTAAACACAAACACTCTCATTTTAAAAAAGAAGAAGAAGGGTTGTTCAATCATGCATTAAATTGTGTGCATAAACCATAACAAAGTTGATGTTGGCTTGCAAGAAAAGTCAAGTATATTGTATGGTTGGGGATGTGATGCAAGTATGTCAAGTATGTAATAAGGAAAAATCAAATCATATCTTGATAGCCACATGGTAAATCTTCTAACGTAAGGCATATCCGAAGAGAATAATATCCTTGGAAAGAACTCCATTGACCTTCAAAGTACATTAATTATACCATATACATAGCTGTTAGCATGAAAAAAAAAACTAGCTGTTGATTTCTACAATGATACTTCTTTACCTAGTTTTAAATTTAAGATTTCTTACCACACCATCATGCCATTAATGTTCTCTTTTCATTTGTTATCGACCAAATCGTAAATAATCAATGGTTAGAAAAAGCAATTGAGTTTCACCATCACTGTAAGGCAAGTGATTTTGATCTTCAATTTCAGGCAAAACACTTCTATCACCAAAACAAAGATATTGAATAACTCGCTTCTGAGTAACCCTTTCAGGCTTAATCATGTGGTTAAGCTGCAAATACGAATGATTTCTACATGTTGATTACAGGTAGCGGAGGATAATGAACTTGGGTGAATAATAAGCACTTACATATGTTGATTTCAGAAGAAGAAGAAGAAGAATGTAAAATTTAAGAGTGACATGTATGAATAAATCTCTCACAGGGTAACGAACATGTTCCAACTGCAAAATTCCTAATCAAGTCTTTGTCTCACAACCCAGCAGAGGCGGTGACGGTGAGGGAAGAAACTGACGTCGCCGCTGAAGTCGAATTGGTCGAAACTCCTCCCCCGCTCTTGTTGCCTTTGGCGCTGTTGCATGTCGAACTCGTCGGCACAGATGCCACTGGAGCGTAGATTCTACTTGTGCGAGCGGCCGAGCTCTCTGTCACTGGTTTTGCCGCCGTGCACTCCGGTGCAGGTGGGGGTGGAACCCAGATGCCGCCCACCAAGATGAACTGTGGCGTCTGCACGCCGTCGCCATTGCTCGTGAGAACCGATGAGCTCGAGCGTCTGGTGTGCAGTCGGTACTTCTGAGATTAACCACGCAGCAAATATTGTGAGAGAAGACCAAGTATATATGCCAATTGCTTGTTTAAAAGGTGCTTGACAGAAGACCAAGTGTATATGCCAATTGCTTGTTTAAAAGGTGCTTGAGAGAAGACCAATTTGCTTTATAGCAGATTAATGGGGTTTATTAGCAACAAAGAAATGAATCGTCCTGGAAGATCGTGCTATAGTATAGCTCCACAAACAAATTAGCAGAAAGAAGGATGGGGAAAGAGGAGGAGAAGGGCACACACCTGAAGATGGCTCTTGACTTCGTCGTTGGTGAGACCATCCACCTTCATCAGCTCCCCGATCTGTTTCGGCGTCGCAGCTGAAACCACCAACCTCAGATATCATTACTATCGAATTCCAAGTGCCGGGTGTAGAGTTTCTTTTGGATTTTTGCTTTACCATGAGATCCACCAAGTTCCTGGACTGCGTGGAGAAACCGCCGGTGGAGCTCAGGTGACCAGCACCTCCTTGGCTTCCTGTTTGAATATCTGTCCTTCACATGCCCACCTCCTCCACTCCCACCTGCATCGCCGGTGGAGCTGGTGGCGGCCAATGGCGGTGGAGTCGGCGTACTCGCTAGTGCTGGGGTTGGCGTTGTCGTTGGTTCGACGATAGCAGTATTCTTCCAGTCTCCACAGAATGGATGGAACGCACCCTTCACCTTCCTGGCGTCCAGGGCAAGTGGTTTCTGGATTTTTGCTTCCTAACATAACAGTTCCCATCGAAATTAAGATCAGATCCAAAAGAAGAAAAAAACATATTTGAATCAAGATAAACATAACAAGCTTTGAAACTCACTTGTTTAGGTGGGTTTAGATTTTGGGTCCAGAGCCGCACGGATCGCAACCAATCTGGCTTCTTCTCGGCCTGATTCTGCTCATGATCACCAGAGCCCTTCACATCTTTTCTACCTTCCTCTTCTCCTTTCTCCTCCACACTTCTCATCCGTTTGATTGGTATGAACTCCTCCAAAACAGGAACGTTGATCGATGTCTCTTCATCACACACCATCTGCTGCCCGTAACTCTCTAACGCTGAAACAAAAACATGCCCAAATCGTTCGTAAAAACGCGCAAACATGGGCCTGGAAAAAAATAGAGATTTTGCACCCAAACGGAAACAAAAAACACATAAAAAAGAGGAAAAAGCTTGCACCTTGGCTGATGAGTTCGTAGCAGAGAGGTAGCTCACGCTGGAACATCTGGATCTTCTTCCTCTCCTTTTGCAATGCCTCCAGATATCTTCTCACCCTCTCGTCCTCCAGAAAACCCATCATCTCCTCCTCCAGAAAATTAAGAGTGGTTATCAAAAGAACCCTTGAACTCGGACAAGAAGAGAAGCGAAGCACATCAGAACCGTAGGGGAATCTTGCAGCAGAAGTTTGGTTTTTCGGCTTGGGTGGGAAGAGAAGGTATTGGAATTTTAGAGAGAGAGAGGGAGAGATGGAAATTCGCCGCCGCGAACCGTCGACGCAGGAAATAATAAAGCGAATCTTGGGCAGCAGTTTTTTTTGTATATTCTATTTATGGATGCGATTCTCTCTCTGCTGGCGAATGATGTCAACCGACGGGAGGATAAGATCGAAGCAGCTTGTAGGAGAGAGAATGAGAGCTTGGAATCTTCGAGGAGGAGAGAGGGACGGGGATGCCACGCCACGTCTGGTCTAGGAAGAAGAGAATCTACGCTAGTATCCAACGATTCCAACCCACGCTGGCATTTCGGGTGGATGATGGTGGGTCTGCTCCGTTCACGTGAATTTTTAATTCTCCAACATCGATAAATCTGGTAAGCTTGTCGATGTCTTTCTCAAAATAAAAAATTAAATCATATATACTTATAAAATCGAAAATGTTTTTGAAAAACTGTTACCCACAGTCCACATCATTTACATTGTTATCTAATTTATTCGATATGGAAATCCGTCGGTTCTCGTAACGCAGTGTTGCGTCCGTCCCCTCATGCATCATGCAAGTAGACCATCACTCCTTGATAGAACTACTTTCTCTTTCTAACTTCATTCTCACGAACCGAAGAATTTGTTTGAAGGCATTGCAATCGTGTTTCATACCTCACAACGTGCCTTTAAGATTCAATAACCTGCATGGGGTGGGTGGATCAATGGAAGCAATCCAAACGATAGTTCCAGAGAAACGATTGGCGATAATATTGCAGTGGTATGACTGTTCTGGGTAGAGTAGTAAAAGATTAGAAACTACGGTAGAATGGTAGACAAACAAGGGTTTGATTAAAAGCAATAAGCACAGAAAATCATACTGCAGTAGAATGTCCTTATTGCCTTGTTACGTTAACACATTGTAAAGCAAAATCAAAGCCCTGAGTTTTCCGCTGGGTTACAACCAAAAGAAAAGTCCTAATCTTTCGAATAAATTTGACGTATATTTTTTGAAAACGAGACTAATTTGCACAAGATGTGCTTTTGTTTCTGTGCTGTGGTTTGGACAAAATAATACCGGAAGATTTCGGTTGAGGAGAAACTGCTGTTCCATGCAGTTGTTTTGGTGTATAATGGAATCTCCAAGAAAAATTCTTTACACTTGGAAGTAAAAAGGAACAGGCATACCACAAAGTAAGCAAATGCAGTCAGGTATAATATGCCAGAAGAAAAGTGTAACATATTACATAACACGGATTGCTAAAGAGCCAACATTTTAAAATATCATCGCGGAGCATGGATCACAAAGCCACCTTACTTCAAGTACGTGGAAGACACCCAAAGAACGGCATAGCTGAGCAGGGAAGTCGTCACTTCCAAACTTCTTGGGCCACGAAGCAGGGGTGGGACCACAGAAACCATCAAGAAGGTGCAGACCAACCAAGAGAGAACAAAGGAACCGGCACTGTAAAAAGCATAACATCATCAGTGAAACCAGAAACCAATTTAAGCTTGAAGTTTCTGTTTTTTTTTTTTCAGTTTGGTAAATTTTTGAATGTTTTTTTCTAATTTGGCTAATGAGTATGTGGAATTGTAATAGAAACCAAGTGGAGCATAAATACAAGGAGACAAGGAGGGGAAAATGATGCAATAGAACCACAAAAAAACCAGATACAAAGCAAGGCAACACATGGACCAAAGAGATAATAGAAGAATATGAATAAACAGAAGTAGCTATATGAGGAAGTAGATTGACATTTTTGTATGTAATTTCAAAGAATATCTGCACTTAACAGCTTTAGAGAAGAAACAAACGGATAACCGATTACATTCAGTACAAGTATTTAACTATTTTAAAAGTTTGTATAATATTTTCTAAGCACTCTAATACTCGGAAAAAATCTCAAATTATTTAATTATTTGACAATGAGATGTCCCACCTTGACATCTGTTTTACCTTCCACCCAAGACTCTTCTTTCGCCATGGATTGCTTAATGAGTAATATTTTTCCATTTTCGAACAGCAGCCTCTAATTTCTATTTCTTACCTCACCATCTGAATTATCTCTTCCAGTAAAGACAGTACCTTAACTGACATTTTGAAAAAGCATTAACAATCATGTTTAATAGTTTTCAGTGAGGCAATCTTTCTTTTTCAGAAAGGTGCATGCATAACCTTCTTCCACTTTTTCCGGTACTTAAATCATTTTTCCCTTGCTCATTTCTCTTGACATATTTCACAGAAGGTCAAAAATAATTAAATTTATACAATATAAACCAAGTTTAACCCCTTATGCTATAATGTAAAACAAGTTAAATGAAGTGGAAGTACGTTGAAGCTTTGTGCCTCGTTAGAAGACACTTCACTTGTAATTGCTTCTTAAAAAAATTAAACATTGTACTACTATAAAATTTTGGCTAGCATATTCACAGATAAACAATTTGAATGTTTTATAATAGTGTTCTAAAAATAGAAAAAATGGCCGTTAACACGATCCATTTTTGTGACATTGCCACTAAACAGCTGTTCAATGGTCATTTAATGTTTTTTATTGAATCCTTATAATGCCCATCTTTCGTTTTCTTAGAAATTCCCTGGAAAAACACTCAGATGCAAATAAAAAAAAGTTACACAAGAAGACTAAGATGCCAATTTTAGGATCAATATTTCATACCCATATAAGAATGCTCTGAGTTGACTTTTCAGTCTGCCATGTATGAAATAGATGGATGCTATAAGAGAAATGGCTACTTGAAGTGTTGGACCTTCTTCAGTAGGGAAGAGAACAGTGAGTGCTCCAAGTGCTAAGAACGTAATGCTTGTCTTAATAATGTGGATAGTTGATGGTGTTTCAAATCTGCTTGTGATAGCCTTCACATAGCGTGATTGGGTAACTTCTCTAACCTTTTTACTGATATTGATCTTTGGATTTTTCCTTTCGTAGAACTTTTGCATGATTATTTTGTCATGTGCTGACTCAATTGCATCTATGCTTGGTTGGTGTTTAGCATACTTGTTTATTAAAAAGTTCCTAGCACTTTGAATTTCTTCTTCAGAAGCCTCTCTGCTGACACCCAATCGCTTATATGGATCCTTTACATTCATCCTGGGAAAGAATGCTGGAACAATAGAAGATAGTGAGAGAACGTGAAAAAATGCAAGAAAAATCTAGCAAGATAAAATGGTAATTCAAAGAATCTCTCATAGTAACTATTAATAATAGAATAAGATGATTTGTTCTCTCTATAATGAATGTTACATATATGCCCGTTCAGCAATCAACATCATTAATTGATACCCTTATGTATCTTCCCAATGTTTATGTTTGAGTATTAGTCATCAAAAGCAAGAACATTACCACAAAAATAAAAAGAAAGGACAACTCAAGTTCATGCTCGTAACTGTTGGAGAACTTACTCTGAAACTTAGGAACATATTCAGCTCTCAGATTACAAAGTTTACATTATAAATGGAGATAAAAAAGATATGCAGCTGTTTTCTATTAATATATTGGATAAAGCAGAAAGAGGAGTGGGCCCCTCCATAGCATAAGAGACAGATACAACGATGCAGAAGGTATTACTCACTAACGAATAGTATAAAATTTAAATCTGGTATGTCCAATTTAGAAATATCAAATCAAATTGGCCCCACATAAACAAAGCTAGATTCATCAAGCAATGCTAATCGACTGTATGCTTCTCTAACTTTTATTGCACAAAAAAAAAATCAACATCGAGTGTAAAATGTTATTAACTCAAGTAGCATTCGGATAGGAAAAATTTTATGAAATTGTGATTTTACATGAATTTTACAGTAATCAAAATGGTGAGATTTTAGGTGATTAGACATTTTATTTGAAATCTTTCTCAATTTTAACATTGGATTTTATATCAAGAGAGAGAATTCAAAATCAATCAAATCAGTTGGAATTGAACCTTTTCCTGATTCTGCAATTTTTAAAAAATGAACTAGAAAGCAAATCCCAAAGGTCATGTAAGAGATATTTGGAAACAATTTTACTTAAAATTATGACTGCGCAAATCTCCAAGGTCTCAAATCAATTCCAAATGGGACCTCAAAAAAAGCTGGATAAAAAGAGAAAAAAGAAGGAATATAGATTAACCTGGCTCTTTTATATATCAAGAGTGCCTACTGAATCCTGGTAAACCATAAAAACAGAACATATGCAGTAATTTAGATTCCTTTATTTTGTCTTTCAGTAACCATAAGTAATTATAATCAGTGAAAGTTCAAAATGGCTTGCCTAGGTCCTGAATTCTTAACTACCCATCAAGAAATAAAAGAAATATTGTGGCACACGAAAAGTATCAAACTCAATATCAAAGAAGAAAATAATTCTACAGACTCATAAGTAATAGATTACCATTTGAATCATCAGCCAAGCTGCCAAATGAAGAATCCATTGAGACTTGCAGGGTATGGTGTAATCGAGACCGACCTGCAGGATCAATCAAATATTTTCTGCAGAGGATGAAAACTACAATTATCAGAATCCCCTTTGAATACTTCTCTACGATACAAGAACAACAGCCAGATCAGCTCATACCCATCTGTCAAGAAGGGAAGATTCAGATTCTCCTTGGAGAAGCCTTTTTTGGGGAAAGGCAAAAGATGCGCACAACATATCTCTCTACTTCTTGTGCAAAAGTTAGTGTAAGATAGTCTTGACGAACAAGTCAATCCCAATACAGACATCTTTAAAGTTAAAACACAGCAGTAAATTCCCTCAACGGATTCTTCGTGTTTGCTCCAATCCTACAGTTCAATCATAAAACTTCAATCACCATTTTATAAGCAAACCATACTAAATGATCTGACCTAGGAAAAGAAAAAAATCCACACAATTCCAAATCAAACAGAAAATAGAGAACACACGCAAATAAGCAGTGATACTAAAAGCAATATCAATGTGCTACTTCCAGATAAAAAGCACAACATCGAAAGAAACTCCACACGAAATTCTTAACTTCGCCCCGAATAACACATTGAGAAAAAATCACTTCATCAGAAAAAAAATGCATAGGATCCTCCATTGGGCAATGACTTTAGTCATTTTTCCTGAATTGGTGAAAATTCGTTGGTACCAAAACTTATTCTGGCCAGAAGCTGGATTGGTTCATTTGGCATTCACAAATATGCGAACTAAATAATAAAAAAATCTAGTTAAACAACACGCAATAATAGTTAACCAAAATAATCGTAATTCCATGAAGAACCAACCAATTACGTGATGCTAAAAGCTACAATACTTACTCACGGAACAAGGTATTATGAGCCTTCTTTTGGACACTACCATGCAGATATCGAAAGAACAGGTAAGGAAATCGGACGACTGAAACGAGGTACGACGAAAGCTTAGGGTTTGAAAGGGGTTTAGGGTCGAGAGAGGAGGAAAAATAGACGAGGGATGAGTGTGGGATAGAGTGATAGAGAGGCATGTGCGAAGCACGTGACCAGGTATTGCGGATCATCTCGAAAGCGGAATCGGGTCCACGGATCAACGTGGAAGGATTTTTATATTTTTATCTTATAGGAATTCGGAGGGAATCGGCAACGCGGCGCCCACGAGCCACTCGGCTGAGTCGGCTCCACTCTCCCGATGGTTCTCCCCTCCTACCCTTTCCTTTCTCCCTCACCCTCCTCTGCCGGCACGTTGCCTTCCTCCGGTACTCGGCCACGCCTCTTTCCGAAAGCTCCTCCTTCAGGTATGTGTTGTTTTGGCTCCATGAGGTGGAGATTTGATCCTTGTTTTTATCAAATTTAGTTGTGAAAGATGTGGGTGGAGTTTAATTTGTTTTATTCCTGTACTTGCTTGCCTTCCTGTTGTTTTCTGATTATCTCTGGAATTCAAAATTACTGAACCAGTAATGTTTCGATAAGAACTAGTTATTTTCGCTGACATATTCGTATTGTTTAGTGCATTGCTTTGTTTTGTTGAAAGTAGCAGAACTTAAAATTTAATTTTTTCATGTTTATTGCCTTCTTTTTGTGCTAGGGGATAGGGCTGGTTGTTAGCTGTATATTCACTCCACTTGATGTGTGAAGGATGGGAAGGTTGATTGAAATACCAGAAAGAGGCCTTGAAAGGTTCGTATTTCAGTGTTTTATGCTCTTTTGGCTCACGTCTTCTACCTACTTACTGTTTATCAATGTCTTTTACTTAATTTAAGTTGTGATATTTTGATAGCTATATAGTCAATGCAAATGGTAAGCTTTCAAAATAGATGCATCATAATAACCATACATTGAAATTAACTGATAGCTTAGTTGACTACGAGCAATGTTACTTATAATCTTACTAGAATTCAATTCCGATTGACACAAAAATTACTATCATTATCAACAAAAAAATCAATAACCATACATTGAAGTAGAAATGGAGCAATACAAAGTTCGATGTCCATTGAAATGTAACATCATGACCATGCTCGGATCTGTATATGTATCCGGATAAATGGCCGAGTGTTGTCTATACAAACTCACTCTTTTTGGGCCATCCAAGCTAATTTTGGAATATTGGATTTTTTAATAGAAATTTGTTAAATTTTTTTCTTTCCTGGTGTTCTCTGCACGTGCTATAATCTCAATAATTTACGACTACGCTACAGAATTGGATCAGAGAATGTGGGTTGGTCATTAAACACGTGATTCACTTATAAGTTGAATTAAATTACTGAAAAACGACCTGTAGGTGTAAATAAAAGTGTTACCAAAATATAAAAAAATGGGTCCTTGATTGTAATATTGTATGTAATTTAATTGGATCACATTAATTAAGTTAGAATGATGTGAAGGAATGCAATCTTTTACAGGAAAATTCAATGATTGTCAAAACAAATAATATCGTTGTAATCTACTTAATGAATGCAATAAGTTATATTCCATGTTTGTAATCTAAACAAACCATGGACAGCACCTCATGATATCCCATCGGATTTCTGTTAGCCACAAAATTGTTATCATGAGGAACATAATGGTTAGGTCTATATGCCATGCATCTTTTCTAACACTATAATAAATGAATGATTCGGTTCCATACAAGGCATTTCACTAAAATTGGATCAATTGTTTTCAAAATGTGTCTAAATCGTTCTTCATATCTTGTACTTGATAAAGAGATGGATAAAAATACAATACACAAATATCATTGAAGGTAATACTTTTTGTCAGCCCAAAAAGAAATATTCAAATTTTCCATGTTACTAAAATTTGGTAGATTTCAAATGTTTCAACCATGGGAGGCTTTTTGAAGATTGATGCTTGACTCTAGCCTTTTACACGAGTCCCAAAGGACTCTTTTAAACAAACACCTTGTTCAATTCCAACTCTTGGGAGCTTGAAAGGTCTCAATACTGTAATTTGAAAAAATCCAAAAATAGGGAAAAACTAATTATTGCAGCTCCTAACACGTCATTAAAATGTTAAAAGGGCAGCTATTGTAAAAGACTTCTCTCCTAAACAAAGAGCGGTTAGGTCTGTCTAAAAGAACCTTATCATAATTGACGATTATCCTTTACCACATTTAATAACACATACAGCTTCATATATACACTGGTAATACATATTTAGCCAATTTTACTTTCCAATGATCAACATGGCTACAACAATCCAACAAACCATGAATCCAAAAATTGTTTTCATCTTTGTAAGCGATTTTATTGCCATTTTTATCTCACATCCAAAACCATTTAGCGCAAATTCCTTTACATTTGTGTGATGGTACGGTGATTGATTTAAAGCCTAGAAATGACCTTTTCATGATGTTGAGTGTGTGTGCATATTCAGATGCACCTAACCGTTTTAGTTTTTTAGGAAAGTTAAGTTTTTTTTTTTTGAAATATAGCTTCTTCAAATATAGTGTTTTAAAAAAAAAATCAATGGAAATCAGTTTATAAAAAAGTTGTATAAACATTATCCTTTTTTGTTAAAAAGAGCATCCTCGTTTTTGAGACTTGAAATGGTAGTAACCATAGTAACTCCAATGATTCGAGGGTAATCTAAATACCAAGTTCTACAAAGCAGCAAACGTTAGGAAGAGGAAATCAGTATGACCTCCATATTAGTGAGTAGTGTCTAAACTGAAGTGAGAAGGTAAATAGTATCATCTATTGAGAGTCACTTCTCTGCAATTTGTTTAATGAGCTTAAGTGTGATTGCTGAAGTTTAGATTGGGACACCATCCTCCAAGTCAAACTCTCAGACGCTGAGACTTTGGAGCTGGGATTTTCAAGGAAGGAAATCAAGTATAGCATCTTTAGATTATATTGACAAGTGATAAAGCCCCTAACCCGTATGGTTTTCTATCTGCTTTTGTCGTACATTTTGGGAGCTCATTAAAGGAGACCTTGTTGCCCTTATGAAGGATTTCACCGGCCTCCTCATTAGAGGGCGACACACTTTCACCACTAAATAACAGTTTCATTTGTTTGGTACGCAAGAAATAAAATGTCAAACAAATATTAGATTTTAAATCTATTACTCTTCTGAATAGCTACTATAAAATAATCACAACACAAAATGTCTTGCCTTTCGTTTGAGTCCAATATATAATAAGCAAGTTGGTAGATAGCACCCAAGCAGATTTCATCGAGGAATACACAAAACTTCTACTATTTATCTCAAACGTCTCGTAAAAAATTTATCTTTCTTATTCTGGATTTTGAGAAGGTATTTGACAGTGTGAAGTGAGATTTCATCGTTAACTCACACGACGAATTTAGGCTAGGACAAGATGAATGCAATGGATTAGTTAAAATGTGTATATTCTGGGTTAAATCCGTAGCCCTTGTCAACGGCGGTCCGAAAGAGTATTTGGGCACGGATTGATCCTTCGCCGTCATTACTCTTTGTTCTTATAAAAAATGAAATCGACAGAATTAAAAAAAAAAAAAAAAAAAAAAAAGCTTCCCGTGGGACTTCGAAGTAAACAGAAGAAAATACCCACTGGATAGTTAGGGTATTAAAATTTTGCAGACCTAAACAGCAAGATGGCTTAGTATATCAGTTCTCTTAGAAATTTGAGTCTTGCACTAAATGCAATTTGGTTAGAAAATCATTGATTGCACAACACGGTACCCCATGGGAACCACTGATAAGACATATAGGAAAAACCTTATTTTTATAGGACTTCAAGTGGATCCTCAAGCTTGGGTTCATCCCCATCCTGGAATATGCTTAAAACCTTATTTTGTCGTAAAGAAAGAAAGTTCTTGCAACCATACATTTCATGATATGGTTAAAACAATATTCTCGAAGAACACGTGGGCCTTCCTTACGAGACCTATCGGAGGGTATATGTCCAGCTGATGTCCTACGGAGGACGAAATGAATCGGAGTCTCTGTCCCATGATATGACCAATATTGGGATTTTTAAGGTAAACAACTGTCAGAAAATATTAATGGACCGTGGTGTTAAATCCAAGTTTACAAAAATGTATTGGGAAGAGTCGTGCACCCTAGGTAGGAGGTCAAAACATTCGTTCGACTTGTGATTCATGTTGAAATAGATACTAGAGAAAATTTACGAAAGAAGGGTAAATTGGGCGGGGGATACGGGCTGTACGTCATGTGATTGCCCGTTGGAATCATTACATTGTTCATTAATTTGTTGTTAATAATGTTTGAAAATTTCTGTCCGATAGCAATTTTTCCTTTCTTCATCTCACTAATATATGTCGAAATATATTTTTCTCAAGGAAATCGTGCATGGAGGTTAATGTCCAAACCTCTTGTCTGGAATACGTACCTTATTCATCCATGTTTCGGTATCAAACCAGGGCCAGCTGAATAGATACAGAATGATTTTAGCAGTACGTTTTCTCTGATACCGTTACAAAACCATTACCTCCCCGCTGACTTCGCACGAGTTTTCGTCCAAGAATATAAACTTGGCCGGGTGCCACAAATAACAATTCTTCGGAAGCAGTTACGGAAACGCTAAATCGACAGGATCTAAATAGGAACTTCTATCGTATGTATAGCTCGGGAATCTGCTCCAACTCCATCCAATCTCCGATTACTGTCATGGACTGACGTTTTTTTGTTCTTACTCTCAACAGCAATTTAATTTGTGGCCTTTTATCTGTTTCTTAAGCCACCGTGTATATATATGCAACATGCATGTCTCTGCTCAGATTGTACGGTTTTTCTTTTGTTGTGATTGGTTCCTAGCAATGATATATACTTCGCAGCTAATCAAGAAGCTAAGCTGGAACACTTAATAATATTATACAATATAAAACTACTATTTTTAAGATTTAGAATGTAACCATAGCTAGAGTTGTTGACACAGGTGGCTCGCCAGAAATTGAACTCATCCCCACAGAGCACGACATGAAAGGGACTGTGTTTCTCCACCAATCATTCTTCCCACTTGATCCATCAACAAGCCCGGCCAACCTAGCAAGCAGTTGTACGTACCCGTCTCCGCTTTTATATATGTTTCTTCCGTCGCCTATGTGAAATATTAAAAGCCACCAGCACATACCGATGTGCATACGGCACAAAACCCTACACCATGCATCCACGCGCACAACTTGGTTTTCTCTTTATATTTGTAAAGTTTTTGCACATACGGAATCCAGACTTTTTTTTCCCCTCGGTAAAATTCCTAGCTAGCACGTGGGAAGCCACTCATACCACCACCCCATGCATGCTTCACAGAAATTGGTGTGGTATATATGGTTTAGATACCGCCGAGATTTTAGGTTTTCTTTTAAAATTTTTCTAAATTTTGTATCAAATTTTTTCTCAATTCTTTGGTTACAAATAAATATAAACTACGAAATACTATTTAAAATCTTCTTAATTTTTTCTCAAAATATGTCTTTCCAATAACGTTTGTAAATGATTCTTCTAAACCACGAAATTTGAGGTTTTTAAAATTAATCTCAAACAAAGTCTCAGTTATATCAGGTATAAAAAATTAGTTATTTGAGCTAGTAAAAAAAGTTATCTTATTAGGATGATATAAATGATCTTATTTGTTCCGTCTAATTAGATGCAATTTTTAAGTATTATTTTGACTTCAATTACTAAAAACCTTTTCCAGTTATAATATAATCTAATATGTAAACATACATTAAAATAAAGATAGGTATATTATAATGTAGAAATAATAGTATAAGAATAGTCGCACATTACTACATAAATATAACATTATATTACACATATTTTCTACATAAATTTAGGTGAAATGTTAATGGAAAGCTCTCATATTAGATAAAGTCCCCCAAAGTGATTTTCAGATAAGATAAAGGACTTCCTGAGTAAATCAATCTTCGGCATGAGAGAGCCTAATACAAATCAATCTCACCTTAGGTACTTGAGATAGAAAGAACTTGATCAATCTCACGTTTATGTATCTAGCTTATTTGAAAAGATTCTCTTAAGTGAGTTTTTTTTTTATGGAAGGTGAAAAAATGATTTTAACAAGTTCAAATTCATAGATTTGTAGATAATCTTTACTTAGTCATTATTATGAAACTTAAGGTTTATTTGTACATTTAGAATTTATCGTAAAAATTTAAAATTTAAATGTTTGAGTATGTTTAGAAATTTAATAGAAATTAAAATTTAAGTATTTGTATACACAATAAAATTGAATGAAATTAAATAGAATTGACTTTTAATGAAGTTAAATAACAAATTAATCAAATAATTAACTACTTATATTAATCAATTAATATATTATTAAATTAAATATTTATATATCATTTATTTATTAATTAAATATGTCATTATTCCATTTAGATGTTCCATCTATTCCACATATTCTAATGAAAATTCATATATATATAAACTTGATACAATTTTTTAGTTATAACTTATGTGTTTATAAATATTTATAGATATGAAATTACTTTGTATGTTCCAATTTAGAATGATGTCTCCATCTTGATGACGATGAGAGAGTTATAGTTAACATGGAGGAGGTTCTTGGCGAGGTCAACAGAGATGAGTTTGGCACTGTATCCCATGTTGTCGAGGTTATAAGTCTTGATGTCCTCCCGCATCCATTTATATATAAATTTTTTCTTTCTTTTTTTTAATAAAAAAAACAAAAGATGTCTGGTTAGACCCAAGCTATGCTTCGATTAGGCTCAACTTTCTTTTTTTTGTATTAGATACTTAAAGTATTATAATACTTTGTATTATGAAGTGCGACATTTGCTAAGGTTTGCTGATGATTTTTCCTAGATTTACAATGGGCAACCCATTTTATAGTTCGTAAAGTTATGTATAGTAGAACATTACAAGCATTTTTAAACTTATCTCTTTAACTTTACAGACTCTTACAAGTTAACACATGTAAAGCATAATTCTTTATTTTTAATAATCTGTATATATTAGACTTATAACTTTATGAATATTTTAAAAGATAATCTTACAGATATCCGTTAAGTTATTCTTATAACTTTACAGATTTTATATATTATAAGTTTACGAAGATCCGTAACGTTAAACTTATAATTTTACGAACTTAAAATTTATAACTTATATATATAAATGTAACTTCGTAACTTTACGAAGTAACATAAATTTATCCTTATAACTTTACTGGTCTCTATAAAAGTATATACTTAGATATATTTTAAAATTTTAAATCAGTGTTATGAATCAAATAAATTTATAATTGTATATAAAGTTAACTATATAACTTTTACGACAATCTATAAATTTATAGACTTGATATTATATTTAAAGTTTATCATTTTACATAACTTAAATAGAAATTATTTTATCATTCATCAAAATATAAACATATTAATAGATAAGAATATTATCACTAACATTATCTTTATGAAAATTATAAGTTTCTGATATTTTCAAGCGTAACATTTAGAACTACACATGTTTCTTGTTAGCTCAACGGAGAAAAAAGAGAAAGAAAGAAATCTGGAGTCAGTCAAAGAAACCCTCGATAATATGTGGTCGCAAGCGATCCTCATTTTCTCCGCTTGCGACCAAAAGCTTAGCTGTAGATTGAATAATACTCGTTCCGGCCGTACAATCTAGTTTGGATTGTCTACTAATTAATCCTGCACGTATACTCACATATGAATAATGGATATATGATGGACAACGCAGGCATACATGTTATCTGAAATGAAACCTTCAGAGATGTCTCACACCAAGCAATTAGAATTTGACCCACCATTTCCTTGTTCACATATGGAATATATATTCTCATCAATCCATCAATTTGCCGAATCCGATAGCCTTCACCTGCAAGTTGCACCACCAATGAACCCACATGTCGCTGGTCACATCCACAGGGAATCTGCAGTGGTGGTATCATCATCCTTGTAAGGAGATCAGACGACAACTTGCAAGGTAAATGCACTGCTTCTTCCATCTTCTTTTTTTCAATTTAATAATCTGCACCCAGTCTTCATGTATCCAGTATAAGGTGTATTAAACACACACACATACATCCAGTATATAGCTTGGGATGAAATAGTTGCCAACATCTTCATAACTCAATTGTTAATTATGTCTGTCTGTCAGTCTGATGGCCTCTTCATCTGTTATCCCATTAATTACTGCATGCATCAGATGGAAGAGTACCTAATCTGGTGGCAGTGGCTATTATCAAATTGGCAATTGGTGTTTGTCGCCCAACAAAAGATATGATCAAGTGATGTCAAGTTGGAAGAGCTGGCAAGCAAAGAGTTGCACAAGTGGGGCTGTGGGAGACCAGAGAGAACAGGACCAGCCCAGAGGAAGGGACCGGGTGGGGTAGGAAGAAAAGTAAATCATGTGCAGTAGAAAGAAAGGAGAGAGAAAGAGAGGTGTACAAAGACAAAAAGATAAAGAGGGAGGAGGTACATGACCATAATAAACTATCAGGGCAGCCATCGTTGAACTTGTAGGAATCAAAATTAAACAAAGCTCCTGTCCTGGCGGGCCGTAACATGTGTGGAGGTCGGGGACCAGAGAATGCAAGTTGCACGCTCCCACAGCTTCATGTTAATTAATTAATTAATTAATTAATGTTACAACAAGGAAACACCACTTAATTAACTCTTACCAACAGCCACTACTAGTTTACGATGTTTATTCAATTTTTACCTGCTCAATTTTTTGAATCCCGTGTCATATTCGAAGGTAACAATTGGTAATATCTATCATCTATGAATATATATATATATGTATGTACACACACACATGTATATACGACTGTAGGTATTGGAATTCATATAAACTGATTCTTATATATATGTCATAAGAAAACTCTACAATAGGAATTAATATTATATGTTAATTGATCTTAAACTATCTTTGTAATAAGTGTGAAAACATATGGAAAGGAAATTTCCAAGAAGATACAAATCCTACCGTACATGCAATTATTAATTGTACCAAGAAATAACTGTGGTGCCCATGTATGTATAACAGACACAATAAATTTTTGTAATGGAGATAAAAATGCTGCGTTTCAAAAAAAAAGAAAAGAGAGAGAGAGAGATAAAATTGCTAAGACAGATAAGTAATAATAGTATAAGTTAGTAAATGATTTCATTCAAAATGAAATAGAATTAGATTTAATGGTTTGGCACTATTTTTCAGGAAAGGAGAATAAATTAATTTAAGTGAAACAAGCTAAAAGAGGTAGAGGAAGGTCAAAATTTACCTTACAAACAAGAATAGCAGAAAAAAGAATATTAAATTAAAGTTACATAATTTAATATTGAAAAGAATTAGTAAGAGATATGTTAGAATAATGACGCATTTCCTGTTTGCTTCCCGTCCTTTACCACAGCAGGTAAAATAAAGTTTCAACTTTTCTGTCGAAAAATTAAATGTGGATGTGGTATACATATATATATATCCAAGTGGGATGGATGGTGGTGGGTTAGCGAGTCGTCTGCCAAATTATTCATTTCTTTCCAATTGCTAATGACAACTACGGGCAAGCTGGCTTGTAGTACGACTGCGGACCGACGGTAGCATTTTCTTCACAATAATGATCTGTGTATTAATTAACTAAAATTTCAATTCAAATAAAAATCATAAGAACCGTTGAATTTCAGACCCACCGATTAATGGAAATCTGAAACCGTTCGCTTTTTTCTTTTCTTTTTTTCCTTTCCGATTTTTGGAAATCTGAAACGTTCAAATTTGACAACCGTGCATACCAATCTGAAGACTACTGCAGGATGTTGTTCACTTAAAGCAGGGACCATCCTCATGTGCGGTCCCCATCAACGAAGGAAGAAAAGGAAAAGAAATTAGAAATCATGTATGCATGGCGACCCGTTGATGTATGATCGACGATCATGTCAAGACGCCGGATGCAAAAAAATCCATCTGGTGGCTAGCGTTCGGCCGCAGGATCATGGATTGTGATCATGTGGTGATGAATGAGATCGATCAAATAATTTTAACGTGCTAAGTGATGTGCTCAAAAATAAAATATCGGTGAGGCCATCTAACGGTGACTCCATAAAATGAATAATCTTCTATGCCATAGATGGATGCCGTTCGTGTCTACCACGCACTCGCTCTATCTATAAACAGATTTTTGTTGAATTTAATATGTAAATAGTTAAGAAAACTTATAGCGGCAAGATGGGAGGAAAGATCAGAGAAACTGTAGGAGTGTCGCAGCACGTGATTTGACTGTTGATCAACCTTGGCAACATGCAGTGGGGGGGGGGGGGGGGGGGGGGGGGTGGAAGAAGAACACCTTTTTGGATTTCTACTCTAACTTTCCTTGTCTTCGTTCGGAAGATTAGGGTGAGGTTTAAATAATGATGACGACGATAATGGTTGCGGTAGAAAACTGGCACTGTCAGTGACGGATGCAACGCATCTTTGATTGGCACCGGCCTGTATTCCTCCTTAACTTTGGGGATTGTATTATTTACGAAATTTGAAATTTTATGAAAATTCTAAATGCTATTATTTTTAATCCATCAAGTTTCTTCCAGGTATTAGCCAGTGGGTTTTGTCGGAATCGCCCGAAGAGCATTTCCGGTGAAGCAAAAAGAACTTGGAAACGAGACGGTTGACCTGGCATCGACCTCCCCGTCCACAGCCACGGTAAATATTTGGTTGTCGGGCATTAGACATATATATGACGACGAAAAATATGAATGATATATATGTATGGGTGATGGTGGTGTCGTTTTACCTAACAAAGTAAGCACATATACCGGCCGTACTCCAACGCTGGCGAAGAAGTGGTGGAGAAGTGAACACGTCCGACCCTCGTCCATCGTCGAATTAATCGTTTTTTTTGTTTTGTTTTGTGATTGATACGACTCCACCTGTGATCCATAAATAATGATACACATATCATCTTAATTATCCCTTGCTTTAGGATCGATGATCGACTTGTTGCGCGGATGATAATGGTGGTGTTTTTATCTAAATTCGAATCAAAATATCTTTTATCACAAAAGAAAATAATAGGAATTTTGAAAAATAGGAAAGAATCATCGACCCAAATCAATTCAGGATGAGAAAAAAAAGAAAAAGAAAAAGAAAAAATCAACCAGAAGCGTGCAACAACAAGGACGTACATGAATATGAATATCTGGGATCGTGAATAAAGACAGACGATACAAAAGCAGCCCTCGTTGTGGATGAAGGGGCAAGTCAATGACCGCCACTTGCGGGAGGAATATATATATATATATATCACCATCGTCGTCATCGATCACTGATAACCACGCATCATTTGTCTAATGGTGAGATGGATCGTCACGAGAAGGAAGAGGTCCCCCCACCATTCCATCTTCGAGTTAATGTTAATTAACCAGTGCTTTTCCCATTTGTTTAATATAATAACCCGGATAACGAATCTCTAAAAGGCGCGCAGCATTAACAAAAGCCGGAGGTGCATATCATGCCCGACCTGATATGGAATTAAAGATTCAACAGCCCCAGCAGGTGGCATTACGTACGTTTCTTCCACATTATTTCTTTCTTCCTGATCAAGCATACCTATACATCCTTTTTGATGAGGGAGAGCCCTATATATATATATATATATATATGTGGAATGATATGTGCATATTTAGAGAGGGAGAGAGAGAGAGAGAGGAATGGTTAATAGTCTTTTCCTATTCATATAGGGCTAGTTATTAATGGTGATGCTGGATTTAAAATGAACAGTATGTACTTTGGGAATAAGAAAAGATGACCCATACAGACAACTGTCGATGATTAGGGATGGGTTAGAGTTGAAGATACGGTTCATTGGAAAAGTATGAGATGTGACTTCTATTGAACCTTCAACTCAAAATTAATCAATACAAGTGAAATAATTCATATAATCTTGTCCTTACCTTTACGAACGTAAAATTTGTATGACATTCTTTTTCACTTGTGATTTATTTATATACATACTTATAAATGTACGTACATAAATTAGTTCTTGATACAAAATTAATTAACAATGAACATATAGAAGAGTTCATCATATGCGAGAACTGACCCTATCAGTACTTTTTATCATTTCTACAAATGAATATCTACACCATAACTTATCATCGGTAGCAGACAGCATGGTTACAGTGAATTCTAAGTTGCTAAGCTAGTTAAGCTTTTGTGGTTTACATCTTTCAAAGTATGAATTCGGATCTTTGTGTCTGTATCTTTTTATTAATTTCCAAAAGACCAATAGCTGGTGTGGTTTTATTTATTAATCAGTGAGACTCTTAACGAAAGAAATCTTTGACGTGGAATCCAAGAGCAAGCAAACATAATTAATGTCAAATAAAAATCTACGCCACAAACTTAAATGAAGTTGAAGGAGATGATGAGGATGAATATATTAATTACGTTAAAGGGAAGAACATGCTTTCCTTTCCGACGTCTATATCGATCCATATATACTTCTTGTTATCTACATGTGTATCATGTAGCTAGATTTCTATCTCCCACGTGCCTCGGTCAGATCGTAATGGAGTTGAGAACAACATGCTTTGAAAAGTCTAAATATATAAGCCAGGTGGATTGATAGAGTGGATTGAAGCAATAGCATCCTCCAGAGTCTTTGCAACCTTTTTCCAGCGTACCTTCTTCTCTACCTCGAAATTTTGTTAGCAACCAGATTCCAAATAATTCAATTTGATGTACCAGTAAATTCGACGAAACTTCCTGGTGAAAATCACATGAAATAACATGCATGCATCTGGGCGTACATCACGCAACGAATTCACGGCGCCGGGCCCTTCAAATTCTGCGGAGGAGAAAGGGAGAAGAAGAAGACGACGCCGGCGGCCCCTTCAAAACCGGTGGCCCGCCCCCGAAATTACCAACAATTAAGCACTTGCTCCACTTGCCAACTTGGGCAATTTAACCATGGGGACCGCCTTCTCTCTCTCTCTCTCTCTCTCTCTGACGATTCACTGTCTACTTCGGAAAACAGTGTCTCACGTCTCTTCCGTACGAATATAGCTTTTCCATCGAATCCTTACCTATACTTTTTTCTTATTATATATATATCGATAGATGGGATTAGTCCGTGGAATGGACTAATACATAATCGCATTTCTCATATCCGGCCTTTTTCAGGCAACCTGGTGAGAGTGGTAGAAATAATATTGTTGAACACACACCCGGTGGGTTGATTGATTAATCATCTGCAGATGACAACGGTGGGTGGTGCCCATTATACATATTAATTTGTTTCATGGCCAGCAGCAAATTAAAATGATGGTGGTTACGGATCAGTCTCCAACAGCAACTATTCAACCAACATTTTTTTTTTTTAGATATATATATATATATATATATATATATTACTCAAGGCCTCCATCCCATCGTTGGACCGGCCGCCGGCGTAAAAGGGCAACATATATAACCTCATCGACACAATATATATATATATATATATATATATATGTGAAGGTGACTGTAACCCACAAATTCTGCAATGTATTTCCTGTCGACAATATGCACATAATAACATGGATCGAGTCAACAGCAGAGAGATGGCACGATCAGTCTGAAAAGGTGGGAGGCAGATTACGTGTATTAGTACAGTAATCCATTTAATTGACGAAGGCAATGAATGATATATCTGTGGTCGAATTTCAATCAAGAAGAAAAAACACCACGGGCAGACGACTCTGACATACATATCGATGGTATCGACGGGTGGTGGTGATCGGGTGATCAGGAAGGAGGAGTACACGCGGTCGATGTCATCGGTCAATCGGGAGCTTGGTGAAGATTCAAGGAAAATGAGTTTTTATTGTAAAAATCATAATTTTACGTCGACCAAAACTTAAATTCCGGTAGATAATTAAGAATTCGAACTTTCAAGTCATGAGAGTTTTGGTCCACCCCCCTCCCCTTCATGTGAATCCGTCCATCAACTTGCCTCCACCTTTTGAGTTTTGGCCCCACCCCACGTAAACATCAAACAACACCGGTAAACGTACGTACCTACGTCTACATTTTTAATAAGAGTGTATTGTATATATATATATATGTCCTCAAAATTCTCTCTTTTCTTGTATATCTTATAAGACGACAGAGAATGATCAAAGACGTTAATCGTGGTAATTAGTATGTTCTTGGAAGATTCAAACGAGTAAAAAGGGATAATTAATATGTATATATTGACTTATGTAGGTCTGCTCCTTTAACATTTCTTGACATGAAAATTCTTTATTCGTCACGTAATTGCGAGGAAAAGGTGATTACATCCATGTGTGGTGGAGTGGTGGTGTTTACACGGAGAAAGGTAAACAAACAAACATATATATATATATATATCGTTTAGATCGTTGTTGTTATATCCATCTATATGTGATGCATAAGGAAATTAATCTACGAAAAAATTAGATTTGAATTAGACGTTCGTATTTTAACCTAACTAGAATAACAACCAAAACTAGCTTTCTTTGAGCAAAACCAACCCAAAATGAGGGCGCACGCAAAACATAATAAAGATCGTCGGTAATAACAGGGAATATTGTAATACATGGTAAGTAAGTATCTCGTTCTCTCGGATACGAAGAACTTTCTCAACTCATATTATTCAATTCATCGACATTTCAACAGGCTAGACATAAACTTCAATCACAAAACAGTTACGTACTAAGAGTGAGGCATCTGCTTGGGTTGTGTGTTGTTAAAAGCAGCAAGCAGTGGCTTCCAAGTCTTCAAACGTATGGTCGACGTATATACATAGCTAACTAGAGTTTTGTGTAATTAACAAGTCGACCTGTATAACCTATGATAAGGTGCTACTACTAGCTCTACAGGATGACCGAGGATTTCCTCAGTTGAGTAACAATATATTATTGTGCACGCATCAAGATTAATGAAAGTTGCATTAAGTGATAAATGCCAAAGAATTATCATTGGGATTCTAGGGTTAATTTTTTTTTTTTTTTTTTACAGGGTTAAGATATTATTAGGTTTCAATTCTAAAGGTAACGTTACTCTTAATTAAATAAGCGAGGCATTAGAATTGGCAAATAAAATAAAAATGCATCTACAGTTGCATCTATAAAAAGCACACATGCGCACCCAAATTGCTCCCACATCTGCCCAGGGAAACAGCGTCGGAAGAATCGCAACACAAGTGCTTAAAAAACACACACAACCACCACAGATTTTATTGCCACAGGAACACTGATCGTCGCCCGGCGTCGTAGCTCTTTCCCCTCCGCCTCCTTCTATAATCGATCTCCGCATGGAGAACAGCACCGGCAGCATAGAGGTAGAGGAGGAAGACATGTCACCTGCCGACTCCCCGCCACCAATACCGGCCGCGCTGCCACCTCCTCCCCCTCCGCCCACTCACGATCGCATCCAACGCTTCGGCAGCGGAGAGAGCGTCGTCCTTGATCCCCCAGAGGTCGGAGTTGCCGAGGCCGAGTCGAGGAAGCTGCCGTCCTCCCGATTCAAAGGTGTGGTCCCGCAGCCCAACGGCCGGTGGGGGGCTCAAATTTACGAGAAGCACCAGCGCGTCTGGCTCGGGACCTTCAACGAGGAGTCGGAGGCCGCCCGTGCTTACGATGTCGCCGCTCAACGGTTCCGCGGCCGCGACGCGGCCACCAACTTCAAGCCCCTCTCCGATTCCGATGGCCTCGACGCCATCGAATTGCTCTTCCTTAACTCCCACTCCAAGACCGAGATCGTCGATATGCTGAGGAAGCACACCTACCATGATGAGCTACAGCAGAGCCGAAGGCACTTCGCCGGCTCCTCCGACCACCTCTCCTTCGGATTAAAGCGGAGCGGTGCTTTCAAGAACCCTATGGCGTCTGCGGCGGCGAGGGAGCACTTGTTCGATAAGGCCGTCACACCCAGCGATGTCGGCAAGCTGAACAGGCTTGTCATACCGAAGCAGCACGCCGAGAAGCACTTTCCGCTGCAGATCAGCAGTACCGGCGGCTCCGTCGCGTCCAAGGGGGTGCTGCTCAACTTCGAGGACGGCGGCGGCAAGGTGTGGAGGTTCCGTTACTCCTACTGGAACAGTAGCCAGAGCTACGTTCTAACGAAAGGTTGGAGTAGGTTCGTGAAGGAGAAGAACCTCAAAGCTGGAGACGTCGTGAGCTTCCAGCGGTCGATCGGGCCCGAGAGGCACCTATTTATCGACTGGAAGCCGAGGGTGGTGACTGCCGGCGGTATTCATGCCGCAGTCAACTGCAGCTTCAACCATGCTCTTTTACCGGTCGTCCAGCCGAAGCCGGTGCAGGTGGTGAGGTTGTTCGGTGTCAATATCATCAAGGCGCCGGCCGGTGCCGGCACTGGTAGCGGTGGTGAGGGCTGGTACGGAAAGAGGAGAAGAGAGCTGGATCTCTGGGGTGGTGGAGAACCACAGCAGCAGCAGCAGCAGCAGCAGCTATGCAAGAAACCATACATAAGGGGATTGTTGTGATGGAATTCCATCTTCAATCAATCCTCTCGTGTATTGTTCTTGCTAATATTCTTTCCATCTTAGATTTAAATTTAAGCAAAATTATTATCATCGTTATATATATATATATATATATAAATGCTTCCTTTAGTCTTGCCCTCGATCGTTAGGTCGTGGTCGTATTAATTTTGATGATGTACATATATATATTAGCTGATGGATGGATCACATCTAAAAGGGAGGAGGCAGGAGAGGTGATACAAACCGAGGCATAGATTTCTACCCATCTCCTTGTGATGTGGGTGATGACACCAAACTTTTTGTACTGATCACTAGCAAGTTTGTGTCCTCTCTCTCGTCCCATCCCATTCGGTATCTGTTTCTCTGTGTTACAGCCCTTTTGCTCTGCTACAATAAAATGCCTTCGTTTTTGTATTGTTCCGTAAATGAACTGTGCACCGGTACTGATGATCTGATATACGTGTCTGCCTTCTATTTCCCAAGCTTTTTCCTATTTCTGTGTATGGTGAATGTGGTGCGCAGATGGAGATGCAACATCTTGTAAAAGCACATCTAATCTAATATATACGTAAGCCACACACAACAAAGGAACGTGAACTTTCTTCTTACAGATGGAAATATCTGGTTCTCCATCCTTTTCTCTTCTCTGTGTCGGCAGCTTAATATTGGCATGCTTCTTGCATTGAGAAATTAGCAGTCAGAAGAAACATGCGATTCCCTTACACTTCCTTGTCAATCTCCAAGAGGCAAATTGGAAAGTTTCCTTTGCCCTTTTCTGTCGCCTCGGTTCCATCTACAAGCAGCAAGTCCAAGAGACTTGGTGCCCTCCAGGAGTCTTAAGAAATTGAAGTTCACAGTGTCCATCCACATAAGGAAAATATATATATATATCGATACTTGTCTTCAGTGATGTCTGTTCCCATGGAAAGTGGAATTTCAACGGTTTGGATTGGGATAAAAGATACCCGCAGATCTGTGAGCTTGGCATTGGTCGCTTATCTTTGAAGGAGCCGGTTCTAAGAAAACTATCTGTATTGCTATATTTCTATTTTCGGTACATTTCACTAAAATTTAAACCATCAATCATGCACAAACGCGTTGAATCATCACGTAAAAGAATAATTACACACATACACACCTTTTTGGCGTGACGATCGATGATTTACGATCACGTCATTTGCTTCCATCAAATACTTAAATTTGATCGTACACTACAATAATTAAGAAAACTTCTCCGCCTGTTGAGAAAACCTGAAAAAAAAAAAGGGTGGACCTGGCGGTGGATGCTTCATCCCTGGAAGTGGACCGCCCGATAATCAACGATCATTCATGTCCACAGTTTTCTTGGAAAAAGTGGTTGATAGAATTAAACTAATATAAGTGTTGCAAGTCTCCCGTGCACGTACGTTTCTTAGTTGTCAAGAGAGGTCACGTTTTTTTCTTTCTTTTTTTTCGGGCAAGGTAAGAGAGGTCACGTTTTCTAAGCAAAAGATTTGCCTTCTCACGGCTTAACAAAGCACCGGATGTACAGATACAGAAAGAAATACACAGATATTATGGATCACTGTATGTATTCTTCTCAGATTAAAAATAATAATAATATATATATATATATATATAGAGAGAGAGAGAGAGAGAGAGAGAGAGAGAACGGCATAAGCTAATTATTAATCGACTTTGAATACTTTAGTTTATTATTCACGTTGCTTACATAAGTTTCGCTGCCCCACAGCATACAAAATTTTAAAATTGAACAGCGCCGACGTTAATAGCTAATAATTTTAAAGCGTTTCCAACACAACAATTTTAGTATGTTATTTTTATTCTTGATCTTATCTTCATGCACTTATTGTTTTAAGTTTGTTTCCTAAATACCCTTCACGAAAACAATTAGTACGACAAGTGTGCATATCAATGAGTTACATTAGACTGGCCAAAAATGTCTAAAAGGAAAATGTCGAAAAATTTTCTGTCATTTTCTGAGTGTTTGTGTACCAAATGATTTTCTGTCATTTTCCATCATTTTCTCTTGGTATAAGAAAAATTTTCTTTCATTTTCCTACCTTATGATCTCTGAAAATGATGGAAAATGAAGGAAAAGAAAATATGAATTATCACAGAATATATTAACAATATGTAATTTTAATATAGAAATTATTTATGTCTTTAATAGATGAAAATTGATATTATGAGAGATATGAGGAATAATAAAGATGTGTAAAATATATTTTATATTGTAACAATTATTATAAATGACTTTATCTTATATTATTTATAATAAATTTTGTTATTCTTTATCTTATAGATAAATACAAAAAATATTTAATTTATTATTTTTTATATTTTTATTTTATAAATAAACATATATATTTTATGATTTTTCATCATTTTATATTCTATACACAAATACATGTATTTCAAATTCTATCATTTTCTGTTCTGTGCACAAACAACTTGATTTTCTATTACTTTATGTCTTTTTTTTTTCCATCATTTTCTATGATATTCCGTCATTTTCTAGATGCACAAACACCCTCATAAATGAAAATTTTGTAATGATAAATTATCATTCTCCGGTTGTAATGTAATTATCTTTTGAAATATAATTTTTTTTCCCAAATTTTCACCTCCTCACGTGCCATCTTTACTTTAGTGTTCTAAATTATATTCAATGTACGTATACATTTTTCTCTCAAATAAATAATCTAAGACAAATGACTAGATGAATTATGTAATAGATTTATCGTTGCTTTTTATGTAATTGTTGAGATCATATTGGTAAGTAATCCTAACTCGGTGAATTAATGGTAGGTTCATCCTCACATCTTCATGAGAAAATGGAAGGAAAAGAAAACATGAATTCAAAGATGCCTTAAATTGCAATCAACTTTCAACTCCAAACAAAGTTTTTTAAGGAGGGATTTGAGCAATTTTAAATTATAGGAAATAAAAATTTTGGCAGATCACTCAAATTATGATGTTTACGCACACCATATAAAATTATTTTAAAAGAAAAAGAATTTCTTAGCTTTTAAAGATTTATATAGATTTTACGATTTCATCTCCTTATACCTTGAAATTCCAAAGGATGTTAATAGGTTAATTCATATGCTTATTTTTAATGTTTTCTTAGGATGTTTACTTTTATGCTCATATAAAAATAAATAAAAGATATAATTCTGTTGTTGTGTAAGATACAAAATTTTTCTAGCATTTTTAAAATAGTGTATGAATATATCATGATACTATAAATTAAACTAACATACGTTATTATAATATTTATGTAATAGAGCGTAGCATTTGCTACTTTTCATTCTTTGTAATTAATAATATTATATTTTACTTAGTGGCATCTATTCCTTTTTTAATCATTTATGGAAACATATTAATTAATTATTTTAGTAATCCTATTAGATATTATTTATGATAAAATTACAGTCCACCAAATAAAGTTTATTAGTTGGCATTTGTGAATCTCATGAACAGAAACTGTAATAATTAATTAAGTTTATCAATAATGATATTCATGATTTTTATCTTCAAATTTTTTTATAATAAAATAAAATAATTCGACCGTAAATGCAAAAAATTCGAATCTTTGCTAAGATACACTTTATCTTGAAATACTAATAAAACTACTGCTACAGTCAAAAAACCAAATCGTCCAAGCACGTGTTCGTAGCCTTGTCTTACATGTCTTTCCACGTCATAATAAGTGGTCAACCTGCACGATCAACGCACGCGTCCACACGATGTGTTCGTTTGCGGTCGCAGATCGGTTCTCCCTAAAGCAAAGTGGCTTTTAGGTATTATTTTATATTATCGATTTTTTGAAAATGTTCTTACTTTTTATTTGGTATTTTTATTATCTCATTTTTAAATGTTCTTTTTATTGGCATCAAATGTCGTAATTTTTATTATTAAAAATAAGGAATGACATGCTAATAAAATAATTCTAATAATTATTGATAGAATAAAATAATTAATTAAGATCATAAACTTAATGGAAAAAGTGTCTTGTTTGGTTAACCAAAGTATAAATGTTTTGAAAGGTAAATTTGTAAAATAATCGATTGAAGTTATTTCGCAATACTCATGTAACTTTTAGATATTTAATGCATTAACAGTATCAATTACATTAACTTTACGCACGACAGTATTGATTAATATGTGTTTATTTTATATATGTTAATAGGTTGCACTAATTTGGTAAGATTCCCTTTTTTCAACTTGAACATTGTTAGCGTTAAGCTAAGCCTTCTTAATTATCAATTAGTGTGGCCCAAATACGATTCCATGGTGCAAGTTCAATTATGTTAAGTTGATAAATCATGTTGAATTGCATCGATGTGATTGGACTTAACATTTTTAGACCTTTAACTATGCATGAGTTTAGGATATACATATCAATGAGCTATGTTAGTCTAGTGTTCGTTTTGTTTGATTTAGGTACTGTTTGTGTCATATTGAATGAATACTAATTGGTGTGAACAGTTCATTAGTATAAATCTAATCATATTAGGTTGACTACTAGTAAAATTTAACTGTGTTAAGTCAACACATTTGAGTTTGATTTAATGATATTCTTAATTTATTTTAAGACACGTCCGTTATACAAATGCAAATGCAAATAAATATACCTTTTTACTTCAAACTCTAAACGCAAAACTCGAAATACATGAAAATAATTTAATTAATGTCCTACAGTCAACAACTCAAGTAATTTAATTGATTAAAAATAATAATATTCATAATTTTTAATAAAATTTAAATTTCAATGAATATAAAAATTGTTTTTATTGTCATAAAAATAATGCATTACCTATATATATATCTAAAAGATAAAAGTTGAAGCACGCAGGAATGAAATGTTGATGTAAAAAAAGAAAGAAAAATGATCGGTCATCAGTGCGAATACGACGTGCTCAATTGCAACAACAAGGGAAAATTAGATAAATATTTTTTCTGTAACAAACCACCACCACATTCACGATTCATTATGTTTAAAAAGAAAAAAGAAAAACGTTTTCCACGGTGGGATTGGAAAATGGGGAAGACGACAACGTAAAAGATGACGTATTTACCTTATAACCCAACGCAGCGGTTCGATTTATGCACATGTGATTACACCGTCCGGATAAAGAAGAAAGATACGTGAGATCTATCTCTCTTTCTTTCCTTTCCTTTCTAAAGGAAATAAAATTCGTAAAAGATCGATGTCGGGGTTGCGCTTTTTTTTTTTTTTTGAACGGTGATATTTTATCTTCGTAGCCATAAAGCATGGGAACGCAACTGTAGTGGCACGATGGATGGATTAATTATTACCAGGAAAAATGATGGATTAATTGATATTGGAGTTGTCGTTGTAGGCAAATAGTGGTACATTTCCATGGTGCAGGTTGCTCCACGTCCACCGCACACTTTTTCCTTCAAAGTTCAAATATTTTTTGCGTATTTTAAATTTTAATTTAAAAAAAATAAAATAAACTTGTAACAACCTATTCTAAATTCTAGACAGTTTTCTTATCAAATATATATTCTTAATTCTCTTCTTTTAATTGTAACCACCTGTCATCCTATTTCTACTCTTAGATTACGAGATTGTGCAGTTTACACACGCATTATCGTCGTCGAACTTAAATGAATATAAGTAAACTTTTTTGACGTGGCATCAATTCATTGACAAGTCAATCACATAGATTATGTGAGAAATTTTCAAGCAATAGCAACAACACCCAACAGAATAAAGCTGAGGGGTGGATATATATGCAAATTGATTAATAGTGTTGGGCTAAGACGAGGCCTAGACGAAGAAAAATAAACAAAACACGCCAACAATGTACACCAATATTTACGTGAAAAACATTTTCAATGTAAAGAGTAAGAACCATGAGATCAATCGTTCCACCTCAAAACTTTCAAAATCATGAATAATAAGTAGAAAAAGGGTATTCTCTGGTATTTAATTAGATAAATCACACGTCACTGTCATCAACAACCAATGACATAATACAACAATATAACAAGAGAAGGTATAGATATACTACCTATGTAGATTGTCCATGTTTCAAAATTTTCTACTATCATTGTGTTCTTTCAAAAGTCACGTAACTTGGTAAGAATATACTTTTATGAATCCTTGAATATTGAAAAAATTTCAACCAAAATGGACTTTGTTTCACCCCTCAAATAAACCTTCTACCAAGAGTACGCTCTACAAAATTACATAGACGAATCCTTCTAAAACCTTCTTTGAATCTAACTCTCCACTATTTTGATCCTCGATCCAACCTTTCAATCTAAAGAGCATCAAGTCACAATCTTACCTTTAAATTTTCAACTTGATTTGACCACGAACACCACTCTGATCCTTTTGAAAAGTTTGTTATGCTATTTTCTCTCTCCTCCTCTACAATCCCTACTAGGGTTATGTGAATAAATTATGTCAAGTTCCCTATAGAATGACAAAATAACATAAATGGGTCATCCCTCATGTAGAGGGAGACCTAATAAACTCTTCCTCCACGAAGGTGATCACCAATCTTACAATCTGGCTGCAAGTATTCAACTTGTCTCTCGTCACTACCTTAGTTAACATATTAGCACCATTATCATCAATATGAACCTTCTCAAACATGAGTTCCTTTGAGTTCACAACATCTCCAATTTAATGGTATTTTATTTTAATATACTTTGACCTTTAGTGGAATGATAAATTTTTGCTCAAGTGGATTGTACTTTGACTATCACTAAGTAATGCACATTTATCTTATATAATTCCAAGTTCTTCAAGTATTCTCTTCAACCATATTATTTCTTTGCAAACTTCTATAATTGTAATAAATTCAACCTCTGTAGTAGATAATGTAATACACTTTTACAATCTAAATTGTCATGAAATAACTCCCCTTACATAGGTAAATAAATACCTTGAGGTGAATTTTGAATTATCTACATCTCCAATCATATTTGAGTTAGTGTAACCAATTAAGGTTGGTTCTTCACCATCAAAATAGATCTTCATATTTGAAGTGCCTCGAAGATATCTCATAATTTACTTTATTGCCTCCCAATGTCATTCTCTAGGATTTGAGAGAAATCTGCTTACTATGCTAACTACATAAGCAATATTAGATCTAGTATATACTATTGCATATATCAAACTTCTAACAGTTGAGACATGAAATATTTTCCATTTTCCTTTTCTTTTCATCTATAAAAGGACTTTACTTTTTGCTTAACCTGAATTGAGTTGCAATGAGACAACTAATAAGCTTTGCATCATTCATACCAAATCTTTGAAGTATTTTCTTAATGTATTTCTCTTATAATAAGAGCAACTTGTTGGAATTTCTATCTCTTTCAATTCTAATGCTAAGAATTTTCTTTGCAAGTCCCAAATCTTTCATGACAAAAGACTTGTTTAACACCTTCTTCAACTCTATAATTTTAGGCATATTCTTGCCAACAATTAGAATATAATTAATATAAAGTAACAAAATAATAAAATCATTAGAGGAAAAACTCTTAATGAACACACACTAGCCTGTGTTACACTTTTCATAGCATTGCTCCCTCATAATAGTGTCAAACTACATGTACCATTGCCTTGATACTTGTTTTAGGTTATAAAAATTTTTCTTCAATCTGCACACTAAGTTTTCTTTATCTTTCTTAATAAACCTCTTTAGTTACTCCATGTAAATCTCTTCCTTTAAGTTTCCATGAATGAAAACATTCTTCACATCCATCTGCTCAATCTCTAAATTGAGATTTGCTTTTAAACCAAAAATGACTCGAATAGAAGTCATCTTCACTACTAGAGAGATCACATCAAAGTCAATTCCTTTTCTTTAAGTGAATCCTTTCACAATTAGCCTGGCCTTGTACTTTGGATATGATGTGTGCTTATCTTGCTTGATTCTATAGACCTACTTATTCTTGAGTGTTCTTTTACTTTTAGACAACTTCACCAACTCATAAGTGTGATTTTTATGCAAGGAACTCATCTCATATTGTATGACTTCTATCCACTCTTTCTTATACTCACCTTCCACTACATCTACATAGCACTTTGGTTCAACACTATCAAAGAGTAACACCACAAATTCATTTGAAGAATATCTAGCAGAATGTCTTTTATCTCTAGCTGATCTTCTATGTAGAATAGTTGGTGGAACTTTTTGCATTGGTGGAATTTGGTCTTGACCATTTTTTTTAGCATCATCTTGATTTTAGGGTGCATCTTGTCCAATCGTGTCTATATCATCATCATCTTCAACTTCAACCTCCTATTGAGCTAGAATTGTAGGAATTCGGTCTAGATCAATCAAGTCTTACTATTAATGAATTGCTTTAACCTACACTTTGTTAATGTCCCTAGTTGTTTGATCTTCAACAAACACAATATCATAGTTTTTAACAACCTTCTTAGCTACCTAATCATATAGCTTGTAGCCAAAATCGTCTTACCCATAGCTAAGGAAAATACACTATTGTATATTTACATCAAGCTTGCTCCTTTCATCCCAAGGTACATGTACAAAGGTTTTGCATCCAAATACCTTCAAATGATTATAAGAGACATCTCTACTATACCAAACTTTGTTTGGAACATCTCCTTGCAAGTAGTGACATGGTAAGAGATTAATAAGATAAATAGTAGTCATCAAAGCCTCACCCTAATAAGACCTTAGTAAATTTATTTGTGAAAGTAAACATCTCATTCTCTCCACCAATGTTCTATTGAACATTTTAGCAACCCCATTCAACTATGGTGTATTTGGAGGAGTTTTTTGATGTTTTATGTCTTGCTCTTTGCAATAAATGTCAAATGGTCTGTAATACTCTTCCTCATTATCCATTTAGATGAACTTTACTTTATTGTCTATTTCTCTTTCAACAGAAACTTGAAGCTCTTTGAACTTATCAAGTAGTTGATTTTTAGACTTCAAGACATAAGCTCAAATCTTCCTAAAGGAATCAATAATAAAAGTGGTAAAGTATCTAGCTCCACCATGTGCCATTACATTTATCAGCCCACATACATCAAAGTAGATCAACTCTAATATCTTTGATTTCTTGGAAGAATGTTAGCTCTTGAAGGCAATTCAATGCTACTTCCCTACCAAACAATCTACACAATTCTTTAAATGTACACCTTTTAGCTTTGACATGAGATTCTTTTTCAAAAGCATTGTCATCCCCTTCTCACTAATGTGATTGAGTATCTTATGCTATAACACACTTTGATCTTCATTCTCTAATGCATTAATAGAAACATTGGAGAGTTTAGCAAGAATATAGTAGAGGTGAAATGTCTTTTTATCTCTCACTACAACCATGTTTCCCTTGGTGAACTTATATTGTCTATCTCCAAAATTGCTCAAATACCCTTCATCTTTAAGCTTTTCAACTGAAATGATGTTGAGTCTTAGACTCTCAACATGTCTAACTGATCTAAGGATTAATTTTGTGTCATTTGTGGTTTTTAAATGCACATCTTCTTTGTCAACAATCTTTGTTGTATCATTATTATTTATCTTTATAAATCTAAAGCTACCTAGAGTGTAGAAAGTGAAAAAGTCTCTCTGAAATGTAGCATGAATGATAGCACCATTATCTAAAACCCATGTTGTCACATCATCACCTACAAACAATAAGCAATTCTTCAATATTAGAAACAATCCTTTCGTCACTATCACTATCATTGCCTTGCTGTTGTGACTTCTTTTTCTTGTTTTATTTCTTTAACTTAGAATTTCTTAGTGTGACTTTTCTCGTGTATCAAAGTGGGAGGAGGTACATTATGCAATCCTTTTGGACTCTTCATTTAGGTCTTTACATAATTCTAAGTAACAATGCCATTAAGAGTTGAGTTGCAAAGTGTCACCTTCAATGTCTCTCAAGTATTTGGTAATGATTCCAAAAATAATAATGCTCTTATCTTATCATCAAACATGATGCCCATTGAAGACAACTGATTTATGATCCCTTAGAATATATTCACATAATCTACCACAAGAGTGTCATCTTAGTATCTCAAATGTATCAATTACTTGATTAGAAACATCTTATTGGTGCCCTCCTTTTGAGCATATAACTCTTCTAACTTTTGCCACAAGGTACCTATATTTGTCTCATCATCAATGTGATTTAACACATTGCCATCAACTTAATGTTGAATGAAGTCACATGCTTGGCGATGAAGTATTCTTCACTCATCCTCAAATTTATCTTTAAGTTTCTCTGCATTGAACACAGACTTGTAGTATTCTTTCACGTAGAGAAGATCTTCCGTCTTCCCCTTCCACGCTTGATAATTTGTGTTATTAAATGAAATCATATTGCTCATGTTTACTTCCATTTTACCACAAAGAATTAAACTTTTACCTCAAGTCCTTGTCCTATGCCCTTGGCCTCACGGTGGGTGCCACTTGTTATTGGTAAGATGAGACTTAAATGGAGCGAAAAGACAACTTCTTCCTAATGAGATAAACAAAGGAAAAAACAAATAAAACACATAAACAAGATACACCAATGTTTACGTGAAATAACAAAATAGATGAAATGGATTGAAGTGTTGGACAAGATAAGTGGAGAGAATGATCTTTTTCAATAATAATTAACAATGGTATACATGTAAATATAGAAGGAATCCTTTGGATTCAATACAAGGAAATGCTATACTGATAATCATAACGTATGATTGTAATTTATTTCTAAATATTCATCTCCATATTTGGAAGATCTATTAAGAGCGTGATTAATATCCCACCTCAAGTTGGAAGTGGGGTACCCAACGACAACTTGGAATAGAAAATGGAGAAAGGTTGTGACTAGATAGGCTTAGTAAATAGATCGGTGATTTATTGGTTGGGGCTGATATATTGTATCTGAAAATTGTGTTGCTTCATATGATCTTTAAGAAAATGCAAGTTTATCTCAAAATATTTTGAATGAGAATGCAAAATGAAATTCCTAGCAAGATGTATGGTGCTAATATTATTACACCATATAATAGGTGTAATATAAGGTATATGAAGCTCTTGATATAGAGATTGCAATCATAGTATTTCATAAGTGGTAATGATAAGTGCACGAGTCTTTGCCTCAGTGTTAGATCTTGAGACCGCATGTTTTTACAAGAACTCCGTGAGATGAGGTTTTTCTCAAAGAATACACAATATCTAGTTTGAGATTATCGATCATCGATCATCGAGATCACCTCCCCAATTTGAGTCACTAAAAGTTTGCAATAGAGGAGAACTTGCTTGACGATAACATAATCCATGATTTGTCATCTTCTTTGAGATATCGAACAATTCTCTTTGTTGCTTTAAAATGTTCAACAGCAGGAGTTTTCAAAAATTAGCATACTTTGTTAATAGAGTATGATATATCCAGTATCGTGATACATAAATATCGTAATGCCTCGACTAAGCTATGATATTCTGTGGGGTTTTTCAATATTTCTCCTTCATCTTGTATCAATTTTGTAGGGGTCGCTATAGGAGATTTGCAAGGTTTGACGCCATCAAGTTTAAATTTCTTCAAAATATCAACTAATATTTTGATTGAAAGAGATGTAGAATATTTTTAGTGCATCTAACTTCAACTCCAAGGAAATATTGAAGATCACCCAAGTCCTTTAAGGCAAACATATTTGCTAGTGAAGCAATTGTGTCTTGGATAACTTGAGAAGATGATCTAGTAATAAAAACATATTTGCTAGTGGATCAATTCTGTCTTGGATAACTTGAGAAGATGATCTAGTAATAATAATATTGTCCACATAGATAAAAACATAAGCGACTATATTCTTATGATGTTTTATAAATATGGACACATTACATTTGGATTCTTGATATCTAATAGTGTACATAAAATTCTTGAGACAATTAAACAAAGCTCTAAGAGCTTGCTTGAGCCCATATAACAATTTCTAAAGTTTGCATACATGTTTTGGAAATTCTTGATTTTTGAGTAATTCTTCATATTCCTTCTACATGGTTCGCTTCCACTTGAGATCTTTAAAAGCTTGATTAACATTATTGGGTGTATCATGACCTCTTTGGACATTAAGTACATATTTGGGATAAGCTTATATATCCTTTTTGATGCTTTGGTGACCAGTTGACCATCTGTACCATGAGGAAGATTTTTAGCTGGTGTAGTATGATTCTCGGAAGATACATTTTCACTAGATGATAAGGAATCATTAATAGTTATATTCTCTTAGGATGAGACAGATTTATTAGAGAGGTGAGTCACCACTATGGTCATTTTGATCAACATTGGAATGTTCTTTGGTAGCCATTGGAGAAGATATGTAAGGTATAATAATTGTATTTAATGAACATGTACTGGAAATATCTTCTTGCATGGAGGTCAAACCGTCAAACTTCTTATTTAATGAAAAATCTTTTTCATTAAATATAACATCACGAGAAATATAGATTTTGTCATGACTTAGGGAATAGCAAATATAGCCGAATATCAAAGGAAGATGCAATCTATGGTAGGATGATTACATTTGTTAGAACGATATGGTCTTAGATTTGGGTACCAAAATAACAAAATAGATGAAATGGATGGAAGCGTCAGAGGAGATGAGTGAAGAGAATGATTTTCTTCAATAATAATTAACAAATGTATACATGTACATATATAAGGAATCGTTTGGATTCAATACAAGGAAATACTATACTAACAATTATAAGCTTTATATTTGAAAGGTCTATTAAGAGCATGATTAATAATGTGAAAAACCTCCTTCACGTGAGGAGTAAATTAGTCTACCTCAAAACTTTCACTATCACAAATACTGGATACAAAGAGTCTTTTCTAGTATTTAATTAAATGAATCGTACATCACTGTCATCAATAGCACAACAAGAGAATATATACATGTACTTGTGTAGGCTATTCATGTTTCAAAATTTTTTACTACCACCATGCTTCTTCAAAAATCATGAAACTTGACAGTAAATCTAGTTCCACGAATCTTTAAACCGCTGAAAAAATTTCAACCAAAACAGATTTCATTTCTCTCCTCAAACTGACGTTCTACCAAGAATACGCTCTATAGAATTGCATAAACGAAATTCTTCTGAAACTTTCTTCAAATCGAACTCTCCACTCCTGATACAACTGTTCGATCAAAAGAACATCAAGTTACGACCTTGTCATTAAATTTTCAGCTCAATCCAACCACTAACACCCTTTCGATCAATCCTACGATCAAGATGGTGCAAAAGTAAAAGAGAAGAACGAAAATTACAGCTGCGACTTCTCTTTTCGAAAAAGTTGTGTTATTTTCTCTCTCCTCCGTCACAACGCTTAATAGCATTACGTAGGTAAATTATGTCGAGGTTCTTAAAGAACAGCAAAACGACGTAAATGGGTCATGCTCCATGTAGAGGAAACCAACAAAGAAAATAGAATCAAATCATTTTTTATAAGAGTTTGGTTTGGTCAGAAAAAAAAAATTAGTTTCAAGATTCTATAAATCAACTTATACGCTATGATTTGTGATTTTGTAGATGGTTTAACCGAATCGACCAGATATCTATGATACATTGATATATGTATGGACATGTACATAATATATATATATATATTATATAAGTTATGTATCCTTATTAATAGTTTACTATACGTTAGATTTTAATAATACGTGGCATTACATTATAACTTATTAACTCAAAAAGCCAAAAATTAAAAAACTCCAATGGTATATGATGCATTTTTTTCCTTTTTATGGGATTTTCCTGAGAAGCAATTTTTTTAGCATATCATGGAATATGTTTTAGACTGATTATGTATTTTCTTACTATCCTATGAACAACGTTGTAGATAGGTAGTTCTATCATTCTAACATTTTATGCTATTTCATCAAGAGTTGTTCCAACTTGTATTTTATTGATGACATGTATTTAGTTGATAAACTGGTTAAATCATGAATCGAATCGAACTAACTTTGAATGGTTTGAACGGACTTTATTAGACCTTTTTAAGTAGTATTCAAATCTAGATCTGTAAAAATCAAAGAATAAGTTGAAATTTATAACTTTTAAACGATTACCAAATATCAACAATAAAATAATATAATTAAACTTTCATTCCATCACGAAAAATAAAGTTTAGGTTTAAATTTAAATACAAATGTTATGATCGTAAAAAAAAATCCCAAAGCGATTGGTCAACTTCTATTAAAACTGAAATGGATCTCGGCGCACAATAAATGATTGCCCATAAACCACTCAAAGCGGAAGGCAACCAAACGGACCCCACACGTAGATAACGAATGCTCCCAGTTCTGAGTCCTCACCTCAGCGCAAACCAGCCGAACTGATAATTAGATAAGTTTATTTTATTGATTATTTTTATTTTTTATAAACTTATTTTCATGTACACATTATTGATAATAATGTATCTAAAGATAATAATAATAATAATAATAATATACACCGTAACGGTGATGATTTTATGTTGGCTAAATTGGAATTTTACAGAAAAATTATAAATTACGTCGCCTTTGATTTGGTTGAAACCAACCGAAATCCTAAAGAGCAAGCAACCGACTTGGGCCTGCCGGTCACCCAGTCGAGCCTTGGAGATCTAAATTCCCGTGTCATCTACGGCCGCTCCTGCCCTTCCGCTGTCGTCTTCCTCTCTCCTTCGGTTATTCCCACCTGCCTGGAAACCCTAGAGATTGCATCCGATTGCGTTCCCAAATAGTCCGCATCAGTTCTCTTCCAGGATTCGTCGCTTGTGGAGGCTTCGACGTCGCGCTTTTCTGGAGGTATGGTCGCTGACTCGGTTTCTTGGCTTTTCATAAGTGTGGTTTCTGTAGGATTGTCTCTGATTCGAGCGGGGAGAACTCACAATGCATGTTATTTTGAGCGTTCAATTTATAATTTCCATGTGTTTGATGAGGTTGTTTTCAATTTAGTGGGGTTTTGTGCCTCCTTCACTATCGTTGCGTCATCTTTCTCTTCCAATAGTTTCTACCATGTTCCAAGCCTCCCATGCAACTTCCAACCATAACAGTGTTGCCTACTCAAGCTATTGGCCCTTATAGGGCTTTCCTCCACTATGGATGACCATATTCCAACCTTCCTAGTCTATTGTCATCTCTTGCTAAAGCCTCCTCTACCATCTTCCATCTCTTCAACCTTCATTCACCGCCGTCGTCAGTACTCATTAGGGTTTTTCAGGTGGAACTAGTAGATGAAGAAATGGGAGAGGGGGAGGGTTGTAGAACACGTGAACTTAAAAAAGGGTAAAGGAAGAAAGGGGTGAAGAGCAAGATGGCACAATGAGAAAGAGGGTAAACAAGCGAAGGCACGTGTTAACAAATTTTTAAAGGATTAAAAGAAAGGGTCGAGGGGGAAGGAGAGAGAAAAGTAAGTGTGTGTCAGAAAAGGTCGAAGCAAAAAAACTCCACCGCCCCTGTCTGCCTGTTTTTTACTGCCTCAGATTATATCATCCGATGGTTAATCTACTGCTGTTTGGGATATAGTTCTTCTTAGACTTATATTATTTTTGCAAGTTGTTGCTGCTCATGTTATAACTACTACCACTATTACAGTAATCGGTCTTTGTGTTTCTCTATGTATTTGTATTTGTTGTTTTTAGCCATATTTAAGTGTGTTGAGTTGTTATTGAGTTTGTTACAAGTTGCATGCTCTAGCTTGAAGAGAAGTGTTAAAGTATATTTATGTACTAGGGTCATGTGTATGCGGTGAGTTTAACCTCAGATTGGATATTTTGTAATGTCCACTTAATTGTGACCTCTATATATAGACGTTCTATCTTTGTTAGTGAATATAATTAACTTCTACCTATTCTCTGCTTTCACAGTATATTTGCTTTACCATTTTATCTTTGAGATTTGGACTATTTTGCAATGTCAAACAGTATGGAGAATGAATCATGGAATTGTTTATTTGGAAGGATGTTAATATGTACTTTTGCTTCTGGGTTATTTTTAGTATGTACAGGTACATTTATGTGTTGGCTATTTGATGCATTTGCAGATGTTTTCAAACTAACCAATATCCATTTGGAGCATGTTGCACTCAATGTGGAAAACATCCTTGAAAAGCCAAATCAATTGCATCAGACAAGTTCAGCACCATTCTTGATCTAGTCCTCAAAAGGCTTGATGTGACATTGTAATGATGATTTGGTCTCGTAAAGGTTCGTCTTTCTTTTTTATTCTTGTAGATTCTATATTGGGCTTATCCAACGATGATAATCTACATTTGGGGGAGCTGAATGTATGGATTATCTGGATTTCTATTATTGAGATATAAAGTTGCATACCTCCATTTTTTTCCCCACATGTGGGAAAACCGTGACAGATGTATAATCACACCTTTTTTACCACAACCTGCCATTACATCGAGTAAATTAGTTTGTGTATAGATGATTTTTATTCTGTCTCTAAATCAAAGAAAAGTATACAGTTTGGGGTGATCTTGTGCACTTTTATAAGGTGGAATCTCTAATGCTATATTACTGTTTCCATCATTGTAGAAATATTGGTATGGATATGTAGTGATAGGGTTATAGTGTTAAGTATATCTGTACTGTTGATGTACTAGCAATCTAGTATTCACCAAAGATCCATCAAAGCTGCTGCTTGTGTATGTAGTGTTGTTTCATCCTGTTAATATGCTAGCATATTCTGTAGAGCCTATATATATGCAAGTGCATTTCTGCAACATAGTTGTTTGACATCTCACACTGTTATCAAGCCAGGTCTTAAGGAGTGTTGTGAAGGCAAAGTCTTACATACTGTTCTGTATGCTTGGTAGTTCTCTAACGGTACCTGGCAATAGTCCTCTCTTGCGGCGATCTGGTAGCAGGGCTTCTTTTTCTGAGTTTGGTAAAAAGTATTTTTTTTTTCATTGTTGTTGATTTCCATTTGTGGTCTCTCAATATGTTAACCTTTTTGAGGCATCCAGCTTTGTAGGCTCCTTTAGATTAAAGTGAACTTGCAACATTAATAACAAAGCATTTTTGTTTCAAACAGAAGCAACTGAAATGAAAACTGGAAGCTCAGCAATGCCCGTAACATCGCTAACACCATCACCAATATTCTTATGGAGATTCAAGGTACCTGATTTCCTTTGTTTCAATTTTCAGTTAGAATCAATTCAATTCATATTAGCTGTTATTTTTCTTACAAGATGAGGTAAAATGCTTGAACATACTTAAGGAAAATAAATCTAGATCACATGAGAAGGCAAACTTCTGCTGATGAACAATTGGAAATTTGAATAAATCTGGTACCCTAGTGTACTAGTGTACATTACAAAATAATCTCTCTCTAACCCTAAATAATATCTCTTTTATCATTACCACTTATTACCCTAAATCTATTGTTCTTATACCAACCCTTTCAGGTGTTACTGTTCCTCTTGTGGTGCATCATCTGCTGCAAGGTTTGTTGATGTGTTTTCCATGAATTATAGGAATCAGAGTGCTATTATGTCTTGGCTTATTTAAAATAGGAAAATGGCAATGCCACCATCATATTGTTATCTTCTGAAACAAGGCATCTTAAATATGCAGATTGGTTGGGATTCTGTAATGAGAATGGATGCCAGAGTTAGAAATATATTTTTTTATGAGGCTTTTTTGTATTACAACCCCCTTCTCCTAGTGGTGAGTTTTTTATGTTATTTGTAATTTTTGCTGCTATTTGTTTCTTGGTTTTTTGGCTGACCTCACCTAGTGAGATTATGACACGGGGGTGGTTGTTTTTTTCTCTCAGTTCCTCTTATAAAATACATTTTTCTTGTAGACTCTGACGATCTGGCTTTGGGGAGTCAATCTATGGGTATTTTCACAGTCATCAGTGAAGTACTCAAAAATATTTGATCTGGATCATAATCATCTTACTCATAAAGAGATATGGAAGGTAATTCAGGTTTATGTTATATGCCTTGTCCTTGGTGTTTTGACGTTTGCTTTTGGGATTGGTAATGCATAAATTTAATCCAAAATTCAAATGCTGTTTGTAATTACAATTTGAAAATGCAAATATATTTTTGCTAGTATGGATGATACCAGGTAGAAAAGTGACTTTGTTTCTAGATTTAATAAAAGTTACATCCAAGGTTTTCAACATAGATTTCATGTTGGTCTTTAGTCCTTTAAGAAATGAACACATGTTGGACTTCAGTAAAAATGCCAGTGAAAGTTTGTGAAAATCACAGAAGTTCTCTCAAAATGTTTGAAAATGTCAAGATTCAGAATGTAGATCTAGAACAATCCAAAAAAGGCAATAATTCACATCCACAAACAATTTATTTTAATTTTTGGACATTTATGATATTAAAATATATCATACATCAATACTAATATGTCGGAGCACAAGAAATTATTTAAACAATAATGATAATGTTTGGGATTATGTTTCAGATTGTTGTTGTATTTATGTGGGTACCTACATGCCTTGGTTTATCACTTGGTTGCCTTGGTGTATCATTAACTATGAGTGGTGGCTAATTAGTGCTTCTTGTACCACTTCTTGTTTACTCATGCATGCATATCTGATATTAAGATAAATATTTACTTTAAGAGTTTTTTTAAATTCTTATTCCTGAGCTTTGTGGTAGATATGCTTTTTATCTGACTTCTTCTTGCATCTTTTGATGCATGGGCAGTGCGCTACTTGGATAACTATCATTGTTCATTCTAGCATGACAGCTTATTTGTATCTCTACTCACATAAGGAAGTATCATTGGCTGCATCACAACCCGTGTAATATCCATCTATATCATGTGATTAATTAGTTTGGTTTCTCCTTGTGAATTCATTATTTTTATTATTGCTTATTTACATTAGACTATAAATTGCAAAAAGGAGATGATGTAAACCTTATTCCAAATGTGGCTCCTGATGGGCACAGGTTTTAAGTGTACCCTATGTATTAATTTTGTGTTTTCCCCTTTTTTCTTCACCATGGAGTCATATATTTTATTGTCTTTGTAAATTAAATTATAAAGCATATTGAACCTTGGGTGATGGACAAAAATTCCTTGGATAAATGATGTACTCTAAGGCATGTCTGACAAAGCAGTGACTAGCATTAAAATAAAAGGGTGGCAAAACAAATATCCCTATTGTATCTCTATTTCAATGGTCAAGACTAATTTCATAGTCTTCCCCAAAATGATTGAAATTTATATTTCTAGGAGTAAAAATGGGGATATTGAAGAGGTCATTGCTCATAGACCAAAAGCTGTTTGGCCAAAATGGAAAAGCTCCATCAGAAATCTGTGCTCTAAAAGAGCTACCTATCACAAAAAAGCAAATTTTTATGAGACATCCATCTGTCCAACCATTTTAAGTATGGTTATTTCATGGTTAATTGGTCATTAAGAAGTTCAAAAGCTGAAGGTTACTTATTGATTGTGCAAAAGTCTGCCTAATTTTTCATGTCTCCTTGTTCAAACATAAGGTGGGGCATGTGTTGGTGGCTGCCACTACCCCTCTCCCCCCTATGTGGCCCTTCATCCTTCTACTCAAATTCCTTTCAAATTATTGGAGAGGAGGATGGTCAATAATCATGGTAAAGTGATGGCTGGAATTCTTATTTAGTGGGAAGGCATTGGGATGGCTATTACAATGTCGAACGATGATTTCCAGCATGGTTGCAAAGCATCAAAGATGCAAGTGGGTCATTGGTGCTAATGAAGGTCTAGTACCGTCCAACGAGGTGGCCAAGTTAGGGGGAGGAATGCTATGGTATTCCAGTTACCGGGCACTGTGGGATGGATGGGTTCAAACATTAGGTGGTGCTGGCCATTGGAGTTAGTTGATTTGGTTAGTGGTTAATAATGTGTTTTTGCATTAATAATTGATATGTAAATTTGATAAAAATAACGATTATAATGGTGGAAGATATAAATAGCACATCTAAGGTTACTCCCTTCACAACTAGTGAAGTCTAGGATGTGGATAGGATGTGAGGAAGAGAGGGCGAGAGGTTGAGAAGAGAGATGAGAGCTTGAGAAGGGAATATTGATTTTACTTTATGCATGGCACTGCTTAAATAAAGTGTTTCATGTGCCATTCACATGACTCAAAAATGACACAACAATGATAACATGGAGTAAATGATGGCCAGGGAATATTTGTTCTGCAGCCAACAAACTTGCCTACACGTCCTTTCTTCCATGCAGTCTTGTGTCTTGCAAGGTGGTGGTTATGGTGCAGCCTTGGCAGAGCCTGTGCCACTGTCTGTCAGCTTGACTCTGGGAACTCCAGGACCAGATAAGTAAGGAAGCCTGGGATTTCTTATGGATTCATTGGAATTCGATGGTATTGGCAACATATCTGCTATAAATAGTATATTATGGGTGGGCTTTAGATCTTTCCAAGTATAAATTTTCTTTGTTTTCTCCTTCTTACCTTGTAACTTTGTAAGGCTTGTTCTGGATGTCTCTTATTGATCTAATGAGAAACTCATTATTATCTTTCAAAAAAAGTCAATGTGTTAATCCCATCCACTACATAGAGTAGACCCAAGCGTTTCCTATAAAGGCCATCACAATCATTAGAAGGAATATTATAACTCCAAGAAAATATGAATAGTTTTCCTTTTTATTTTCTGATACATAGAACAACAATCAAAATAATTTATTTAGTTCTCTCCAACAACAATGAAAAGAAATTCTAGGAAAACTTTTCACAAATCATGATGTTGTGTAATAGTACCAATTGTGGCTAAAATGAAATAGAATCATTTGTCATTCACTAGACATTTTTAAAGAATACCAATAGGTCAAATGTTAATATTGTTAAAATAAGTAGAAGAGGACCTAGAGTCACATGTGCAGTGAAGAACATTTAGTTAGGCATGGTTTAGCAAAGAAAGTGGCAAACATGTGATGGGTGGAGCTAAATGCAAACTGTGGATTAATGTTGTCAATCTCAGGAACAAAGGCATAAGTTGTTTACTTGTTTTGTTCTCACATTTTTGTGTAAGCACTTGTAGTTGAAGCTCCTTATGTCAAGAGCACAACATGAAATGAAATTATACCATATCAGAACATGAACTTTTAGAAGTCTCATTCAAAGCTAGAATGCGAAGAATAGCTTTTTTGGGAGACCATCTCAATTGATTCTTTTATGACTTTACCACTCAAATAATTTCTTTAAGAGCTTAGCGTGGTCAAATTCAATAATTAACAATGATTTACTTTCCAATATAATTTTTTGTTTTATGAAACGGCAAATTATAAGAAGAAAATGAAAATGTAGATAAGTGGCTTTAGTTGAGCTGCATTAGAACAGGAACAGAAAAAAATAGAGGTCAAGTATCCACAATTTTAAAATAAGCGTCCATAACTACTTTAATTCCTGCAAATAACATCCTAAGCAGCCTTGGACTGATAGTATGAGTTTATCTGAAAAATCTATTCCTGGTTGACAAATTATAAGCTACTTGAGATCTTAACACTGGGATTATGCCCCCTCTTAGTCTTCATACCCTCAAATTATGACAAGATTCTTTCTATACAATGGGAAAAATATGTAATGCCATACAATGGATGTGTAGTGATTGCAAGTCGGGGTGTTGGATTTGTGTTAGAGCAAGCTGTATTCGTGTTGGACTTTTATTCATGTAATTATCATAATTGTACCTGAATAATGTTATTAATCAACAAAAAAAGTGATTCTTAACATTTAGAAAACTGATTTACATATAGATAATGTGATTATGTATTTATATAGGACCTTTTAAAGTTACAGTTACAATGGTACCTCCCTCCATGAATGTGAGAGGGAACCATTCATGTAATTATCATAATTGTACTTGAATAATGTTATTAATCAACAAAAAATGAGATCATTAACATTTAGAAAACTCATTTACATGTAGATAATGTGATTATGTATTTATATAGGACCTTTTAAAGTTACAGTTACAATGCCACCTCCGTAAATGTGAGAGGGAACCATTGATGGGGTTTTGTGGCAACATGAATCAAAAAGTTTCATATTTGCATATTTCTATAAACCTCAAACAAGTTTGGGTCAAACAATTGCTTTTTTGTTGAAACCAGTTTCCATTTGCTCGAATGTTAATTGATCATAATCTCACCAAATAAACTTCCAGTTATTATTGGTAATTAGTTAAAAAAATATTTAACACCAGTAAAATATTTGATCAGATAGATAAATGAAGTTGCAAGATGTTCAGGTTCATTTGTGAGTTGGACAGTGCTACCCTTAGACATCCCATACTTCTTAGTATTTATTGATTAATACCTATCTAATACTTAGTGCGAAAACTCTCATTGTGAGTCTACATGATGAGTGGGTGTTGTGGTTGTATACAAGGAGGTCAGGGTTTTGCACCCATGAATACTGAGAATTGGTTTTTCCTGGGGAAAATGAGTTTAGACGATTTCTAACTCATTCTTCCCTTGGATGGATAAAAGAGATTACCATGCCTTCAGAAAAACATTGATTTCTATCTGTGCATATCCTTCTCTTATATTTCTTATTTATGTTTGGGCCATGCAATTTTTCTTAGAAATTGAAATAGCATCAGTGGTTACTATTTTTCTAATATAGTAATATTGCAGGTAATCCTATACATTGTTGTTCCCATGATTCTCATTTTCCCATTTGATATTTTCTATTTATCCACTCGCTATTACTTTCTAAGGACGCTTTCGCGAATAGTTCTCCCATTACAGGCAAGTTCTTTTTTATCAACATATACATGGTGCTTCTGTGTCATTTTGCTTCTAGTACAATTTGCTAATGTTTATTTATAAAGATAATCCTGCACATGATTTTTATTTGACAAAGTCAAGAGGAAACAGTCATTTTCCCTTCTTTGCAAGTTTGATGATGCATACAATTAATTGAAAACTAAGTGGATGCATGTTGATGCACTGATAACTTTCTAGTGATCAGTCCTTAACATAATTTTTTGTTAGAATGTTGTTGAAGTTTCATAATTGGTTCCCTATGAGTTGTTAAAAGAGGTGAAACTCAAAGCAGAATGAAATTGGTTCTCATGTGGCAATAAATACTAAATTTCTGGCCATTTTCTGAGGAATATGCATTTTTTAGGAATAGGTATGTCTTCGGGTGGTAGGAGCGACCTTTCTTTGTTTGGCTAAGTGTTGATTGTGTGGACGTGAGTTTTGGTGACTCAGGTAGAGTTAGATGAGCTTATGAGAAGTTGGCTTTGATCATGGCGGTGCTGAGTTTGGGCTAGGGTGTTCCAATAACTGTGTGGCTTTTATTTGTCTTGATTTGTCCCGTTGTTTTTTTACTATCCTGTTGATTTTTCCTGTTGTCTTGATTTTATGCAGGCGATAACATTTTCTGATTTCTTCTTGGCTGATATATTGACCTCCATGTCCAAGGTATACATTGTTGCCTTGCTTGATTGTCATTTTTCATCATAGTAATTCATATTTTTGTGCAACATTGCTTGGGAATAATCGGTAGAAACTTTTAGCTCCATGTACTTAATAGTTCAGAATAATATAGTGCATGGTTTCCCTTTTTTCCACAAGAAGATGATGCATTATTAAATTAGCAAATTCCATGCTGGTATCTTGTATATGTTTGGTTTTCATGGTTTCTCTTTTTCTCACATGAAGATGAAGCATTATTAAAAGTGTGAATTCCATGTTGGTATCCTGAATATATTTGATTTTCCAGTTTTCTACTTGGTTTTATAAATGTTGACTGTTAAATGCTTTTGGTTGGTCTTTGATATTTTTACAATAATTTTCTTTGAAGCTATCCTTATTTTTTCTTCTCTTTTTCATTCCACGTCCACTAGTTGGAAACTAATGTTGTCATCCTCATTTCATGGTTTCAGAAGTTGCTATTTTCCTTTTGTTTCTACTAATTTTGTTTGAAACTAACTTTATTTTCCCTCTTTTTCATTCCATGTCCACTAGTTGGAAACTAATGTTATCTTCATCATTTTAGGGTTGTCAGAAGTTGCTGTTTTTCTTTTGGTTCTCCTTGTGTGCTCTTCTTGTACTCATATTTTTTAAGGTGCATAGGTTGTCAGTTGCCATGCCATTGACATTTGTAAAACACAATATCCATGTCAATGTCATGTCAACATTTTCTAAAACCAACATTTCGGCAACCTGTGTTGAAGTTTAAAGCATTGGTCATGATAGATGCAAAGAAAGAGTTGTCATTGCTGCTTGAGGTGAAAGACAAATGTGCTAGTAGGAAGAAGAAAAGGTTTGGAACTTGAGAGGCAGAGAAAAAAGAAAGAAAGGAAGTACGGGGTCTGCTTTATGCACACATGAGAATAGATACAGATTGATTGAAAATAGGAATTAGGTCCATCATCACCACTACAACAAGGTGGTGACGTGTTTGAGTTTTCTCCTCTTTTTCTCGCTTAAAACTTTACTTTGATGACACTTGAAAACAAGGAAAGTTAGAATATTGTTATTCCATTCACTATTATCAGCCCTTTATAAAGAGATGTTACATAATAAGAAAATTTACAATAATTCTAATGTGGGAACTATTTTCCACTGATAACATGGAATGACTTAGTTTTAATTTTCGATCTGTATGGTATTGATTTTCCTTCTTTTTTTTACAACATTGATGTGAACAACACTGACAATTGGATTATGATTGAGATGTTTTTCGTTCATAATATCAGAAATTCACGTTATAAATCTAGGTCATGCCATGAGACATTGTCTCATTTTTTCATAAACATAATGTTGCGCAGAGCCATAGGGTAGTCTATGCATATAGTGGTTTATTTCAAAGAAATGTACCTACATGTTTTCATCTGCACATATGTAAGCTACATAAGCAAGCCACATGCGTGTAATTGGGTTGCAATGTGAGTCATTCATGTGGCTTAGAAAATGTGCCATTCAATCCTAACAAAGGCCCACCTAGTAAGGGCAATCAATGATTGGTGAAGTCTCTGTTATGCAGAAATTGCTTGCATGAAAATATAAGATAATGTAAGAAATTTGTTGGTAGCCTCACCTCTTCAATCAAATGTTACCATATTTCAAATTCGACTTACATATTTTATATTTTACATAAGTAGGTGAACTTGGAATACATTGGTTTTAAATTGTGACCAACTCACATGATAAGTGTTACTAGTTAGTAGCCACGTTCAATGTTTTTTCTCGAATTTTTGTTCTCACAATGGTAGTTTTTTCTGGATACACTACAATTACTTGTTTGTCAATGGATTCTGTGGGTATAAGAACAACTGTTGAATAAATTTCATCTTCGGTAGCACCTACAAACAGTAGAAATAATTCTGAAGCTGACTTGCAACTTGAGCCTTATCACCTTTGAAATGGTCATTCAGGTGGTTGACCATTAATGGTTATCTCAATTTTGTTTTTCTTTCCCCGTTTCTTTTACTCTTCATTTCCTCTTCCATTTTTTTTCCTTTTTGCCTTCCCATTCCTTCACTAATCTTTGCTATCATATCATCTATTTCTGAAATTTCTTACTTATTAAGTTTAAAAAAGTGCAGGGCATAACAGAATATTACATCCTGAAGAGTAGATTAGTTAATGCCATAGAAGTTAAATTTATTAAAGCCTGTGCATAATTTTATACAAGAAGCAATCTCAGAAAGAAAATTGTGTGGTTGCATGTTTAAATTTCTCATTTTCAGTTTCCATTTACTACCTTCTCAATACCTTTAAATTTTTTTGTTTTTGCTTGTATTTTTGTTCTTGGTGAAACTGTAACTGCTAATGTAGTTTTTATCAGGTGCTTTCAGATTTGGAGCGCTCAGCTTGTCGAATGGTCAATAAACAGGTAAATAGTAATATGTTATGGTTAAACTTCATATGAAATGCTTTCATTTTTAGCTACAAAATCAATCTTTGTTATATGAATATTAATTTCCATAACGCTGCTGTTTTATAAAAAATCCAGTTTTGCCAAAAATGTCTTCAATTCATGTTATTTTTCTCAACTTTAGGACATTAAATTAAAAGTTATTTGATTATTCCATAGAATAGCTCAATATTCCTCATAACTACAATAACTAAACTAATGTTTATTCTTAATAAATTCCTCTCCAACAATTTCTGATGTTTGTGGCTGAATTTCTATAACAATTATATTAACCTGACGTGCTTTCACAGCTTACCAATTCATCAGTTACTTTTGTGCATTGGCCATTGGCCTTTTTTGGTCTACTTGTGCATGCTCACGTTCTAGTTTGAAGGCTTATCATGTTAAATGTTTGTTTTTTAAACAACAGTGGAATTGAATTTTGAGATGTTTTAGGATGATTTTACTTGCACACCCCACATATGTCTAGGGATACGATAATTAACCAAATATTTGGGTTTTCTGAATTATTGAATTTGACATTTAATTATTGTAGATGTTAGAATTGGGGATGGAGAGGGAGACCAATTGTCGGGGAGGTGATGGTGATAGATGGAAGGGGGTTCATCAATATTGACGAGGGTCCTCAATCTCAAACCTCATCTTGTGGGTATGGAGGAAGAGGGCTACACCCTCAATAGTGGTGACAGGTTCCAACATGGTTGTCATTGGCAATGCATGGGTTGGTTAGGAGCAAGGATGGGCATGGGCTGGTTATGATCAGGCAAAGGTTAGGTGCCTGAAATGCTATGATTGAGGCCATTAGAGGAGTGGGTGTAGAAAAATTGTTGTGTAGGGGGCGTAGAGGTTTGGGTCATATGGTGGCTTGTTGAATAGGAAGGTCAGTGATTGCTAGTGAGAAGGGATGGATGCCCTGTGGGGGACTTTGTATCAGGCTTTCGTCTTGGAGGAGGTTGTGCTTTTGATGTGAAGATGTTGGGTTCCAACCATGTATCATGCATCCTCTTAAACTGAGATGGATCTTCCACTTTTAGATGAGGTGATTAAGGTACAGAGCTTTTTGAAAACGGCTATGAGAGTTTATTGGGATAGCCATTGGAATTAGGATGTGCTACATGGGAAATTGAGGCTTAAGTGTTGGGGGTATGGAATATGTCTTGATTAGAATCAGGGTTACTTTTGTTGCTACCATCAAAGAATCTTAAACAAGAAGTATTGAATCTGGAATGAAATGTATTGTAGATAGTTGTTAAATTTTACAATATCAGATAAGCATAAAAAAGATAGAGTGTTCCATGCTGGTAGGCTGTTACGAGAGAACTTTTGATTGAAATGTGGCTGTTGGTGTGTTGGAGAAGATATTTAGGAAGGGTTTGTGCACGAGGGAAAGTGAGTGAAAGTGGTGGAAAAGAAAGTGAGAGAAAGTAACGAAAAATATAGTGTGTTTGTATCTTGCGGAAAGTGTTCATTATTTTCCACTATCACTTTCTAGAGAAAGTTTTATAAGAAGTAGAACCATCATCAAGTTGGAGTCTGAAATTGACGGAAAGTGAGGGAAAAAAAGGAAGAAGAGAAAAAAGAAAAAGAAAATATAATTTGTTAAATTTTTATGTTAAAAAAAAGATGAAATAATAATAATAATAATTAATCAATAATTATAATAATAATAAATTTTTACTATATGTTAAATTTATATTATCTTCGTAATGTATAATGTATTCTTATAATAAATGTAAACATTTTTAATTTTTCCATAAACTTAAGATGTTTAAAAATATTTTTATATTATTCATTCATATTTTATTACATTTTATTATTTTTTCACTTTTCTATCACTTTCTTGTCGATGTACAAACATCAAAATTTTCTAAGAATTTTTTATAACTTTTTGCAACTTTCTTTTCCATCATTTTTTTAATTTTCTGACACTTTCTTTTTTGTTACTTTTTATCACTTTTTGGATACACAAACAGACCCTTAATAGAATTGGGTGCTACTTGGTCTTCTCCTAGGGAAGGATGGGCAAAAGCAAAGCATTAGTGCATCTTCTATTGGTGGCGATGGAGAGCATCCTTTAAACTATCTTTGTAAAGCTTGGTAGGGTTGTATGCAAGGGAGTTTTGAAGGTGGTGGGTTTGAGTTACAATGGTTACAAGGCAAGTAGGGAGCTTGGTAGGAGGGATATGGATTTGTCTTAGAAATTGGTGTGGGCGAATGGGTTGGTTTGGCTGTGTTTGATGCTCAGCTAATTGGTTGGTTTGGTGCAATGGAGGGGGAGGTTGACAATCCTTCATCTTCTTTTCAGGGTGGCATTGGGGTAGGGGTTAAGGTGGTGGATGATATGGTACTGACTAGGAAAGAGGGTGGGAAGGTGGGAAATTTAGATGAGGTGCTTTATCCTGCTTAGCCTTGGTGTATTGATATGGTTGGTTTGTAGACGATAGGCTTGGCTCATGTTGATGTGTGTATGGTGAATAATAAAGTTGGTGGCGCGATCAAGGTTGGTGGAATAACTTATCCACCTTGGTATCTTTTTATCAGATCTTGATCTGCTTTTGATACAGAGTTGAATTCACCTTTGTTGTCATCTGATTCTCATAAGATGCTAGTGGTGCCTCAACTGCAGTTCTCTCAAAGATTTCTAGTGATGACATCCTCATACCTATAGTGAAGGCCATCAAAGGCATGCAATTAAACATTGTAATTTGTTAACAAAATGTGATTTTATTTATCATATTTCTACTCACTTGATTTCAACTTAGCAAAATTTTACTGATACATGTTAGCTTTTCAACTTGATGAAGTTTGACACAAAATTGAAGTTGAATTTCTTGATTGAAGGAAAGTTTGGTCTTCACATTCTTCTTTTATCTACCAAAGGGGATACAATGGTGGGCTCATGGTGATGGGTGTAGGAGTTGGTGACTATCTTGTGTTGGTAGTTCTTAGAGTTATGACATACAACAGATAACCTTGATCTCCCTACCTATCTGAGATGTGCACCTTGACCCTTGGCGGTTGAGGGGATGACCCTCTAGCTCTTTTTGATGAAGGTGACTATTGGAGTGGTGTCATCGTCAACAGGGATCCCTTCTAATTCTGGTGGGGAGCTAGTTGTTGGAGCTCTTCTAGTGGTTATCTTTTGATCGACACATTTGATGGTGTTGGTGAGATAAATGCAAGTTTGACGAGGACCCCAACACACTTAGATGATGCCATTACACAACGGGTGGAACAAGCTAATGTTGATAATTGTACCACTCCCTTTCCTCTTGGAATCCGGTTTCACACTGTCTTCCACTTGCATAAATCTGTCTCTTACTTTCACCTCTTTTGTTTGTCAGGATGCAGATATTAATGTTGCTTGGGGTATCAATAACCAAGATGTTTAGGGGCTGAATGAGGGTTTGGTGATGGTTGCGGGGCTTCTGGGGAGGGTTGTTTGAGGCATGTTTATGTTAGAAGATGCTGTAGAGTGGGGATCCATTGTTTGAATAAACACCTTATCCTAAAGCTTAAAAAATTAATGACAGTGAAGGTGATATCATCTTCTGAACCAGGCTCCTATCTAAACACCACAACAATTCGTGCCAACCAAACTGCCTAGAGAATAGCAGCAACCATCAGAAGCAGGTGGTGTTTGGCTTCAGTCAACTTCCCTCTAATTAGCCTAGCAACCTCAGAGACCAGGTTCTCCTTAGACTGGAAAAGAATTCCTCTGTTAATCATTTGTCTTGAAAGTTTCTTCCAAGCACCTCTAACCACTTGACAAGTGCAGAACAAGTGGTCAATATCTTCATCTTTGGAACTGCAAAGGAGATATTTTAGATTGGCAGTTTAAGCACTCCTTCGAACCTTGGTAACAGATCTACTGACAAGTGATATACAGAAGACACTTCACTTTGAAGGAGGCTTTTTTTTCTGTACCATTTTACAAGATTATCACTTCTCCAATGTTGTTGGCCATAAACTTTGATAGCAGGACTCTACTGTGAACCTACCATCATTAGGTGCTGTCTATGTTAGTGCATCTTCTGAATCGGTTGGTGGGAAAAATGTGGAAAGCTTCCCCAAGAGGTCAGCTGCCTGCTCAATCTCTGCGTGATGTTCAAACAGAGGTGAAGACTCCATTGCCAGTTGCTATCAAAATTTCCAATATCTAGCAGCCTCTTAGGCCTTATAGTTATGGGATAAAGAGATAGAGTCTAATTGGAGGAATTTCTAGAGATCACTCTAGTGCTTTTGCTATATCCTCTTAGGCCACTGTGCAAGGAGTTGTGATGAAACATTGAAGTGTCAGATGATGTAACAATGAGGAATACAAGGCCAAGTAATGTTTAGGTGGAGATGGTTCCTGACAAAGGGTGATCAAGAAGTTTTGAAGGGGAAGAATTCCCTGATGGTCGAAATCTAGCCTCCATTTGGGTCGGCCTGGTTATGTGACCCATTTATTTGTTTCCCTATCTAATGTCCTAATAATGATGGCATCTAGACTAATATATAATCTACACAGTTCACAATGTTTCAAAATACAGTCGACAAGGTCATTTAAATGCCATTTACATGTTTGCCCCAAGGTTGTAGTGTTTTGGTAGAGTCTGATCGAAGTCCTTGTGGGTGTTATTTTTCCTTGTACTTTTTAGAATTTGCAGTTGAATGAGAGGATTCGTTTAAGCCGTAAGTATAGAAGCATGCATTTGTTTGTTTGAGACGAAATTCCACTTGGATTGGTAGCGTTGGTGTTTACATTTGAGTCATTTATTTTATGGTATTATTGCCTTAGACATTTTTCACATTGAAAGTTCTAACAAGCCATCCTTGGATTTTGTTATCACCATTTGATTGGGTCATGCCAGTTGAGTGCTATCCCTTTCGCATCTTCAGCTAGTGTCATTGGTAATCTTAAGCATAGAAGTTGTATTCTTTGATATCTTGTACATAGATTTGAGTATCTAAATCTTAATATTTTAAGATACTTTCCCTTTTGGTAATTTGCTTAACTCACCCAGGTTTGGGACTATTCATGATACTTTTCGTTTAGCAGGCCACTGCTCACTTAGAAATGAAAATAAACTTCAAGCATCTGCTAATCTTTCTTCGAACTTTATTCTTCTAACTTAAGTCTCTCCTTTTGTTTTTCACATATTAAGGAAAATTCACTGTATATATTTGTAGTTGATTTGACCACAATTTACTGTATCATGTTTATTTTTATCTAATAAGATATAACTTTACCTTTTGTCAAAAAAATGTTTGTAGAAGTTGAGAAAATTTATTTTTAAATTTTCAATTTTGTTCTTTCTTTCAGTTGAGATTTTCATGAATAACTCCCTATGAAGCTGGTCAAATGCTTTCTAGGAATCAATTTTCTTTCCCATATTTCTATGCGTATCCAACATACATCCTATTTCGGAAGGACCATACTCGAATATGATGCTGATATTCAGATTTCAGATCTATGACCATAACTCTAATATTTTCTCACTTCAAAATTCTTTAAGGATATGTCAAATTTTCATTAGTATCAATTGCTAATGTTCTTTTATAATCAAGAACAGCTTGAATATGAAGTGGTGCTACAAAAATAGAAATTAGTACCTCCCAATTCCACACAACCGGTAAATCGAAAACTGTACACTTGTGCTAGAGAGTGAGCAGTTGTTTATTGTCACGCATTTAACTTCAGACCTCATTGGAATTGTGAATTTTAGAATACTTGGTCTCAACTCTACTACTGAAATCATCGTTTGATGACATTTAAATCTCCAAGAAGGTAGTCCTAGATTTGCCGCATAAAGTTAGCTGTATGATTTTAAGTATTCAAAGAATGTGAACTAGCGTAATATTCTTGGTTGCTATATGTGAGTCATGCATGATATCCTTCAGCTTTCTTTGTTCTTGATAATGAAGGTTGCGACAATTGCTTGGTTTGAAGCAGATTCAATATGCGGAAGTCATTCTTTTGCAATTCCTTTAGTGCTTGTATTTCCATACTTTTGCCGCTTCTTTCAATGCATTCGACAGTACAAGGACACAAAGGACAAATCCTCTCTTCTGAACGGTATCTCTTTTGCAGTGGCCACTTAAGTTTTTTGTATTCGTTGCTAGTCCTTTTTTCACATTAACTATTGTTATGGATAACATCTAGTCACCAGATTACGTTCTCTTAGTTTCTAACTTGACTTTTGTTTGATTTTTTCAGCACTTAAGTATGCTACAGCTGTTCCTGTGATTTTCTTTTCGGCTTTCAAATATCCTTTCCCTGAAATGTGGCCATATTTGTACCTCCCGCTTTGGCTTATTTCAAGTATAATTAATTCCTTATATTCATTTTATTGGGATGTTACCCGAGACTGGGATTTGAGGTGCGTAAGGTTTTCTTCTTATATATTTAAGTAATTTATTTTTTATTTATATTCACAATTTTTTGGCATTTGCAGCGTCTTCTCCCGAATATTCAAGTTCAAAAATCCGACTCTTTTTTCCAACATTTTGTATGGACGTAGATGGGTATAGGGCCTTTATCCATAAATTTTTGATTTTGTTAAAAAATCGATTAGTTTGAATCCTGATTTTTCTGCAAATCGGATTTTGTGGTCTTGCAGTTTTACTATTGGGTTCTAGGGAGCAACCTGGTTCTTCGGTGTACCTGGACATACAAGTTATCAGCCCATCTACGCCATAACTACCTTACTGTTTTCGTAATAACAGCTATGGAGATATTTCGCCGTTTTCAATGGATTTTCTTTCGGGTGGAGAATGAGTGGTTCAAGATGACACAAAAAACAGGGGTTCAGTTTTCCATGGAAGAAAAGGAAGAAGATAGGCTACTTAGCTCCACCGATCACGATATATAACCCAAAAGCTTTATTTTTCATTTGTTAGCCGTCTTTTTGTATAATTTCGACGTGGAAGGACAGTTCCCTTTTTACACGAAATTCATTTATAAGATTATGTATTGATATGATAAGGTGTTAAATTATCACTGGTTTGAGTTCTCAAAACATTATCAATCTCAACATGGATTAAACATTACAAAGCGTGGTTGGTCATTCATTCCATCGCGAGGAATGAGACTGTGTTGAAAGATTATCAAAAAATAAGGCATGGGACACTTGTTTGTCGTAAAAATTTATAAATGACAAATTTAGACCATTAAAGTTGGTCGTGGTTTGAAGATATTCTTCATAGAAATATTAAAATTATGAATATTTTTACCAGCCGATCTTGGCCTCTTCAAGACTTAAAACTAATATTGTCACTTTTCAGGTGGAAGACTGAATATCCTTGATTCCCTAAGATGCATGGTACCCTTTTCCTAGTTTTATTTAGTTCTTTCTCTGCCCATATTAGTAGGTGTAGGGAAGATGATAACTTAGGATTACCGAGGTTATTGAATTTAGTAGTGATTCTTCCTCCAGGAGCTACTTTTAACAGATTTCTAATAGGGAATTCAGTTTACCGTGGTTTCTAATATGGGATTCGTGAAGAAAATAGTTAATTGTTTTGATAACATCTCTTCTAATTGTTGCTCATAATTTTTTTCTAGAAATTAAGCATAACAAAAATCTGTCGAGACTGGTTGAATTTTCTCTATGCGAGGGGAATGCATTTCTCTTTATTTCTTCTTCTGGAGTTGAGTTTGGAATCTAGATCTATGAAAAAGATGGAACTAGGTTCGATTGTCCCAATCTCGACCTGACTTTACGGACCTAGTTGATGAAGCTTTCTCTAGCAATAGTTGAAAAGTATGGAACGAGGATTAATGGACCTAACGTAGACTTGACTTTATGTACCTAATATTGATAAAACTTTCTTTAAAAATACTTGAGAAGAACGAATTAGGTTCTCTAACTTCTATCATATTGGGATTTTTTTTTAAGTTTCTACATGGATGTGAATCCGTATCTCCATCCCCCTTACTAAAGTGGAAGACCCCAACTATACCATACACTGTTGGTAACTTTGCTATGTGGTCATAGGTTAACTATACCATCCACTATAGGTTATTTCCATCACCCAGATACACCAGTATATTTATGGACTTTATTAGTTACAGGTTAGATTAAAATAAGTCTATTGTAGTGTAAAACGTCACTAATTATACACTCAAACTTGATCACTGTTGAACTTGACAGTTGAAAAAACAGTGAAAGTCGAGATCTATGAAGCCTATCATTCGATCATTGTTGTAAAATTTTGATGTGTGCAATAAAAATGTAAGGAATTTGAAAAATGTCATCAAAATGTCACTTATAACATTGTTAATACATTTAAATTTAATTTAAAAAATGTCACAACCATAAACACAGGTGTACATTCTCTCGTTCAAATGTCTAACCTACCTGTGGATTCTGAATCGATTTTCGATTCCGACAGTTTTCCCCAAAAACGTCCAGCCACACCCCTGCACCCTCTCTTTCTTTCCCCCTTTTTTGGGAAATGGCAGAGTATGTTAATCTAATTCTTCAACTGTGGAACCAAAATCAACTAATCAAGTCCCAAATTACATACTAGTTCATAAGTCCAAACTAATTAAACAAGTTCGGCTTAACGCAAAGCAACCGATTGCAGTGCTTTCTTTAATTGAAACTCGATATCTCACATAATACACACAAAATTAATGTGAATTCAGTGAAAAAAAGAAACTCCAGCCGGCTGTAGTGCCCAGGGTCGACGGCCATCTTCGTCACCCCAAACAGTGTGGAGGTTGTGGTGCCAGCTAAAGCCCGAGAACAGCACAGCTACCCTTCTCTTTCTATCCCCTCCTTCGAAGCTTACTCCACCACTGGATCTATAGCCTCTCCTCCTTCACCCACCCACTCTCTTGCCCACCTCCTCCATCATTTTATCCCTTCGACGAGTTACAGTGTCTCATGACAACAAAGAGCTGTAGAAGGCCAGGTGATGATGCATTCATTAATATTGCTTGGAAAGTGCGACTGCACCACGAGGCTTCTAAAATGTACGTATCGGGCAAGCTAGCTACTACAAAGCTTTCGTGAGTCTCTCCACCCTCCTCAATCTGTGGATTATCCCTCTCTGCTCTCTCCACAACCCATCCATCATCTTCGTTGCATGCACTGCATTTGCAACACCCATTTCTCCTTGCCCTCTTCTCTCCATCCAAAATCCCCATCTGGGGATCAATGGTGGAGATGGATGAGGATGAAGTCTCTTGGTCGTTGGAGGGAGGTGAGAATTTAGTCGTCCAAGATTTAAAATGGTGGAGTTCTATGATGTATGTAGCATTTGAGCAGTAGCAAGAGGAAGGAAGAAGTTTTTGCAGTACTTACAGTCCAAAGAGTACGATAATTTAGTCGTCTAACATTTAAAACTAATGACATTAAAGAAAACTAATCAGTTAGTTTTAACACCATCTCAAGATGGGAAAAATAAATTGGTAATATAACGGTGGTCTTCAAGTTTTCATATATTTTAAATGGTGTACATGAAATTTTTCATTCCATTGTGCAACCTTAAATGCTTCTGATTGTGAAGCAAAATAATAGAGAGATGTTACTCGAAGATAGAAAATCAATGATTTACCATGAATCACATACACATGCTCGACGATGTATCTCTCTTTTTCTTAATTTCTGAAATAATTATTATCGAAGATTCTCACTTAATTAGAAAATATTAGAAACTTTATTCCTACTAAAATGGAGTTGATGAATAACAAGTTGGAGGCTTCAACACATGAACCTATAATACAGTGGTAACTTGGAAGTTTATTTTAGATAGCATACTAAGTATCTGACCATTATCCACATAAAATATTGTGAATTCAAACCCTAATTATTGGAAGAACTTTATAGGAAAAAAATTTCACTGATTATATATGATGCCGGCCTTGGAGATCACATGGGCTAATAGCATTTTGAAGATACTTGTAAGAAGATTCAGATTAATGGCAAAGATGATCAGGTAAACCCTAGAAGGATTCGCCACTGTGTTGTTTCAAAAAATTTCTCTAGGGTTGGAAAGAATATACCCTTACACACTCCCAGCAAGAGATCTACACATTGGAAAAGGAAATATTAAGTTTTAAGACTCATCGTTAAACGGCTATTCTGCCATTATCTACATGAAGCCCAAGTCTCCAACTACTGTTCTTTTCTTTTCTTTTCTTTTTGATGGGTAAACCTCCAATTAGATATATACTTAGAATCCAGGATATATCTATATATATAATTAGTTATACATGGGAAGGAAGGTAGAACCTTATTAGACAGAGCCCGGTCTTCCCATCTCAGTAGCATGGGATGGTGAGTGAGAGAGAGATTGTAGTTTGATTTGTCTTCTGTGCTCTTCTATGTGTGCAGTACTTACGCAGCGCCTCTTGCAAGAGCTTTCCTTCTTTGCCGGTCTCTTGTCCCCCCTTTCCCCCCAACACGCCAAAAACCACACATCCCCATCCCTTCTCTCCACCACTACACGTGCAAACTCTCTACCTGGCTCAATCGACCAAAGGTTCCTCGATTAATTATTAACACCACCCAAACACCAATTTTTTTAAAATTTTTTTTACTGCAAGCTAGCTAATTATCATGCATATATATAGAACACGATTACAAGGCGTTGGAAGAAGAAGCAGCAGCAGCACCAGAAGCCACATATATATCCACCGGTAGAGATTGGGTTGGGAGGGAGGATTAGAGTTGCATGGGGTTTGATGTGATGATGCACAACACCAACAAGTCGTCAAGGAATCAGGAGCAAGTGATGAACAAGGAGGAAGAAGAGTCCATAGTTCTCACCCTCTCCCCGCCGGGGCAAGACCAACAACACCATGCTCCACCAGCGGCATCTTCTTCCCTGTGTAGCGCGACCTCCACGTTGCGGCTGTACCACCAGCATTGCCACATCCCACGCAAGCCATCGGACCTGGACGCCACCGATTTCTGCCTCTGCATTGGTCCACCCAGCAACGCAGGTTGCCGAACAGACGAGTACTGTGAAGGCCCAAGCAAAAACAAAAGTAACAGCAACAACCCAGAGGACATGGGAAGTTACCCCAACATGCTCAATCTCCCGTCCGACAGCGCACACCCCATTAAATACTGGATTCCCTCTCCTGCGGAGATCCTCGTCGGTCCAACGCAGTTCTCTTGCGTTGTGTGCAACAAGACCTTCAATCGTTTCAACAATATGCAGGTTTTTGCACACACACATATATCTATTCTGATGCCTTCTTCTTCTTCTTCTTCTTCTTCTTCTTCTTCTTCTTCTTCTTCTTCTTCTTCTTCTTCTTTCTTCTTCTCCTTTTTTGCATAATGAATAGCCGTCCTTCTTCTACCTCCTCCTTAAATACAAGCAGATTTTTTGTTATTTTTTCGTGACGATCTATGAATATGAATGTTTTCTGCAGGTGTTTCTTTTATGTATGTACACATGCATGCACCACTAACCGTTTCTTGTAGTCACTTCTTCAAATCTGTTCTACTTCTTTATCTTATCTCTCATGGTTCTTTCCATATTTCTTGCTCTTAATTATTTCTTTCGAGAAGGATATATATACTTTAATCATTTAGGAAGTGCATCATCTGATACATGCTTTCCACACACCACCAACCATTTATGAAACTCAAACAATTGATCCTCAGATGCACATGTGGGGGCACGGATCGCAGTACAGGAAAGGGCCGGAGTCGCTACGAGCCACAACAAAGCAAGCCATCCCGACGTCGATGAGGCTGCCATGCTACTGCTGCGCCGAAGGCTGCCGGAATAACATCGACCACCCTCGGTCGAGACCACTCAAGGATTTCAGGACACTCCAGACCCACTACAAGCGGAAGCACGGCTCCCGGGCCTTCTCCTGCCGGAGGTGCGGCAAGACCTTCGCCGTCCGCGGCGATTGGCGCACCCACGAGAAGAATTGTGGGAAGCTGTGGTTCTGCACCTGCGGATCCGACTTCAAGCACAAGAGGTCGCTCAAGGACCACATCCGGTCCTTTGGGTCAGGCCATGAGCCGCACGGGGTCGAGTGCTTTGGAGATGAGGAGGACCCGGATGAAAGGGGTGGCGATGAAGATGACGACGACGACGACAATGATGGCAATGGAGAGGTGGTGTTCTGCTGATTTACTGATAATAGTAGTCCGTGTTTTGAATCTAAGATCTCCTTCTTCACAATAAAGTAGGAGACCAGTTGGAGTACTAGATTTCTCCAATGATAGATCGAGTTCTTGTTTGCAAGGTTTGGCGACTGCCATGAACCATGTTATCTGTTCTTGTATCTTTCAATTAGGCTTGTGATATGCTGTCCTAGGGTGAGAAATGTTTGCTTATTCTCTTCTCAATTGCAAGATATATAAAACTAATTCTCTATCGTACTCTACTTAATTATGCAAAAACTTCCATATCTACCATCTCCTAATTCATTAGTACAACATTTCCTTCTCTCTCAAAATTGAATTCATTTTGCTTTCGGCTGGCATCGTTTAATCTGAGTCAAGACAATGTGTGAGATTTTTTTTCCTCTTCTAATTCTAGTTTCTACAGATATATGTACATGATAGATTTCTTTCATCTTGATCTTTCTCAATTCGTTCTTCTTAATTTAATTTTCAAGTTCTTGTGGCCGCATCAGCATAATGTTTTTGGGGTTAAATATTGAAATCTTCTCTTTCTTGGATGATTTGATCTTCTGTTTTCGCGATTTATAGCTATGGGATTTTGGACCTCTTCCGTTATTTTCTCATGTTCTTATTCCTACTATTTTCAAATTCGTGCCCTAGTCAACTAATTACCCAAATACATATTCTATGTGCCTTTCCAATATTCTCCTCTTTAATTATATAGATATTGACCATGATATATTTTCAGAAAAATATTGGCTAGATCTAAGTCCAGTCCTCACGATTAATCCACTGCCAAACAAAGGAACCATTATGATCCTGTTTTCCATATTATATGTGTGGATTCACTAACGATGAAGGAACTGAAACCTAGAGGTTGAAGGTGAATGTCACACAATGGCGAGAGAATTTCTTACACACATAAGTAAAAGAAACTTGCATAAAGCCAGCTGAGATTCAATATTTACTAAAAGCTCTCTATCTTATTTATTAAACTTCTAGAGAGTCCACGTTCATATATAAATCACGTGCCAAAATTGTAATTAACTTCCATACTAATTCATACCTTGACGCAAACTAACATGCCTTGGAATGTGTAAGAAAATACCGGTGATTGCATTGTATGCAATATTAATCAAAAGATAAATTAATATTGTATTTTAGTTATTTTAAAATTATTTATTTAAATGAAAATATATATAGAAATTTTAATAAGAAATGTTTAAGTATCATTTAATAAGATTTTGATTCTCTATTAAGAAGGAAAATTTTATATGTATAAGTTGCTACATTTAACTATAAATTAACAAAAAATCCAATATTTGATGAGTACTTGAATTGCTAACAATAAACTACTGTTAATTAAAAAATAACTTTTAATCAAAATCTTAAATTTTGTCAATTGATTTAGGTTAATTAGTTCAATTGCCTTGTCTATCAAAGCAATCAATCCTGTTAACCAAAAAATGGATAGATTTCATGAAAAGTAGTCAACATACACGTATACGTATATAGCTTTTTCATCGTTCATTTCAAAATATTCTTACTAAAGTTGTAGAGTATAACTTTACTCGATTCCAAAAAACAAACATCATATTCTGCATTCTACATCTCAAATTTATGCTTTATTCGGCTTGGCTCATTGTTATCCGACTTAGAATTTCTAACAAGTTATTTTTTTTTTAGAAAATTAGAAACGAATATCTTATTACATTATGAGTTTTTCGATTTTCTTAATAAAAAGGTAGTCCTAAAAGAATGCTACTTTTGTAATATGCCTGTTCTTAATATTGAAGATTAATGTTTGGTTCCTTTTCTTTTAAAGTGAAGATTGGTGAGATATATTCTAGTCCAAATAAGTTGATCTAAATGACAATTTTTGGAAAATTCACCAGAATCTCGTAGCCTATATCATACCAAGCTTCCGTTTAGTTCTGCTTTATTTAGAGCAGTATATTGAAATGAATCATAAGCTAAACCAAATATTTTCAAAATATAAGCCATGTTTTTAAAAAAGCTGTGGTTTTCTATATACTAAAAAATTTAATCAAAAACTAAAAAGAAGTTTATCATCTTTAAGTTTTCAAAAAGCAATAAGTTGGACATTAATTAATAAGCTGAGCCTAAGTTGGAATATCTATAAATATAGATATATCAGAACAAACTATTAGTATTGTTATTGTTATTGTTGATGCTGTTATTATTATTTTTATTGTTATTGGAAATGTTTTCCGTTAGGAAGTCGATCTAGTCCTGCAGGCATACATGCATGTTTTCTTTCTACTTGCAAGATGGAGGCGAGCAGCATATGTGCCAAATTCCATGGCTGGAAATCTTCTGCCCTACCCTCCACTGAAGCAACTAGAAGAGGGCATGCATGCATGCATGTGAACTCCCAAGTATTACTTTGAGTTCTCTTCCACTTTCAGGAAGAGAGACAGAGAGAGAGAGGATCTATCTGTCTATCCATCTATTAAATGACACCAGTAACGTGAGAAGAGGTGAAGCAGGTCATCAGTACGTATAATTATCCAAGCAAGTCTCCTACTCTGCTGCTGCTGCTGCTCTGAGCTTGGCCTGTAAACACTGAATCACTAACGTACGTACGCATCACAGTTCACAAACCACATCTAGTCTCCTCCTCTCTCCTTCTCATGGAACATAGCTCAGTTCTTTTCCAGTACGTACGCTGCCTTTAGGTGGACCACTGACCGGAACCAGCGCTTTAGCCTTTAGGGTTTCATCCACAACCTAAATACTAGCTAGAGGAGGGAGGGAGAGAGAGAGACGGAGAGAGAGAGTGGTGTTGGGGAGGGTGTTCCCTGCTGTTGGAATACTGATCATATTGGAAACAAGAACATATACATATATAAACTGTTGGCTTCTTCAGAAATCATCATTTTACTTATTTTGAATTAAATGTATAGTATTTTTACATGTTTTAGAATTAAATATGTATATTGTCTTGAGTCAATCTTTGTACACCCATAAGATAATGATATCTGAAAAATATCACTAGTAACAAGAAGTGTTGAAATTATCTTATAATAAGAATAAAACTTACAGATGTACATGATAAGTTGTATACTTACATGACAATGAAAACAGCAGGTGAAGCAATCAAGTGCATGTCTAATTTTGTGCAGGAACCCGATAAGCTTTTGTTGCATACGTATTTAACGAGATAGTATGGAGAGATATATGCCTAATTAAGTTGCCTCTATTTTCTCTCCAAGTTCATTCTTTCTTGATAAACATGATGAAGACAAATAATCGAAGAAAGAAGAACACGTAATGTAACTTCCAAATGGGTTTAGAAGCATTTGGAGATTTGAGATCCCTTCTAATTTTTCAACATGGAAGACGTCTAATTTCACAGATCTATATCATTACTTATTTATGCATGATTTACTTTGATAAAGTGACCTTTTTTATCTTTTTGATATCAGTAATGTCTTTTTGTTTGAATTTAAATCGAAGGCTTTCTTTGTAAAATGTATTAAAGAATGAAAGATGAACTACACCGTCCACCATTAAAGTGTAATGTAAGATCCTGAGGTTACTGGTTTTGGCTTTTCTACTGTCTTTTTTTTTGGGGAGCAGATTAAGGTGTAAACTTAATAAGGACATATTGCTGCTGTATGTGATAGGCTAGTTGTCTTTCCATTCAAGTTAGTGTCCAATGTGATGGGGTTTAGGGTTTAAAGTAATAACGACAGATTCCTTTATGATACTTTGGCTTTCAGGTAATCAATTTTAAAAAGCTGAGTTAACTATAAGACTGCTCCTAGCTTCATGTTCTTCGTCAAGATATGAATCTTAAGAACATCTTCTTGCCAATTTCCAAAAACAAAAGACTTTCCCTTCAGAGGTTGAGTCTCTTTAGTAAAGCGAAGACATCAGTTTCAAAAAGAAAAGAAAAACACCTCATGAAGGCATCCGACAGCATCTGAATCAATCAGTAACTTCGTGGTTCCTTTCCGTTGAATCAAAGACAAAGGGAACAAGGTCTCTTCCATTTTATCATTTCGTTTCTAGTCTGAGGCATAAGTTTCAACTGCACCAATTTTAAACATGATGTACTTGTAGCACTTACCAATTACTATCTTTATGGTAAATTTTTACTGGTGGTGTCGCCTGTGATTTTCAAATATTATTTTTAAAACTTATAAATATAATAATATATTAGTAATTAGTCTATAGTATAATCTACCATTTACCAAAGTTTTAACCCAATTTGTTTTATACTCGTTGAGATTTTTTATTTGAAAACATCAATGGATGAAATTTAACAAAAAAAGCAATGAATTTCAAGACCGTTAGATCAAGAAGCAATGTTTAATTTAAGTAAAATTTTGACAAAGTATTTATAGTTGCTTATAAAAAATTTATGGTCTAATCATTTGTTGGAATTTTAAGAGCATATAAAAACAACATTGCCAAATAATAATAATAATAATAATATTTAGTATGGTTTTGGCCAAGTAATCAGATATCAACAAATAATTAAAAATAAAGTATAGGAAAAAGAGTAATCTTAGTTTTTTTGAGAATTGAGATCGATCTCTTAACTTGAAGAAAAAAATACACCCTAAAACATAGGGATTTTGCAATTCTCCTCCAAAGATACGACGACAAGATCTCCAAAGGAATAAGTTTTATTGACCTTCGAACTGTAATGCAAACATTTAAAAAATTTCAAATCATTAGATCAAAATGGAAAAAGAAGAAGAAGGATACATAAGATTGCATTGCCCTCTTGTGTTGTGACTCTTCACAAATATAGCCCTGTATTATATAAGAGAAAGAATATTAAAGGAAAAGATTCTCACATTTAATTTCATAATTATCCTATTAAGAAACACATTAAATTATTTATTACATTATATTATGATGCAATTATATATTTTTGAATTTGACAGAAATTTAGCTACAATCGTTACTTTTCCAATTAACATCTCTCTCTCTCTCTCTCGTGTCATAATCCTTTCTACCCTTAGTCATACATAGACATTTATTGAATTTACATATATTTATATGTTAAATTTCTATACTAATTAAATGTCAATTTAATCTGTCCTCCCTCTGCTCTTCCTCGATGACAGTACAGATACTTCCAAGGAGGTAGATGATCAATTCAATATGCTGCAAAAGAAGTAGCATGTCAGACGAGCTTTCCATGGTATCTTATAAATGTACTGGTACCTAGACCTTGGTATAAATATGAAAAGCGTTGATTGATACCTATGTTCGTTGCCCACATAATTTAATATATAAGTACTCAGCAAGCGGTATGTCGTTATAATTTCAGAGGTTGGTATTGCAGTTAATATTCCATCTCCCATCTACAAAAGAGATCTGATTTTGTGTCTAGCCGAATAGAAATAAAAATGTTAATTTCTGACAAAAGTCTGTATATGTCTTTGATATTGTTGAAATTCTTGTCTATACCCAACATTTTTTCTTATAGATTTTATAAGAAAAGACTAATTAATTAGTTTTACTATCTATTTTTAAAAAGCAGTTACACCATAATAATGTCAGGCAATTAACTAACTTTTGTATAAATAATAAGCAAGGGAAACCCTGTATATGATCATCTAACCTTTCGAGAGAAGAATGCCCTAAGCTTAAATCCAAGCAAAAAAAAAATTTTCAACGTAAAAGCAATCAGTATCTATTTTTAATCTTTCTTAGTATCATATGTACCTTCTATCCAAGTCGTCGGTTTAGGGTTTTATTGCGTTAAAGGTCTTCATCTTGTTTGATATATTAGTTTCTAATATATTAGCATCAACTCCTAATGGGTTGGACTATGGAAAACATGCATTCTTAATCCGATCTTTCTACCATAATTAGTCTTTACTGAAAATTATTTAGCATTTAGAATTATAATAGATATTCATTATATAAAAAAAAAAAAAAAAAAAAACTTACTAGTGTTGATTTTTTTTCTTGTGAATTGATTTTCTCATAGGAAAAGTTGCCAATATCCCTCAGTTGGTTAGATGATTTATTTTTTATTTACAGAGTTTTAAATTATTATTAAATACGTGAAGCTTGTAAAACATTAGGGAGCATATGTATAGATGATGATGATTATATTTAAAAATAATGGAACCTTAACTCGTTAGCCTTTTTTTGCCCAACGATTCATGTTTGCTTACGAGTCACTAAATTATATTCTTTACTTAGATCACAATATTTAAATTTCTATAATTATAAGCTTAATTTAATATTTGACTGTAGGAAGTTAAGTTCTTCACTTCTTCAGATATAATCACTCAATTAATTAAATATGAAATTAAGTAATAAAATTTGGTCTTTATATATGTCATAGTTAATTTAGATTTGATTTCCAAATATTATATTTATATTTGTTGCTTAATTTTCTATTACTTGTGATTAACACCGGTCAAAGGATCGACAAAATCTATGAAGGGTTGATATATATAATTTTACACCCTGCATTGCATGCGGAAGTAGAGTAATGTCTCGAGTGTTTCCTCTTCCCTAAACTATGCTTGCACCTCTGCAAGTGCCGATGGCTAATCTATCTACATCCTCACGCTGAATGCATTCAATGGCAATGATGGAGAGAGAGAGAGAGAGAGAGAGAGAGAGTTGCCTGCATGCAGTAACCAAAGAGCCAAACCACAGCTGTCCGAGAGGAGAAGAAGACAAGTTGCCGAGAAGAATCCAATTCAATGAGAAGTGGCCGGGACGATGACGGTGGAAAGGAAAGGGCCCTGCTGCCAGACTCACAGTTTCCTGTCTCCTCAGCCGTGCCGGCTCTTTCTTTGACATAGTTAATGATATTGTTTTTGCATTATTAATTACCATCATTTAAGAGAAAACACGGAGTGTATTATCATCATCGGTTAATAAGTTGTTAATTATAGTTGGTTAGCTTCCGACTCTCTCTCTTTTTGGGTGTAATTAAGAAGTCATTTTGCTTTAGATTTTGATGTAAAATATTTTTCCCTTGTAATATACATGTAAGTCAAAAGGCAACTAATTATATATATAACTGCCGTTGATTTTATTCTCTAGTGGTTTTGACGACTTCATCTCTGCATGCATGCATGCATGCATGCAACTTTGGTGTTTCTACTTTTCCCTCGTCATGGAATGCATGGGACCCTAACCCGAGGACATGGAGGTCGATGTTCCTCTTCCACGCCAGAAGCGGCCAAAAGCAAGGTCTTTGAGAAAGAAATAAAGAAAGACACTCGAACAGTGGAGGCAGGTCAAGTTGTTTAATTGCTGCAAGGCTTCTTGCTTGGGTTCCTGTTGTTGGCCACGCTCTACAGTGCCGACTTTGTCTGTGTGCTCCTGCGCCGCTCTTCCCCCCATGTTATCCCTCTGCCACTTAAAACAGACCGAGACGAGGAGAGGGGGACCAATGGTAGCCTGGTTGATCGCTTTGGTGTTTGTGTCCTCCCGGTCGCACGAGAAAACCTACTACCCATTCGGTTTCCAATCTCTGATAACGATTATGGGTGCGTTTGCTTGTCAAAGATTGAGTCCCAGCTCCTCATTGCCACCAAAAGCAAACCAACTCTTCCAAAATTCACCTTAAAATTTGCACTTCTTTTAACCACCAAATTAACAAAGGTGTTTGTTTAAAAGAGTTAGTTAGAACTCATTTCTTGAAAAATTACGATCTGTAGAAATGGAGGTCATCCATCTGATGTCAAATGCACACCCAGTACTTGAAACTTATTGGGTGATCATAAAACTGATACCGAACGCTATTATGGCCAATTACATTTACGCTTCAAACAACCTAAAGAGTAAATGAATCGGATCATCTAATGATTCCGATTGACGTAATGATGTATTACAAGCTACGCAGCAGATCGACTCGTCAGAAATGACTTCCACGTACAAGTATTACATGGAAAAACATTTAGTTCGGCTACGGCATTGTATCAGATGTTAGATACACTTCATATGATGCATCAGTTCCTCCTGCCCCTGCAGCCAAACATTTATAACTTCATTAATTCAATTTGAATGCTATAATACTTAAGTTGCTCCAGTTCATTCTGGATAGGCTACGGTTTAGACTGACGAACTATTGAAAACATACTGATCTCTGCCGTGATTCCAGGTCCAAAGAACGACGCAAATTTTGCCTGTGTGAATCATTTGTAAACAATGAAGTCCACCTTATATAAATTACTAATGAAAGGCACGTGCACGTTGTACGTCAAATAACAATTAAAGGAAAATTAAATATTATTAAATTTATTGTAAAAAAGAAGAAGTAAGATTAGTTAAAAATTAACGAATAATTACAGAAAGTGTATTAGATAAATTACATGTTCATAAAATAACTTTATTGTTTATATTGTTAATTCAAAAAAAGTTTCAACCTATATCTCCTACCAAAATTAATTGATTGAAATTTTCATATAGTTGTGTTAAATGTTCACCGTGCGTTCTTATTAAAAAAAATAATATTTAAGACTCTAATTAGGTAATATTTTTGAATCGACAAATTTCTTGATAAAATTTTCCACTTATATGTTTTTTAAAAAAAAAATTGAAAAAAATAGCATAGATGATATAGACTACATTAATTACCTTTTTGCTTTTATGGTAAATATGGAATAGAAATGATTGAATCTTCTTGCCAATGTGAGTTTTTATTAGAAAATAATTATTTAAGCTTTTAAAAATGAAATATATTTTGAATCTTGAATTAGAATTTAAGGTACTTGACGAAGAAACAAATAATTAGATTTGCTAAGCAATTATAAAATGAATTTTGATGAAATGGTATTTAAAACTTTCAAAGAAAAAGACTAGTTGTATTAGGCGAGTTGGTTTATATTATCAATTAATACCATAGATTTTGAGGTGAAAATTCTTTTAGCTTTTGAATTCTAATTCAAAACTTATTATGGATGTACATAATTTTTGCAATTGATTTTGATTAGAAAAGTCATTTCTATAATGTCACATAAATGGAGTTTATTATTGAATTACATGTAAGCGGTTAAAAAGTGCATAAAAGAAATTGAATGTTCAATGCAATGAGATATTAATATTTAATTGTTATATACTTCATAAATTAATAAGAATTTTGTTTTAGAGTAGAAATTATTTTTGGTAAGTGAAAAGTTTAAATAGTAAACAGAAATTAAATTGATAGGATTTGTTTTGATTTAAATGGTGTTATAAGTAAATTGCAAATTCGATTAGAAATTTAAAGACATAACATGAGCAATTAGGAATTAGTGTTGATTCTGTAATCAAAGAAGATTCATATGTATCAAAGGTTGTTTTAAGCAATTCATAAAAAGGCCGGTTGTCTAACAGCTTCTTCCTTTAATATGGTAGATATATTTGCCAAATACAAAGTCCAAAAGAGCATTTATTAAAAACAATTGCTGTATGGATTATTTTCATAATAATCTCTGAACTTAATTTTAAGTTACACCAACAAAATCAGAGGAAGGTTGGCATGCGTTACCATTCATTTGAGATTATTTGACAACCATATTTTTTTGAAATATATTATTTTAGCAGAGGAGATTAATTCAGAGGTAGAGCACAATAATTACAGACGACAGCCAGTGGAAATATTTTACTTCTTGATTGTGCACGATAAAGCGTACCTGTCTTTTTTCGAAAACAGATAACTCCAAGGACTTTGCTTCAAACACAAGAACTAAACAATATTTTCCATCTCCAGCAACCTACAGACAGAAATATTCTTTGTCAATGTCACAAGAATCAATAGAAGTGATTGTTATCGCCATCAAATCTTGGAAGCAGGAGTTGCATCTTTTACTAAGGCATCTGAAACAAACTAGCAATAGCTACAAATGGAAATAGCATATTATCAAGTCCAGATAAGTTATGCATAAGCAAGTCATAGAGAACAAGAGTTTCAGATGTGGAGAACAACTTCAGACCACTATTTTTAATTAAAAGAAAATTTATAATCAATAGGAGTGTGACATGAACAATGTCATATCAACTTTTACACGAAAAAAGGAAATTATTATGACGTGTGGCTCAATAGGTTTCAGATAAAAGCTCTATGAAACGAAAGCATCACCCAATTAAAGTAAGTTTTTCACGGTTAAATATAATCAAACAGGGGGACATTCTATATTGAGTCAAAAACCAAGAGTCAGGAGATTACTTCTTCACGGATCATCTTCAAAATTGGAGCACTGCGCCTAGGAATACCCCCACCCTGGAAATTTATCAAATAAAGTTCAGAAAAGAAACAGTGGATAAATAATGCAAGACAATACCTTGCAGTGGTGGTTAACATGGCAAGCCTGAACAGTTCAAAAACAGCACCAGCTAAGTGCAAGTTCCATTTCATATCATGTATTCAGTTTTGCTCAAAGCTATACATTTGGAAAGAACTTAAAACTTAATGATACAATGAGAAATATAGAACGAGGGCCTAAAACTTTTGAAGTAGGATATGAAATTAGAATTGTTGTCTTCAAGTAAACATTCAATGTGGTGTAAAGAAAAATTAAGAAATAAAATATGAATTTGCATATAATAAGTAAATGCTGTTGTTGTATATTGTGTTGTAGAGGATGATAACTGTGTTAGGTTGACACTTAGACTTCTGTCACCACTTTCATAAATTGGTTTCTCATTTCCGCCCATTTATTTGTCAAGATAATCTAAATGAGGTTTACCATCATTAACAATTGAGTTGTTATAACAAACTAGTTCATCTTCAAAATTTGTACTAAGATGAAAAATTAATGGATTTTTTTTTTACAATAACGGCATAGTGCATGCTTCCCCTCATTCTTGAAACACCTTGACATTGTTCACATAAATGAACACAGTTAACAAGCTTTAATAATAACAAAATATGGCTAGGACACACATCACTCTCTTGATTCCAAGTCACCATCTAGAATTTTGTAAAAAAGTGTGCTCCTTCATCAAAGTGTAATTCATAGTACAGCTCAAACAAAGACACTTTATATGGAATGACATCATCAACAATAGCAACTTTTCACCCAAATATTTCTTTTTTGGTACTCAACAAACTACCATGATGTACAATTTATTCATATGAAAATAGGGTTTGTTGAACGATTCATATTTGACTTAATAAAAGTTTGGCTTGAACTTAGCTCGACTAAAAAATGAATCTAAACTTAAACATTGCTAGTTCAACTCACCTTACTTTGATTAGACTTGTTTATAATTTTCACTCTTATTTTTGAATTTTATAGTATAATTAATTTGTATGGTCTTATAAAGGATACAATCTACAAGATATCTCTTGATACTAAATTCACTATTATTCAAAATATATGTTTTATAATGATTTAGAAAAGAATAACTAGACATTCTTAACAAGATTGAATAATCCCAATATATACTATCGTTTATCATCTCATCTATACCACTTATACTAGCATACTACTAATCATTATATCAATGAGTTCTACTTGATTTGATGAATAGGTCACGTTTAGTTTGATAAAGCTTTACTAGAAAAATGATCGACTCCAATTTATCTCAATAAATAAATGAGCCAACTCTGAACATGATTCTAATCTCACTAAAATAAATAAACCAAACTTGAACATTATCACTCAGCTCATTCAACTCAATTGCTATCATTATCTGAAAAAATAATTAAATTAGGCAACCCTACATAGGATTATCCTTAAAAAAGCCATACTAGGTAACTTGATACCATACATTACAATGGCATTCACCAGTTCCAAAAATATAAAACACTACAATTATAGGTGAAGGACAAGTGGTCGCATAAGGACTGTTACACAACTATCACCACAATCACAATAATATAAACAAATAAAAAGGAAAATGTCCACATGGTTCATACTCTTAAATATGCCAATTTTAGTCAATGATTCCCTATCTAAAGGAATTTAGCAACAACAACCAATGCAATCACATTTACGGAACCAAACATCAACACATGTCGATAAAATTTCATTAACAAGTCATTTTTTCAATTTGTTTGAACGACATTGAAACCAATGTTAACATAATAAATTTATTTAGACATAATTTTTTTCCTTCCTATATTTCCATCAATATGTCACTACCATATAGAAGTTTTATTGACGCATGACTTTTTTTGAACCTCACTAAAGTACAACAAAAAATCAAAGTTGAATTCCTTGATCACATTTAGTAGGATTACATGGTTACAACAATAATCAATGCTTTCATTTTACTGTGTGGATTGATTAAATGAATCCTTTCATTTATTTCTATCCATAGCTAGATCTGCTATTAGATTATATAATTTTAATGTTTTTCACTATTTCTAATCAAGTAATTATTTGGTCATTCTCCACCTTTTTTAATCTCACCTATATTATTAATTAATCCTATTTTACTTACAAGTGTATTTATAGGCCTTCTATGGATATGTCTAAACTATCTAAGACAATTTTCTCTTATTATATTGTCACTCATCCATCTTAAAATTTGCATTTCTACAACCTTAATTTTGTACAAATACTCATGTTTAACAATCTAGCATTCAATGTCATAAAGTATAACTAGGTGAATAAATGCTCTATAAAATATTTCTTTAAATTTAAAGGGTATTCAATTATCACATAATATTTCAGATTTATTTCTCCACTTCATCCAACCTATTTTAATTTTGTGAATAACGTCTTCCATAATTTCACAATTGATACTTATTAGAGATGCTAAATATCTAAAATTATTACTCCTAAGACTTACTGACCACCCAATTTATACTTTCTTCATTATTCCTATAATTTCTAAGCTTACATTCTATGTATTAAATTTTTTACCTATTTAGTCTAAATTCTTTGGATTCTAAGGCATCTCTCTATAATTTTAATTTAAAATTTATTCTTACGTTACTTTCATCAACTAAAACTATATCATCAGTAAATAATATACATCAAAGCATTTATCTTTGAATTTTCTTAGTTATTTCATCTATAATTAAGACAAATGGATAAATACTCAAAAATGTTTCCTAGTGTGAACTTATATTAATTGCATATTCTTTTGTCTCACTTGTTATATTTTTAATACTAGTTACCACATTATCATACATATCTCTAATAATATCAATATAGTCAAGAAGTACTTTTTTGCTTTCTAATACCCACCATAATAAGTGTCAAAGAAGAACTTTACCATAAGTTATTTCTAAAAAAAAATACCATATGAAGGTTTTTTTCCTTAATTCTCAAATTTTCAATTAGCTATTTAAGCAGATAAAAACATTTGTTTTTAATCTACTTAGAACAAATCTAAATTGATTTTTGGTAATTGTAGTTACATATATAGTAGAGGAGATTTAATTAGTATAAAAGAAAGTAAAAGAAGAAAGAGGTCTAAAATTACTTAATTAGGAATTGTAATAAAAGATTTAAATTTATGTAATTTAACTGAAGTTTTGATAGTAGTTAGAAATACTTAGAAAAAAATAATTTATATAGTCAATCTCATGTGACGGGATTGTGATTCAGATTATTGTTGTTGTAGTTACATACATAGTCTTTGTTCAATTACTCTTTCTTAAAGTTTCATTGTATGACTTCTTAATCTTATATTATGATAATTATTATAACTTTGTATGTCACACGTATACCTGAATATAAGCATTGAAGTACTCTTTCCTCATTTATTTAGTGTCTTTTTTGTCTTTAAATTATATTAAAAAGTTAGCCATCTAATTCCTATCTCTCCCATACACTTCAAAAACTCAATAAAAATATGATCAGATCCAATAGCTTTTCTGCATTTTATTTTATTAATGGCTTCTTTTATGATATGTGACCAATTTCTAGAGGAGATACCTGCTTAGGGAAGTCTTTGTGAAAAAGTTTGTTTGTATTCTGGACTAACTTGTAATGTGCCATTCATTGCAAATGTATCAAGATTACAAATATATTGCTGACAAAAAACTTTCTCTTCAGGAACCATTCTAGCACAATGTCAAGAAACAGAGAATAATCTGTAGGAATCTATCAATGTGATATTGCTGCATGTTTCTTCAGGAGAGGATGTGAAATTTTCACCTCTTTTGAAGATAAACCAAAGCCTACTTGGATTAGTTCAAGAAAAATTTGTTGTATTCAACATGGCTTTTACATTGAAAATAGAAAGTTCCTGTATGATTTTAAGTTGAAAGTAGAAGTAACCGAGATATATGAAAGTTACTATGATGTATTCAGGTCATACAGGCAACTCATCAGAACAGTAAAAGATACAGGGAATGTCAAGAGCATGAGGAAGACTAGTCACTTGCAAAATCTTTAATTAAGAAGTCATGCCCAATAGTGAAATGATATCTATAGTTCACCTGACCATATTGAAATATTCTCTTCAAGGCTTCATCCAAATGTTGTTCATCTCCATATCGATACCTTGTAACATCATTTCTGACCTAAGAAATTTAGAAATATCAATTTAGATTTTGCAAATTGAATGTATGATAAAAGTCAACCAAATAAATTTGAAATCCAGATTTGAATGTCAAACCAGTAATTACTTTTACGTAGTTTTATCTTTTAATTGACTCCACTATTAAAAGGAACTCAAAGTTACCAACTCATTTATGGAGTTTGCAATTGACAGACTTACAACTAAAGACTTACTACGGTAGTTCTGGGGAAGAAAATGGTAAGGATGAATCCTACCAGGCATCAAGAAGAGTACAAAGGTTAACCAAGCTGGTCAATTAAGAAACATTACTATTGCTATTGGATAAGTATTTAAGATGGCAATATGGCATTATATTGCCAACTCAGTTAAAAACTTTTTTCAAAATAAGTGGCATGATCAAATTGGATGACAAAAGGCTTCAGGCTTTAGATGATTGGAAGCAGCAGTTGGCCTCCATTATTATAAAGAATTAAAACCGAATGAACTAAAATCAATTTTAAATGCATTTTTTTCCTTGCACCGTTTGTGATGTGGCATCCTCAGGCAGCTTAGCATTTCAGTAACCACCCAAACGGATGTGCTCTATAATGATGATTTTTCCTTTTTAGATAATAAAGAAGATCACAAACAAGAACACTTAAATTGCTTTGTAAAGCTATTCATAGCCAGCTTGGAATTGCAGACTCCATTACAATATACTCAATCAACCTAGCCAAGAGTATATTTCAGGAGTCTGACATGCCTCTTCAGATGATTATGACCACAATGATATAAAATAGAAAAAGTAAGAACTTTTAAGTGTTTGAACTGACCATTCATCATAAATAAACATAAATTTATGATTTGTAAAGCCTAACCTGTTTGAGAATAGGAGTGGCACATTTTTCCCTCAATGATTGAGCATTAGCATATGTAATGCAAGGTACTGGTTTCAGCTCTGCATACTACAGAACAGATAAGAACCATAACGATACAACAGAGAGGAATCTACTACCATACTGTTTCCAAGGAAGAACATCTTTAGCTGTTAAGTGTTTAGCAAATAGACATGCATAAAACCATATATACAGATAGAAAACTGTGCCTACCTTTAAAGCCATGCCAATTATGGTAAGAGGAAATCCATAAGTTAGCATTAGTGCAGACCATTCGGAGCCAGGAAACACAGTAAAGTATGCACCAAAACCATATCTGAAACATGCCTTATAAAGGTCACATGTGTGAATACACTTTCAGCATGTGAAAGATTCAAGACTTGCTACTCACGATAAAAGTGTGCAACCAACAGCAAGTCCAATAACTCCAAATGATATCTGCCAACATGTTATGCAAATAGGATGTGACCAACAATTATCAATTAAAAAAGAATGCCAGCATTGAGGAAAAGAAAGAAAGAAACGACCAATATAATAATAGACTGGAATATGCCCTTTTAAATCTATTTATATGCAAAAGATTTCTTGACAGAATTTCTCATGAAAATTGGGGAAATTGGTGATGCTCTTTTGTTACGTTAACCACATTTATTTTTCAAACTAAGCCTAAATTATTACATCTAAAACTCATTTTCCATGATATACTGTCATCTTTTTTTTGAAATTGTTAATAATACAGAGACACCAAGTTTTAACCCCCTGGTGGGGAGTACAAATCCACACGATATTGGTCAACTCAACTACTTTGAATTGGTTTCCATGATATACCATATATTGCAACAATTGGGCACTTTTCATTGCTAAATTGAAGTGACTGCTTTTCACAACTCTGATTTGCCAAAATTTGAGACATGGTCAAGGATTTAGGATAAAAGTTTGAACCACTTATGGATGATAATTCTACTCAGAATCTTTGGTGGAAAAATAATTTATTCTAACATTTATACATAGCCTAGCATGCATTTAAAAATGTATTACAATATTATAAAACATTTAGTTTATTTTATTATTGCATTGCCACTTGAAAACAAGACATTTGAAGTTCTATTTTGAAAATATCTCTCGTCTTTGATAGGAAATCATCAGAAATTGCTGGTAAATGTCTAACATAAAACAATAATAAAGGCAACGAGAATGTCTTAATCTCGTTATGTGGGCTCCCAATTTATTATGAAGTTTTTGGAGATATTCTAGAAATACATTTTTAAGATTCTTCCGCTCAAACAAGAAAAATTCTCGTCAACACTCCATTCCTCATTGTTTGTTTAAAAATATAATAAAAAGGATACATATTAATGATCTCCTGTTTAGACCTGATCTCTTATTGTTATGTTAAAAAATCTAATAATAGAGAAACTTACTGATAAACGAAAGTCAATGATATTGTAGTTAACTAACTTTTCATCTAGATTGTTGTTTCAGTTTGAACTGATTTACCAACTCCAAGTCAATTTCCATCGAAACATGTCAGTTTTGCAGCTAGAAAGATTGCACTGACAAGTAGCGTAGAAGAATACACTTTACGAGCATCACCCATTCTTGATATTCACATTTAAATAAACTGGTAGAAATCATTTCTATGGGATGGTAAGAAGAAGAAATCATTTCTTCATATGCGAAGAAGAAGTCACTTTATCAAGACGGTAATGATTCACTGAATTATTCAAAAGTGCGCCACAATTTTTCATTTGAACAATTAACTATGGCATGAGAAAGATAAGCACGTAAGCTAGAATTTGTGTTCGTCTAGTGAATATAATGGAAACATCCGCCAGTTGACAAATATTTTAAACTTTTCCAACCAAAATAAATCCGTTATTCTCAGTTTCGCTTCTGAAAAAGAATAATCGTGATGAAGCTCGTAAAGCACAAGATAAATTTATCAAACTTTCTCGGTTAATAAAAAAGTATAGTGATGAAAGAAGAAGAAGAAGATGATGATAAAAGGACCTTGGCCAGAGAAAATTCTTTATCAGGAACAGTAGCCATGGCAAAAGAAGATGCGGGCGCTGAGGACGAGGACGAAGTCTGGCTCGAATCCACATCTTTGGCAACAAGCACCACGCCTACCCTCCGACGCGGTCGCTCCAGGCTACCCCCACACGACAATACATCTCTCTTCCGGAGACCGTGCAGAGAGACGAGTCCCCTTCCAACACCGCCATGGGAGCCCCGAACAGACTCTGCCGCTCGCTTCGGCACGATCACGACCGCCCCCGCGGCTAGCGTCGCTGCCGCCGCCATTGACCTTCAATTTCCAGTGGCTCCGAGCCCAACTGGGTAATCAACGGAAATAACAGCCACTACCCTGGCACTGAAGTGGATGGTGCGGGTGGGTGTGGTGCGAGTCCAGTCCACGTAGCGTCGTCGATTAAGGATTGGCTGCGCTAAAATAATTACTAACTAAAAATATTGGTTTTCTGTCTAATATTGTATTAAGGTGGATAAACAAATATTGTACGAGCAACATTGGAGTCTCTTCTCTCTCTAGCTTCAACTTCTGCAGCAGCATTCTGTGAATCAAGCCTCGGTTTGGGAAGCGGAGATCCTCACGAGAACTCCATTTTCGAAAATGTTGAAATTGCCGTAAGGAAGCCCCAGTAGAAAATCCTTCGCACATCCTCTCAACAGCAGGTTTCGGAACAATTTGGGTAAGAGGTGGGCTGAGCTATCCTCCTTCCGTGGATGATCGAAGCTGCTGCCTGCAATCGACTCTGGAGAGAAGAGGGAACGAGAATGGAGGACGGACGATAGGAATCGTTGTATTTTTGGAAAAGGTGAAAATAAAAAATTCACAGTGGCATAGTTTTACTTGTAACTATCGGAGCTAGAGTAATAATTCTGTGGATTCGACGGATCAACGTTATGCTCCAGCGTAAATTTGCTTCGGAAACCTTTTTTATGTTGGCAATGATTTTCTTTAAAATTCTTCCTTTCAAGGAAAAATCCATCGCACCAAGAACGCATGCATGCTTTTGTTCACAAATTGGTGTGGTTGATTTGCATCAACGTGTGTCGAAGAAATAATTCAAATTATCGATGCTAATTATTATGTTGTTATCGTGACGTCCCAACTAGTTTTAAAGCATTCAATAAGCCCCTTCTGAACTGAAATCACTTTTCCCTTCCGTCTCTTCGAATCCAAATTTTTCTAACGGAGTACCAGATCCTCCAAAGTATGTACGCATAGATGTTCTCTCTCTTACTCTTTCTTTATATGTATGTACGTACAAAACTTTTACAGCTAAACTGTTCTTTGTCACACAAGATTTGAGACACACTTCAGTCCACAAAATTTGTCAGGTCTAGGAGATCAACTCCTGGATCAAACATATAAACAAGAGATGACAACGTAAAGATGGATGCGATGAAAGTCAAGATTGACTTCCACGTATTAGCTTGCTGGCCTACAAGCGCAATGCCCTCCTTCTGATCCTCTTCTGCAGGCGTGTTGTCCAACTTGGTCGTTGGGCATGTCAGGTATCCGTAAAATATTCCGGCCAGAGCAGCTCCTAGATTTGTCCTGAGCAAACGAAATTTTCACGTATGCCCATCAGGTCACTAACTTCTCTTATGATAAGCAAATCAACTCAAGTTGGAGGTGTTAAGTTTTACCAACCATTCGTCAATTCCTCCATCGATGGGCAATAAGAAGCTCAAGACTGTGGCGACAACAGCTTTCCAATACATGCTTTCTGAGACCTCTGCTGAGATCGCTGCTTTGTTTTGGAACTGATACATGAGCCAAGCTCCAATGAGGGCAAAGACTGGTCCCTGGCACCAATAAAACATTTGATTTGATGCAAAACACCACATAAAATAAATTTCCAAAAAAAATATATGACAGCTTGACATTCTTAAGCTTCACCTACGATTCCAGTACCATTAACGAATGGCATTAGGACTTCTTTTGTGGGTACGTACCTCGGGCAATTCTGTCGTGATTATTTATATATATATATTATCAAACAGCTTATAAAGAGGATTGTATGCTTGGCACTATATTTCTTCCTCTGATATATATATCCTGACATTGTACATAGAATTTATGAAACTTATCTACCAAATAATCACTCTACTGGAGATCATGTATCTGACAAATGCTACGCATATTGAAACCAAACTGCAAATTAAACTGATGATCCATCACATTAGAACTTGAAAATAAACTTTGTTAAAGAAAATAATGTTTTTCCAATCAAGGGGAGTAACCAACATTTCTGGAGATAAATACAATTAGCATGATAGACACAGCAGTATTATTTAACTAAAATCAGGTGGACTTTAATTATTACCGTGCCACAAACAGTAAGCTCTGGGGTATGTAGGAAGCTAGTCACGTTGGCGCATACTCCCCCCAAAATGTATATCAGGAGAAACGTCAAGGCACCATAACCCTTGCAAACTTGAGGTCCAAAGGAGAGAAGCGCCCAACAGCTGAAAACAAGATGAAGAAAACCAGAATGCTGCACAAATGAGAAGATAAATTATAAAACTGTCTGAGTACATCTGAATGGAAGGTAATTTCATCCGCAAATATGATTATGTGTTAGAAGTAAACAAAACCAGATTCAGATGAAGTAAAATACAAAAATAAATTAACTATAAAGTGCATTATTACATGGCTGTTAGAAAGATAAAGAATAACAGTTCCATTGAGAAATTTATCAGGCACCTACTTTGGATTCCGATCACAGAATGTACATGCGTATTGGTGATTCGAGGACTTCCAGAGTTTTTGTTTTTACAAAATATCACACACACGATTGATCATTGTGAGAAAGTATTCAAACATGAACTCTATCTAATGAAGAACACCGAAAGCACGTCATAAATCACAATAAAGAGATATTTTGGCAACCTTCTAATTTCTAGTTTGTTTCCTTCCTCTTTTGTCTAGACAAAGGAGTGGCTTTCTTGTCCCGTTTCCTTTACTCTTCTTGTATATTGTTTTCCCACATGTTTTTAATAAATTTTCATTCTGACAGCTCAAGAAAAGGTGTTTGCCACAGAGACACAAATGAAAAGAACGGTTAAAACTTTAATCTAATTAAAGATGGTGAAAATTAATCAAAACAATTTTCAATGTAATCCTTTAAACTGCATATTAATTAAAATTATTGTAGCTAGGAAACATCAACCAAATCTTAATTGTGTACCAGAAACATCGGAGTCACAAGCCTCCACCACTCTCCATCAAGTATCAGTTTGTTAACCTTTGCCCCATAAATCAAAGGAAGGGATAGCTGTTGTAGACTTGAGTTTCCAACTGGACTTGCTAATGCAAATAAAAAGACCGCAGTATTTATGGAAACAATAAGGCTTCTGCATTGCAGCAAACAAGAAAAATGGCATCATTGCAAGGTGTATGAATCCATATACATGATTAAAAGTTCCACAATAGCATTAAAAAAAGGCTCTATGATACTATGATGTCATAACAAATAAGCAATGAAACTAGTGGAGAAAATTAGCAGGTACTTTATCTCTAAATTTGGGCAGATATCATTCACAACAGCACCTTCTAAATGGTAATATTGGTGTGAAAAATATCTTACATCAAATAAAAATCCGATCCCCCATCACTTGATTCTTTACAATGCTTATTGACAGACATAGATGTTGTCATGCCATCATTATTGTTTGATAATGAAGCAAAGTTCCCAGGGTTCTTTTCTTCGGTTTGGTCATCTTCTCGATATTTTTCATTGTAATGACCGGTATCTGGATGCTCTTCACTGGAAATTTCTGGATTACTACTTTGAGTGACAAAATCTGCCAATCATATTAGACAAAATTTTTATAAATAACATCAACGGGAGAAATGTAAACCCAAAAATAGACGGCAAAGCAAAAAATTAAAAATCATAAAAAGCAAAATGCATCTAGAGGTGCTTCTAGGTAATGCTACCTAGAGGCACCTCTAATTTTTGAACTTTTTATTTTAATCTAGAGTATATGATTAGTTAATCTATAGTATAATCTACTATGTAATTTGAGTTATATTTGTTAAAATTTTTTTATTACAAATCAATGACTGAAATTTAAAAAAATAAGTAAATTCTAAAACATTTAGATCAAGAACCCATACTTAAATTAAGTAAAAATTTCATCGTGTATTTATAGTTATTCAATAATTTAATCTATACAATTACTTCTATCCATTGTATATTTGTGAGGAGAAACAAAAATGGCTCTAGGAACTTTGCTTAGAGGCACCTCTAGGAAAACTGCCCTAAACCATATAGCCCATCGCATATTCATCAGGCAGTTATTGGAAATAAATTTATGTTTTGAAAAAAAGCAAATCAGATATAAGATGAAACTACTGAGGTTTTAGGATCTATCGAAAGATGTTTGGTAGAAAATAGTTTTGTAGGTGGAATTTATTGGTCAGGAAGAATGATCTTGGTCTTGTATTTCTGGTAGAAATGCATAATTGAAAAGGTTGCTTATGGTCATAATAGTTATAGGAGGTACCTAAAAACCATGATCTGAACATCTCAACTTGTTTGGTATACCGAAAGTGATCTCTTCAAATACTTTTAGTGTCTAGAGATTCTTGAAATGAGCAAGTATCCTATACTACCAAGTTTTCATATATGCAATAACAAAAACATCAATCTAAGCTATAATAGCACTATGTGGGGTTAGCCGTACATATTCATATATGCAATCACTACATGATTTCAACATCTTCAATTGGACTTGGCAAATACATACAAGTAAACATTTTCACTAAAAAGGCACTCACTGGCAGGTTGCAATTGAAATCAGGCGCTAAAGCAGAAAAATAACTTACTGGCACTAAGTTTGCCAAAATAATTCTCAAGGGAACCTAATCCAATCTTTTTAGCAAAGTTTGCAATCATATTGTCATTCGATGCTGTAATTTCCCTAAATTCATCTCTGTAAATGTCTTGAGAATCACTTCCAGGCGAGGCCTGCTGATTGCTCGTGTCTTCTTGAAGCTTGCCCAAATAGGAGTCCAAAACTTTAATTTGTTTCCCAGTATTACCTGATGCAACATCGAGATTAACTTTTTGAGAACTATTTTGTGATGTGGATTTTACATTCCCTTCCATGCCATGGACCATAAATGGATCTGCTTCAATAAATTTCTTGAATTGGAAAGAGCTCCTAGTTTGGATCAAGCAAGATAACTCATCCTTCTGATTCAGACCATTCCTTAAACATGGTTTGATATGAGGATGTACTGCAAGCCATTTCCTTCCAGAATGTCTAACACTAGAAAGTGGAATAAGAAGAGGATCCTTTTTGATGGACGACACATCTTTTATCAAGACTCTATCCCCCAATGAAACTGGTTTTGCTGTCAAATGTGCAAAATCTTTATGAATAACAGCCGAGCATGTAAGAGTCGACGCCATTATTTCACTAGTGAATCTGGAAAAGAAGTTGCAGAGAACTGTCAGCTTTAGCGAGACGGTTACATACCTTTACATTAGTATTCATAAGCTTCGATGATTTTGATTTTCTCTGCAAATTATTATCCATGGACCATATGTGTATATAGTTTTGTTTTACAGGAGCGGCAGAAAATTTCAGTTGGTAGGACTACATCAATAGAATATTTTTAACCATGTAAGATTAAATCTCATATAAAGTAATTCATGGAGTATGCACCATGATTGCATAATCTGGAAGACCCAGATGAGAGAATGGGTCGTTCCTGTTGAGATTTATAAAATTAAAAAGAATCCTTCAATCTCCAGACTTCAACTTTAAAAGCATTAACCAAACGAATTCTTATCACAAAGAAATACTGCACCATAATTTTTATTATTATTACCATGAAACTAGCATTGCAATACAGAAAAACGCATCCCTTTTTTCTCTTCCTGGTGAATTAAAACCAAATATAACCCAGAGATTTATTACTTCATCCCATTCAGACACTGAAAACTACCTACCCATCTTCCCTCTTACAGCTAACAAGAGAATACTTATCCCTACGACTCTCACTACTACTACTACATCCGGCATCAACTCACCATCTTCTACTCGTGTGAGATAGCCCAGAAGAACCAGGAAGCCAGCAGCCGTCAGTGAGATTTGGCAGCTGTGCCGATAGAAGGGTGGCGGGAACGAGGGGCGTTGCCTTGTCCCACGGAGATCTAGGCTTATCGTCCATCGTCCAGTCTCGGGTCGCCACGTCGGACGGGACGGGATTCGCGACCACCCGCGTTGAAAGGTACCGGCGATGACGAGGAGGAGATGCAGGTGATAAGATTGAGAATCTGGAATCTCTAGAAGCGCTATTTTATATTTTAAATCTGGGTATCATAAATTTTCTTGAGTATTCAATTTTTTAATCATAATTATTTATACAGATATATGGGTGATGATATTTGAACTTAAAAGTAGGCATGTGTAATTATGAAAAATGTAGTTATTTTTTCTAAGGAAGATAATATGCATCATGGAATGTTTCTTATCAGTATCTATTATATCGAAGGAGACCCTGTGCATTGGTGAAAGGTTAATATTACCTTCACGTGTAAATCGAAATTTTCATTTTACGTCTGTGAGTATTAAGATTTGTATCTATAAATATTTTCTAGTTAAAATAAACAATTTGGAAACTATATATATTCTTAGAAGCATCATACAACAACAAAAATCGTAATCAATCTATCAATTTTGAATTTCAAATAGAAATATATTTAATTACTAATCAAATTTCTAAATAATAATTCCTAACCAAATCGCATTTGTACCAAATTTATAGATGATTCAAATCTAGGATAAAAGTATGTACGTTAATTAATTTTGTAATTTATCTATATGGAATCTAAAATTTGAATTTTTGACTTTATATACCTTTAAGTTGTGGAGTAATTTTATTTACCTTTATAGATATATATATATAAGGTGTTGAAATGTAAAGGCATTCAACTCAAAGTCGATGGATATTAAATGGAGAGGTCTCTTATTATATAAAGTATGCAAATTATGTTCTCGTTTTCTATATGGAATTATTAATACTCTTGTTTGTGATTTTATTTTAGAATTCAAAGTATTTTTATTTTTAGACTAGGTGAATCTCCAGTAACTTGACCTAAAAAATTGTAATAAATTTTGACATTATGTTAAATTATGGCGATGTCTAATTTAAAACCAATTGATATTAACTAGAAGATTCCCTTATCATGTGAAGGTGGTCATGTTTACATTTTCGATATGGACCACAACAACGTAAAATAATAAAATATTCATGTGGACAAGAGATCTCATCTCTTATTGTGTAATTCCATATTCAAAATCAGAAAAATACTAGTGTTGATAGTTACGACATTGATATCAGTTTAAACCATCAATCCCTGTTTGCTCACACAACCCGAACCAACATCAATCACCATTTCTACTAGAATTTTTCTGGAAGAGGAAAACCATGAACACATTGTAATTCATGGTGTGAGGATAAATGACATCCTTCCACAGAAGGAAAAGCAGTCAGACCGAACAGAATAAGGTTTCAAGTTTGGAAAAGACTGTATTTTAATGATTGATGACGGTAAGCTCAAACGAAGTAGAGGTGAAGATGTAAGCGAAAGACACAAGTGATGAGAGGTGACATATGACAAGAGGTACGAGCGACGAAAGGCACACATAAAGTAAGTAAGAGGGCGCAGGTAACAGGAGTCCCCATCAACAGTCCTCGACTATGGTTCTGCATCATCAGTGTCAAACTATAAAAAACTCAGCTGCGCACTTTTTCCTCCCACATCTTACAAAATTAAAGCATCCCATGAAAGGGGGTGGGTGGGTTCTTTTTCTTCCTTGGACATGTGAATCAACAATAACATTGTTTGTATGAAAACTGGTGCTACGCGGATGTTGAGCTCATACTTTGTGGACATCACATTCAAACCTGGAATTCAAGTTGTCTTCCTAATCGAGCAGGCTTGTATGGTATGGGCTCGACCACCCTCCATCCTTCGAGAACTGGAATTTGATCGTCGTAAGGTAGCCTCTCGTGGTATATGAAGTCGTTGTCGTGCTCAAACTTTCTGAGCATCTCACCTGTACAATGCACTTCATCTCTGAAAGTAGATAACCAGGTGCCATCTTTTGGTGGCTTCACAATCCTTGTGCTGGCCATTGCTTTGCGAAGAACAACAATTGAAACACCTAACTGTCCATTTGCATTCCCAGCTAGAACTTTGCTTCTAAGATCCTCGGCGAAGTACCTCTGGCTTCTCAACTGATAGAGGAAGCTGCATGAGGACACGAATTCCTGTTGTGAAGAAGTGTGAATTTTTTTTTTTTTTACAAAAATTTATCTCCATTCTTCTAAAAGAAGGTAATGGAAGGAAAATTTCTGAAAAAAGATTATGATAAATGCATCTCTCATCCAGAAATTTTATTTGACTTGTTCTAAACATAACCATCTTTTTGGTGAGACAATGGGCCAGAAGTTCTATAACTATTAAGAGCATATCTGAAAAATAAAAATAAAAAGTTCCCAAATTCAAGATGTAACTTTTTTCAATGGTAGTCAAGGATTCCATTATTACAGCTCATCAGTTAATATTGTCCGCAACCAAAGAACCCACCTCAATAATCCTGCGTAGCTCATGGAATGGTAAAAACCCCTGTCTGAGTTGTTCTCATTTAAACAACTAATCATATTGGAGTGCAGAGGTCATACTGCTCTTCAACAGAAAAACATTGAAAGAATATCTAGCCTGACTTCTATCTCCACTATATGGAGAGCAGTTTTGACTTTTTCGTCTCCAACAAATCAGTGGTTTACACATGTCATTTAATAAAAGAACAAAGTACATTTTCAAATATAATATTACATTTAAAACCAAAAATATAAAATAACATTATATTATATTATATTTTAAAATACTTTTAGAAAAATATTTGTTTAGAAAGAGAGAATGCAACAATTTTGTACTTGGGTGTTAATGTTTATATCATGGTTTTTTTTAGCAGAATGTTATATCATGGTTTGCTTATTCAAATTTCTAAATGTTACTAATATAAAAAAATGTACACATTGTTTGCATTCCTAAGAGAGTTAAAGATGATTGACGTTAACCAATTCTTAGTAACCAACTGATTGCTACATAGTCTCCACCAAGGTCCAAATCTCAGTATCTATATGTTCTTACTAATTTCAAAAACATATTCAAGTAATTGAGTTAGTTAAGACTGTGTGATTAAATATTCCTCACAATTATTCAAATTATGATGATTACTTATCAAAATAAATAAATTATTGCTCTTTGGAACTTGAGGATCTATTTCCAGTTTGAGATACATCATGATAATGATCTCCTCCTATTAAATATTATTACTATTGATATTACAATTATTATAATAATTGTAATTATTATTATAGAATATGGAATTTGTAAATTAGAGAATGTCACGATGATTTACACCTCATATCTACTATCAGAAGTCAACATGTACTTTTAATAATACCTTCATTATGAAGAAACAATTAATGTAATGATTTAATGTAAACACTTAATGAAAAATGGCTCACAAAACTATACAAACACTTGAATCAGGAATTCAGTGTTTCTGTTTTCAGTCAAGTCAAGTTCATCTTCTCCACCTCCAACATGTACTTGTTTCTAATTCCTACACGTTGGCAATCAAATAGCTACAGCTTAAAACATGTTCTTTGTCCATCGCACTAGTTTTTAAAATTTTTTAACAAGAGAAAATTTTGAAAACATGGGTGCTTCCATTGGAAACTATAGCTGATATTTGATTTTTTTTAAATATGAATTACACATGTGATGGAAATGGAAGAAAAAAAAGTGAGAAGAATTTGAACCGGTAGTGGGAGATCTAAGATCGAAGAAAGACTCCTGGAAAAGTTTCCAGGTCATGACATCAAACATATACTCACCACAAGCTTTGATGAGACATCATGCAGCTCTCCTACACTTGACCTCAGCGCAGAAGCAGCTTCATTTAACATCTGAGTAATACCATAGTGTAGTTTTGACAAAGAACCTGCACTTACTTTCATTTCTTGAGCCTTTTTTGCATATACAGCCTGAAAAAATGGGAAGAAATACAAATGACAAAAAATAGTAAAAGTAAGCTTTTGAGTTTTGAAAGACACCATCTCTTCCCTTATAATAATGTTACGATCCTAACATGTCAACTGCTCATTCTTTGAGCTAAAACACAACTTGAATGATAAGTGGGAATCTCGTGTCTGGTTCTACAATTAATAGACTACTGTGACCAAAGAAGGCCAATAAACCATACGATCCATGGATTCATTCCATATGGGTTTCATGAATTATAAGTCCAGAATAATTTAAAATGTAACTATGTAGATTATGATAAAAGATGACAAAAACATGGTACTTCTAGTTGAGTAGATGTTCATAGAAAGAAGTGGAATTTGGTTTGGTAACTAGTTGTATACAAATATTATACCAGTGTAGAAATAAGAGTTAGACGGAAAAAGAACTTCAATCTTTATCATTATAATTATCAAGTGATTACTGACTATAAAAATCATTCTTATCCTTGACAGAAAAGTGAGAACCAACCTGTGCATCAGCCAGGCATATCAAACTCATTATAAAGGACATGGATGACGCAATTTCTGGAGGTCTTTCACTTGTTGATATGGATTCCAGTGGCAAAAGTGCATCATAAGCTAGATATTCATAAACACCAGCAGCTGTCTTGAAAAGAGCGCCTGAACTCACTAGATCTGCATTTTTAAAAACACAGAGATGGTAAGTTATTAATCCATCATATGCCCAACTGCAAAGCATAAGATGACAACAGAATTTGCTTGTTACCTTCTGAGAGTATTTCAAAAGCTCTCTCACGCAAAAATGCACCATACAAATAAGTGCTCATCCCAAGTTCAAACCTCAAGTTTTTAATCCTAAAGAATTTAGAACCTGTAAAGAAGGTGGAAGATCCACATAAAGCACTTGACCATTGTATTTTAAGTTCTGACATCCAGCGTTGCATTGTAGAACTATTATGCGGAAGTTCCACATGAACTACAAGATTTTCTAGGAGTGGTAGATAAATTTCCAACTTCTGCAACTCCTGGAAGAAAAAAAAAAAAAAAAAAAAAACTATAAATACAAACAATGAAACTATGTGGATAAACCCCAAGCTTTACAAAATCCCAAAACTAAGATAGCTTCAACATGGGATTGCATGGGTAATCTGCACATAAACTCGAATGTAAAATACCATGACTAAGCTAAGGACGCAAATTCTGGGAATAAGTTCCCAAAAACACTAAAAAAATTACTGTATCCTTTACACACAACTACACTAAAAATTATCTAGAATAATGCAGAAAGGAAAGACATGTGTATGATGGAAGGAGAAGACAGTTACCCGCTGAATTTTTGAAGTCAGGCCACCAGACATTTCCCTTGCAATGGCTTCCGTAAGATTGCTCTTGCCATTGATGGAATCTTCAATTGACTTACGTCTACAGCTTAGTTCCTTAAGCTGCTCCAATGTATCAGGATCACGAGCATGGAAAACATTTTCATATACGATCTGAAAAGATTTTTCCATTCAAATGTTAACTATTGGTAAGTTGTAACATGATAAAAATATAATTAATTCCCAATGGAAATTCCTGCAAAATGGATAAAGATTTTTTATTTTGATATAAGAAGCAGGAGAACTGCAACTGCATGTCTTCTCAACCACTTTCAAGTTTAAACAATAAGAAATATTAATTATTATAGATTTTGATTGCTTTTTTTATAAACAATGCTTAATTGCTCAAGCTCACATTTTGATGCCGAAAATTGCTGTATCCGAAAGAAAAATCCAACGACCCATCTAACTAGTTGGCATAGGCAGTGGAAGAATTTTTGTCTACAATTGAAAACAAAGAAACTACAGGCCATGGAACAACTAGCCGGAGCTGTTATAAACTGATCATTACATCATTGAACAAGTAGATAAGCCAATTTAACGAAAATGGTATGGTACAGAGAAGAAGTGGTAAACGTAGGATTAGTAGCAGAAAGATGGAAGTAACCTGAGAAGAGTATGTCACCTTTTTAGTCTTGACCTTGACTGGATCGGAGAACCCCAGCAGCATACTCCGCAGCAGCAAATCAGCGCCCCCCCTCTTCGGGACAGGAAGAAGAGAAACAAATTGCGATTTTCGTCTACTCACCAACCAGAAATCTTCGCAAAGTAACAGGCTTTACGCAATCCACAGGCCAAAGACCCAATCTTTCCGGCACGGCAACCAGACAAACCTAGAGAAAAGAAAAAAAAGACCCCCCCTCGGTGATGATTTGGGTTCTCCAGGAGACGTATGAAAGTCTACAACTAGAAGAAGAGGAGAGACACGTAGACGGGAAAATGCCATTAATTTATGAAGAAAAATCAGGCTGTCGTTTTCCACCGGACAACGAGAGATTTGGACTCTTGGACTTCGAGGTTTCGGTTTTCTGTAGTTGTTAAAAATGTTCTCTCTGGCTTCTATCGTGTCGACTGACAGGAAAAAACAAAGAAGCACGGAAGAATTCGCCGCGAAGAAAGCACCGGAGTCTTCCTCGGGAAGTTTGAGATTAACGGCGACGGAAACTGCTGAGCTGTCCCTCTGTTCTCCCTGTGTTCCTCTTTATTTAAGTCCTTTACTTTGCTGACTCGTTGGCAAGTTAGATTTAATTTAATTCCTGGTAGATATATAAGGTTAATTATATACGGTACAAGCAATAGATAGATTTGATAAATCAGGGTGTGGGGCACAATCGATCACAGAAGAGAGTCCGTCCGATAAGACTTTGCACCGTGTAGTTAGATAAGTTAGCCGTCAAGCCAACCTCAGGTTTTGATTAATTTGGTAAGTCAAATGCTTGTTTTGATGAGCAATATATTATCAAGTCTGTCTTCTGCAAACTAAACCAAACGAGGAAAGGAACATTGCTGTAATGAACGTTTGAATCTTGCATTTATTTTCACTTGAATGCGTATTGGTTAAAGAACTTCTATCATATTATTGATATAAATTTTAAATTAGTACATGTGATTAAATTTTTTACTTCAATGTAAAAAAAAATCATGCACTTATTTGAATTTTGTTTTGTGAAATATCTCTTATTCTAATTAATTCTATTGGTTTAAGTTATCATTGCTTACAGCGTATATCGTATTTTTAACTTTTTTCCGTAAATGTAAAAATTACTATCGTTATAAAAAATATATATTCTTGTAAATTAAGGGAAAACATTAAAATGTTGTGACATCAACTCCAAATGAAGAAAAGTGGAGGTACGTCAATTCCTGGTCAAGAAAAAAAAAATTTACTTATATATATTAAATGATGAAACATGTGTATAACAAGAAAAATCAAATTAGGATCATATAACATAAGATTACAAAAAAAATCATGTATGAGTCAAGATGTGACGTCCAGTGGATTCTAGAATTTGCATGGAGCGCCGCCCATGACATTTTATCTCATTTTATTTAGAACCGACCAAAGAAAAAGAAAATACAAATGAACATCTAGGGGGTGTTTGTGCACCTGGAATTTAAATTCTACAGAATTTGACGTAAAAAATTCAAAATCTAGATGTTTGTGCACGTTCAGGAATTTGACAGAAATTGAATTCCAGGTGTTTGTGCACATGACATAATTGGAGGGAATTGAATAAAATTGATTTTTAATAAAATTAAGTATTGACTTAAAATAATTAGTGAAAATATAATTAATTTATTAATGAATTGTTGACATTAATAAATGAATATATTATTAAAATAAATGTTTATATATCATTTATCATTATATAAAATAAATCAAAAATTACAAAAATTGATAACTTTTTAGTTATAATACATGTTTAAAACAACAAAAGGTTAATTATAAATTTTATATTCCTTGTAATGTAATAATAAATAACTTTTATAAAAATATAATTATTATGAAGTGAATAAATGAAAGTAAATAATAAATAATTATTGAAATACTTTGATTATAAAAAAATATAATTCTAAACATTTTTTAGTCATAAATGACTTTTAAGACTTCGTTTGTGTTAGCCACAGAAAGTTAGGAAAATTATATGGTTTTTGAAAATTTGATATTATATATTAAATAATATAATATAATAAATAATAATAATAATAATAATTGAATTAAATAATATTTTTATGATTTTAATATTATAAAATTAAATAATATTAATAATAATAAAATAATTAATATTTTTATTTTTAATAAACAAATATTAAAATAATTAATTAAATAAAAAATATTAACAATATATACTTCAATAGGGGAGGGTAAGCGTCGAGCGATCTTTTGGAAAATGAATTCCGACCTTTTAGGTTGGTAATTCATTTTCCCAACCTTTACACATGATTGGTATTCAAATTTCTTGGGAATTTGAATTCCAAAATGCACAAACACCTCATGACTCGGAATTTGACGAAAAAAATTTTCAATTCCATCAGATTCCGAGTGCAAAAACCCCCCCCCTAATGTTGAAATTGTCCACTCTTTACGGCTACGTGTATGAATGTTAAATACTCAAGTACGAAAGACTTACATTTAAATATATTCCGCTAAATGAGTATAAAACATTTTAATATAAAAAAATTTGCTTTAGGTATGAGTATAAAAGATTTATATATATATATTAAAAATTCTACATTATATAAGCTTTATAAAAAATGAAATACTCCTACACTTAACGTGAGTATAAATTATTACGAAATTTTACACTCATCTATTTGAATACAGATAATTAGAAAAAATAACACTACGAAATTACTTCTCAATATGAAATATAAAAAGAGTATTAAAAATAAAATTACTTCGAGTGTAAACTATCACAACATTTTGTATTCTTCTATTTGAGTATGAACAACTATAAAAAATACCACAAAAAGCTAAATTTTCCCACTTAAATGTAAGCAACTATAGGTAGAATATTCTCTTACATGGGTGTTAACATGGACAACACATCATACTTGACCTTAGTAAAATCTACACATATTTGATTATTATTATTATTATTATTATAATTAACCCTACATTCAATTACATATATACACAAACATTTATTATAATGTCGTCTAACCATATATTTGGACATTTTTTATTTCTTTTTTGTAGTGGCGCATTAATTTTTGTATTATTTTGTCATCAACTTAAGTGAGCATGAAATTTTTTCCATTGATTTCCTTTTTTATATTATACATGGCAATTCTTTACATGGTATTACATAGAAATAAACAAACAACAAACATTGAAATCAAAAGTAGTTTGAAAGAGGTTTACAAATATATAATAAGTACCTCTAAAATTTGTCAACACAAATAATATCAATTTTAGGAGTGACAAGTCTGAGCCTAAATAAAAAGAAATATATTTCCTTTTGCCTAACCATAAATTTATGTGGTTCGTTGTGACAAGTCTGGGCCAAGATATAATAAGCTCAATCAATTAATAAATCACATTAGAAAAATATCTCTTTTAATTGTTGAAGCTTGGTGATGAAAATTTTAAAAGATAATACTTAATCCGTGACATTGACAAGATTTACAGATACTTTATTGACGTCACTTTTTCATGACATGTTATCTATTTCTTACGTTACTAAATGTACCAGTACCAATAATTGAAAACTCTGAATAAAATTCTAATAACAATTTGTTTAATTTGATGGAAAAATAAGAAAGATATAAATTTTCCTTTCTGTATTTTTCATTTCGTCTATATAAAATTTGTTAGTTCCTTTACAATAGCGTATCTACCTGGTAATTCATAGTTTCTCTCTTTTTAAGGAAAATAACATTAATTTAAGGCTTAGATATGCTTGTTTTCCTTGTATTATGATGTTTTTGCCTAGATTTGTATTTGATATTTCTTTTCTGGAAAATCAACTATACTACTTATTAATTTAAATGTGTCTAATTTAATATTAATTTTAGGGATTTTTCATTTTTGTTATACAAAATCATTGTAAAAACTTTATGGTTGGTAATTTATTTAGGAAAACAACCTCATTTGACTTAATTTGTTTGCATCAACAATATTAATTGAAGGTGTTCCATTTCTCCTATTAACAATTTCTTTAATATATATTAACTCTTGACTTGTTTTATCTGCTTTTACTTTCGTTTTAAAGAGAGCCTCTTTCTTTCCTAATTACTCAAAACACTTGTTAACCTTTAAACCCACGTATATGAAAAGCAATTCTATTTGAAAATTTATTGCATAACAGTTTACATGATTTTATCGTAGGAAGTCACTTTTAATTCATTAAACCGTTTACATGATTTATTCATGATTTTGTGAAAAGTAATTCTATTCTTCAAGATACAGTGGAATTTTATTGATTATCTAAGTCGTTCAATTTTAATTCTTCATTTGAATACGTAGATGATAACTTTAGATTTAAAAACAAACATCTGTAACTATAAAAAATGGTGATTATTTTTTCCCTTTGAGAAACATGATCATAAATGAACTTGAATTTAAGATTTAATCATCAAAATAGGCATAAGCTTACTCGTATAATCCCAAAATTTTACCCTTTACTGGCACATTTGGTGGAAGGGGGTTTTCTACTGAAAAACATGATAGGTGAATGGAATTTTCATTTATCTGACGATAAAATGTAGCCAAGTTGAATATATTATAAAAAGGATAAAACATACGATTAATTGATTAAATTTAAGTAATCCTAACAAAATATAGAAAATTTATCTAAGGAACTCTCTCACAAATATCTAAATAAACATTACAATTATTTACTCGAAATCATGAATACGAACAGTGTTTATGGTTCAAAATCGAATATAAGCCACACCTAAAAACGACGGTGCATGCGGTGACGACATCGATTCCGGAAAAAAAAAAAAGGACAAATTTTCTATCGAATTTTGGAGATGATTAAAATTTTTATCAAGAAAAATTAGAAGTTTAATTAATTAGAAATAATGATATTTATAAGTTAATTAAAATTTAAAATTTCATTTAAAAAACCAAGGAAATTCTAAGTTAATCCTGTAGGTTCCAGAAACTCCGTTCCCAAGGGGATCGTTCTGGTCATCCTCCACCCGTGTGTAGATAAATATGCACACCTTCGCGCCCCTTCGTCTCTCGATTTCTTCGTACTTTTCCTTCCTGAGAAGAAGAGGAAGGAGAGGGAAAGAATCGGGGGAGGAAGATGGACTTCGATCTCAGGGCAGCGGGGGAGAAGCTGGAGAGGGAACAGAGGGAGAGGAAAGAGAGGGCGAGGAAGAGGCTGGAGAGAGAGAAAAGAGCCAAGGCCGAGGCCGCGAGGCAACGCGACGCCATCGAGTCCGCACAGAGGACTAAGAGGCTCGAGGAGGCGCGCGCTCAGCAGATGGTAAGGATTCATCCCGTTTTCTGGTGTTTTCTAGGGGAATTAGGGCGGAAGGTTTTGATTTGTGTGACATGAAAACGTGCGAGTTTGAAAATAGTGCCGCAAGTCTTGGTGTTCTTGTGTATGAATCATCACAAAGGGGAATTGTTAGGATTTCGCTGGAAAAGATGCACGATTGAGTGAAGTGAAAATCCCATTTGGCAGGAATGGAATGAGAAGTTCGCTCTCTCTATCTGTGCTCAGCCTGTTCGCCCACTAAGTGATCATTTTACCTTATATTGCTCTTAGTTGAAGTGTTTTTTACTTGGGGAAGATTCTTAAATTGAGCTCTGACAAAGGCAGGGCCTTACAATAGGTGGCTTGTTATATTTTTATAATTTTTATGGTTTTTCTTTTCGTCGCAGAGGAAATTGCTGAATCGAGATAGGTGATGCAATCTCTTCACTTGAGCATGGAAGGATGCTATCTCTTTCCTTAAGCAAGGAATTAGGGAAATTGCCTTATATTACCATTATTGCTATAACATTAAATGACAATTATATCTCTCTTGTTAGCTAGTGGCTACCTCTCTACTTTCTTTTCTACATTCCCAAGGTAGATAGAAATTACGTAATATTGTTCATTTTAAACCTCCCTGAGGTTTGTGTGGCCTTCTAGTTCACATATTCCTTCTGTTCTGATCTGGCATCTTTTTATCTTTAAGGCAATCACCCCGCAGATTTACCTAGACACGGTAATTGCCCATTGGGGATCAGTCCCAAAGATCATAAATAACTGCATTGATTTAAATTCTAATAGAAAAAGGTTTCATGAAGATGATGAACTTTTCTCATTTTCACCATCTGCATTTTTTCTGCACACACTTACGATTTTGCAGTTCACAGTTATATTGATAATTTTTGAACTTTGATTATTTACATTCTTCTAATTTCTCAGGCTGAACAAATTATGCAAGAAAGTCTGCATATTGGTAAAGGAATCATGTTTTACCGTACATTTGAGGCTATGCAATATAGTGGTATTGGGGATAAGATCAAGCTGCCACCATCATGCTTTGGTGAACTTTCTGATCAGGGTGCTCTTGATAAAGGACCCATGTACTTTCGTTTATCTAAAACTGATGGTGCAGGTGCTTTAGACAATGATGCTTCTAATAAACAAAACCATGGACGGACTCATTCTGGGGTTCTAGAGTTTACTGCAAATGAAGGCTATGTGGAGTTACCTCCACATGTCTGGGACAACTTGTTTTCCAGTAATGATGTTAGTGTCCCTTTGGTGGAGGTGCGGTATGTTACTTTATCAAAGGGGACTTATGCAAAGCTGCAGCCTTTTGGTCTTGGTTTCTCAGATATACCCAACCACAAGGCTGTGCTTGAGACAAGCCTTCGCAAGCATACTACTCTTTCTCAAGGGGACATTATCACAGTCAAGCATGGGAACCTCGGTTATAAGTTACGTGTTCTAGAGCTTAAGCCATCCTCCAGTGTATCTTTGATAGATACAGATGTGGAAGTTGATGTTGTGGCAACTGATTCCGCTTTGGATGGTGAAAATAAGCATGTATTGATACCACTTCATTTTGGAAAGGTTGAAGAGGGGATTGTCAACGAAGGGAAATTCAAGTATTACAAATTTTCTGTTGATGAAGATATTAGCAAGCTAATTGCATCTGGAGATTGCAATCTCGAGGTTAAAGTAGAGACAGAAACAAATGATGGGGACACAGATATCTATATATCTAGGCATCCACTACTTTTTCCAACACAACATCAGCATGAATGGTCATCCCATGACATGGGTTCAAAGTTTTTGGTCCTTGGAGACAGGGATCATTCAGTAGCTACAGGCACTTACAGCATTGGTGTCTTTGGATTCCAGGGATCATCTAAATACTGCATCTCTGTATCTGTCAAAGAAAACATTGGAAGGAAAGTAGGTGAACATTCTGTCTCTTTATCTCAAGTTGATCCAGATTCTGTGGAGTGTCAAAACTGCAGGCGATACATTTCCCCTACAAGCATTATGATTCATGAAGCATACTGCATCCGACACAATGTTGCTTGCCAACATGATGGCTGCAATGTTATTCTTAGGAAGGATAAAGCAGCAAACCATGTACATTGCAATAAATGTGGACAAGGACTTCAGAAACAAGAAATGGAGAAACACATGAAAGTATTCCATCAGCCACTTTCTTGCCCCTGTGGAGTTGTGCTGGAGAAGAAAGAAATGGTAAACAATCGTACTTTACTTTTTTGTTCCAGGTGTGGCATAGACTTAGGATCTACATGCTAAGATAAACAAAAACAATATCAATCTGTTTGGGCAACATTTGAAAAGAAAATTAGAATCAATCGGAAACTGGAGAAGCTATCTTCTCTAAGAACACAACCGAAAATGAGATTCAGAACATAGTTAATTGAATTGTGTATAGAATTTATTGTGTTTCTCGATATCCTTTCTTATTTTGCATATCTGGAAGCCATTGCTCTTCTATTCCGATTGTTTAGCTTTTAGGTTGTATCAGACACAATTGAAAGATTAATAAGTGATAAGATGATATATGAAGAACCTATGATTAAGAGATTGTTAACTTGTGATAAGCTTTTAAAGAATTAAATAGCATTTGAAAACTTTTACTAAATATTTTAGCAAATGAAGTTTGTTTGTATCTCAATATATCAGAATCTTATCAGATAAACATGAGAATGTTTCTTTTGTGCTCTTTATTACAATGAATAATATTTGGATATACCGCTAAAAAAGATACTATTTGAATATCATATCTTATTTTCTGGTATTGCCGCCTATAAACATCACGGTTGGAAGAAATAGAGGGACAGAAGATGGAGCAGCAGGAGGGAAATGAAGAATTGCCGGTTCTCTTCCCGTCAACTTGCGGTCACCACATCTCTTTCTTCTCCTGCAACCTTCTTCCATCTTCTCTTCTTTAAACCATCACTGTACCCCACCTTCTCTCTCTCCACCTATCCATTTCACAACTACAGTGTCTTCTCCTTCATTCTCTTGCATCATTGTCCTCCTTCCGACCATCGTCCCATTCGCATTACCCCTCTTATCTAAAGTAGAGTTTTATTCAATTGAAACCAAGAATATAGAAAATCCTTTGTCTAACCACCTTCCGTACCTGGCCAAGAAAAGACCTTGTTGTCACTGCCACCACTTGCCAACCTTCCATTGTTGCTGCTTGGTCGTCCTTGGGCTGCTGTTCTTATCACTGCTTTTCCAAGTCCTTGTTGCCCAGTGGTGCGGGAAGATGGAGGAGATAGTCTACCTTCTATAGTTAGCATGGTGTCTCCTCTTCTTCCTCCCGCAAATGCTCCATCTTCTGCCCCTCTATTTCTTCCGACCAAGTGAGGGGGGCTCGATGCATTATATGATTTATTTTGATTATAATGTTAAATTTTAACTAGGATTCTGTAATATTTATTGTATTTCATGTCGATGTTCAAAAAATTAATGTGAAAGCAATTTTATCATAGAAGTCAGTGAATTATTTTCGGAATCCAACCCAAGTTTTATTCTGAATTTGCTTAGATTCTGATCAGAAACAGACATGTTGATGGTGTAGCTAGATAGTGTTCGGGTCAGATTGCATGTCTGTCAGATTATGCCAAAATCTGATTCTGAGGAAATTTATATATAATCTGTACACCCGGAGCCCAGAAACTGGTAGCCACGTCTGACTTGCACATGGAAGACGTGATAAGAAGTTCAGATGTTTGTTTGTAATTTTGGATAAATATCATATTGTTTATAATTTGTACTGAAGTCTGTAAATTATCGTTTCTTCTGAAACGGCAGGTAGAGCACCAGTCCTCCGCCTGCCCGTTGCGCCTGATCACTTGCAGATTTTGCGGAGACATGGTGCAGGCTGGGGCGTGGACTACAGATGCCAGAGATCGCCTAAGAGGGCTTTCTGAGCATGAAAGCCTTTGCGGCTCCAGAACGGCTCCCTGTCATTCATGCGGTCGATCAGTGATGCTGAAGGATATGGATATTCATTTAACCGTGGTGCATCAGCAGAACTAGATCAGCTGTCACGGGATCATTTTTATTTCTTTTACGCATTGGCAGACTGGCTGTGGCGTTGCATAGCTTTAGTCGTGCATTTTATTTATCAGGATAGAATCATTACGTATCGTGTGGTTTGTACATTGATCCAGAAAATCTGTATAAGATCAACTTAATTACCAGACAACTGTGATTTCACACAAATTCCCTGTCTCGGATCTCAACTATTATGAATTCTTTTGAAAGGAGAAGTTGCTTCGTTGAATGGTTGCTTAGTTTCTTGATCTTGATAAGATCCGAATGGGTGCATTCCTTTCCATGCATGTTGAGAGCATGAGTGACCTTCTCCACCGATATTCAAAAATATCCATTCTTCCCTCAGGATAAAATAAGTTCAATGCCAAGGGAACCATATATATATATAAATAATCAGCAATCAGCATCAGAAGCAACCATTTTTCCCTGGATATCAAACACGATTGTTTCCTCTGCTCTAGCGTCCTTCCATGTTACTACCGATTACAGTAATGAATTGAAACCATCAATGAAAACAAAAAAAAGACAAATTAATGGAAAGAAACTAGTAGGCGACCAAATTAAGAAACTACTGAAGAACTCATCAATTACCAGACCTCAGTCATTGGCTCTCTTCTCTACTTCAACTACGCTGGTAAAGAAGTTTCCCATGGAAGGCAACAACCAGGACCCAAACTCACACCAACTTCTCATGTGCTTGCGCTTATAAGAGTACACCATCTCAAGTCCATGACTCTCACGTTCTCTCCTGAACTAAAACTCTTGCAGCACATTCGATCTCTTCGCCTCAATGGATCCGAGCGCTTGCTTCCTTTTGTGTCTCATGCTGGTGATCGGCAGCGGTGGCCTGTGCCATGCTTCTCGTCGACTGCTGGACGCAGCGATGATAGAGACCCCCGCACACGGCCATCCGGAGTCGCTGCCGCTACCGAAGTTCCCAACGCTGCCTCCGTTAACAGAGGTACCAACCCTGCCAAATCCCACGTTGCCCGACATCCCAACCCTCCCCAAGCCGGAACTTCCAACCTTGCCAAAGCCTACCACCCAACCCGACGTCCCAGCCCTGCCTACGCAGATGCCGCCACTTCCGGAAGCGATCCCGACCATTCCGAAGCCCACTCTGCCAACGTTGCCGGAACCGACGCTGCCGTCACTTCCGGATATTCCACCCTTGCCAGAAATCCCCACCGTCGAGAATCCGGAGGCTGGTCCTTGACAGCTCGATTGCCGCCAAGCGTCTTGGCGCGGTTGCTTTAAAATTTCTGCTTTGTTGTGTGCTTGAGACGTACGTGTGATAATAGAACGTATTTTTGTTTCTTTTAGCAACTTCTGCTTGGGTTATTCCTTTAAACTCGTGAAAATAGATCCACGTATTCCAATTTCGAAATCGATTCTCCTGGCTTGACTAGAATCGATCGACATAAATGATTACTTTTATTTTAATTAAGATTGTGGGTCTGTTTGCTGCACCACGCATTACAGTGTTTTTTTTTTTTTTTTTTTTTTTTGGGGGGGGGGGGAAATTAGAAGCGGAATCAAAATTTTAAAAGACTTAGGCTATGAAAGCCGATTACAAAGTTTAATGCCAACACCACAAAGTTTAAAAGCTAAAGGAAGAAGACAAGGTTTTCTTAAAGAAAAAACCAAATTAAGTATGGAGCAGCTCCAATCCGCTGTATCATATAATGAAACGCATATGTTAAAATGGTATCTAACATTCCTGAAACAACGGACTTTTGTTAAAATACATAATAAAAGATCTTTACATTTATAATTAATTAAATGTAAGTTATTAAGTTCGTTTTTTTTTCTCTTTTTAAATTTTTACATGAACAACTGAGAGTTTAACGTTCACCCCAGAATACGAAGTGCGTGTTCAACTCGACGGTGACGTCTTCGACGACCTGAAAAGATATATATTAGTCCCGCCCCAAATTCTCAATGCAACAAAAATCATCATCTTTGATCTGCCCATGTCCATCCAAAACCATGAATTTGTGTTTTCTTACCTTGTTGGAGAAGGCATTGGAAGCGAGAATAATGGTTGGTCTTTCTTTTTCCAGATTCAATTATCAGAAAAATTTAATTCAAAATCAATTAACAATAAGTAAAGAAACTTGTTTCATATAAAATTAGGTTTTTTTTCTTCTTTGCATCGATTTGAAATTTTGTTTCAACATGTTTTTCATTGATAACTTTTTATATTTCTTTTCTTACAAGTAACTCGCAATTGAAATTAACTTTTAAACTAAGTACAAGTTCAACTCAAAACTATTGAATATTAAGTAAATGATTTTATTTCATAAAAGCTTTTTTTTCTTTTTTTTTAACCAATGTGAGACTTTCTTTTAATAATACAAAACAACAACAAGCTAGCCAACTATAATTTTGATACCCCAGTTGTAGAAAGACACCTTATGTGTGGAGGACACTCGGGCTTTAGGGTGTGATTAATTGGTAGGAATACGTCTGACTAATCTTATATATATATATATATATATATCTACATACACATTTTGGTTATTTTAATTTAAAGATGTGTTTTTCTACGATGCTTGAAGTTACTGGGTTTTGAACTCAAAAGTCATTTTTCTTGTAAGTTTATTATGAAGAAGCAGGGGAAGACCACTAACTTGTGATAAACAATCCAACACGGTTGAACAATCGATAATGGAGAAAGCGGAACCCTTGGAAATTATACAGTGAATTAAGTTTGAGACAATTACGAGAATGCCTATTATAAAAATAGACAATTACAAAGAAATCAAATATCAATAGCCACAAAGGAAGTGTCTGTGTATTTAAAAAATAATGAAAAGAAAATAATAGAAATTAATGAAAAGTTAGTAGAGAATTAATATGTTTGTGTACAAAATAAAAAATAATGAAAAATTATAAAATATGTATATTTATTCATATATTATAAAATATTAAAATTGATAAATTAAATATTTTTTGTATCTGTTTGTAGAGAATAAATTTTTTATCATAGATAGTATAAGATAAAGTCATTTGTGATAATAATTATAATATAAAATATATTTCACATCTCTCATAATATCAATTTTCATCTATTAAGGATATAAATAATTTTAATATCAAAATTACATGCTGCTAATATATTTTATGATAATTTAATTTTTCTATTTCTTCATTTTTTGTTAATTTCAGAGATTAAGAGGTTGAAAAAAAAAAAAAATTTCTTATATATGAGAGGAAAATGGTAAATTTTTTTTAAAATTCATTTAATATAATTAAGAAAATGATGAAATTTTTTTTGTTATTTTACTTTTCAACATTTTTCATCATTTATTAGTTACACAAACACCTTCAAAAATAAACATTAACAAATACAACTAATCACAACTGCTTAGGTTATTTCAAGAACTTGAACCGCCTGCTAATTTAGACGTGCAACTTAATTAGCCGATACTAAGGAAAGCAATTTCAAGACGCGAGATTGTGAGTTCAAACTCCACCATAGATAAATACAAAAAATCTAATTATTGTGCCTTAAACACTTATAGAATATCTTGGAAGATGTGCAAAATCTTAGGAGGTGATTCTCTCTCAAGATTACGAAGCAACCGTCACAAACAAATAAACACACACACACACACACATATATAGTCTAATAAGCAATAATGGGAATATGACTTTAACGAATTAAATGCTACCTCTCTTTTACTTCACCTTCCTTGGACGTCAAGTACTGAGGTCTCACTGGAGAATGGTCGGTGACTGCTGGTGGTTGTGCTTGCTAGCTGTTCCCTTCCTTCTTCCTTCTTCCTTCTTGTCTCTCGTCTTGATTCAACAGGGAAGGCTCAACTCAAGCATTAAACAAAATGCACCGCACAACAAGTAAACCAGTGCTCTCCTTTTCACACAACCATCAAAATTAAACTTCACCTTCTCAAAATTTGGTTTTCATATATAGCCACAAAATTTAATCTTCCTCTCAATCATAAAGAATGAGACACAAAGTAAAAATACAACTACCGACGAAAGGGTATGACTTTTATTATAATCTTTGTTAAATTTCTTTATGACTGATGATGATAATAATTTTTGAGTTCAGATGAATTTAAATCTTAAAATTAGCTAGAGTAGTTAGATCAATGTAGATTTTATGAATTGGATAACAGATGAGAAGAACGAATGCACGTTTTGTTACAAAAATGGCCTTGTAGTGTGATTACAAAAGTTATAATAAATGTTTTACAGTGAATAAATTTAAAAAAAAAAAACACTAAATCAATCACGTAAATTTTACTTACAACTGCAAAAAAGGGAAAAAAGAAAAGAAAAGGTCTTTGTGGAAAATCAAAATCGATTAGTTGTGAGTGAAAGAGTTTATTACAAATTAAGTTCAATTTTATTCTTATTGTTGTTGGTATTTATTTTTACTTGTAACGGTAGCGAAGTATGCGTGGGTCGAACCCGCGTCAGGAGGGAGAAGGGAATACCGATTCTCGGGTTGGATGCCCGGTCTTGTCGTAAATAGAAAGACACGGCCTGAACTCATGACACGGTAAATGCCCATTTTTTGCAGTAAATACCGTAACTGAAAAGAACTCACGATATATAATCCTGGGAATAGCCATTATTTGTCTATCTACACTAGAAAAATCCATTCTCCTCATGCTTCCTCCTGTCATAACCACTGCTGCTTCTTCTTCTTGCCCTTCTCTCGACGTCTTTCCCATCCTCCTCCCACATGGCAACGAGGAGGACCAGATCCATCATGGGTTTTTTCTCGTGGGTTGCAGTTGTTCTTCTACTGGTCCATGGTTGGCACCATTGGAGGTATTCTGGAAGCGTCACCCTCTCGTTCCCTGGCTACGTCGTGTCCAGCAGGAAGATTCTTCTTTCAAGGAACTCGAACTTCTCCACCTTCCATGCGCATCACCACCACCATCATCGGAATTCTCATAGGCATGCTCACAGACATGGCCGGCACCATCCATCGGTTCCGGTACTTGTCAAGCCTAGTCCAGCCCCGACCACCAATGGCAGCGACATCGATCCTCGGTACGGCGTGGAGAAGAGATTGGTTCCCACCGGTCCAAACCCACTCCACCATTGAGCTAGCTATCTCGGCTGCCGGTGAACTTTTCAGATTCTTTACCTTTTGCTCCTGTTGCTGTTATTTTTGCCTTATGTACATGTGATGGTGATCGACCACCTGATTCAATATTGACAACTATCATATATAATATGGCCAATTTATCCAATCACCAACAGAAAAATGCCATTCGTTCTTCCCTTCTTCACAGTTCAAACACCTCTCTATTGATCTCCCAACAGTTCGTCTGCATACCCAGGCGTTCGTAATCCTTGTCCTGGTGATTGGGTACCTCTTGGGAAGAAGAGAGAACGATGGTATTACCGTTTCCGATTTCGATGGTGGAATATTGTTTTCGGCTTCTGAGAGCGTGGGGAATTGTGTTGGATCTCATGTACATCCCACGTTAGATTAATTTTTCTTCTTCCTTGCTTGAAGACTGTAAGTCGGCAACGAGTGATTGGCACGGCACGGCACTGCACACCAATCGAGATTATATATGTGAGTTTAGACTGATTATATTAATGAAAAAGATTATTCCCTGAGTACGTAACAATATATATTTGGTGTAACTTTTATGTGAGTCGAAAAGAAGTGAGGTATTCCGGTGATGGTTGGGCCGGGGGGGAACATCTTAATTAATGGTAGGTATTATTGTACTAATCATAACACCTTGCTGGTTGACTCAGCTTTGGTTAAAAATCCTTCAATACGTATATGGTTTTTTTTATTATTGTTAGATGCTGCATTCCTACCATTCCGATCTTATTTAATAAAAACTACCAATATTATAATTCTTAGTGAACTAAACCACAGTTATACGTATATGTCCTCGATTTCATGAAGTGCATGTGTGGTTGCCGCAAATTCTCTATATGTAATTGAATTGGTCTTACTGATTAATTGAAATACGTGCGTTGGGTGTGCGTGCTTGTGTATGGTAGGTTGGTTCATGAAAAGTTTATCGAGGTTCGTGAGGGGAAGATGTGCATTATTATTATTGGACTGCTTTGCTGAATACAGGGTTTCAGGTATTTATAGAGTTGAGAAAAATGTAATACACGAGCTTTATTAATTAATTTCTTAGGATGACCACAGTTATGGTAGAAGTTTTTCTTGATGTCATTAACTTTTTTAGATTCAAATCTAAGAATTACTTCTTTACAGGAAACATCAATTATATTACCCTGTTGTTGTTAGGTGATGATAGAAATTATGTACCATTATTCTCATCACCAAATATTATATATATATATATATAAACATGGTCAACTCTGATTTCCATGGTGGAGTTGGAATGAGGCGTATTCCAAACAGAATTCCCGGATATATAAGCATCGAAACTACCACCAAAGTATTAATAATGCTGGCGTAAGTGCACAAATAAAAATTGCAGCGTGATGTTGCTTCAACGTAATTAATTTATTGCAAAAAGAACTGTCATCCCTTCAATTGCAAGAAAAACCCATCATGTTACGTTGACTTCAATGAAGTTAGTGGCAGCGATCTCATGGTGTACAGATGTGTGTGTCAACCAAAGCTCATGCGGAACTAGACAATCGATTCCCGTGTACGGTGGAAAAGGTTCTCATCTGATCGTCTGCATGATGCATTTTTGAAGAAATGCAAGCCAACTGGAACCACAAATAAACGCGCCTGATCTTGTGCTTTTTTTTTTGGGGGGGTTTTTAATTCTGGTAATGGCGGTGTTCCTGTTTCCATTCGAATCCTTGATTTTTGTTTTCTCTCTCAATGATCAACTTATTAATTGTGGTAGCTATTTTTGATGGTCTTGTGTTTCTCTGGATGTTACACGGCAGCATTCTCTTCTTCACCAACCTCGTGATCTTAAGAGATAATTTCTACTACCGTTGAACTTTGATTTTGCAAATATATTTGAATAACAGTTACACTACAAATTAAATTAAAACCTTTAAATATTTTTTAATAATAATGAATTTTACGTTCATAATTATTTCATAACTGATGAAAACCATGAATAACCTTGTTTTGACCAACTTTCAAATACCACCACTTTCAAGGGACTTTCTCTGAGGACTCATCTTTTCTTCCAAAACATTTCATTCATGTTTCCTCGAAAGGCAAGCAACATCATGCTTATACTCTGAAAGGTAGAATAGAATACTTGATGAGATTAAAAAAGCCTAGAGGTAAGAAGAGCTCGTCGCTTTACGATGTTCACGTCTCTTTCCGCTGCTGCTTTGGAGCATGTTACGGCTACAAATTTTAATACAACAGATGACAAAATACGGATTTTTCCTGCCATTATTCTGCTGCGAATAGTGTCCACAATGAACCCAAAAACACATCATCCAAAGGTTCTCGATTCTGAGTTCACATGAGTTTCTGTGGAAAATAAATCACTTTGCATCAATATATAACAAACAGATAACACAAGTGATTTTTCTTTATCTTATAAGGCTTTTAGAAGGAAATAAAAGAAAACTTGGATTTCAAACCAAGCAAGACCATTACATATAATCATATATGACTGATTAGAACGGGCCTACCAAAAGCTACATTGACGAGACGCCTCAAGGCCATACATAAGCCGAAGACAGCTCCCATCAAGGAAAGATTCTTAAAATCCCAAACACAAGATAAAATAAATGGTAATCCATCGAATTAGTTCAAAACATAAACGCAGAGAAAATCGACTTGCAGGCAAAACTCTCATCGACTGTGACAACATTTACTAAAAACATGGTATTCCCCAAATGCCGACACCTCTGAGCACTTGTAACGCTAAAAGTGTTGCTTGAATCCAGAGAGGCGAACTGGTTTACAAACAACTCCAGAGGCATTTATCTGGACACCATGGTCGTGAGCGCTACGTGCAGAACTCGTATAAATAGCAACACAATGGCAGTAAAACCAAATGGTGCATCCTCAATTGCTTCATCTCCTTCTTGGTATCACAGATCTTCCACTATGTCCACTTATGGCTATGGGATGACGACTCCATGACGATGGCTTCAGCCTACCCAACAATAGAGCAGAGGCTTCCGCAGCTTGAATATTTCTCTCTTGGAGTCAAGTTCCAACCGTGTATCCCCAGAAATGGAACCGGTTGATTAAGAAAATATGGAGGAAGCTTTAATTGCCCCCCTCTTATACTTGGAATTCTTTTTCAAACTTGGGTGATAAATTAACCGATGTTTCTCGTGCAGCATCTTCTTTTGACTCAGGAAAGAAGCCATGCTGAGAGGAAAATTCCATATGTAAACAGTTCAAATGAAATACAAAAGAAGGTTATGAATTTAAGATTACTCTTAGGCGAGATCTTGAAGGGCTCTGTTAAGGCTATATTCGTCTTTTCTTATATTATTGTTCAACATGAAAGGCAATAATCTTGTTGCTTCCTTGCCACTTATCAATGCATTAAAAGAATCATTTGTAGATTTCAAAATTCAAAGTGAATGACAAGGAAATTGGAGAACTGTGTAATCACATATTATAACCTCTTGCACTCCAGAATAGATTCTGACATACCCTAAGGTACCTTGCTGACATAAACTATCAAGTTGAGTTAGATAAGGGTGATCGCCTAAGCACATATCCAAGCGATTGGATTCAATAGGTGTTTCTTTGCCTTATTGAAACGTGATGCATTTGCGGTGTTTCTTTGTCTTTTAGTATTTTATTTTCCAATTTAATTCTTTAATCTCAAATTTTCTCTTTTTCTAACTCTTCTTTACTTCAACACCTACTCCCTAGCCTTTACCTGATGCTTATATCTTACTTTTCTTCTCTTCTCCTCCTTTTTTTCATTCTTCAAGTTATTTTATTCATGCACATACAAAAGAAACTACATGTATACTATAAAAATCCCCCTAGTTTTAATAAAAATTTACATGATGATAGTTTGAACTTTGCTCAATTATCACTTTGGTATCATGAGATGTAACCATTATTTTACATGATATATCCTTAACTTTGTCACTTTGGTGACTTATACTTTTCATTTTGGATCATTTGAGTTCATTTATGACCTTGATGTGATCCTTTGTGATGTTGAAGTGGCCACGAGTTCATATGGCATTGATTGCATCATCATCTAGTATTCTAGTTGAAAGAATGGATCATTATTTCCATGCTAAAATTTTCAACTTGCTTGAACATGACTATCATGACGCCTCCTGCATCAATTGTTTCTAGGGGTGCTACCTTGACATCTCCCTTTGCTTGACCTCGTGAAGTTGCCATTCAACGAAAATCCACTGCCAATATGCAGATTCTGTATCTTCCTCAACAAGACCCCTCATTACCAAGGACGATGTACAGGGAAACACATAATTCAATTGAAGTACTGCTTAGCAACAGAATGCATCCTACAATATCATTAAAGAAAAACTCATTTCCAAGATCATTACTCGTCTAATCGATGTGCAGAGAAACCACACAGTAATAATCCCTTCTTTGTTCTCTTGCAGCCGACCTAGGGCACTAGGATTTGGGGGCAGAGGGTCGACCCTCCTCGAGATCATCGACCCCTAGTTTAAAATTGAAACTCACAAGGGCATAGAAAGAAGTAATTCGAGTGGACAACATACCATGTTGTCGGCGAGAGCGGTGGTAAACGGTGAGGATCGAGGTTTCGTCGGACGGACGGAATAAAGGAGTTGGTGGACATCGGAGGAAAGGGGTAAGAAAAATCGAACAGCAATAATAATTTAGGATACGACGAGAGCGAACCGGCCCAGCTTGACAAGTATGGGTTATCTTAAGTCTAAGAGAGGCCCAACAGGATTCGCAACATAAATGGGGCTAGTGAGCCGGTTCCGAGGTGTTGTTTTTTTTTAATCTTAAAATTTTTAAACCATTGATTTTTATGTCCACGCCATCATGTTATTCTCTAAGTGGTTAGATTAGTCAAAGTTAGTCGTATAAATTAATACCGAAGAACGTCCGGATTTAAATGTTGATGATAAACACATTTTTGTTAGTGACCAAAAACCAAAAAAAAACCCTCATTGTTTATGCAAGCATGATTTGCTTTTCTTTTTTAAAGAAGGGCCGAAAATGGTATTCTTCCCTTTCTTGACACCGCAGCATACATGTCCAGGCTCCATAGTCAAACCTAGGGGGGAAGGAATACTCAGGTAATATGCCAGTCAAGTGAGGTAAGGTGAAGGGAGATTCCATGGAATCATGCCCCCGCCTTAAAAGCTCGGAGCTGGCGAGAGGAATTAGTTTGGGGGAGTTGATGTTAACAAGTAAAGGGAATATGCTTTTGTGGTGGAGTGCATTGTTTTCTATCTATGGAGATTTTACATGAAACTAGTACTACTACTACTACATCTTCTTCTCTCCTCTCTCTCTCTCTCTCTCTGTAGCATGGAATACGTATACTTGTACATGTCATGAATTATTTGCTTGTACTTCTCTATGTATTAATCCAACTGAGATCTCTGTTTGGATTGAGATGTACAGGGAAGAGTACAAGTTATTTGAATCATAAAACAAGTACAAATCTATGACTACATGACAAGTTGGGAAGGACCGAAATGTGTGTGTGTGAGCAAGAAGTTTTCTTTACGCAAGAGGATTAGTTTTTTCACAATGGTAATTTTCGTATACATCCAAAATTTGAATTTTGGTGAAAATTACAATTATTACAGTTTTCAATTAATTAAATTATTTTTAATAATGATGATTTTTACATTCATGAGCATTAATTAAACTATGGTCGTTAATTAGAATCTTGGTTTTACTTTAATACTTTCTCATGGTAAGAAGGGCATGCCCTTCCCAAAAAAATGAAGGAAAGGATTGCGAGAAGAGTGTTTGATGAAATGGCTCATTAAAATTTTCTTTTCGTGGATCGCCTTGTCCTACTCACACCGCTGGTCTCCCATGTTTCCTTTGTGAACCTTAAAGACGTATGGTATATCCAATTATTCTCTCCACATATTCCATCTACCACCTCCTCGCCTCGCCCTTCTTGGTCTCTTCACCTCAACCTCTCCACAACGTTAAAAGCCATCGAGCCTCTTCCTCACCACCTCCTCCCCCTCACAAAACACACACACACACACACACACACACTCAGACGCTTACCACATTGTCGTCGACGTTCGTCGCATTCGTTCATCAACAGCAGCAGCGGCGATGAAGTTCGGAAAACGGCTGAAGCAACAAGTCGAGGAGACGTTGCCGGAGTGGCGGGACAAGTTCTTGTCCTACAAGGACCTTAAGAAGTTGGTCCGGCTCATATCCACCGCTCCGACCGGGCTTGATGACGCGAGGACCAAGGCCGAGGCCGATTTAATCTATCTGCTCAATGTCGAGGTCGACAAGTTCAACGGCTTTTTCCTTGAGCAAGAGGAGGATTTCATCATCCGACAGAAGGTAGTAGACATGAAACAAAGCCTTTCTATCTCACAAATAGAACATATATCCCCTCTTTTTTTTCTTCTGTATTCAAACACGAACGTTGACGCGCAGGAGCTCCAGGAGAGGATACAGGAATTGGTGGAGACGGTGGCGCCGACGACGGCGCAGTACAGAGCCGAGAATGGAAGGATCAGGAGAGATCTCGTCAATCTTCACGGCGAGATGGTTCTACTGGAGAATTACAGCAACGTCAACTACACAGGTTTTGTTCTCACCCATACACCTCAAGAGATTAATTGAACCGGCGGGCGTGTTTCATTCCCCCCCCCCCCCCCCCCCCCCCCCCCCCCCCCCCCCCCATCTTCCCTTGATATTTAACTCTTCCCCGTTGTCGTTCAGAAAGACCAAGAAATCAAATGCAACATCTTGCAGTGTTCCAAGCTTGTCATTCCATCGGGAAACCAATTAAGGGAAAAACCCCATGAGATTGGCCTAAATGCTTAGAGCTTTTTCTGTAATGAAATCAGAACCGAAACAATAGAGACGAGTACCATTTGACCAAACAATTAATTTCTTGGACGCAGGATTGGCCAAGATCTTGAAGAAGTACGATAAGCGCACGGGACGCTTGCTGAGGCTTCCGTTCATCGAGAAGGTGCTGAAGCAGCCCTTCTTCATCACAGATCTCATCTCTAAGCTCATCAAGGAATGCGAGAAAACAATGGATTCCGTGTTCCCCGTGACCCGGGAAGAAGCGGGCGAGGAGGAGAAGGATGACGAACAAGTGGCGGCAGCGGCAGCGGCAGCGGAACAGAGCATCATGAGGAACGCGGTGGCCGCCTTGGCGACGATGCGGGAGATGAGGCGGGGAAGCTCCACTTACAGCCACTTCTCGCTTCCGCCGCTCAACCAGCCGGACACCGACTGCCAGCAGCCCTTCCAGCCGCCATCTCCCATTCCCACTCAATAACGAATAAAATGCCATAAGCCGCCGTTGTTATCCATCTGTTTTCGAGAGTAAATGGTTGTTTTGTAATACATCATTTTGCGTTTTTTTATAAAATAACGGTGCCATCATCTTACAATATTAGAATTTCCGATTCTTTTAGGAATCCCATCTAACTGACACCGAATAATCTATTTTTTCTAAAATCCATCTAATTGCATACAATGATTTTGAATTTATTTTCGGACATTCCGCAGGGGATTCAGGAGATTTTCAGGGACATATAATCTTAATGTTTTGACAAATTAAAAAGCTTAAGCTCTCAATCTACGATATTTATTGTATTAATTATTTCATTCATTAATATCATTTATAACAGTTTTAATATTATATTAGTATTCATAGTATAATTATATTACCATATTAATACAAACATTATTAGTATATTAATATTAAATAATACTATTTGTATTTCTAATTTTATAGATTGGTATTAATTTTAACAAATAATATTTACTATTTAGTATGATTATAATATCATATAAGTTATCTATTTCGTGGGTTTTCTTTTTACTTAATATCGTAAATGTTGATTTTATATCAAATGTTATTTGAGAGATATCTTAAGAGTTGACGATCAACTTCACACCTTATATCTTCTTTTCAAAAAGGATGTCTCATTTATGTTACGCTCGATGTCATCAAATACACAAAGAAATATATAATTTTAAAAATATATTTTATCAATGACAATAAAAGTATAAAATTTAGAGTACAATTAATATAAGAATAGAACAAGATAGAAAATATAGAGAATCTATTTGAGTTTTCGATCATAACTTATAAGATAATTTTGCTAATACCAAAGCAGTAGTCTAATAGTTTAAGCTCATATTTAGGAGCATTTGACGGTTCGATTCAGTTTAGCAGATATTTTTTAGATTTTAAATGAAAAATCTAAATAATTTAAGCTCATATTTAGAAGTACTTGGTAGTTTAATTCAATTTAATAGATTTTTTTACACTTTAAATGAAAAACTTAAATAGTTTAGGCTCATATTCAAGAGTGTTTGATGGTTCAATTTAATTTAATAGACATTTTTTACGCTTTAAATGAAGAACCTAGATAATTTAGACTCATATCCAAGAGTATTTGATTTTACTTCATTCTGGTAATTATTTCTGGTGCTTAAATGATGAGTTAGATAGTTTAAACTCTTGTTTAAAGCACTTTCTTTTTTTTTAGATGTTTCTATATTTTAAAGTTTAGATTTATTTGATTTTTGACTTAGATACTTATATTTTCTTTAAGTTCAAAGTTTTAATTTTGAGTTCAAGTGATTATACTTTATAATGAAGTAATAATATTTAGTTAATTTAAAATTTAGATATTTGTATTTCCTTAATATCTAAGTTATATGATTAACTTAATTAATTTCTTTAGACTTAGATTTCTCTTTTTTTTAATCTAAGTCATGACTTAATTTAGCTTTACTTTAGGTATTTATTCTTTTTTTTTATATCTAAAGTAGTTTTTTTTTGTCTATCCTTTGAGATATTAGAGTTTAAAGATCTAGAAGCCTTCCCCTCCCAGTACTTTCTATATTGTCCTCCATGTATAAGGTTGTGACATGAACATGGGAAACTGCTACTAATATAAGGGAAAGAAACTTAAACTTATCACCAAAGACTTGTCTACACTAGTGGTGATCTTAACAAATAGAGTTTGATAACACTCCATATGGAAAATAAAATAATACATAAGTCAACTAAAGATTATTGCATGTAATGGGGATCCCAATCAATTATATGCCCATGCTGTCACTCGTAATTTTGTAGAATTAACTTGAAAGTTTGAAAAACTTGTGCTCCTCTATTTCTCCATGGCACATGTTCATAGAGGATGTAAAAATAAGCTAGAATATCATCATTAGGAAAAGTTGGATGACATATGATCCTTCCTTTTCTTCCTAATCCTTTTGTATCTTTAGGTTGGGGTATTTTCCTATGTGATGCTTATGTCTTACATCATGTATATATATTTGTCACTATATATAGTTGTATTTCTTTGATATTTTGTAAAGAAGTAAACTTATCTTTTTTAGGTATTATCTATTGTTGCTACTACTTGTATAAAGAGGAATGATGACCGACCAAGATGGGGATGCCAAATCCCTAGCTCTCTCGTCTTCCTTTTCATTTGTACCAGTAACCATACAGTAAACAAAGATTGATCACCTATGGACGTACCCGTGTTGGGGAACCACGTATATTTATTGTTCTTTAAATTCTTCACTCGTTCATCTCCCTTCCATGTAAATCTCTTCTCCACGCACCCTTTGGATGTTTAGATTTGTGTGACCTCAAGACATAACACCTTAGTTTTTACTACTCTAGAAGGATAAATGTAAAAATTCATGACATTCTCTCCTTTTAGTTTTTTCATTGTAATCTCTCTTTTTTCAATTTCCTACTTCAGTATTTTAGTTTAGTGGGTAGGTTCATTTTCTATCAAAAGGTCAATTTATGCACCTTTGTCTTGTTTCATGGTCTTTAGTTGTTTGGACCTCTTCCTACTCTTATTCTTATCGCTCCTTGCCATTGACTCCTTCAACTTTATTATCTAAATTATGAGTAATCATCAAAATTATTGAGTTATCGATTCAAGGGTTAAAGGTGAAAATAAAACACACAAGAGAAAGGAAGCTGCAACCTAAGTATAGAAGTTTCATACTTGTCCATGAGTCAAACTCTAACACCTTATACTCCTCTCCCTATATCTAAGGTACTTGATTTTGTTTTTGTTTGTTTATTTGTTGTTGTTGTTGTTACTTTTTTTTAGTATAGATACTCTTTATTTTGTATCTAACATTAATTTGATTTTTTCTTATCACTTAGACATATAGATATACTTTTTATATCTAAGGTGTTTGATTTTGTTTTAAATACTTATATTTTGTATCTAAAATAACTTTTTTTTAAACTCTTAGATATTTTTATATCCTTATATCTAATATATTTTATTTTATTTTAGATACTTTTTAAGTTGTATCTCAAAATTAATTTGATTTTTCCAACACTTAAATATATTTTTCTTTTTGCATTTTTTATATCTAAGATATTTATTTTCATTTTAGATACACTTTTTTATTTATTTTGTATCTAGAGCACTTTGATTGATTTTTTTTAACACTTTGATATTTTCACCCTTTTTATATCTAAGACATTTGATTTCGTTTTAGATACTTTTATTTTATTTTGTATCTAAAATATTTTAATTTTAATAATTTATTTTTAGTACTTAAATATTTTTACATCTTTATTGTTTTTTCCGTAGGGGGGCCCGCCCACTTCCACTGGCTACTGACTTCTTTTTTTGTTTCATAGTTGCCTTCCGCCTCTACCAGACTACATCTTTGTCATTTTTTCATATTTCTCTTTGCAAACATTGCATCGATCCTCCATCGGTCTACCAGAAAATGGTAGAAGTCGATTATAGACATGGTATTGCTCTTCCGCCAGTCCACAAGTAAAAGACATTCTTCCTCTCTTTCTTTTTGTTGCAGGCGATATATTCCCTCTAGATGTGTAAAATAAAACATGTGCGGCTCTCCCTATGGAATAATCCAAGTGGTTTGGATAGAACAGCTACTCCACCTGGTCATCACAACATAGGAGTATCAAATAAGTCAGATCATATTCATATGGTTCGATTTCATCAGATGTCGATCTAACATGGTCTACAAAGTTGACTGAGTTAACTTGATATCTTTAGTGAATATATATATTAAGCAGAACAACCAGACCTTTTTTTGGGAGTTATCTGGGCTTTTCTCTTTTCCATTCAATTAATCTTTCCTTCCACTCGACAACTCTTGAGGAAGTAGCACTGGTCTTCACAATCACTCCTCGTTAAACATTTCAAGCAAGCGGAGAAGGTTAACTCATACGAGCAGTAGTGCAGGTAAGAGAAGAATCAAAATCAAGATATGGTACGGGAGGCTACCACATTTGTTGCATATAATATGAATCCTTGAATAATATATAAGTTATTTCGTAAAATTTTTAACTCTATCACCAATAGGAAAATGAATTAAGAAAATTAATTCGTCCAAAATAATATGAATTACAAGAAAAGTCCCACATTAATGAATTTCAGGACAAAACTTCATCTAATACACAAGGAATCATTTCGCTTATTGTTAATTAAATTTAAGATGGTATATTCTACATGTTATTAAAGTTAATTCACATACATACACTTGTATAATATTTGTAAATTTAAAATAAACCAAAAATATGAGAGAATACACGTGGATGAGTGTAGGGATGAAACCTAACTTAAATACAATGAATCTCTCTTTACTCGTAGTTAATTGATTTTAAAATAGAATATTTCTTGTCTGAAAATTTCTAATCATACCACAAGTGAGAGGAGTATAAAAAATTTGACGTTGATAAATGTAAAGATAAGACTTGATCTAATATGTTATAAAATTTTCTATTTATTACTAATTGATTTTAAAATGTATTATTTCACACAAGTCATTGTCAAAATCTACCCTTACCTTGCTTTCAAAATTTCTGTTTTGACTAAGCAAGGCATCTTCCACCAAAACCTCCGATTAAGAACTACATTTAAATAATTCGATGACGTCGAAGAATCGATTGACACGGAAACTTCCTTATGCGCTGACTTGCACGGCATTGCAAGTCAATGCTCCCAAAGAACAGTCTATGCTATCATATTCTTCTGGAGTTCATCATCACTTCAAATTTTTTTAAAATAATAGTTTATTTATTCACCTAGACTTAAATTTCAATAAAAATTACGAATTCCGTCAATTGTAAAATAAAGCTATAATTTCCTATTTCTAACATTAACGAAAAATCAGATTTACCTTATAAAAAATGTTAGCACCTATTCTGCCATTTCTATGTATGTGTACGACGATATTTGTTTTCATCGTTCAAGGCAACTCATGAAAATGCAGTCTATAATAAAAAATATTCTAGAAAAGTATTTTTAGTAAATTTTCTTGTAAAAATTTAATAAGAAATTTTTCTATGATTTTGAACAATACATCAGTTGGCAAAAACTGTAAATGTAATTTTGAAAATAAATTTTCTACAAATACTACTACTACTACTGCTACTAATAATAAATACTAAAACAATAGTTACAGTCATTATTATCTGGGTTATGTCATCGATATTAATTATCATCGGAGACGAAACCGTTTATTTACGCTACAGGAGCAATGGAACACCTTCTGATGTCGTTTTTACGCCATTAATATCGATCCTTCTCTCTCCCTCTCTCTCTCCGTCCGTTGTCCACAGCTCTATCCAGTTCGTCGAGTGGTGTTGTGCCCATGGCATCATCGACGAGCAGAGCGTTGACACCGGTCGTCGGCTCTCCGATCCCTCAGAATCCGTCCCACGCACCGTCGCCGGCAACGTTCCAGCTCCCGTACCTCACGCCGTCCCCTTTCCCGAGCATCTCGGCCTCGTCCGGCGATGGACTTAGCTCCAAGGTCGACGTCGGCCCCTGCTCTAGTCTCTTCCTCCGGTCCCTGGTTTTCATCCTGGCCTTCGTCTCCGCTATCGTTCTTGCGGCTCCGTCTGGAGATTTCGTCTACTTGCATCACTCAGAGTTCAGGTAAATAATATAAGAACAAATACATGCAACTAATTCAATTCTGCCTTTTACATGTTTCCGTAGTTCCAGTTCTTTTTCCATATTAATATGTGGAATCACCAAACAAAAAAAATTTCTATGCCGAATTCTTTTTTGATATCTTCTTATAGTTGAAAAGGTGTTACGGAATATGGAATTTTTCTGTAAATTCATGATGGCATCAAATGTATTGTCTGTTCCCATTACGCTTTGAGACTCGAGAGTAGTCTAGTGCTGAACTGCCAGAGTTGTACCAAGAAATCGGTCCCATTTACTCGGATCGGCAAAGCAATTGATCCGATTAATGTAGATTGGCTGACAAAAATTTTTAAAAATCATTATTTGTCTAATTAATCACTAATATCGATCGGAGTACTCACTAAATATTGCATTTATCATTTTTTTTTAAAATCAAGTAATATATATAAGACAATTAAATTTTATATATCTTTTATGCTGAATATTGATAAGCTGCCAAATAACAGATAAATTTGTTACAAGTTATTGTATATTTATATATTTTTGCACTTATTATGTACATATATAGTTTGCAATTAATTAAAATATAATTACACTTATCCCTTGCTTGATCTGATTTCTAATTCCTAAATTTGGCCTTACGTTCCTTATGATATATGAATGAATATATATCAGAATTTGAAGAACTTCCCGTCAATATATCGAAGGGGACTATGCGTTTTATAATGGTAACAAATTTTACGTTCGCAGTACTTAAATCTTAGTGGACAATACTTCTAATCGTGTAATTAGTTACTTCAATTGGATATAAAAGACAACATCGTTATAGTTCAATGATTGTGTTAGCATTGGTACAGATACAACATGATTGTGGGTATTATTGCCGCTATTTACTCGGCACTTCAACTCTTCAAAGGCATATGGCGTATAGCATTCAAAGGTTTCTTTATCACGGACAAGGTCTCAGAGAGCATGACATTCGTCCTAGATCAGGTGCATCACTTAATCAACTGATCAGATTACTCTAAATTTTAGAATACATATATTATGATCTCAAGTTTTGAGGAATCTAAACCATCGTTGGGTAGGATTCTGTGGTTACAACTTCTTTATTTTTAAGGTTCAATCGATAAAATATTTTCTTACAAAACGAAAAAAAGAGAGGTTTCTCAAGAATCTAAGCTTCTTTAATTTGCAATTTGTTTTCGGCCGACAGGTGATGACTTATCTTCTATTATCGTCCTCCACCGTATCTCTGCTTGAAACTGAGAGAATCCCAAAGGAAGCATCAAATAGTGCTGGAGTGGCTTCTACTTGCATGTCATTTGCCGCTTTTGCCGTCACTGCAGTCTTAACTCACATGTCAGGTTACAAGTTATGCAAAAGAATCATATGGTGATTACTGTATAATGATTAATTGGACTCGTTGGCACCAATAACAGAAAGTATAATTAATCTTCAGCATCCCTTGTATTTAAACGTTTCATCATTAGCTGTTTGAAACCCTGAATTTCGAAGCTTATAATTTTTTTGATTTAGACAAAATCACCCAAGCTAGTGTTAATACTTGTATTGTTCTGTTGCATTTTATTTTTGTGCATGATATATTCTGCCACATTCATTCTATTGTATAGTTTTGATGTCTATTTTTTCCTCCTGTTGAAGGGTAAGATGGTCCTTGATCTAGCCTATATATTATACCACTTGATTTTGAAATGAATATTCTTTCGAGATTCACTTCTCATGGTACGTTCTTTCTTCTCTCCCTACTCTCTCCTCTTCTCGATAACTTCCTCTATTTTGGTATCAAAGCCAGGTTCCTAGGTTCAATAGCATTGGCATCTACTGTCATTGGTGCTGATTCTACGACGCACTCAATCAGTGATTCACCTTCAATTGTTGGTGTTCCATCCTTTGTTAATCTCACCAATCTGGTCTCTATTAAACTCAACAACAAGAATTATATTATTTGGCAGGCCACATTCTTGGCACTCCTGAATGGTCACAATTTGATGGAGTACATCGATGACTCCTTTCCTTGCCCCACTGATTTTGAAGACAATGATAAGGCTGCTATCTTTTGGAGATGATAGGACTAGCTTCTCATAAACTAGCTATTTGCCTCTCTCACACCTACGATTCTATCCTAGGTTGCCACACAGCCGACCTCAACTGCTGTTTGGCAAACCTTGGAGTGATTGTATGCTTCAAGGTTGTAGACAAGAATCCTGTAACTCAAACTTGATTTGTAGACCCTCGAGAAGGGTAATATGTCAATGGCGGATTATATTGCTCATGCTACATCCATCTCGGACGCATTGGTGGTTTCTGGTTCTCTTCTATTCGACGATGAGCTTTGCTTGTTTGTTCTTGGCATATTAGGGTAGGAATTCGAAGCCCTTGTCATAAGTGTGACAATGCAGCCCAATCCTATCTGAATGTCAGATTTGCATAGCTTGTTGATGAACTATGAGATTTGTTTGTCTCGTCTCAACTATTCTACTCCTATGATGGCTAATTTTGCTTCTAGTGGTCGATCACACAATTCAGCTCATGACGGTCATGGTCGAGAAAACTACAATGGAGGTTGTGGCGGTCGGTCTTCAAATACTCTCAAAGTACAGTGCTAGATCTACTCCAAACTGGGTCACTTAGCTCTTAGCTACTTCAAGCAACTTGATATGCAAATATATGCTCCAACAAAGGTGAATCCTAATGCAAATGTTGTATATCGCAGTGACACTGTGCAGGAATCATCTCTTTGGTATCTCGACTCTGGAGCATCACATCATGTCACTAATGATGCCGCTAATCTTTTACGGTTTGCTCCTTATGATGACAGTGATGTACTTACTGTTGGTAATAGCAACAATCTTCTAATAACACATACGGTATCTACAACTCTGCCCATAGATACTAGTAATGCAACGCTCTCCAATAGTCTAGTTGTTCCTCATACAGAAAAATCTAATGTCAGTATATCGATTTTGCAAAGATAATCCACTTAACATTGAATTTGATGACTATAGATTTACTACAAAGGACCAGGAAACAGGGTAGGCAATGCGACAGGGTTAGGCCGATGATGTACAGGTGCTATATCATTTGCCATTGCAGGTCAAATCATGAAATTTAAGGACTCAAATTTATCATGTAGTTAGGACCTTGATGGACACTTGACACTCACACCTGGGACATCCTCATGCGTAGAAAACAAAAGATATAGTTAGATCTTATAGTTTACTAATAAATGTGAATACCTCCAACATTTTGTAATGCATGTTGTCTTGGAAAGATGCATAAACTACCATTTAATGATAGCATTTCCTTAGTTTCTGCGTCGCTTGAGTTATTATTTTCAAAGTTGTCTAGTACTCATTCTTAAAGGTCACATGATAATTCATCTTCTCATCAGAATATTGTCACTCAATTACTTATTGTACTCCCTTCATTATTGCCTGCTACTTTCAGTCCTCAAAATATTAGTGCAGGTCCTGACCATACAATAGCAGTTGATCAGTAGCATGATGCATTTGCGACAAGAGGGGGTCATGATGATATCATTTCAATGAGTCAAAACTTGACAGATTCAGATTCAATTGGTCAACTTTTGACAGATTCATCTAAATAGTTTTTAATTCAGTCATCAATGCCTTAACTCTCTATTCAACTACCGCTGTCACCTACTCGTCGTCCACAAACTCGAGTATCTCATGGCATCTATAAATCGAATCCTAAATATGCCTTATGCGTTAAAGGATCTAAATACACACCTCATTTAATTGCTCAAGCATTGAAGGATGATCGATGGTGTGAGACGATGCAACAAGAATACAATGTGCTCATTACCAACAACATGTGGAAACTAGCACCTCCACCAAATGAAACAGACATAGTGGGGATTTTTAAAGTCAATGGTTCCATTGATCTTTATAAGGCCCACCTTGTAGCGCAAGGATTTTCCCAAAAATTTGAGATAGATTACAATGAAACTTATAGCCTGGTTGTTAAACCGATCACTATTCATCTACTTTTGAGCAATGCCTTTAGTCGAGGATGGCGAATGGGATAACTTGATGTCTCTAATGCCTTTCTACATGGTGAGCCAAAAGAGAATATATATATGAGACAACTGCAACGTTTTGTAGATCATCAACTTTCCACTCATGTGCGCAACCTCCAACGGTTGCTATACGACCTAAAATAAGCTCCCCAGATGTGGTTTCACCAGTTAAATGCTTTCTTCATAAGCATCGATTTCAAGAGTTTCAATGTGATGTCTCGTTGTTTATTAAACAAACGTTGGAATCCACTATTTACATCTTGATATATGTTGATGACATTATCATCACGAGATCCAACAACTCAGACATGGATCAAATGATTTCAGAAATGGGCAACACATTTGCAATTCGTGATTTAAGATCCCCACACTACTTTTTAGGAGTTGAAGTTAAGCAAACCCCAAGTGAATTATGGTAGTCTCAAATAAAGTACATAGTGGACATCTTAAAGCACTTCAGGTTAGATGGAGCAAAGCCTTGTTGCACCCCCATGGCCTCATCCACTCGCTTGACTGCAAATGGAGGTGATGTTCTACGAGATCCAACTGAGTTTCAAAGTCTCGTCGGCACTCTTCAATACTTGAACATTATTAGACTAGAGATTTCTTATGCAATGAATAAGATCTACCAGTTTTTGGCTACACCAACCTCTGATCATTTATCTACTGCAAAATGCATCATGCGTTATCTTAAGTTCATTATCAATCGTAAGCTATTCTACTCAAAAATGCGTAATACTAATGTGTAGGCATTTAGTGACGCAGATTGGGGAGGAGATCCCAATGATAAACCCTCTCAATCCGATTTTTGTGTTTATTTTAAGGGAAATCTAGTTTCATGGACTTCTTGAAAGTAGAGGGCCATTTCTATTTCATCTACGAAGGCTGAACTCAAAGTTCTTATTCACACAACCTACGAAGTATTGTGGATACATCGTTTGTTACAAGAATTGCACGTTAAGACTTCACCTCCTATTATTTGGTGCGATAAGATTAGCGCCATATATCTATCAACAAATTCAATTCAACATGCTCGCTCCAAGCACATAGAGATCAATATGAGTTTCATGAGGAGTCATATTCAACATAGAAATTTTCTGATCAAATATCTTCTATCACAACATCAACTCGCAAACGATTTTACAAAGGCCATTGGTGCTATTGCCTTCGCTGCTTGGACTCTGTACATCTTTGTTGTTAATACTTAGATTGCTTTGTTGCATTCTATTGTTGTGCATTGACGTGCTCTGCTATGTCCATTGTTGTATAATTTTAGCACTTATTTTTCCCTTCTATCGAAGGGTAAGATGGCCTTTGGTCTAGCCTATATATTGTATCACTTGATCTTGGAATGAGTATTCTTTCGAAATTCACTTCTCACAGTACGCCCCTTCTTCTCTCCCTACTCTCTCATCTTCTCAATAACCTACGAAATATCATTTGAATAGAATACTCTTTTGCAAGTTGCTCAAATGACTTGAAACAAACCTACAAAATATCTCTTGAGCACCCTCTAAACATTGCTCAAACACCCTTAAAACCATCTTAAACGACACACATTAGATAACACACCCGAAATCGTCTAACAAAATACACATCAGTTGCATCGATTCAAAGCCTTAGAGATGTCAAATAGATTGGGTTGTATACCTATCATGGACCTTGATGTGGACGAATAGTCTCACATTGGAAGGATTAATCTTTGGTGTGCCTTGATAGGGAGATGAGATTCTCCTCCTATTAGACTGATCTTTTAGGATAATTTTAGTCTAATCTTACATTAAGTAGTATTATAGTGAAATCCAACTTAGGTTAGTTCTCGATAGTGGATAACTAGGTGACTACCTATAAAGCTTAAAAAAAGGTAAAAGAGGTACGATGGATTCTTGGTGCTACCTGTAAAATCAAAGTGGTAGGAGGGTTTAGACCATACAAGACGTTTGACTTTGGAAAGTATCCTCAACTAACCTCCTCTAGTGTTCAAGTCTTCTACTACTGTTGCCATGCTCAAAATAGTGAATGTTTGATTGCTACTCTACTATAAGAGTAGAGTAGACGAAGAGATGGGAGGATAGAAGAAAGGTAGGGGCTTCAAGTCGTTGTAACTAAATTGGTTGGAGTCACCAACAACGAAGTGATTGTTGGAAACCTAATGGTTGCAAAAGAGGGTGGCATCAACCTTGGGTAGAAGGTTTTGGGTTGGTGGAGCTTATAGGTGTTGTTGGAAAAGAAGATGGAGTGTTGAGACTTGCAATCCTTATACTCCTCCTTTGTCTCCACTACCATCGTCAAGTCGTTGTACCTAAATTGGTTGGAGTCACCAACAACGAAGTGATTGTTGGAAACCTAATGGTTGCAAAAGAGGGTGGCATCAACCTTGGGTACAATTCGAGTCCTACCCACGTCACCACCGATGTCCAATTCGACAACACCCGACATGGAATGCAAGAGAGATGCAAGCAAGATCGTGAAGGATACTACATTCCAGACTCGAGAAGAACCCATTCTTCTTCTTCTTCTAGTTCACATGCAGCAAACTAGAGAGAGAGAGAGTGATGGTTGGTGTGAGGGCTTGGGGTATCGACGATAACTTATGCTCAGCTTATGCCTGTTGACTCATGCAGATTGTGCCAACACGATTAAACCATGTTGTTGACTGACACAGATTTGTGTAGGCTAGGCCTTTAGGTTGTGCCTAGGCTACAAATCTGTAACCCAAGCATAGCTCAATTTAACACGAAAGCTGCCTGGGTTGTGCCGGTCCATGTTGACATCTCTCAAAGCCCCTTAAGAGGTCACCTAGTTCACATGTCACCTCATTAATCTAGTAACTCGTGCAAGCTAGTCACATTATCAAGTTACCTATTCTAGTTCCATGCCTCTTTTTGCCATGCTTCCATTACATCTCTAAACTCCGTCTTACCTAATATCGATCGTCCCATTCATATCTTCATCCTATGACCAAGTTTCGAAACCTAGCCACATAAAACATTTTTGATGCATACACATAAAAAAATGTAGCTTGCAAGAACATCAAAGGTCCCTTTTCACCATCCACTATTGCTTTGCTCTCCTACCATACAACATGAAGCAAACTTCTCAAGAACTTGCTCATGATGATCATCATGGAGACCCATACACATATAGGGGAAATGAGAACTCTCAGGACACACATCAAATTAAGATGCTGGCCAAAAAAAATACCAAGATGCGTCCTTTGATTTGACTCTCAGCAATGCAGTGGATGATTGAACACTAGTCTTTTGCTTTATATCAAGAAAAAGGATCTTAGATTCAAACTCACGAGATATTATTACACTTCTTAAAAAGAAAGAAAAAAAAAAAATCTATGCAACAAATCTTTAAATTTCATTTCTTGTATTCTAATAGGCCTCCAAACCTTTTAGATCAAAAAATTACTTTTTCCCTGAAAATTGCTAGAATAATCTCATATCAATTATCATACAAATTGAATCTAGATTAATATATAATAAATCTCTTTACTTATCATCAATTAATTTTGAATTAAAATTTCAATATGACATTAGAATAGATTTATATATATCTACTCGTAAAATACTTATAGGCATAAACTACAAGTAAGGAAGAGTGTTAAAATAATTCCATATCGGTTATTATAGAGAAAGAATTTAGATTAATATTTAATAAATCTCTTCATTCATTATTAGTTAATTTTAAATTAAAATTTTTACTAACAAACATAAACTTTCATATATATATATATATATTAAATCGACAGATGGCTTCCGTGGTCGTCATCGGATCACCACCATGTTGCGTGCACCAATCATTACATTGATTTTCAATTTTATGCTCCAACTAGCCTGAGTCGTGTGTACTGCAAGGATTGTGAACTCCTCTTTTATTTTCTTCGTAAAAAAAAAAATTATGAAGCAATCATACACGACTCACCATTGACTCAAACAGGAGGTCATTTTTATTAAAGACGCCTTTGGTAAATTTTCTTAGAAGGGAGTTCGAATCTTCTCGTAAATATACCAGAAATTAATTAGTTCTACAGGTTTTGAGAGTGAGTTATTGAGCCAAATTCCTTCATGTGTTTAAAACTTGGTTTGTATCCACTCCAGGTGTCCGTGAGAGCAAGTTGATGCAAACTTGTTGTAGGGGATGTATTCGATAAATAACTAACACATGCTTCTCCTTGGAAAGAGTTGGGCATTACTTGGCCCTTAACATGTTTCTACTCATGTTCATTGTGATTCTATTTTTTCGCTCGAGACATTATTATATTGAGGAGTATATGAAAACGTCACTTCATTTTTGATCTCATTATCTTTCAAAAAATCATTGAACACATATTCACTACAAAAATGATATTTGCACATGTTCTTTCTATCTTCAAAATCTCTTGATTAAGTGAAATGTTTGAAGCAGCCAAAAACTTTAGATTTCTGTTGCTAAGATATAAATCCATAATTTTCTTGTACGGTCATCGATAAAAGTAAGGAAATATTTATCATCACCATTGGAGGCTATGGTCCACATACGTCGGAGTGGACGAGTTCAAGATGTTGTGTTGCGTGCTGTTTCTTCCCAAATTCATATATCTGGATGACATATGAGTGGTAGCTTGTTAACAATATTCTCCTGGGAGAGGAGATTTACGCTTTTAAAATTCAAATATTAATAACGTAAATGCCACAATCATGACTCGTTTCGCGTTGTTAGGCGAACATATATATCATGTGTAATATCTACATTAAATGTTTGATTCTTTGTCAAGTAGACTTTGAACAATGACACACTATGATAACTACAGGAATTTTGGCCTTTTATGATGGCCGTAAATTCATAACTGTCACAATATGTTTTCTACTCCAGCGACTTATCGCAGTCGCTTGAAGTCACCACAGTAAGTAATGTATTGTAACAATATAGCGAAGTCATCACAATAAACAAATCAGTCGTTACAATATAATGTATACCGTGACAATTTTTATAAGCTGTCACAACAGATATTGTACTGTGTGTAGTTTTGTCATGATACAGATGACACTTGGACAACTTTGAAAAGTCACAACAAAAACTTTGATTAAAGCTGTCACGAAATCCCAAACCCCCGTCAAACTTAAACCCTATCGGTCGTCTAAGCGCACGCCATAATCCCCTGTCGCATCCTCTCTGCGCACTTTGAACCTAAGTCCACTTGTGCGGCCGTCCTCTCCCCGTCGGTCACAGTTTCTCTCCGCACTTGTGACGAGACAGATTTACTCGAAGGAGAGTTCATTGGTGCGTGTTTGGGGCGATACGTTCTAGAGACACCTCTCTCCGTTTCAGGCTCAAGGATGATCGTTTGATTTTGATCGGTGTACGATCAGTGGAGTCGGCGGCTTTTAGGGCACGACAAGTTAGCCGCTACTCTCGACTCATCTCAGTTTGTCTGTCGCCGTCCTCCTCTCTTCCCTCGAGTGTGCGGCGATGGTATATATTCTGTGAAGGTCGATGTTCGTGTTCTCGTCTTGGCTCGGCTCCATTTCCAGTGCCATCGCTACACTTTGTCCTCTTGCATACGCGAGCCCTCGACTCCTCTTCACGTTGGTCATCGTCGTCTTCTCGTCACCTCCTGTATGACTGTGTCGTGTTCGTCGCGCCGGTCGTGTTTTCCTCTACGACTGTGTCGTTGATTCATCGCTACACTTCCTGTAAGGCACCCCTTTCTCCCTTCTCGTCCTCCTCCAAATTCCTCTTTCTTTTTATGCTATTTTTATCGCCAACTTGTCACTTGTCCACTCTATAATGTTACTTCTTTACTCCAATTCTAGGCCAGACTGTTTTTTTCAATACACGTCATATGTGTTCCATGGGAACTGACGAACTTGAGCTATAATAGTTGGAGCAGCAGAGATTGGATTACTTCCCTTCTTTAGCAAATCCTGGCTTATTGAGATTAATTGTTGGTGATGACTGAGATTGTTGTTGTTGGTGATGTAGGTGATTTAATCATGTAATGAGAATTATCATTGATCTAATTCAATCTGTTAATGTTTCATTCCCAGAGGATGAGTTGTGTAGTAGTAGTTCTTGTTTCTATAATTAAATTTTTAATGTAAAATTTGAATCTGAAATGTTACATCTAATGTTTCATTGTGTAGTAGTAGTTCTTGTTTCTACAATTAAATTTTTAATGTAAAATTTGAATCTGAAATGTTACATCTAATGTTTCATTGTGTAGTAGTAGTTCTTGTTACATGTAATGCTAAATTTGTAAGCCTGCAATTATTTCTGGTAGTTGTTTTTGTTTCTACAATTAAGAAAGATAAGGGATGTTGTATCTTTAGAACAAAACACTAAAAAATTTCTGTAGAAAAGAGACAGAATCTATATTGCTAATAGAAACGTTAGACCAATCAGCCCGTTCATGTAAAATTTTAGTGTAGTTTTCTGACAGTACTATATTATTCCTAGATTATTTTCATAAACAAGTAGCCTAAATACCAATCAGTAAGAACATGCATTATATCTAAAGTTCAAGGGTTTCAAACACCAGTACCTGTAGAATTCTAAAAACCTTTTCTGCAATGTACTTCCCATGCATTGAAGCACCCCTTTGCTGTAACTTATCAGGATGTAAACATAATAAAGCTTTTTGATATGATCTTCCCATAATAAAACTTTTTGTAAACATAATAAAGCACCCCTTCGCTTTGTGAGAGGTACTTGCCTATTCTTTGGAGTAAATCTTGTTTCATAGACTTCGCACAAACAATCAATTGTTGCACGCTTAAGTATGAAGTTAGAGTACTGTGCACTTGCTTTTGCTTCCTCTGATATTCTTTGGTATTGCTATTTGCCCTGTGAACTTGGCATTCCTCTTAGCATGACTTCAATTATATGTTGTGACAACAGTTCAACCCTCTCTATTGCCTCCAATCCAGTCTTACACGTTCGAACGCAACTTATCGAGGTTGACTACCACTTCATATGGGAACTTCTAGCACATGAGACTCTTCAAGTTAGGCATGTAGCCTCAGATTTCCAACTTGCTGATTTTTTCGCCAAATCTTTATCAAAGTCGCATTTTCAAATTTTGCATAACAATCTTACTCTTCGTTCCACGTGTTTTTATTAAGTTGTATTTCCTTTTATCCTTTTGGTATATGAGGTGACATACTTATTATTGTAATTACTTCCATACCTATTCTTGTATATTATATTCTATATAATGATACAAAGATTGGTGAGATGGCCAATCAATTCAATTATTTTTCATTCTTTCACTAGTCAGTACATTATCATAACGTTATTGATATTCTTAATATTGTTTGATTTATACCCATTCATTCGTCTATCAACAGTGGGTATATGGCTCCGGAATTAGCCATGGAAGGTTTGTTCTTTGCAAAGTCCGATGTGTACAGCCATGGAGTTCTCTAAATCGTGAGCGGCCAAAAGAACGGCCACCCTTGTTTGATGCAGCAAGGGCAAAGCCTTCCCAAACATGTAGGTATTTGTATGGTCGATCTCAGTTAATTTATATAGTGGTATTCATATCACATTCACATGTACATCTTCTTGGCATGCATGACATTATGTATGTATGTACGATTTATATATGCAGGCCTGGCAAATCTGGATGGAAGTGAGAGGGAAATTAAAAATTTGATAGATCCATTGATGATGGCATCTTCCCCTTCCAGATACGAGGTCTTGAGATGCATGCATTTCATTTAGCGTTGTTGTGTGTTCAATAAAACACATCAGACAAGGTCGAGGTCGAGTTTGACTATGGATCTAAATATGCTGCAAAATGTGCAAATGGTCATGTAATAACAAAAACCAAAGAAACCACCTTCGCTTGCCTCCTTTGCAAACCATAACTGGTCATCAAGAGCAACAAACCCTCCTTCCATCAATGAGCTCACAATGAGTACGTAGCAACTTCCATGCTCGGTAAGAGAAGGTGTAAGATTGATTGAGGAAACAACGCATGACAATAATCGTGCGTGTCCATCTTTCACATGTAATAATTAAGGATTAATGATTTGCTTTGATTAGCAGATGGTGGAAAATACTTACTTTTGTATTATGTAAAACAATCCTAGTTTCCATCATGGTCTCAACAAAACAATGCGTTATGTAAAACAAACTCTATTCTTGATACATACATGCATACTAACTACGTAATAGTAGTTTGTAGTTTTTATAATTTTATGCTAGTATTTCTACTTAATACTGTAATAATGATAATTATGATTTTCAAAAAATAAAAATTATTATTATGACAACAATATTAATAAGAACAACAAGATATAAGAAAATGTCAAAATGTTGTTTCTTCAAAAAAATAATAATAATAACGAACGTAGAATGATCATCACCGTTACAGATAATCTCCCAAGGAGATGTGGATCATCTGGTTTACACATGGGTTGTTGCTTGTTAGATTTCAGGCATCTTCCCTCTACCGACAACCTTTATTATTCATATTATAAATATTGGCTAATTGGGACTCTTGATATTTAATTCAACTTTTTAACACATCTGCCATGCTCAAACTAATTGAGATAATTGACCTGCAAAACAGTAACCTGAATCCACCACGTTGGGGTACGTTGATTGGGTTTCATCTGATGCTAATTAAGCGAAGAGTCTAATGAACGAAGGTAAATCTGATTTAAGGTTAGGAAAAAAAATCTATTGTAATATTACATGCATTTACTATAATATTTAATATCAATGATAATAAGTGAGTATGGTCAACCATATGACTTCGTAGTGGCAGATAATTAAGTAGGTGCCAATTCAATGTACGTGTGACTAGTCGGTGGCTTCACATATCAATCATAACATCTAGGTGGACGTCCACGTCACTCTGCGTCATGTTTGGTGTGCTTAAGCCTAATCGACCTGTCAACCTATGCCTTTAGGTGTGACTGGCTAACTCCCTACGTGAATAGGGCAAGTGGGACATGCATTTGCTTTGACCAAGTCAACTAAAATAAGGTAAGTATGGGCTGTGCAAGCGATCGATGCAACTTGAGCGACCTACTGGTTTCAATTGTTGATTGATACAATTATGAGTGTAGCATGTTTGGTAGGGCCACTTCGTATTCACGTGAGAATCGCCCCACATCACCAACAATAAGGTCATTTCCTTCATGTCGGCTATCATGTTAATTATGATATCAATAACATTAACTTAATTAAGGCAACCTTTTTAATTAAGTACCTTTTTTTGATATTGATAACCTACGCAGTTCAAACAATAACGCTGTAGTACATATAATTTGGATTAAACATTTAATGTTAAATTTGGGATTTAGATAACTATATCGCAAATATTGATGGTCACTCCAAAAGAAATTTTCTATCCCCATAAAAGAATAGCATTCTAATTATATGTAAAATTACATAAACACTACTTTCTTTACTAGGGTATAATCTATAGACACTAATTGTTAGGTCATGAGGAGTGTGATCATTTTTGTCCTTGAAGAGGTACAACCGATCATAATTTCTCCTTCTTTTACACCTTTTTATTACTAAATATTTCTATTTGATATAGTTTTCCCCTCTAATCTTTAATACTTCAGATTTCTTTTCATTATATATTTCTTCTATTAGAAATTAATTTATCCAATTATATATAGCTATTTTCTTAGCAACTGAATGGGATTTTTTTACTTTCATTGCATTTAACTGAGTTATGATCTATGAATTCATTGGCATTGGTTAAGTTAAATTTTCAAACTATTTAGAGAAATTAATTTTTATATATTCTTATAGTATTATCTTTTATCAAGCTTTAAACTAAGTTTCTTTTGGAAAATGAGATTCAGAATAATTTCAAAGTGTATATATATACTAGTTTTATTAAATGTAGTTTTATTTTAGCTAGGTGATTATAAGCTTGATGGCGATCCTTCTTCTTACATATCCTATGAAAATCAAAGATTTTGAACCTTATCCTTCTTGATAAGGTGGATGATCAATTATATGATCATAAAATCAAATTTAATTTATATACAAGAAAAACATAGAAGCAAGCTTACGAGACAGAAGAAGAAGTTTGACACGAAAGTTTTACTTCATGTACATAACAAACATTTACCCATGCAAGAAAAGGAGGAAGACCACATGAATCCGCACTTCACAAATACAAAATCTCAACAGCTGTAAATTTACTCTTGTTTCAAAATGAATTTCTTCCAAATTTTCTTAAGATGTCAATATGTTGAGAAGCGCAACTCTGGTGTTGATCAAACACCTGAACACCTTGTCACTTCCTCCTTCCAAACCAACGATGCACTTCTCCAAGCTCTTCAATCCTTCCGATGTGCTTTCCCACTCCTCTTCCGTCCTCTTGCAGGATCCAGAGGAGGATGTCAGTCTCCTCTTCAACAAAGCCCAAGAGGAGGAGGAGGAGGAAGATGATGAGGTGGAGGAGGAGGAGGAAGAAGAAGAAGAGCCTGATGAGAAGGATGAAGAGGATATCTTGACGAGGCCCGAGAAAACGAAAGCTGACGCAGAAGCCATGACCATCTTCACTTCCCTCAAGATGATGGCCAACTCCATTGCCTCACCGGCGTCAGACACCACCGGCTCCGTTATCTTTCCCATGTCGCGCAACAAGGCCACCAGCCTTGTCAACTCCTTCTCCGCCTTCTTGAGGGATCTAGCTTGGTAGCCAAACTTGGTCTCGTCCCTTCTCCTCATGGCGGCTTGGGCTGCAGACTGGAGCTGCTGTAGCGACACAAGCGCGTGACGGAAGCAGTCGTATGCGTCGACCAAGTGGAGAAAGTCGTCGAGGAGAGTCTCGGACCAAGAGGAAGATCTCCGACGTCGAAGGGACTCTTGGACCTGTGGGAGTTGCAGCAGCTCATCCAGCGCGACGTGGAGGAGCTCCAGGCGTGAGAGTCCGGCCATAAGCCACGATGGCGTGGGGGAGCTGGATGGTTGCGACATCCGCCACGACCTTACGGATCTAACCTCTTCCATCAGACGCGACAAGTGTGGGTGGGATCTGCATGGAAGACTGGTGGATCTTACATGGTAGGCAATTTCCTTCTCCTTGCTCCTGGTGCTGGGGTTAGGGTTAGAACCCGGGAGAGAGAGAGAACGTTTGAAAACCATGCCGGCTTCCTCCTCTTTCTTCTTCACTTGCTCGCTTCCCAGAAGATCGATGGGTGGGTGTTGCTTGTGCTTTGGGATGGAGGCAAGATACATGGTTTTAAAGGGAAGCTTGGAATAAATTAGGCCTTTGGTTGGGTGGATGGGTGGGGGATGGGAGACTTGATCCGCGAATCAAGCTAGCTGTAGTCTGCAGAGGAATATAAATATGTAATGCACCACACGTGGTGCCTAGCACTGCTCATCGTTTTCTTAATTTCGTCTTCATTAACATTGAGGAAACCCCACGGTGCACCAAGAACAGAACACAGTATGATCCATTTGCTATAAATAGTAATTATTAATTACTTTGATAAATAGAAGTGGACACAACCCCATCATCATCCTCAAGCTGGTCTTAGTCATGCCCATCCTGCATTAGGTTGTTGATCATTAATTTTTTCTAGTTTGCACATGAAGATGGTTTGTGGTTGTTGCTCTATGCATGAATGTATGAAGAGAGAGAGAGAGAGAGAGAGAGAGAGAGAGAATTGATTTTTCGTAGGACTTGAGAATTGAGAAACAATATCATAATTTTTGTCAACATATCAATATCAACTATAAACGACAGGAATGATATGCCTTGGTTGTGAGATTAATGGTTGACCTTGGAAAAGTATGATGAATATGACTTGCATGTTTATATATATATAAGAAGGCACTGTATTAACTTTTTTTCCTGAGTAGATATCAATTTTGAGTTGTACGATCACATTTCGATATGGTCAAAAGTAGCCTTTTAAACTCCAGTTACGACACATCCACTTCACGAAAGAATAAGAATACTAGTAAAAATGTCAAAAAAAATTAAATCACAAGTGAAGAAAAATAATGGTAGAAAATTCTTATTTTCAAAAAAGTAAAATTAGGACTTAGATGTATACATAAGAAAGGCACTAATTTCTACGCAATGGAGCCAAATGAAACTAGGTGGCTGTTCTTGCAACATATATATATGTTAAAATAATAACGAGTAAATTAACGAGATATACTAAAATATGTATAGTAGTCTGTTGAAATGAAATTAATATAGCTGGCATCGAGATTTTGGAGATACAGGAAGGTCATCAAAAAGATTCACATATATCCTTATCCCAATCCATATGTATCAGATACATGTGCATCAACCTACCACACACACACATATATATATATATATAGGTGTGTGTGTGTTTTGAGGGAGATCCATCTCCAATTAAAGCCTGCATGGCGTTGCTGGGATTTTAACATTAATATAATGCATGGGTTTGCCCCAAGTTGCTTGCTCCAGCACCGTTGGCGTCCTACCACACAGTACATGCCAGAAGGCCATGATACCGATGCATAACCACCAATGTTAGTTAATTAATTAATTAACTGTTGCGATGCATTAAACATTCATAGCTTTTATCAAGATTCAAATCTTAACGAACGAGAGTAAAAATCATTATTATCAGAAAGATTCCACTTGTCTCCCAGGAAACCTCGAGCAGCGCATGCATGATGTGCATGATGTTGGTATATATATTAATCTTCTGCTATATATCTAACACGAGGGATCTCCCGCAACCCCGGTGAGACATATATATATATGGCTGGCATTGCTGAGGAAGGCGGCCTATTGCCGACTTCCTTGTGGCAGTGAAGCCTCTTAATTTTTTGTTTTATTTAGGGTTTGGCTTAGCTGGTAGTCGATTGGTCCCTTGCTCCTCTGCATCGATCCAGCGAGAAAATTGCAAAGATGGCTGCTGACAAGTAGTGGTGATTGGCGTTTGGTTCTTGCCTCCAAGTTTGTCATGTGTTGGTACGGCCCTTCGTTGCAGGTGAGGAAGATGGTTGATTAGGTTCTTAAGGAACATGCACAGACTGCTCTAGGATTAATCTTCTAATTTGAGATGTCTTAGGCAAGAAAAAATTAGAACACACAGGGTGAAAAGATATATCCAGTAAATATATAGTCCATTTTTCAGAAATATTCTAATGATATATACCTTCGTATTCTTCTACAAATACATGGTGTGTAATTAACCATATGAATTTTTTATTGTTAGAGGACGTACCATAAATTTTTTGCTTCAACTAAACATTATTGGTCATTGACTTAAAGGTCTCAAATTTCATCAATTTTTTAAAATTTTATTCATTGATTTTAAAACATTACATTATTAACAAATATAATTCAAGGTAAGTCAAAATTTTAGCATGGTACACTATATTATGGATCAACTAACTATATAACTAGATGCTATTTGAAAACGAAAAAATAAATAATTATAAAAGACATCTCTTGGTTGAATCTAAGAAGAAGAAGAAAACCTGCAGATGATGAGGTTAACCTGGATTCAACCTAGAGAAGACAACCTACAATCTAACCATTAAATCAAAGGGAAAGTGGGTTATACTGGATTAAATCAATTAAATCGACCAATAAACCTCTTAATTTGTGTTTTAGTTTTTAATTTATTTGATGTTGTGGTTCAACTAGGAAAAGTTTAGATGGACATCCTAAGAGAGAGACAAACGACAACAACGACGAGGATGGAGGTAAGTAGCGATAATTATTAGGGGAGGTCAACAACAACAATACGAAAACAATCGAAGCAAACGTTAGCAATATTGTAATGAAAAGACAAACGAGACAACTCAGACAAGGGGAAGGTGATGAGCAACGGGAGAGGGTGACAACAAAGACAAAGATTCAATTCAATAAAATAGTTCAATTTAGTCGTTTGCCATTCACTGTGTCGAATTCTTCAGTTTTGTAATTTTACAGTCCTCATTGGGGGAATACACTATCTTTGGGATAATAGAGGCTAAGCCTCATTTGCATTTAGCTTCGTTTATTGAATAAATCAGTAAAAACAATAAAGGAGAGACCATACAAATTTCTATAGAAAACCATTTATATTTCACAATTACGAGTGCAATAATATCATTGAAATTAATCGTTTAGCCAACTCGACCTTTATCTTTAACATTTTCTCCTTTCGCCCTTCAAAAAAAAAAAAACATTTTTCCCTATCTACATGAAACTTATTCACATAAATATTATAATATCATTATGAAAGCTTTGGTTAAAAGAATAAAATGTTTTGTACATTTATGTTAATCAGTAGATTAATTAAGTAAGAGTGATTAACCAAAACGTAGATAACCATTAGGTAATTCTATTAACTGCGTATCATATTGGTGGACTATTATGACCTACGATAACTTAGTTGATCTTCTATTTCATACGATAAAAATAATTTAAATTTAAACAAAAATACTGGTAAAAAACAACGCACAACGGGCCAGACAGCCGATTAGGACAACGGGCTCTCCTTCAGTTAATTATAGTGAGGCCCAGCCCATATCCCATCACGTACAAATGGACCCTTACAAGTTGCAGAAATGACTCGTCCGACGAAAGAACCACAACTTTCTACGTAGAGTTTTATATTTTTTATTTACGACTTGTGCCGTGCCATTATTAATTAATTTATTACAGGTCCCAAGCTCTCACAAATACCAAAAATAAAAATAAAAAAAAAATTCTTTCGTCTCTGTAGATCCATTCACCGCAGACCTCGAGAGTTTTGATTTACACTCTCGAGGGTGCATGCAGATTGCAGATTATCCAGACTCTACTTTTTAAGTTGTAAAATTTTGTTTGGAATATTTAATTTAATTGATCTTTTTACTTCATCGTAGAAAGGAAATTTTATATATGGAATCTAAACAGAACCATTACCACGCATGGTTAATGAGACTGCAAACACCGATCGATTAATTAAGTCGACTGCCATTGCAGAAAAGAAAGAAAAAAAAACCCACAACAGTAGCTAGTCGTCATGGTGATTCCGCAACAACACCACCTATATGAGAAAGTGTGAATGAAAAGCACCGTCGCCAGGGTTCATCCTCAATCTTTACGGCGTGGGTTGAACTCCGAACCTACCCGTTCGGTTCACAAATAGAAAGCACTTTTCATCTTACGCTCGTTGGATTCGATCTCGCGACTTTATTGCGCGGCTGTTTTGTAGCGGTTGGGTAACGGCCCACTGACTAAAAAAAAAGTGAAGGTGGTGGGGGGAGGTGGCAGCTGCACGTGGACGACACATTCGACAAATCGCGCCTACGCACCACCGGGGCGACGTACATATGTATACAATTACATATGCCGGCAATCGATAAGGCTGGCGGTGAGGTCTTGGTGGCCGACAACGCCGCTGTTCCTCCCGCGTGGGGTGAAATGAGACGTCTCTCTCTTCTTCTGTTTGGATGGTGGCAGGGTGTGCCAACCCGGAAGAGCTGTCGTCGATGATATATAGATTGATCTGATCCTCGTTATCTTTTTGGGCTATTGTTAACTTAGTGCAGACGTACAGACAGCTTTTTCAAGTCGAACGTCACCCATGTACGTGGTCAGTAAGGTGAGGATAAATCAGCAACACCACCGATCAAGCTAACATTATATACATATATTATCGATCAACAGATCAGTACCAATATAATCAAGCTTTATTGAAGGTAACTTAAGATCCCCAAATTATATTTTATACTGATGCATCTCATTTTTTATTTTTTATAAATTGATGTATATATAGCCAATATATGACTCCTTTCTAATTATGCTGCACTACATGATCACCATGGTCATTTGACTTGGTGACATAAAAAGATGTAATTAAAACAAGGTCTGAGCGCGCTAGTGATCGTGTAAAAAGTCATGTAGGCACAGCAAGTATATAAAATTGGTTATAGAGATATCATGTCAAATAAACACCTATTTTTCTATTAGTTCGGAATGCATGCCCATGATTTTGTTGCAAGCGGATCAATTTGTGGTGGCGTCATCATTCAATGAACTGACCAATTAGTGAATTGCCTCAAATTTTTTTTTAAAAGTTCATTACTGGTTTAAACCATTTTTATTATCTCTCCTTGGGAAAATTTGCCAGAGGGTGCCTTAAGCTTTACCTTACCTCTGCAGTCTTTAACCTTGGTGACTTAATTAAATAAGATATGTGTGCACCTATGATTTAATATCCAAATAATTAATCCAAACTAGTTTATTTAATATTCAAATAACTATTTGAATAATCGTGTCCATAACCTATAGATTTATCTAAATTTAGATCTGTTAAGAAGATTAAATCCAAATAAATTGATTTGAATATTCCAAATTTAAATAGCAATAATACAATTTTACATTTCATTTTATAGATAAAATACAAATCTAAATTAAGTAATGTGACGAACGAAATGTTTTTTTTTATTTTATTTTAAAGATATTTTAGTTTTTTTTCCTTTTATTTTTATCATCAGAGCATAATTGGCATAGCTCGATCCACTTCTCAAATTATGTTGATCATTCTTCAAATGCATTTTTTTTAAACTACAGTTAATCTATATATGTATTTAATATGTTTTTTTTACTATAAATTTCCATTTTTTGTTTACTTCAACTTTAGGAGGTTTCCACGAAAAACCCTCGCTATAATGATCTCTGCCTGGTGCTAGATAATACAAGATTGTAGTTGAATTTTTTTCACATAGAGGATATTATTGGTAACTATAGATAAATATTTTATTTGAAATAATTGATATGAGAATGATAACTTAACAATTTCATATTTGTGGACATCACAGTAGTAGCCAAATATTGGATTTATATTGAAATATCCAAATAAAAGTTAAACAAATTCAAATTGCTAGATATCTAAAAAGTAGTTAAATAGATTCAAATTGGATTTCAATCAATGAATATGACACATTTCTGAATTTGGTACAAATATTTTTGGTTAACACTATCCTTGCTTGTCTTTCCATTCTCCTCGTGTCTAAATACACTCAACCAATCTTCAATTGCTGTCATCTCTGGCTCATCAGTCTTTTTGGACCCTTGGCAAGTTCTCCTACGGCTTACTCCATTCAAGACATGAGAAGTCTTGTTTGGTGATTGGGCAATTGAGATGAAGGTCGTCTAGGATGGAGTGGGTAACAATGAGTATCAACCTCAGAAAGGATTAATTAGCAAAATTCTCTCAAATTAGTTATTGTTGGTTTTCATATATATATATATATATATATATATATAGTTTTCAACCAATGTTCGTCAGGCATGGGGCCTGGATAGGGTTGATCGACATTGGTATGGGGATCAAATTGCTAGAAAGTTGGTAAGGGGATCCTTTATGAATCATGCTTCCAATCGTATTGGTAGAAAGACGTTTTTAGGAATGACTCAACTAATTTCAACTGCCTTCTCTTAGGCTTGGTACGTAGAAGATGACTCATGCTCAACCAGCTAGATGGCCTAAAAGCTAGCTAAGGTGTGCTCAATGCTCGGACCTATAAAAAATGATCAACTTGCTCTCAATATGATGGGGATTGAAGGTTCTTTGATGCTTAAAATAATCAAGCAAGTCAGAGAGAGTGGAGATCATATTTTAGAAGGATCAACAGGGGTTACCCTAGGCACAAAGGGTAGGGTCCTTGTATAGAATGCATTGATAGAGAACTTATATATAGTTGTTGCGAGTACTACTTAGGTGTAATGTACTCAATTTACTATAGACTTGTAGCCAACTTATATTAGTCGACATCAATCATTGACTAACATCTATTGAACTGATAATTAACTGTTTTTGATTTAGTCGTGGAGTCAGTCATTTGTTTCAGTGGATGTTCAATGGGGTATGGGTCAAATCCTTCAGCCAGTTCTGTGTAAGTCCAAGGCTTGATCACAAAGCAAATAACAACAACAACATTCTTTCTTAGATTTAACTCCAAACTAACTTTTTCCTTGATAATATTATATATATTAAGTGAAGAGCTTCCTTTGTATATATGACCAACTCTTTTTATGTGATCCCAAAACTTCCCTTTGGGGAAATAAAAGAATTTCATGCATTGGGGAGACTGTACGGTAGACCGAAGCCATCAATGCCTCAACGATTATTTGCGACGAATCTATTAAATGCTCATAATATAGATACACTAATATTTAACATTATCTATAAATTGCTTGCCTTTTGTCTTATTTTTTACTCTTCAAATTGCATATTATGCAATTTACATTTACATTATTTGAAAATTAATGTTATTCAAAAGAAACCATTATTTTATACTAATATTAAAATGGCACTTGCGTGCAATTGGTCTTTTCCTCTATAGTGAAAGAAGAGATCTTAAACTCAAATCTAAATAAAAATGCCACAATTATCAAAAAAATAATTATTTTAAAACTTTCCTAACTGCAATTTACATGTAATTTTCAGTATCAAAATAGAATATCACTTATATTTTCTATAATGTAATCTCTACCGTCTTGAAAAAGAAGAAGAAAAAAACTCTATTAACTACTGTTGGTTTGAAATTCTACAGACTAACAAGCATCTTGGGAGACCGATTGTCAATTAAGATTCACGTAATGAAATTAAATTTTTGTCAACAAACACGTAAGAAAGATGCCTATCAAACCTTTTTATTCAAATTTTACCAAATAATAACTTTCGAATCCCATCTTCCTTAATCTTATCGACGTCTACTTGATAAAATTTCCAGTGATGACAAATTTAGATCAAAATCAATTCTGGGCCGAAGAGATAGATTGACGAAACAGACATTAATTAGGAAGGCAAAAAATGGTTTAACTTTCTTGCTTTAAGCCTCTCTTTGTTTTGTTCTTCCCTAATTTTATGTTTTTTTATCGTTCGTAACTGAAGCTAATTAATCTACCACGTACTTATAATTTTTCAAAAAAAAAAAAAAACAACTTTCCTTCTGTAAGGAATCTAGTCAAAGTTTCCGTACTTCAAAGCAAGCTGCCGCCATGGTTTTCTCTCCAAGCAGAGCGCCGTGCATGCGGACATTATACTTCAAGTTATAATGAGTTAATTTTTCTTAAATTGGCAGATGATCGTACCATGGCAATCCTGTTTTCACGGCAGCCTCGAGGCGTCCGGAATTTGAACGTGTGGTTCCGACACATCGCCAGAAGGTGTGATATTTAACGAGTACAGCTGTGAGTTTGGAAGAGGGCTTCGGCCACTTGCCAGCCCCGTGGTTTGACCGACAGAAAACATTGCCTAACACACAGTGACTCCCCATGTGATCTGTTGCAATTTCCGAACTGTTGCTTTCTATTTTTAGCATCTTAATCCGATTTATGTCTGAAATTGAACTTGATAAAATTAAAATTTTAATTGAAAATAGAATTGAAGATGAAAATAAAATATAAAACTGAAGTATTTATACACGTTTAGGAATTAGATAAAAATTCAAAATTTTGTACTTATGTGTGGTGATAACGTAATATAGTTCTCGTTAATTAATTAATAAATTTATTACATTAATTAATTATTTAACATATCATTAGACATTCATATATTATTAATATAATCTTATATTCATTAACGAAGTCCAAATATTTGTTTGAAGGAGTTCATGAGGTTTGATAGAGCCCTCGGCACCTTGAAGATGGCAGTCAAAGATATTCGACGCGGGAACGTGTGTGGGTAGTTCGATGGGAGAGGTGAAGGTGGACAATAACTTTGACGTTGTGGCCACCCAAGTATTTTGTGATATCGAAGGGCCCGAAGAAGTTCCTCAAGGCTTAAAGACTTATACCAGTGGTGGCCGGATAACACAAAGTTGCAGTTGTACTGGGACGAAGTTGAATGAAAGGAGGGGTGAAAATGAAATTCTTACATGGAAGATGAGAATTTAGATTCATACTTTTTACTTCGTAATATAGAATTACAATTCTTATCAAAATTATAATTTCATATGCATAAACACTTGGACATTTAAAATTAGATGAAATTTAAATTTAACTTTTCATATAATTCTGAATACGTAAGTCGCACTTAAATTGTCATGTACTTCTTTTAGAATTTACATGACTCAATCTGATCGATGGCTTGCTATAGTAGTTCTTCCGCTGGATATTGCTGTAGATTTCTTTTTCTTTTTTCTTTTTTTCTTTTTTTTTCTTTTATTCTCATCTTCTTCGAATTCTCCGGATCAGGCCAACCTCCTTTATATGCATTTGTGGGATTTGCTTGCAGTGTTCCTAGTGGTGGTATCATACTAAATTAAAGCTTATCTAATTATAAATTAATTGGCCATTTTCAGTGGAAGAAGAGCAATGCGTTCTCAATTTCCTTCAGGCTGGAATTTAATTGGTTCTGATCGAGAAGATTAATTGTTTATTTTTCTTCTAGGCCATTTTTAAAATTCCGTCCATGTGCTCCACTTTCCTGTAATTAAGTAATGTCAACTAGCGCTTCTTTACTTGAGAAAGACACTAGGGAGTTCTTCCGTAAAATCTTGCATCATAATCGATGATAAGTACATGCATATCTTTAGGGGTTTAATAAATTCCATCGAGGATGAAAGCCGACGTTTTTATAATATTAGTACTTCTGCTTAATTTTGAATTCAACATCTCTTCCACAACCCAGCTGTTGCGTTGGGTGTCCACAAGCACCGAGGTACGTGTAGAACATAGCGAAATTCGACGGCTGTAAACTTATTCAAATAAATCTCGGGGTGGAAAGAACTGATGATAACAAATTCAAAATTTCTTCCTCATCTTTGATCTTTTACTTGTTCTAATTAAAATACAAAATGCAAAAGCAAGCCTATGAAGACCCATATATTTACACAGTCAAAACATATTCCTTAGAACCGAAACTAATTATGAGGATAAAAAAGGATCATTGTATGGAAAATCTTGTGGTGCCATATTCTGCCTGTTCTTATGAAGTGCGTGGTTTCCATCTCTATATCTCCAAGTCTAGCTATCTATCACCGATGATCTCGGTCGTCTCCATTCCTCCTAGATCTCTCAGTCATGCCAGCATATGAGCATGACAACGCACCGTCTTATGATGTACAGCCTTGCCTTCTGCTGCTTGAGAGCACCACCAAGCCCTCGACCAGACACGAACCTCCTCTTGGATCTGGACACTGATCCGCTGCTCACCCTCATCTTATATATCTGCCTAGTTAGCAAGCTAGCTTGCTAATACGTACCTCTTGGGAAGAAGCTGGCAAGAAAGTGATGGTGACGGCGATGGCGATGAAATGGGTGGCTCTCTTCAACGTACTACAATGAAAGCCGGCTAGCTGCTGGTGGGTTGAAGGAGATGGATGGATGGTTCTAATTAACGATGGTGGTGATGGGGGAAGGAGGATAACAGTATTTATAGCTAGGAAGGAGGTCGGGGTGGGTGGCGTTGGTGGTGGTTTCGATGGAGTAAAGTGGGAGGGCGGCAAGTGGGGGGTCCATTGCTCCCCATGCATGGTGGCCACTGGACCCCCAAGCTTTGCCCACGCTCCTCTTTCCCAAATCCCAGTTTCGGGAATCCCATGTAAACCCTACTACCTTCACAAAATATTTCTGGCCAGCGGATCCAAACTTCCACACCTCTGTCTCGTGCACACTTGTTGATGGATCTTTTTCTCTCTTTTTTCCCTTTTTTTCTCTAGGTGATGGTGGGTATGCATATTTTATTTGTACGTACCAGGGAAAATCAATTTGAATATATGGTTTAATTGTAGTTAAAGGTAATAAATAATAGTATTATATGATAGTTTCATTTTGAATCCAAATGGAAAAAAGATTACCATTATCAGAAAAAAGAAGACCCTAATTTTTGTTAAACATTCACATGCCCAACAACACAAACGATGGATAGATTCTCATCATGTCCTTAATTTGCACAGCATACAATTGTTCTCGTGCCACCTGGTGCTACAAGAATTAATCATTCATCCATTTGTGTTCGCTAATCATTCAACCAGGGAGAGGACACACATATCTCCCCTGATTTGCTGAGCAAAAGTTTTTCAAGAAGTGACCCCAATATCCCAATCCACGCCCCGGTGTCTCGCTTTCAGCAACCGGCGACGAGGAGCCTCAGTCATCAGGATCTAGAAAAGAAGCCACGGTTCCACATGTACGTCTACCGCTCGGCCCAGCACTAGTACGCGATGCTTATTTCCGCTACAGGCCGGACGAGGGGTCCGCCTTGCCCTCCACCCCCTTGTGCCGTGGCTCATCTGCCTACGTTATGGGCCCTCTTCTTAGGTTTGGTCCTCTGCATGCATGGTTTGAATCCTGTCCATGCAAAACAAAATTCGTTGAGACGTCTTGTCCGATCATTAATTGAAGAGAACATGCATGGAAATTAATTTACGATTGATGCTTGTTCTTTTAAATATATTTCAGCCTTGTAAATGACGATCGAAGAGTTACTACTGCTACCAATGGACATTAATTTCGACGATCTAGCTTGGACAAAATGGAAAATTTCCAGAGGTTAATTAGTACGCACAGATTAATCTATATATGAGTTGCTAGTTATTTAGGACTAGTTTCTACCAATGGATTCGTCCATAATTCAATTTCTTGCCTGCGTAGGACACATCCTGCTAGTTTCAAGAGGAATCATCCAACGGTTGCATGTTAAGTTCAGTGTTTTTAATATATATATATTGGTTTCATTTATTAATTTTCTTTTAAAAACAACCGAATTAAGTTCTAAAATGCCTGCTGCAATTTTTATGGGTTGTAAATATTCGGTTGTAATTTTACTATAAAAATTTCAGTAAAAAAACTGTTGCTACGGTAAGATAATTGGTTCCAACTATGTGGCCACTTTCATCTTGGATCACTCACATCAATAAATGGGTCCCAAATTCAAAGATCTGTTCCTTTAATTATTGTTGCTCATGACATACCTGAAGTAAGACGGTAAGGCTACTGTTGGTTGAGAAGAGACATGGTGTACCTGCAGAACTCCATGCTGCACTCTTCGTATTGTTCCCGGTATTCTTTATATTCGAAGTTTTGAAAATGTAATTAAATACATCATGACCAAAAACAAATTGAATCCATCTAATTAATCAGCCGATACATGCATGGTAGTCCTTCTCACGAACTGATAACATATCAATCATTTTTCTTCTCTTCATTCCTGAGTTCCAATTCCCCGAGGACCGTGACTGATGGATGAACATATATGTATTATTCTACATCTTCCGGACAGCGTACTGCATGCTTGCCAGACGAATCTCCAAGCAAAGACAGTTGTTACTAGACAAATAACTTTGGCACCACGGCTTGGCTTTTCTCACGTTTAATCCAACAGCTGGATTAGCTTGTTCTTGTGCTTCTCCCTGCAGGTGCACGTCCAGCGACACCCCCGGCTCGACGAACGACAAGATTAGACTAATAAATGGAAAAAGGTTCCGCTGGCGTGCGAACCCATGGCTGCCTACACAAGGAATTGAGTCGTACGTCCATCGACCCCCGTCGACGTGAGATCAGTGGAGGTGCCGTCCGCTGGCCCACGCAGCCACTACGAAACCGTGGGCTGCTGGTCGAAAACTGCTAAGAATGGACGGCAGTGACAGGGTCTGTGTGGTGGTGTATTGTGGGTTTTTTTTTTTTCGATGTATTTGCTATTCATTTTAAGCTTACAAAACGAGTAAAGGTGTAAATTGGATTGGATTCAATTGTATCGACCGAACTTAGCATAATTGGGCAGGTTATATCGGATCGTCGTCTAGTATATCTAAGTTGTACTAACATAATTTAATTGCAACTCACGTGTCAATGCAACATAGATGGGCAAAAGTATGACATGAGAGAACTGAAGGGTAAAAAGGTGAGGTGATTGGTGACATCAAGCAAAGCAGGCAACTAGGGTGCGACGAAGGTGGAGTGGACGAGCAGGTAAGTAAGAGAGGCAGAGAAGGTTACAGAAGCAAGTAGGCGAGAGAGGGATGCACGTACATCTCAGACTCACGCAGGCCTCTCTCGCAAGAGAGCTGCTGGAAATGGACAAGGGGTGAGGCTAGGGCTGTCGTCAAGTTAGGGTTGGCAACGGACAAGAAGACTGGCAATTAGCAAATAGTAGTATTAGTTTATGATAATGATAATTTTTAATCAATTAAACAAACTAACTAAGCCGAATCATGCTGAAAACTGACACAACCTGAATGAGCTTATGCTTGGGCTGCATTAGTCAATGCTCAGTATGCTTCGACATGACACGAATGAGTAAAAAAAACAAAACGTGTAAAATTAGCACAAGTCATTGACCTGTATGGTGACGAAAATATTTTTCGTTACTCAAATACATTAGTTGTGTGCATATAATGTTTTTTGGAAAGTGTTGTTTGACCGTTTTTGATGCAATTGACATGGCGCCATCGAAGACATACGACGACAGTGACTTGCGAAGAGTAACAGAAGATGAAGGGAATGGTGCCAGCAATAATAACGAGGCAAAGGGAAGAGGATCGAAGCATCTTGACAACCGTCATTAAGAATAGTTAATTTCCTTTATGGGTTTTGTAGTTATTTGTCATTATCGCTTTGTGGTAGAGAAGGATGATCGAATTCTATGTAGATGTAATGTTGTTGTTTCGGACAAGAGTTCAATTTGAGGAATTTCTTGTTAAAGTTAACTTTTCAGTATTGTGACATAGTCACGTTGTTGGCTGTATTTTCTTTGTGACCTAATCACGCTATAAGATATGAATGGAGCTTCCCACCTTTGGAGGTAACTTACATATAGAGGACTTCCTCGATTGGTTGGCAATAGTAGAATGTTTCTTCGACTACATGGAAATTGAGGAACGTCGTAAGGTTAAACTAGTAGCCTGCAAATTGACTAGAGGTGCATCGACTTGGTGGGAACAAGTATTACTCACCCGTGCAAGGCAGTAGAAGACTCTCATTTGCTCATGGGACAAGATGTGGAAGCTTCTTCATGGATGTTTTTGTTGGGCCGTCCTCCCATCTATACTTTTATTGGGCTCAAACTTATTCTTTCTTTTTCTCTTGGATATGACTTTTATGTAATGAAAAATAAATAATGATCTCCTTTTTCTATCCATGTGGTACAGTGAAGATAAATAAAAAAAACGAGAGGAGAAAAGGGCGACGGATTAGAGCGAAATCGAGTTTTTCATTTTTTACCAACACCACTTCCGACGGTCATTGCCTTGTGCAAGTGTTGCCAGCCAGTGAAGAAGAAGAAGACGTGCGTTTCAACGCGTGGTGCCATTGGCAAGGAGGATGAGTCACGCACGATTCTTTGTGCAGTGTTTGCAGGAGGACGCACAATGATCGGAGGAGGGAGGTCACGCAATCTTGCACACGTTGCCATTTTAGAGCTCGGAGGAGGTTGCGTAGTGCCAGAGGAGTGTAGATGCACTTCCAAGCCTACGCATGGAGTTGTCGTCCTACGCGTGGAGCCACTGTTCGTCGAGGAGCTCACGCGCTCTATGCGCGAAGCTATTGTCTGCTCTAAGGAGGGAGGTGTGTGGGTTCAGACCACACTGTGTTTGAAGATCGTGCGGTTCACGCACATGAGGTGACTTCCCAATTGCTTGAACAGGGGTCCGTCGACACCATTTTTGGGTTGATTCTCCATCTAGAGTGTGATCAGGGGGTCAGATCTTCAACAATGTTCATCTAGGTTTGCATTGTGGTTTTTTTTTTCTCCATTGGGAGGATGATACAGATGCATGTCTTGAGCTTGTGAAGATTTGGTCAAAACTCTGTAATTGCATTTGAGATTAGTGCTGATTGGATTGTGTTTGCTTATCTTCGATTTTAGTCTATTACTCAACAAGTGGCGCCCACTACGGGGCCATACCTAATTTCTGTTACAGTTTGAAAACAAAGATGGGAAGCTAACATTAGGTAGTGGGTGGATGATAATGTGTTAGTATCATATTTGTGATGAAACAAAATGCAAGTATCCTTTGGCGCAAGTTAAAAGAGCTATATGCTCAAAAGGAAGGTACAAATAAAATGTTTCTCATCAAACAGTTGATGCATTTGAGATACAAGGATGACACATGTGTGGCAAATCATGTGAACACATTTCAAGGAATCATCAATCATTTGTCATCAATGGGTATTATTTTTGATGATGAAGTGAGAGCATTATTGCTTTTAGGTTCTTTACCTGATTCTTGAGAGACCTTGAAAATTACAGTGTGTAATTCTACTCCAAATGGAAATGTCACTTGGGATTATGTAAAACCAAAATGATGAATGAAGAGTCTAGGAGGATTGTAGATGGTTCCTCCTCACATTTTGATGTGCTACTTGCAAAATCACAGGGGAGAAATAAGAGTAGAGGTCTGAAACGTTCAAAAAAAGGTAGAAGCAAGTCTAAGAGTAGGTTTACAGATATTGAGTGCCATTATTGCCATGAAAAATGTCACATCTGCAAATTTTGTCGTAAGCAAAAAAAAGAAAACAAGAAGAAAAGAAGTCTTTATAACAAGGTAATGACAATGATAGTGAAGACATTGCTTATGGTCATAGATGAAGTCATCAGTTTACTTGGTGGAGATGAGACAGCTTGGGTGCTTGACAATGGTGCTACTATTAATGCCACATCTCGTAGGGATCTTTTCACATCCTATGTTGCAGGTGACTTTGGGATAGTGAAAATGGGAAGCAACGACAATGTCAAGATTGTTGGAAAGGGGGATGTACATTTGACAACCATAGGTGGCACGAAATTGATACTCAGATTTGTCAAACACGTTGAGTCCTTAAGACTCAACATTATTTCAGTTGGATGTCTTGATGAGGAGGGTTACACTGGTAGCTTTGGAAATGGAAAATACAAGCTTACTAAAGAAAACATGATTGTAGCAAAAGGTGAAAAGGTATATCGTCTTTATTATGTTCATGCTAAACTTTCTAGTGCTTTTGTGAATGCCTTAGAAAGTGAAGATCAGGTTGTGTTTTGGCACAAGAGACTTGGCCACATGAGTGAGAAGGGAATGTCAATACTTTTGAAGGAAAAGCTTTTGCCAAAGTTGAAGGATGTGCACTTGGAGCATTGAGCACACTATTTGGCAGGGAAGCAACATAGAGTCGCCTTCAAGAGTCAGACTTCATCAAAGAAATCAAAATTCTTAGAGCTGATCCATTCTAATGTATGGGCCAATGAAGGTAATGATACATGGTGGAGCGAGATACTTTGTCACATTTATTGATGACTCCTCTAGGAAGATTTGGGCTTATCTCTTGAAGTCCAAGGACAAAGTCCTTGAGACATTCAAGAATTTTCCAGTATTAGTAGAAAGACAAATAGGTAGAAAATTGAAATGCATCCAAAGTGACAATAGAGGAGAGTATTGTGGGCCCTTTGAAGCCTATTGTAGAGAACAAGGGATAAAGCATCAAAAGACTCCTCCGAAGGCATCACAGTTGAATGGAGTTGTTGAAAGATTCAATCAAATGATAGTGAAGAAAATTAGATGCTTACTCTCACAAGCAAAATTACCCAGATCCTTTTGGGGTGAGGCTCTAATGACTACTATTTATCTTATTAATCTTTCACCAAGTCACTTTTTGTAGGGGGATGTACCAAATAAGGTTTGGTATGGTAAAGAGGCTTCCTATGAACACTTGAAGTGTTCGGATGTAAGGCCTTTGTTCATGTTCCTCAAGATGAAAGAACAAAGCTTAATGGAAAGACACGACAATGTATTTTCCTTGGTTATGGTTAGGATGATTTTGGCTACAAGTTGTATGATTCGATAGTCAAAAAGATAGTCAAGAGTGATGATGTGGTGTTTGTTGAAAATCAAACAATAGAGGACATCGACAAAGTGTAGGGTGAAGCAACTCAACAAAATGAAGATTTGATTGATGTAAACCCCATTCTAGTTTCAACTCAATAGGATGTTGTAGTTGATGAAGACAATATAGATACAGGTGAGGAGGAAGCTCCCCAAGTACAAAATGAAGATGATCATGATTAGGAAGAACCACCTGTGTTAGAAGATCCATCAAAAAATTTACTCAGAAGATCAACTAGAGAAAGAATCCCTTCTACTAGATATCCATCAGATGAGTTTGTGGTGTTACTATCTGATGGGGCAAAGTCAGAGTGCTATGTAGATGCAGTGGTAGGGAAGAATACAAAGGAGTGGATGGATGCCATGCAAGATGAGATGAGTTCCTTGCATGAGAGTTAGACATATGAGCTGGTGAAGCTACTTGTTGGTAAGAAAGCACTCAAGAACAAATGAGTTTACAAAACTAAAGAAAAGGAGAACAATCCACATCTAACCTACAAAGACAAACTATTGTAAAGGGCTTTACTCAAAGAAGAGGTATTGATTTTGATGAAATCTTCTCACCTGTTGTGAAGATGACTTCTATTAGGACTATCCTTGCCTTGGCAGCTAGTAGAGATTTGGAGATTGAGCAAATGGATGTGAAGACCACCTTCCTTCATGGGGACTTGGAGGAAGAAATCTACATGGAGCAACTAGAGGGGTTTGTTGAGAAAGGTAAAGAAAACTTAGTATGCAATTTGAAGAAAAGTCTCTATGGCTTAAAATAAGTCCCTAGACAATGATATTTGAAATTTGACTCTGTAATGGGGGAGCATGGGTACAAGAAGTGTAGCACTAACCATTGTATTTTTGTTAAATCTTTTTCTCTTGAAGATTTTATTATATTGTTGCTTTATGTAGATGACATTTTGATTGCAGGTAAGAACAAGTCAAAGATTGCAGACTTGAAGAATATCTTGCATGGGTCCTTTGCAATGAAGGACATGGGACCAGCAAAGAAAATTTTTGGAATTGAAATCAGTAGAGATAGAAATTCTAGGAAATTGTTCTTGTCACAGGAGAAGTACATTGAGAAAGTACTTTGGAGATTTGGTATGAATGATGCTGAACCGATGAGTTCCCCTCTAGCTGCTCAATTTAAATTGAACAAGAAGTAATCACCTTCTATAGATGAGAAGAAAAGAGAAAATGAGAAAATTTCTTATGCCTCAGCTGTAAGGAGTTTGATGTATGCCATGATTTGCACCAGGCTAGATATTGTCTATGTTGTTAGTACTATGAGCAGGTTCTTGGCAAATCAAGAAGAACATCATTGAGAGGTAGTTTGTTGGATCTTGAGGTACCTACGTGGCACTTCAAGTTTGAAGATTTGTTTTGGTAGTGGAGAATCAACTCTTGTTGGTTTTACAGATTCAGATATGGCAGGGAAAGTTGACAGCTCAAAGTCTACTTCTAGATATTTGTTTACTTATGTAGGGGGAGCTATTTCCTGGCAGTCAAGGATTTAGAAGTGCATTACCTTGTCTACTATAGAGGCAGAGTTTATAACAGCAACTAAAGCTTGCAAGGAGTTGTTGTGGTTGAAGAGGTTACTTCTAGAGATTGGTTTGTTGTAGGATGAGTTTGTATTGTTTGGCAACAGTCAAAGTGCAATTCATTTGAGCAAAAACCTATCATTTCACTCTAGGTCAAAGCACATACGAGTTAGATATCATTGGATACAGGATGTGATTAACTCCAAAGAGATTGTGTTTAAGAAAATTCATAGAAATGATAATGGAGCAGATATGTTTACTAAGGTGGTAACCAAAGACAAGTTGAGCATTTGTGCTTAGATCATTGGTCTTGAAGATTAGTGTGATAGATGGTTGGAGGGGGAGAAAAAGAAAGAATAAGTTTGGGCCCAATAAGAGTATAGATGGGAGGATGGCCCAACAATCTCCCCCTCCAACCATCTATCACACTAATCTTCAAGACTAGTGATCTGAGCACAAATGCTCAACTTGTCTCTAGTTACCACTTTGATAAGCATATCTACTCCATTATCATTTGTATGAACTTTCTTGAACACAATCTCTTTGGAATTAATCACATCCCATATCCAATGATATCTGACTTGAATGTGCTTTGACCTAAAGTGAAATGATAGGTTTTTTGTCCCTTGATTATGAACAAATTCTTTTCGGCCAACTTCAACAATGCTGACAAGGCTTGTGACTTGTTAGTGAATACACCCCAAGAATTCTACAGGTTGGTGCCTCGTAACAACCTCTTTGAATTTGAACCTCAATTGATCGTGCATTTCCTTGGAGGTTTAAAACCCCCCATCTAGGAGCGTGCCTCACTACAACAGGTGTTTACCCTAATGGACGTCGTCAACCTCGCCAAGCACATTGAGCGCCAATTGAATTGACGACCAACACCACCACAATCCATAGTGACAACTCTTGTTCCATCGCCCAACTGTATGTTGCCTCCAATACCGACAAGCACTCATGGTGCCAAGGAGCTCAACACACCACTTTCTACCACCAATCCCTATGCTAAACCTCTACCAACACGGTGCTACTGTTGTCAACATGTTGGGCATCGATCCAACAACTGCCCAGTCTATGGCGACGTGAGAGTGGCTCATTAACTATTGGATCTGGAATCACCCACATCTGATGAAGATGAACAACTCGATGCTGAGGTGGAACACATGAAATTTCCAGATGAGGGCGACCATCTATCATGTGTCCTTCATCGAGTTCTGCTTTCACCTAAGGAATCAAATAACCAACAACGTCGTAACATATTCCAAACAAGATGTACCATGAAAGGGAAAGTTTGCGACATGATTATCGATGGAGGTAGTTCTAACAACTTGATCTCCCGCAAAGGAGTTCAAAAACTCAACCTCTCCATTTTGAAACGAGGACACTCTTATGAAATCAGTTGGATCAAACAAGGCAACACCATTTCAATCTCAAAAGTCTGTATGGTACCTCTTTTCATTGGAGACTAGTATGTTGATGAGGTGACCTGTGATGTTATCGATATGGATACCTATCATATTATATTGGGGCGTCCATGGTAATATGATGTGGATACCTTACATGAGGGGTGTTGGAACCAATACACCATCACTTCTAGCTCATGGTGTATACGCCTAATGCCCATGGCTCTCGCCGGCTCCACCTACAATACTTCCCTGCTCTTGGTTGACCATCCCACCTTTTTGTATAATTTGAAGTAAGGTGGGGTAGCATATGCCCTCGTCATAGTTGAATCTATGTCCACAGTCGGCAACGTAGATGTTGCCCTAGATCTCCAAGCCCTACTGCGGAAGTTTGAGGAAATACTATCGCCAGTTACACCACACACCTTACCACCTATGAGGACCATCCAACATCACATTGATCTCACGCTGGGAGCTGCAGTGCCTAATTTGCCACATTATAGGATGATGTCAAAGGAAGCTGAGATCCTCCAATCCCAAGTCAAAGACCTCTTGCAACGTGGTTTAATATGTCATAGCACGAGTTCGTGCACTGTCCCTGCCCTCCTAGTACCCAAAAAGAATGGGCAATGGCGTATGTGCATGGATAGCAAGGCCATCAATCAAATCACGGTAAAATACCGCTTTCCCATTCCCCGATTAGATGATTTATTGGACGCACTTGCAGGATCACAATATTTCTCCAAGATTGATCTTCATAGTGAATACCATCAATTCTGTGTATGACTAGGCAATGAATGGAAGACAACGTTTAAAACACAGGAGGGCTTCTATGATTGGCTTGCCATGCCATTCGAATTGTCTAACGTGCCAAGCACTTTCATGTGATTTATGTCATAGATCCTCAAGCCCTATCTCGGCAAGACAGTTGTCGTTTATTTCAATGACATACTAGTTTTCAATCGCGGCAGGATGACTCACATTCATCACCTCCACGAGATTCTCACCATCTTGTGTGACAACTACTTGCTGATCAACTTTGATAAAAGTACCTTCTTCGTCACTAGTGTAGTCTTCCTCGACTTTATCATCTCGGCGAATGGACTTCGAATAAATGATCGCAAGATTCAAGCACTAAAATCCTAGCCAGTTCCATCTTCCTTAACAAAGTTGCGAAGTTTTTTAGGCTTGGCCTCATTCTATCACTGTTTTATCCATCGTTTTAGTAGTGTTGCAACACCCTTGATGAATTGTTTGAAGCACAAATCCTTACAGTGGTCGTCCGCTGCTAATAAGGCCTTCATTCATCACAAAGACCTATTGTGCTCTCCTCCAGTTCTAGCTCTTCCTAATTTCTCCAAACTTTTTGAAGTTGATTGTGATGCTTCGTACACCAGCGTAGATCCTGTGCTCTTTCAAGAATCTCATCCAATTGCCTTTTTCGGTGAAAAGCTGGGAGATTCACGCCAACAATGGACAACTTATGAAATAGAATTATACGTCGTGGTACGTGCCTTTAAGATTTGAACCTTATCTCCTTCACAAAGAATTTGCCTTGCATACAGGCCATTCGGCATTGCGTCAAGTCCATCAAGCCACCCACATGAATCGCACGCATGCTAGATGGATTGAATTCCTCCAACTATTCATGTTCATCATGCTTCTTTATGATAGGTTCCTATTCTAAGACTCGCGCCTTTGTATTCCACAAGGCTCTCTTCGTGAACACTTCATCTAGGAGTTGCACGATGGAGGGCTAGGTGGCCACTTTGGGTGTGATAAAACAATAGCTACTGTTGAGGCGTGCTATTACTAGCCCAAGTTGTAGTGAGATTTGACAAGGTTTGTGCGACGTTTGTGCTGCCAAATAGCGAAGGGTTCATCCCAAAATACAGGACTATATACATCCCTCCTTGTTCCTGAAAGACTGTGAACTAATGTATCCATGGATTTTGTGTTGGGGCTGCCACACACACACAATGGATTGGACTCTATCTTTGTTATAGTTGATTACTTCTCAAAGATGGCCCATTTTATGCCTTGCAAAAAGAATGCTGACGCCAATAGGATCGTTGACCTCTTCTTCCGAGAGATTATCCACCTCCACAGTCTCCCCCTCTCCATCACTTCTGATAGGGATCCTAAATTCCTATCCCATTTTTGGATGATGTTATGGTCGAAACTGGGAACATCCTTGAACTTCAACTTAATAAGCCACCCGCAAACTAATGGACAAACTAAAGTTGTTAATCGCTCATTGGGGAATATACTTTGTACCATTGTGAGTGAACACCCCAAACAATGGGATCTGACCCTTGCTTAAGTGGAATTTTCTTATAATTGTAGTCCTAATCGCTCTACTAGTATGGCCCCATTTGTGATCCCTTATGGTTAGTTACCCAAGCATGTCGTCAACTTGACATCCATCTCTGTGGCACCTGCTAATGTTTTACACTTTTTGGAGGAGCTCTACGACATTCACCAAATGGTTCGATCAAACTTGGAAGCGTCCAATGTTAAATACAAGGCCCACGTAGACTAGCACCGCCATGAGCACATCTTTAAAGTCAACAACCTGGTGATGTCCTATTTTCATAAGGATCGATTTCTAGCAGGCGCTTATCATAAACTATGAAATCGCAAAATTGGTCCATGTTAGGTTCTCCACTGCATTAACAACAATGCTTATGTCTTGGATCTTCCGACCGATCTACATCCATATCATCCACCTGATGGTTTCAAATACTCGAGGATGAGCATTGCTAAGGAGGGGGCGACTGATGTAGTTGACATGGCACCATCAGAGACATACGACGGTAGTGGCATGGGAAGAGTAACAGAAGATGAAGGGAATGGTGTCAGCAATAATAACAAGGCAAGAGAAGAGGATCGAAGCGTCATGACAACCATCATTAAGAATAGTTAATTTTCCTTTATGGGTTGGTAGTTATTTGCCATTATCGTTTTGTGGTAGAGAAGAATGGTTAAACTCAATTTAGATGTAATGTTGTCATTTTGGACGAGAGTTCATTCGAAGGAATTCCTTGTTAAAGTTAACTATTCAGTATCGTGACATAGTTACATTATTAGTTGTATTTTCTTCGTGACATAGTTACATTATTAGTTGTATTTTCTTCGTGACATAGTTACATTATTAGTTGTATTTTCTTCGTGACCTAGTCATGCTATAAGTTTGTCTTCTAAAGTTTAAAATTATTTGTAAGTCAATTTTTTTCTTAGGTGTTATTAAAAATGTGATTTTCCAATGATATATGAGCAATAAAAATGATGTGTAGGTAATTTAATAGTTTACCTAGTTTTCGTGAATATGGAAGACTCCTTTCCTGATCATGTAATGAAAGACCAACTATGCTGATCTACCTTGATTAGATAATGATCATTATGAGTGATTGACAAATGTAAACATTTTAATAGGGATAATGTTGAAATATGGATATCCAATTAAAAATTAATCACTAATAATTGAATTTTTTTTCTATATTAACTTATTAGTTATTTTTTAACTAGTTTATGTGAGACTACTTTTTCAACATTTTTCATTACCAGTGATCTTCTTTAGGTCCTACAAGCATTCTTTTTTTCGAATAAATGTGTAAGTCTATTAGGATTTTATATTAAAATATAAAAGTTTAACTTAAAATCAATTGATAATAAATAAATAAATAACTTTCTTATTTCAACTCATTCTTTCTCTTTTAAATAGCCTATATGAGACTATATTTTTCCCGACAGAGTAATTTCTGGATAAGGCTCTAAAGAGGTGTTCGTTTACAATCTTTCCAGCTCTACACAATATCGAAAGTTGCGTATGTGATTTTTTGCAAGAGACGCAAGTGTGCCGTATAATAATAGGAGTGGATTTAAAACTTTATACATTGTAAATGAGAGAAGAATTTAGATTCAGCGAGGGAGCGATGAAAAAAGAACTTTTCAAGGAAATTGCTACAAGGTGCAACACTCTACGTATGGAAATGAAGCAACACAAGGTGCAAATAAACACACCCTCAAATATGTCGGGACGACACGTTGAACTAGAACAAAAAGCGGCACAGGTACGTTCAATTGGTATTAATTAGTACTTGCAAGTATATTTGCATCGATCATTAACCTTGTTGGGGTTCATTGACTGCTGTTACAACTAAGTCAGCTTTCAAGAAAAATGTTTACTAGTCCTACACCCACCACATGTTCCATCGCCGTCTTTAATCTTTTCCTTGTACCAGCAACGAAAATGATGAAATTTCCAGCTTGAAATCCTTTGATGCCACCTCCAACTTTCGTTATGGTGATCTTTCCTACGTCTTTGAAAAAATGGAATCGAAAAATCCCTGCCAATGTCAAACTGACCTAAGCGTGTTTGTCTCATGGGTTTGACAACCTTTTTTTGTGTACGGTGCTTTGACAAACTTGATGGAGGGCGTATCCATGACCTAGTGGTCTAAAGACTGGGCCACGAAGTAGTTTCGGGCTTATGTCGTGCCCACCCAGTTCAATCCCGAAGTTCGCCTTTTCGGGTATTCGGATCGGGTCAGTCTGTATCCCGTGTTCAAATTTTTGCCATTTAAATCTCGCGGAGCCGCGGAGGGAAACACAATACGCGAGAAGGGAACCTGGACTGAGTAGGAAGGAAGAGGAATGGAGGATTCCGCCGCAATTCTCTGCCAGATCTCGTCCTACAAGGACATGCTCGATCAGGTTCCTTCTCTTCTTCTTCTTCTTCTTCTTTGTCTAGTTTCGATTGCAGCGGATCTAGATTACTTTGTGATCCGTGTATCTGGAACTGTGAGATACATAAAATTTCCTCCGCAATCATGCTTCTGACGCGAGGTTTCATTTTGTAGATTTGGCTTCATTCATTGTGCTTTATCTTTGTACTTGACATTTGATTGTTCCAAAATTCTGGAAGTTCGTCATTTATCTTGGTGCTTTTCATCCTTCTCTGCTTTCCTCTATGGACATTCCTGTTACGAGGTTACTATTATTCAATTGATTCGAGAATAGACACCAGAAAAGGGATTCTGAACTCCTCATCATACAAAAGTGGATGATTATAGAAACACGTTCTTTTTACCACGGAACTATAGCTGATTTAAAGTCAGTTATCAGAGAATGGTAAACTTACCTAATTCCCCAAGAAAACATAAAGTAGCTTAAATGTATTGTCCAATGTAAGGAATGTTTATAAACTGAACCATGTTAAAGCATAAACTAGAAAACTAAAACTGTGAAACTAGCTTTTGTTACAGCAATCAGCTAAGAAGATGTGCAGTTAATCATATATATATTCTTCAATGATTATGCTTTGTTTATTCGACAAAATAAACTATGGAAATTACATACTTTCTTATTTAATATTCAATTAGGTCAACGAAGAAATTGAGGCCAAAATTGAAAAAACAAGGGAAATTGAATCAGAGATGGCTAAGTGTTCTGAAATGGAAAAGGAATGCTTAATGAAAGAATCACAATTAACAAATATGATAGTGCTTGGGGAACTTGAGCTCAAGGGATTAGCCCAGTTCACACGTAAGTGATTATTTCTTTTTTATACTCTTTTTCCCAGATTTACGTTATTGATTTTTAAAATCTTTTTTTGAAAGTTTTGTCAAAATCTTTATGTTTACAATTACTTGGAGTATTGAATGAAACTACTTCTTTCATATTATTGTTATTGCTGTTGTTATTTGAAATGCTTATTTTATCAGGACTTTTTCACAAAAATAATTAATTCTCGGATGATGTTTGTCGCATAGTTTCATCAAGGAAATTGGTGGAGTCGATCCAGACAGAAATGGAAATACTTAAAAAGAAATCAACAAATCTGGAAAAGGAAATTTCTTTGAAAAGGTAAGTACATGGAGATACTCATATTTTTGCCATTATTTGCTGTTTAAATTTTCAGTTCATTTTTTGTTATTCTACAAAGGAACAATTGTGGATTTTGATCTGACAGTACATAGTTGTACGAGGATTGGAGGTTTCAATAGGCACCTCTTCCTAGATATGCTTCCTTAAGTCTTAATGTCATTGCCAATGACAGACACTTACCATCTTCAACAATTATCCTTGCTGCCTCAACTATAACTCCACTAAAATAATACAAGATGAGAACAATGAATTTACAGCCAAAGTTCCTTACACAATCCATCAAATCATATAACCACACCTTTAACACAACATAGTCATCTAAAGTATCTTGGATGACGGATCAAACGAGGATCTTTCATCAAATTTATTCCTATCTGAAGAGTATGGAAAGAAAGAGCAAGCATAGTTTACAAATTCCAAAGTCCCCAACTGAATGCGACCACACTTGTATCAATTATTTTCTATTTTTTATTTATATTTTATAAATGTATTTCTAGGAAATATGGAATTGTGTTAGACTAAATTATCTGAAATCATCATTAAACTTGAACAATTTTTGATAGGTTATAAACTAAATTACCTAAATTAAGGATCCTAAATATTAGTTATTATATTATTTTACACAACATATTAAAAAATTATAATCTTATAGTGATATAAAATAAGAGTGAAATTTTAATCTAAAATACACAGGTATATAGAAGAGATAGAGGCATTTTTATGTATGCCAATATTTAAGACTTAGTATCATTAATTTAGATTAATGTTAGTATCAAAATTTGTTAAGCATTATAAAGTTAATGACTTTTAGGCATCCTAAGCATTATTTACTATTGTTTCTATTTAAGATAAAAGATTAAAAGTGTACCCCACAATTAAAGATTAAACTGAACATCAAGTATAAAATATAAAATAAGAATAAAATATGAATCTAACTGACAACGTATAAAAAAGAAATAAATGCATTTTTAAGGTATGTTAGTATTTAAGACTTACTATTGTTTTACAATATGTGATTAGCGCATGCATGAATGCACTTAATTACATTAAACTTAGATGACATTCAAGTGGCACTGCACCATGTCACACTCTAACAATACCTAGAAACCAAGTGTCTTATTGTGAAGGGGTTAACTTATAAAGGTATAAAACTATTAGTTTTATTTTTATTATTGTCATAGAATCTGAATTCTTATGACCTTTTTGAATCATGAACAATTTGACAAACCAGATCATTGTCTTGTTTCATGGAACAGTGCTTATTTCATCAGTTATATTATTTCCAAGTCATTTATTCATTAATAAATATATAATCTGATGCATGTTCTCTCTCCATTGTAATTCTAATGACTTTTAATAATAATAATAATAATAATAATAATATTGTTGATGACACGTCGTCATCATCTCTTATTCCCCTGTGTTGAAAATTGTCTTTTGCCAAGAATGAGACATTAATCGTACTGCAGGGAAGGATTCATCAACGAATGTAATAATTTTCAGGCAGATATTTTAACAGGAGAAAATGAAGAGATAAATGCTCTGATATCAGAGAGAAAAAATCTTGAGTCTGAGATATTAAATCTGAATATGAAGATCAATGCTCTTAGAACTTCTACTGCTGAGTTCATTGAGGATGTGCTTGGGGAACTTCACAGATCTAATTTAGGTAAATTTTTCTTGCATTTCTATTTAGCATTGAAAGTTTCTTCTACTTACCACTTGGACAGTATTTTCAGTTTCTTCACTTTAGGGAGAGTTTGTGTGGGTAGAATCTGTTGAAATTTATTTTAATTTCTAGATTTAAAGTGTTTCTGCAGTTGAAAATGGATTCCATCTATTTCTAACTAAAATTTCACAAGGAATGAAGGGTCAGAAATTCCGACCCTCAAACACTCAATTTCCTTGGAATCATGCGGCGTCCCCTCCTTCCTCGTGTTGGCGTCCAACACTTAAAGAAACAACTTCCTCACGTCGCCCTCTTCCTTGTGTCGGCAAGTTACTCATGTCACTCTCTGTCGCTTGGGTTCGCTAGATCATTGTCATTGTGGAAGCGGCAACTACAAGCATCTTCGAATCGATTGATAAAATCCATCTACATCCCTACTAGTTTGCTAGCTTGTTTTTAAGATGAACAACCCATATGCTAGCTTTTCTGTTGGAATCATTTTTTGAGTTGACTATTGGCTTCGACAGATTATGTGGAATCCTTTATGTTTGCTTTTGAACTCATCTATGTTTGATCCTTTCCCCATTTAATATTGGGTTGGCATGTTGGCTTAGGCAGAACAGTTTATGAATTTCCAATATTTCAACTAGAAGCATGTACAGTAGTTCACAGAGGTTGCTCTTTCGAGTGGAAGCATGTAAAGAACTATTGTAGATATTTAATGGGTGTTTTTATCAAGTGGAAGCAGGTTACATGTTTCCACTGTTGTAGATGTTTAATGGGTTTTTTTTTTTTAATTTTCTCAAGTTGCATTTCAACCTAGATTTCCTCCATTTTCATGAGTCAATTGCATTTGATTTGCATTGCAAGAGAAGACCTTAGATATATCCTGGTAGTATATTCCATCCTTTGTTTCATAAAAGTGAATATAAAAGAACAATGTTCTGTTGACTCAAAAGAAACCAAAATTTTACAGCCATTTATGTCTTAGCCAGGTCCCGCTGACTTACAAGAAATAAAAACTTTACATCTATCTATGCCTTACCTTTCTTTCAAGTGATTCAGTACTACCATTGAATGATTCAAAGTCAGTTGCTATTACTCATGTTTCTGCAGGTAAGAAATTCTGTTTTAAATATTAAGGCCAGGAATTTGAATACCTATCATGTTGAGTATAGACTAATAGGTCTAAGTTAGATCCAATATTTATCTATCGAGCTCACGTTGTGATGTCAAATCCCTTCAAGTGCCTGGACTAACCAAATACATGTAAGATCGCATAAGACCTATGATACAATACGATGGTATCTAGTTACACTTATAATGAATATCTTTATCAACCTCATATACTCTGTTATTTTGTAACATTGAAGACATTTATTTCATTTACATTTCTCTGTTACGAGTGATGGATTCCTTTAGACAAAATGTGTTCCACGAGATAGAATGGTTAGATGAATATGTAATTTTGTTTTGTTCATTTTCTTTTATATTATTCTACTGCCTGTATATTTTCATGGAAGTTGTAAAAATGCCATCAAATGATTGTACGGATTTTTGCTGGTGCCTTTTGCCATTTCCATGTTTGTCTAATATTCAAGGCTTTTTGTTCCAAATTAAAGTTTTTTAGATAGTATGTGATTTAAGTATATGTTCATTACATTATAAATTAATGTATTAGTTGAAAGGTATGTTGTCCTAATTTTATTTATGTATTGTATATCTTCATACGTAGGATACATAGATACCTCAGGTAGAAATAAAACTGTACAAAGTTATTTCTCTTAGATTGCAAAAGCAAATGAGTTGATATTAGGTATAATTTGTAATGTCATTAGAGAGAAAAATGTTAAAGCATCACATGGTAAAATTAAAACTAAAACTTGACAATATGTGATAAATAAGTACAACAACAAAATAGGATTGAAATTGGAAAAGAAACATGTTAACAGTCACATGAAGACAAAAAAAAACAAGAATTATACAAAAATTATGACTTAAAATAGTTGGGGTTGAAACTATGTTAACAGTCATACAGATTTTTCTTAAAATATGGAATAAATTTATTGAGATTGGTAGATTATATATTTATATGTTAATTTGTTAACTTGTATTGTTATATTTATGATTTTAATTATGTTTTCTTTTTTTGTTTAAAAATACCCAGAATGTAAGTCTTATAGAGGAAAGTGGTGTCCCATAAATAGTTAATTACAACTTATTTTTAAGAATAGTACTGTATCAGGATCATATGGTGTAGAACTTTAATTCGAAAACAATCTGAATTAGAATGATTCTGACCATTTCGACAATATTTCAAAAGTGCTTTCTCAATTATCTTATGATATGGATTCAAAGACATAATAACATTTTCCCTAAGTGCAATAATAAAAAATAGTAAAGAAAGGTAAACGAGTTTGCCCTTATACAGAGTCTCAACAAGTCATATTAGAAATAATGAAAGAAATAGGTATAATACTTGTGAAATTTTTTGATACAAAACAAAGAACTATAGAAAAATTATAAGTCACGAGAAAGATGATACAAGTATAAAAAGAAAATGTTCAAGTACAAAAAAATTGTGAAAATATGTAAGAGAAAAAAAGCTAGAGAAGTTCAAGATAATGAGTACATGACAATTTTATTTGAACTTCCAAAGCTTATTAAGGAAGAGAAGTATTTGGGAGTAGACATATTAAAAAATAAATTAAAGAGATTTAACTTTACGAGAATGCCACATGAAGACTTGAAAGGTTGAAGTACAATATACAAAAAATGATGTAGTATTAATCTCATAGTTTACATTGGACTTGTGTCATGTTATGCATGTCTTTCCATATGTGTTGTATGTGTTGAAGTTGTTATGTGTTGAACTTATTGTTATTATGTAGAAGTTAATAACAATATGTTAATTGAACATTCATGTATTGTGTATGTATTAACATTATAATCATTGTTTTTTATTATCATTTTTGGTGTTATTATCAACACTTGTATAAGCTAACTTCTTATTATTTTCAATAGACGATGAAATCAATAAGTTCATAGTGCTTGTACAAGAGGAGGAAGAATGTGTCAAAAAAGGCATAATGTACTTTTAGGTACATGGTACTTTCTTTGTGGTATTGTAAATTCTGATATATAAGCAGCATCTACTAAAAGATATGATGGAGAATGTCAACAATATATAAGATGATTATTATATCCAAATTTATTAGACCAATTGTATAATCGTAAGAAAACATATTGAATGAGTTAAAATGTATTCATCCAATTTGCTACATTATTAAGAAATAAAGATGTAATAGAAGATAACAAAGACATTTATAAAAGAAAAACCTGTCATATTCTAAGTTACACTTGAATAGAATTAATAATATGAAGTAACAATGGAATATTTTCATCGATTTGTTTATACTATTAATACTTTAATGAAATTTTGAATGTAATTTTAAAATTGACTCATATAATTTTAGCGAAGCTTCATTCAAGTACTCCATCTAAGATTAAAAGTGACCCCAATATTTATCTATGCTTCAAGGTATATTTATCTTGTAAATACTTAATCCTCTATTCCATTACTATGATATAAATTAATATGATAACATATTTGTTTCCATATTTTAAGATTGTATTAGTACTATTAACAATACATATGTCAAAATGACCATTTATGGTGAAGAAAATATAAAGTTTAGGAATAAAAAAGGTAAGTTGTCATAAAATATATTAGTAACTTGTAATTTTGATTAGAATTTATTTATATCTTTAACGAATGGAAAGATTAGCTACTAATGTTTGAGTTCTTTGATGAAATATATTTCCAACAATACTTGTTTAATATTATATACAAAAAAAGTTTTACTTGGTAGATATCAGTTTTTCAAACCAATTAAAATGCATTTGTTCATTTCAAAGAGTTCGATATCACCTTAACAATTATAATATCAATTGACTTCTTATTAATACAATAAAAAAATTTAACTATAGACATTCACAATTAAATATGGTTATTGAGCGATCATTTAAAGTAGTAAAATATCATTTTACAATATTATATAGTTATATGTCATTTTCTTTTAAAGCTTAAGCAAAAATTGTATTAACTTATTTTTTACTTTATATGTGAATATATAGAAATGATTTACAAATTAGAAAGAAGTGAATATGTCAATGAATTTAAAGTGATCAAAAAGGAAAAAAGATCAAAACATCATAAAGTCTATGTGAGATATTTGAAATTTATGATGTCAAATTTATTAGACTTATAATGAAACTTTTTAGCGATTTTAATTTTATTTGTATTTCCAAATAATGATGTATTTGAACATATTGATATTTAAACTTATCATTATCTTTTTCTATGAAAATATTTTCATTACACTTGTATATGATCCAAGTTCCATTATTAATAATGTTTGTGCAATTTAATTAATTTATAAATTAAATATTATTAATCATATATGAATATTCTTAATTATTATAAATCATATATTATTAGTTTACTTATAAAATTTGTATATTAATATTTTAATATACAACTTCATATTATTATTATTTTACTTAACTATTTCAATATACTTTATATGAATTCCATCACTTTTCAAAACATGCATAAATACGTAGAATTTATTTTTGATGAATTCTATCATTTTCCTATTTAATATATAGATACACAAATTTCTCATTTTTGTAGATTCTAATGATTTATATTCTAAGAAATTCAATTTCAATATATTTGTTTTTGACAGATTCTGTACATCACTCCCTATAACTATTTATATTTACATTAGAACTCTTGATGGAGTTTTTGTTTAAAGAATCGATTGATTTACGATTGTTGTTGCAATAGCAGACACCTGAAAACCCACAATTTTGATTTAAACGTAATATAAACTTAAAAAATCCTTAGAATTGTCTACTATCCGCATATTTGTATGCCCAGATTTAAATCTGAAATTATTTGGGCGACTGCAGTTTGACAATGCCTTACAAATAAACAATTGACATGTGGAAGAAAAATTAACATAAAAAGTTGAAATATGAGGAGATGAAAACGATGCTTATGTTTATCAAAACCTTGTTAAAATAATTCCTACATAATTATCTGGGTAAACAAACAGGCTTTTTGTTCGTCCTTGTTGTAGGAAGCCATATATACAAATACAAAATTCTGGATCTCTTGCTATAAAAGTAGTCCTAACCAAAACCAATACCCTTAATCAAATTTATACCCTCACCAGTCAACCATTAAGTGATTAATCTGCCTCTGTTCACTTTTTCTTGATATTCTAACTTTTAATTCTAAATGTACTTTTGTCTAATGATCTAGAGTATACAGTTTTACAAGTGCAGATAGAATGCTGCAATTCTGAAAACATGGAACTACTCAAGGACATTGAAGAACTGAAGCTTTTGTTACATTCTTTGGGCTGCCCACGAACACAATAGCAGGTAAAGAAATCGATAATCCTTTCTTTCTGCTTGTTAATAATAATGCTGTTCTCTTTGCCCTATTAAACTTTGTAGTATGATTGGAAATAAATGAAAATATGAAAAGCAATTAAAAGATAGACTGGTTAAAATTTTGAAAGATTCTTTGATTTTGAAATTTTCATCAAAATTTTTCTATAATAAATTTTTCGAGAATCATATCTGCAAACCTTTGATTTTATCAAAATCTAAAAGTTCACGTACTACATCATCCCAAGACATTCACAGAAACTTCTACCCAATAGTAATTTTAAATGAAAAAAATAATTTACAATGAGAAAATTCTTCTTACTGGAAAAAGACCTTGATATTTTATATTAATAGATCTTTACCCCAGTTAGACGGAGGCCAAGCCCAGGGCCGAGGTTCAACTAGCAGTAGACGGGCGCCTAGGTTAAAACCCATTAGATACGTCATTGACCCAGTGCAAAGACGGCTACCATCTATACACATCTTTCATTTTATAGCATGCAACACGTTCGTAGTCTCCTCATATTAACCTCATTAGTTTCGGGATCATTCCAACAAACTCTAACCTCAATAGATTTGCTAATATTTGCCATTGTTATTAATTATTAAAATCATTATAATGATAGCAATAAAAACATATATTATAATAAAAACATCCTCGGTAACAATTATATTAATCTTAATGTTTACTATTATAAGAATATTAATATTGATATTATTATCATGATAATAAGAATTATTACAGTTAATAATATCAACAGTATTATATTTCATATTAAAATATTAACTATACTAAAATTAATAGCTTTAATAATAATTTTTGTCACCAAAAATAATATAAATATTAATTATTATTGTCAAATAATTCTAAGAACTATTAGATATTATTAACTAATATTTATAAATTAATGGTAATTATAAATAAATATAAAATTACTAATACTAATGGTAAAAATATAATTTCTAAATAACAACATAAATAATAATAATAATAATATAAAATTATAGTAATTACTAATAATAAATAATTAACATATATTATCAATGATACATCCTACGTATGATACTTAAAAATCATTCAACAGAGAGTTTTTCAAAAGGTAGGAAGTATCTAGGATTGTACCTGTGACCACCTTAGAAGCTCTATATCTCTTACATAACCACTAATTCTCATTAAACTTGATTTTGGGAAAACATTTGATAATATCAATTGGAAATTTCATATGGAGGATCTCAAGGCATGGGATTGGGTCAAAAATGGTAGTGATGAATAAAATTCTGAATTTTCTGTCAAATTCTCCATCTTGCTTAGTGGCTCTTCCAAAGGTTACCCCTCTTTTGCTCTAACGATTCGAGACTTATCATGTAAATGGAAATCTTGAAAAGGCAATATCTATTCATTGGTGGTAGGGTCATTATCATTGACTCTGTTATCCTTCGTACCAACATATTATTTATTTATATTGCATTGACTTACGTTAGGTGAAAAAGTAATCTATAAAATTAGAAGACTTTTTTGGGTTACACTAAGTTCAAAACTTCCTGGCATCATCTAATCAAATGAAACCTTTTTTGTGGACCAAACAATAATGGGACTTAGCATATTTAACACATATGGAGCAAAATAATAGCATCTAAATATTTTCACTGAAATGGCTTGAGAAATCCTCTTATCTCCAGCCTCGTTAAAGTTTAGAAAATCTTTGAAGTTTTTGATTGGTTGTTTTTGCATTGTGTCGACTACTTAGGTTGTTCTGGACTTCATCTTTCGGGTTTATGATCTGAAGTCTGAAGACACACAAAAGAGTCATTATTTTTATTCCTTTTTCTCCAAGTGAGATTATTTCAAACTCGTGCGTGGGTCATGCCTCCCGTACATAAACTGGAGGTTTTATTCAACAGCCCTGTTCACGACCATTCGTCTCACTGTGAAGCCCTTCCACCCTCAGACCTCGATCGTGGTGAGAGCACCGCAACCTCCTCTCTGCCGTACTTCATCGTCCTCGCCTCCCCTTTTGAGATCTGGAATGCGTTCGCAAGCACATCCTCCGGCATGCCTCGGATCACCGACGTCTTCCCGGCTAAGGGGCTAGTGATGGCGTACTCGTCGGTCTTGAAGGAGATCCACTCGAAGCCCTCGTCCTCGGCCTTCTTCACGACCGCAAAGTTCATCGGCACCACCACCATCTCGCCCTCCTCTAGGCGACCGTTGAACACGGCCTTGCCGGTGTTGTCCACTATCTGCACCCTAGCGCTACCGCGGATGGCGTAGACGATACTGTGGGAGTTGGCGTTCCAATGCGGCGCTAGGATTGCGTTCTACGACAAGCGTGAAATCAATCGATTTAGAAAACAAAACCGAATGGGGTTCATTAATTAAGCCGGTATTTGTAGTAAGTTAAAATGTTAATCGATCAATTACCCGGCGGAGATGACCCCTCTCGGCACTGAGCTTGAGGAAGTTGAGAATGGACATCTTCTGACTGTTGAGAGTTGTGAGGTGCCCGCCTTCTTGGCTGAAGACGTCGGCACGCCTTGGGTCGTCGATGTTCTGATGGAACCTGACATTGCAAATGAGCTCCTCCACGCCATTCTCGCCATCACTCGAGCTCCCTCTCCTCCTCTCTCCCTCGCGCTCTCTCTCCTCCTCCCTCCTCTCCTGCTCTCCCCTTCTCGGCCTCGCTACGCGGAGTCCGTTCTCCACCTCAACGATGAACCCATTCCTCTCGTCCGGATTTTGCAGCTTCCGAGCCGTCTCCTCGTCTATGCCGAATGATTCCGATAGGATTCTGGCATCGAAGCCGCGGAAGATGTTCCTCGACTGCCTCTCCCGGAGACGTGTCGACTGTCCCTCCTCACGCCGGCGCCTCGTTTGGCTCTCCAGAGGTTCGCTCCCGGCGAGTAAGAACCGCTGTAACATATATGTATATATATGGGGAGATCCCATTCAACTATATATATCTTGAGATCTAAAACCATAATTAATCGCAATGATAGAATATTTTGCCTGGCTAGAATTTATCGTGGACTAGAAATTAAAATTAATTCGTCAATACGTACCCTCGGGTTGCGGTCGAGCTGGTTAGCGAAGTTGCTGGTATCGAGGACTTCGACGAGGACCAATGGCCTTTCCCCGTTGTTGTAGGCCCACGTCGCGACTCCTGCCGGCAAAGCGATGATGTCTCCTTGGCGTAGGGTGTGGACCTTCTGGTGTTCGTCTCCCTGCCGGTCCTCCTCGCTGGAGCGTCCGCGTCGTCTTTCCGATTCCTTCCCACCAATGCGTCGGCTGCTCTGTCTTGACTGGGATATATCGAAGGACTGGAAGCTCTCAGGGCAGCCCGGAAGGACGGCTGCGCCATATCCCTCTCCTATTCTTCCATCCATCGTGCCAACCCAACCGTATACAGTTAATTATCTAGAATTCTAAATAATAAATTTAATTACATCATGACCAGTACTGTTATCATACCTTGTACGACATAGACTAGACTCGGAGCGTTGGAATAGATGGGAAGGAGGAGGCCTCTAGGCTGAATGGTGTGGCGCGAGGCGGCCACTCCGGCGCATTCGAACTGCTCGTCCTTGTCATCCCACAACTCGGAGTAGCCGGCCTGGGACTCCAACCGTTTGGTCGGTTGAAGGGCGTCCATCCTCCGGATCTGGCATTCCCCGCGGTCTCGAGAACGGCGGTGCTGCTCGGAGACACGGTGGTAGGCAAGGGAAAGGGGGAATAGGAGAGCAAAGCAGGCAGCTAGGGAAAGGAAAGCTCTGTTGGCCATGGCTCCGACGTCTTCAAACCTTTGGCGTCCAACTAGCCCTGAGGTGGTGTGATGGCGATCGACAAGGCCGTGCACGTATTTATAAGCTTAATTGGATGGTGGTGGTTTTGTACATGTTTGGATCCACGGCCAGATGGTGTTCCACATGGTGGGCTTGGCTGTTACAAGCTTATCGCCGTCGACTACACATGGCGACGTGCATGGAAGGAGAGAAGGCGACGGGGCGGGCCGACCTCGGTGGAAGCTGCTGCCATGGCCAGGCACTCGCTGTCTGTAATCGACAAACCTCATCTCGTGTTAATGGTTCGGAACGGAAACATTGTTCCGGTCTGACATAATTTAAATTTTTTAACTATATTCAATACAATAGTTGATAACATTGATTATTTATAAATGGTTAAACTACAAACGGAACCGAATTGATTTTTAGCGGTTCAGTTCTATTTCAAAACTATCCAAACAGATTTATATGATTCGGTTTGCAGTACAACCAGATATGGGTTGCGTAATTAGTTAAAGTAAGGTTTTTTTTTACGATAAGAGGGAAAAAGATTAAATTAAAAAAACTTCTAGTAGAAATAGGATCTAGTACAAATTTTGATCGTGAGTGTTGTAACACTTTTTGGAGGAAAATGACAACTACTATAATATTAAAGAAAAAAATAATAAAATATGAAAAACTCACTCTTTTAATATTACAAGATTGGATACTTATTAAATGAGGTTTAATTATTAAAACAGAATATTGATGTGGATTTTTTGTTACGATGTTTTATCACAACACTCAAATTAGATCAGAAATCCATTGATTTAGATACATCTATGTTAAGGTGGAGCCTCAACTAAAATACATCCAAAAGGGCACAAAATATAAATTGTCTCGAGTACAACGGCAATCATCCACCAACATAATAGAACAAAATGCTATCAGCATCTACCAATATAACTATTGCATCCTCTTGTTCACGCCCAACCTAGAGGCTACCCGGTAGCCTAAAAATAAGGGAACCACAGATATGAGTTAAAGTTCAATAAGTTAATTGATCATGAGTTTAAAATAATAATAAATATAACATTGCATATAATAGGAAAACTATCTAGTCTATAATCAATGTAATATGACAATAAATACAATAACAACGCAATGATCATGAGTTATGCAATATGAAACAACAAAGTCATCACTATTTTATACATCCAACTATGACTGCATTTCACCTCTTACGACAAATCCAAAAGTCATGTCACATTGTAATCAGGACATGTAGATACCTAAATCTTGAAATGTGGCTAAGCACATCTTATTTTAATTTTGTAGCTAATATTATAGTATTATGCTTGTATGGTCGGATATACAGTCAATCAATCATTAATCATGTATAAAATATTAATATAGTTACAAATTATAACTATCATGTATAACATATAACATGTCATTTCTTGTTAACGTGTTGACACATGTATAAATAAATAAGCCTTCCATACTCAATATCAAATATATATGTAATGCATACAAGGGTGGATAACTCAAATGTCACATCTACGATGAAAATGCATAATCAAAATGAATATACAATAGTCTATATTAATATACATTATCCAACATATAACTGTACCTGTCGTAAATATGCAATAAGTTGATGTTCGTACAACAATAAACACAATTATGCATAAGTCGACCTACAAATGATGCATAAACCATAATAGTCTGCAAATAATCCCTGTAAATACTATTTCTGGACTAAACGGCAGTATAATTTATCTTAAGGGTGTAAATGCAAAAGTCCTGACTCTATTTTGCCTTTTCTCTTCCCCTTCTTTTCTCTTCCTCTATTGACGACCGAAGAGAACCCAACCCACGCACAACTGGACGACGGGACAACAGCCCGCCGCAAGCCGCACATCACAACCGGAACACGCGTAGACGACCGGAGCTCGGTCCTCCACACTCGAGGGTGGACGTAGACCACCGGAACTACACTTGCACGGGAGCTGGGAGTCAACGCCGGACCAAGCAGCACTCGTGCACACAAGACCAGTGGGTTGACTCACGTTGCGCGACTTTCGAAATCGACGTCAGCATCTCCAATCACCTAGCACAGATGACGAACGGGCGTGGAATCCCTCAAGCGAGAAGACAGAAGCGTGGAGAGGGTTTGGTGCAGAATTAGGGAGGGAGAAGAATAAACCCCATCTCATAAACACACAAAAATAAAAGAAAAAATTATTATAATACCCCTGACTCTTATAGATAGTCCAATGACGAGCCACAAGTAGAAATAAATTTAACGTAAGTTGAAGTGCTTTTTTTATTTAAAATTTTCATTTTAATTTGAAGTATTTTTTAAGATATTATAATATATTCAAAAAATAAGATTATGCGCAAATAGGCTTAAACTAAAGTATTTTTAACATTTTTAGTTTCTAAACTGATGTTTAATTAGAAATAAGCTTATGCACAACAATTATTTAAAATTGTATTCTATTTCTTTGCAATATTGGTTGAAATAATCAATGCCAAATGTTCTTAGTCATTCGCGTAACAGGTAACAGCTGTTAGTGTAATTTTATCTTTTTATTAACCTTAAGGGTAGGTGGCATTTGGAAAAACTCTTCCACGTCAACTTACTAATTAAGTGGTGCATTTATGGAAAAAACACAAATGTTATGCAAAAATACTCCACGTACAATTCATTTCACTTATATATTATTCAACGAACTTCGTACTTTCAAACTATTTAATTTTCACTTGTTACCGCTTAAATCTGTGTCTTAATTTCTACCGGTAAGATTGGTTGATCCATCCAAATAACTCACTGGATCAATCTCTATTAATCCGACACAGGAATCCATAATTTCCACATGGAATGAATCATAAGCTACTGGAAGGGGAGAAAATCCTACGCAATCTCTAATTAAACCCGTAATCTTCCTCTGCTACATCTTGATCCCTTTCCGCATCGTGCTGTTGTATGATCAATACCGACGCCGTTGCTGAGAAGTCGGACGCCGAGAGGATGTCACCAACAGGCCCGAGCTCCGGGCACTCGGCCCAGTCGCCCATGCCCGCCGTCAACACCGGGTTGCGACTCCCACCTCTTCCGACGATGAAAAGACTGTACTGGCTCTCCAAGGTCCTCAGCACCACCACGGCGTCCGCTCCGCTGCCAATGTACTTCTCAAGGTACCCCACCCTCCCGCCGGCTATATGGTTCTCGAAGAATTTTGCAAATGACTCGTCGTCGAGGTGCATCTCCTTCTCCTCGAGCGTTTTCTCGATCACGAGGCCTCTCGTCCTGGCGAGCTTCGTCTCGGCGCCGGCCTCAGGGAGGAATCGGACGGCGGTGAGAACGAACTTGGGGTGCAGGGCTATGCGCCCCGCGAGCGCGAGCGCCTCACGATCGTCACAGCCGCCGATGAATATGACGGCGACCCTCGACGGGCTCGCGTTGTCGGCGCATCTACCGAGACCACGGTCGACGAGTATGCCGACGGAGCACGGAGCGTAGTGCAATACCTGTACGGCATGTAATCACCGACACGCGATCATCTCATTTAAATACCACGTTTAATGGTAAAGGTATTCGTTCATTAATGTTCTAGTGACGGACCTTTCTGTTGACGTGTCGAAGTCCAGGATGTGAGATTTCGATCCCATCGCCGGCCCTTTGGGTCCTGTGGAAGGGCATCACGATGAGCACCGACGCCGTCTCCTGGGCCGCACGACAGAGATCTTCGTGCATGGCGAAGAATGCCGAGACGGCCAACAGTCGCACCACCGTTATCCCTTCCCCACCCTCCTGCACGTACTTCTCGAACGCCAGGCTCGTCTCCTCGCGGATCCTGGCAACGGCTTCGTCGGCCATCGACTTTTGGTTGGGATTGGTTTCTTGGCCTGGGATCAGTGCGGCTGCGGCACTGTCGGTCATGTCGACCAAGTCCATGGCGTAGACGGTGAGAGGCACCGTGCTTTGGCCCCGCGTCGCTTCGACGATCCCCATCACCGTGGGAACATTTTGTGGACCGAGAATGCCGATGACAATCTGGACTTCGGCGGACTTGCCAAGACCTTGCAGCGTCATCTGTGGCCGTTCAAGTGCGCGGCGCGCTCGCTTCACGATCACCCGCACGACCAATGGAACGAACACCACCGTGCATATGATGTCGAACAGCAAAACGACGAACGTGTTTTCGTTGATGAAGCCATTCTACCAACATATATACAAACTCAGACTGTCACGATCGATTTAGCAAATAATCAAGGAACCGGTAGAGAAGTAATTGATTAGGATCACCTGGAGGGCCAAGTAAGAGCAGAGGATGTGGAAGTAGCCCTTAACGTTGAGAAGCAGGCCGATTGCTATGGACTCTGTGAATTGGAATCCATAGCACATGGAGGCGACGAAGGTGCCTGACACTTTTCCAAGCATGGCGATGATACCGACCACTATCAGTTTCACCGTGGAGAGAAGGAATCCGAAGCTCCGGCCTTGCTTGTCCTTGCCTTTGACCCAGGCACTGAGATTTGCCACCGTGCCGATAGAGCAAAGGTAGAACGGTAACCCGAATGTCGTCATTATGAAGTTGATCTTGCTGATCAGCATGCTCGACAAACGTCCTTCTTTGGGGAAGGCAAGGCCCACAAGAAAGGAGTTGAAGGAAAGGTCGAAGTTGACGACGCCTGCGAACTGGGTCAGGGCCACCACGACGGCCAAGGAGAGGGCAAGGTCGAAGCCTTTCATCGGCTTCCCTTCGGGGTTCCTGTCGTTGATCCACTCGGCGAAACGTGGAACGACGACGATTATAAACAGGGTTTGCGCGAAGATCACGAACAACGCCCAACACGCTCCAATGAGTCCTTTCAACAAGTTGTTGCTGTGACCTCCGATGTCGATGTAAGGGGACTTCATGATGGCGAAGCCAACGGAGACCACCAAGGTAATGACCATGTCGTTGACGATGGCCGCGCGGACGACGAGTCGGCCGATGCGGGACTTGCCGATCTTGAGATCGGTGGTGAGACGGGTGAGAATGGGGGAAGCGGTGTTGGAGAAGACGAGAGCGAGAGCGGTGACGAAGCGGGCGTCGCGGACGGTGGTGAAGTTGAGGTTGCGACTGACCATGAGGGGGAAGAAGGCGAAAGTGAAGACGAAGGTGGAGAAGATGCCGGTGTAGGCGGTGATGGCCTCCCAACCGGGTTGCCGGAGAAGCACCGCGCGCAGATCCATCTCCAGCCCAACCACGAACATGTAGCACATCATGGAGAATTGACCCACGACGTTCAGGACGCGCCCCACATGTCGCTCCAGGGCCTTGTCGATCCAATTCACGTTGCCCACAATCATTCCCACCTGCATTTTTGCTCAACAATTGCTTAATCAGCATACATCTACAGACAACGTACTGTTGATGTGGAATTAATTAATTAATGAGACGGACGATGAATTCGGAGACGATGCGCGGCTGGCCGTAGCGACGGAGGAACTCGTGCAGGAACTTGGTGGCGAGGTGGATGCAGAGGAGGTCGAGGAAGAAGACGGAGTAGGTGACCGTGAGGCTAGAGTTCTTGGCGCCGCAGCCGGAGCCCCAGATACGGATGTCGTCGGTGACATTCGCCACGAACTCCATCGCGGGATCACGGCGGGCTGATTCTTCTTCGATCCTGCGCCTAAAATCTCGATTCCATCGTGCATGCGGCCGGCATCAACATGTTCGTAGAATCGCGCGAGAGAGAGACGAGTAATGCTTAACGTTGGTGCGAACAAGGGAAACGACGTCGATGGAATTAATTTTTACGGCAGACCGGCTTTTACGTGGAGAATTTTGTGGCAAGGAATTAATTTGCTACCATCTACCCTTCTTGGGGCATATGTACACATATCATATCGTATTTATACAGGATTCATTGTCATCTAATCTCATGGACTATATCTATTTAATTTAACCCAATCTAGTCTTTTCGCAAATCTAATCTCAAATACAATAAAGGTTTTGCCATTTATTTATTTTCTTTGGTAATTCTTTAAAATAAAAAATTCATTATTTTCAAATTTGATGCATAGTCAATCACTCAATTTGACTCTATGTGCCTCTTTCACCTGACAGGAATCAGTGACCGCTAATCTTGGAAGCCTAGGCGTGTTGTTTTCTCATGAATTTTTACCTAAATATGTCCACGATCATTGACCATGAAAATTAGGAAATTTCTTTTTTGGAAAAGGTGAATATATTACTTGTGATCCCAGTCAAGCAAATTTTATAATTATTACAAGCAAAAAAACATAAAATTATCACCTCATTCTCCGAAAAGAAGGAACGCACAACATCATTGCCATCGACTTCTAAAGAGCCATTTATTTAAAAAACCTTTTAATTCTTTACTAATCGGAATTTTATGACTACGAGATTTGTACCTCTGAAATAATGTTTAAGTGCCTCTTAAATAGGACTACGAGATTTTGATGAAGAAAGAAATTCTATTCAAATAATGTTGGCAAGCAATTTTACAGTCCTAAAGAGTGCCTCTACAGTTCGCACGCTACAATGTTTGAGTTACGACCCAACTCACGTGAAATTTGACTAGTACAGAGACCGAGTTCCCGGCCACGGCAGCGTCTTTCAACGAGGTCGGGCCGCCCCGTCGCCTACGCTCCTTCCATGCACATCGCCATGTGTCGTCGACGACCCTAAGCTTGCGACGGGCAATCCCACCATGTGGAACACCCTCAGAACCACCTGGCTGTGGATCCAGACATTTACAAAACCACCACCATCCAATTAAGCTTATAAATACGTTCACGGCCGTGTCGATCACCATCACACCACCTCAGGGCTCGTTGGACGCCAAAGGATTGAAGACGTCAGAGCCATGGCCAACAGAGCTTTCCTTTCCCTAGCTGCCTGCTTTGCTCTCCTATTCCCCCTTTCCCTTGCCTACCACCGTGTCTCCGAGCAGCACCGCCGTTCTCCAGACAGCGGGGAATGCCAGATCCGGAGGATGGACACCCTTCGACCGACCAAACGGCTGGAGTCCCAGGCCGGATACTCCGAGTTGTGGGATGAGAAGGACGAGCAGTTCGAATGCGCCGGAGTGGCCGCCTCGCGCCACACCATTCAGCCTAGAGGCCTCCTCCTTCCCATCTATTCCAACGCTCCGAGTCTAATCTATGTCGTTCAAGGTATGAGGAACAGTACTGGTCATGATGCAATTAAATTTATTATTTAGAATTCTAGATAATTAACTGTATACGGTTGGGTTGGCACGATGGATGGAATAGGAGAGGGATATGGCGCAGCCGTCCTTCCGGGCTGCCCTGAGAGCTTCCAGTCCTTCGATATATCCCAGTCAAGACAGAGCAGCCGACGCATTGGTGGGAAGGAATCGGAAAGACGACGCGGACGCTCCAGCGAGGAGGGCCGGCAGGGAGACGAACACCAGAAGGTCCACACCCTACGCCAAGGAGACATCATCGCTTTGCCGGCAGGAGTCGCGACGTGGGCCTACAACAACGGGGAAAGACCATTGGTCCTCGTCGAAGTCCTCGATACCAGCAACTTCGCTAACCAGCTCGACCGCAACCCGAGGGTACGTTTTGACGAATTAATTTTAATTTCTAGTCCACGATAAATTCTAGCCAGGCAAAATATTCTATCATTGCGATTAATTATGGTTTTAGATCTCAAGATATATGTAGTTGAATGGATCTCCCCATATATATACATACATGTTGCAGTGGTTCTTACTCGCCGGGAGCGAACCGCTGGAGAGCCAAACGAGGCGCCGGCGTGAGGAGGGACAGTCGACACGTCTCCGGGAGAGGCAGTCGAGGAACATCTTCCGCGGCTTCGATGCCAGAATCCTATCGGAATCATTCGGCATAGACGAGGAGACGGCTCGGAAGCTACAAAATCCGAACGAGAGGAATGGGTTCATCGTTGAGGTGGAGAACGGACTCCGCGTAGCGAGGCCGAGAAGGGGAGAGCAGGAGAGGAGGGAGGAGGAGGAGAGAGAGCGCGAGGGAGAGAGGAGGAGAGGGAGCTCGAGTGATGGCGAGAATGGCGTGGAGGAGCGCATTTGCAATGTCAGGCTCCATCAGAACATCGACGACCCAAGGCGTGCCGACGTCTTCAGCCAAGAAGGCGGGCACCTCACAACTCTCAACAGTCAGAAGATGTCCATTCTCAACTACCTCAAGCTCAGTGCCGAGAGAGGTCATCTCCGCCGGGTAATTGTTCGATTAACATTTTAACTTACTACAAATACCGGTTTAATTAATGAACTCCATTCGGTTTTGTTTTCTAAATTGATTGATTTCACGCTTGTTGTAGAACGCAATCCTAGCGCCGCATTGGAACGCCAACTCCCACAGTATCGTCTACGCCATCCGCGGTAGCGCTAGGGTGCAGATCGTGGACAACACCGGCAAGGCCGTGTTCGACGGTAGCCTAGAGGAGGGCGAGATGGTGGTGGTGCCGATGAACTTTGCGGTCGTGAAGAAGGCCAAGGACGAGGGCTTCGAGTGGATCTCCTTCAAGACCGACGAGTACGCCATCACTAGCCCCTTGGCCGGGAAGACGTCAGTGATCCGAGGCATGCCGGAGGATGTGCTTGCGAACGCATTCCAAATCTCTAGAGAGGAGGCGAGGACGATGAAGTACGGCAGAGAGGAGGTTGCGGTGCTCTCACCACGATCGAGGTCTGAGGGTGGAAGGGCTCCGAAGTGAGACGAAAGGTCGAGAACGGGGCTGTAGAATAAAACCTCCTGTTGGTGTTATGTACGGGAGGCATGACGCAAGCATGAGTTTGTAATAATCTCACTTGGGAAAAAAGGAATAAAAATAATGACTCATTTGTGTGTCTTCAGATCGTAAGCCCGAAAGATGAAATCCAGAAGAAAGAACCAAAAATATTTCATAAAAAATACGAGAACTTCTTTAAAAAGATTAATGAACTCAATCACAAAAGTGCTAATTACCAAAAGGAAACGGTAATTCCTTCGTCACGAAAATAAAACTTTGCGTTAATGGGCAAGAATCAATCAATCAAAGTAACGATGCAGGTGATATAATCAAATAGGGTTTCGGCAATCACCACCTTGATTGTGAGCTCTTCCATGTTCGGACGGCAACGTAAGAGAAGACACGCCGAGTGTTATCCGGAGGGAAACGTTTGAGTCGGCCCGTGATCTTCGTTACCAGGCCGAGTTATGGGACTTCGGACCCAACCCACTTAACTCTTAGGCCTTTAATAAGTAAATTTACATAGGAGGCAACACTAATGCCTCAGGATCCAGCCCTTTTTAATCGAGCTCCTGGGCTGTGTGATCGTGGCAGGTCCAGTGGATACGCGAAAAGGAATGCCGAACCCTTTTATGAAAGTTTATGTTTGTATGGAGTTTTTTTTTATTTTTTATTTTAAATCTCTCTCTTTCTCTCAACTGAGGTTCTTGTATCATTATGATTAGGTAGATCACATTTGCAAAGTTGTAGCGTACAACTTTTTGAAATGCCGGAGATGTGACTGGAAGGAATCAAGGAAGGGACTGGAACACAAGTGAGCCCAATGGTGCAGTGGTTGTGTACTTGTGGTCCTCAAATCATTACCTAAACCTTGAACACCAAACCCATTTCCCAAAACCACGACCCCAGTTTAGGCACGGTGTTAATCCTTCTTTTTTTTAAAATTTTTTTGGGAAAAAGGCGCCATGCCAAGTTCGTCGTTGGACCAGTCATCAAAAGCTGGGTGTGGTCTCTGTTCCAGGATCTTTGTTCTGTATTGGAAGTTGAACGGGAAGGAGACCACCGATACCATGCGCGTATTTATGGACGGGTGGTTGAGATTTTAGATGGTAACACTTTACTCTTGGCACCTTGCAAAAGGAAAAAATAGAGTCTACACTTGACAATTTACAGACCCCTTACACTTGTATTAAATTTAAGAACATTATTTTATACAATATAAGAAAACTTTAAAGATACAAGAAATTTTCGGTGCACTCGTCCTTGTGTGTATTTCATGACTGAAAACAAAATTCAGATGTGAAAAAAGAACAATCTCATGCCACCGGTTCATTTCTTTCGGTCGGTCTTCTGTCCACGATCCAACTCCCATCTCATGCCCTTTTGTCCCCTCCTTGTCTCGCTCGTCATAGATATGAATCCATCTTCTCGTGACAAATAATATGTAATGTAATTAATTTTCTGTATTAAAAAAATCGCATTTAAATCTAAATAAAAACATTATCTCCGTAGAAAAACAAACAAACATCATCAGAGGCAAAGATCACGGTCAGCACCAAATGAACCCATCCATCCACCTACTGAGGTGACACGTACGACTTGAAAGGCGTCCGCTCTTCCCTGAGATTGTAGGGGAAACACGTCATAATTTGTCCTTTAAAGTTTATTAATATAATTAATAATATTCTTGTCTAAAATTATATTTAATATCTTGATTATTATTTATAATAAAATAAATGATAATTATATTTTTATTCTTATTTTGACCCATTCAACTCGACGTGAGTGATTTGATTTGACCAAAGAGTAGGTAAGCGGGCAAAGAGTAGGTGGTGGTACCATTTCTTTTGGCGTATCGTTCGGCAGTTTATAGATGATTGATTGAAAACATCCGCTTGTCTATATTTACCAAAACTAAAGCTGAATGATATTATTAACAAATTAAATGACTGATTAACACTCTGAGCAGCTCAAAAAAATAGAAAAACATCTTTAAAATTAAATGCTCGGTATGGACCCAAGAGTCCGTAACCCACGGGTATGAATAAAATAAATAACAGGGATCGAGCGAAGGTTGACGTGATGGACCGTGCAGAAAAGGTTTGACGTGATAGGATGTGGTAAATTAAGTAATATGAAAAATATTGAAAAATGACTTTGTAAAGTTGTCTCTATTGCAAAAAAAAAAGAACTTTCTGAAGTTATCTACTTATGATTTGATGTGCGACACATTTGTAAGTTACACGTCGTATCTTGTCTTGTACACATTATATCATGCTTTTATCATATAAATAAGTTTTAGTATTGCCAAATATTCCTTTCAATACATACAGGCAGCTATTGTTGTTTTGGTACTTCGAACTAAATGTGAAAAATAAATATTTATTTAATTTGTAATTTTTCTATTCTTTAATATTTAAATTTTAAAAAGAATTACGATATCGTTGTCTTCGATCTAAAGCATAATTTTACCGTGTAAGGTCAATCACATCTATCTTTCTATTTCTACTTATGATTAAATTTTTAATTTAAATATTTTTTTATAATAAAATCATTAAAGACGCTACCAACTCTTATTTGATTTCTGATAAAATCATCTTTTATCTTATTCTTTATAGCATTATCATCCATATACTTAAGCATATACATTTTAGCAACATTAACTTTATATATTTGATCTTAATTTACAGTCTAATAATTTATAAAGTATAACTAAGTAAATAGTATTTTTATTGAATTTTATTTTTAATATTAAAAATATTTGCTAATCAAATAACATTTGGAAAGCGTTTTTCCACTTCATCCATCATATTTTAATCTTATAAAGTAATTTCTGTTTTACTTTCGTCAACTAAACTATCGTTAAAAATAGCATATATAAGAGTATTTATCCTTAAATTTTCTTTTCACCGTTTAGATTGTACTATGTAAATCTTGGGTCTTATGGCACAAATACTAGTAAATTATGGTGTGTGGTTAAATTTTCTCCTAAAATAACCTTATAATTTTTACATATTCTTTGATCTATTTTTCTAATAAATAAAAAATCTATTTCAATATCATTTGAATCACTTGTAAATGTAATTCAATGCTCTTCACTTTTTCTAAAATAACCATTAACTATTAAAGTGTTACAAGCTGTGCTAAAATCTAAACTTGAATTTCCCTCTTCATTAAAATTTTTATAACCAAATCCTCTACTATTTCTTTTACATCCTATGTTTTGCTCTCTTACATAACCACTTGAATCTCTTCTAACGAAGATTTTTATACTAATTGGTAAACCATGAACTAAATTATCTAAATATTTCCAAAATTGAGTCTAATAGTTTCTCTTAAATATATTTGTGAAGTATATGTGCTAATTAAATTGACTATCTCATTTTTCTGTCACAAGCTTAATCACTATAATTCTATCATTATTCCTTGCTATCTTAATAATTTATTCTTCTTCTTCTTTTTTATCAACTATTATTCTAATTTCGTTCCCTCACTTATATTTTCCTATATACTACAATTTAAAAGCACCATCCTCGATTATCTTGGATTTATACCACCTATTTGTTTCCTTGTAAGGATAATATGTTCATTTTTTCTTTTCTCCTTAAATCCACCAATGTCATGTTCTTGTTAGTTAAAGTTTCTATATTCTAAGTTACTAGCTTAATCTTGAAGTTTTAGATTAACTCCTTTTCTCACGTCCATCTATTAAGGTATGAGAATCATTTTTTATTTCCGTCTACATTTCAAACGTCAATGTAAAACTCCCAGTTTAATAAGTTAGGGTGTGTAATCTGTTCCTCTCTCTTTTTTCATTGAACCCAAACACTAACGTAATGCAATACAAAGAGGATTATATATACCTTGATGGATTATCATCTTTAATATTCATATTCATGCATGAGGGGTATAAGTTTTTACGACTAAGTGTCTACCTAACTCTTAACAGTACTCCTTTATCTAAACTTGAGGTTGATTGTAAAAGAATGAAATCTCAAAGAGGGAAAGAGTTATTAAAATTGGAATAGACTCGAAATGCTCCACCATTTCCCTCTGTGATCTCAAAATGATGTCATGCAGCGAAAGATGATGATGCCCGGCCTCTATCTGTAATGATGGTAAAGTTACAAGAGGAGGAGGAGCGTGTTTCGATCATCTAGCATGCATGGATGATAACATGTCTAGGTTAGGCAGGGTCAACCTAACAGACCAATGATATACTTTTTTTTTCATTGCTTTAAAGGAGAACCAATTATATGTGCATCTGTTGGGACAAGATGTAAACCAACCTTTGCGTATGCCTCGTCTTCCTTGAAAGGACCACCTTGACATGGAGAAAAAATGTTTTCGATGAACAGTTGAATAATAATAATAATAATATTATTATTATTACATTTTGAATCAAAGTAATTTAATTTCCTCTTCAAATATTTTTTGAAGTAAGAAAAAATTATCTACACCATCCTGGCTCCATGGGTCACTTGGGGAGAAAATTAAGTAGAAACCTATAATTAATCTTTTGTGTTAATCAACCCATGTCAAATGGTGGTCTAGAGTCCAAACAGGTACTACTGTCCAACCATATATGAAAGGATGCTAAAGGATGTATATTTCAATGAATGAACAAATTAATATTTCTTCTTGATTTTGATTATTTTATTTTATGCATAACTTTAGTTTCATCTTTGAATTTAAGGGGATATCTAGAGTGCACCTCTCAATCAGGTTCTTCTTTTTTTTACTTTTCTATTTTTAATTTTAAAATATCTTTTGTTAGGATTACTCCCATGTATTGTAATTCTAATTTTTAAATATTAATTTGGGCTCTTCCATTTTCTGTTTTTAAAAAATACAACCATAAAAATACCTTTCCCAACAATGAACGCCCTCACAGTCCACAGAATTCAACTAATTCGATTTGTTTAGAGCTCTGGTTGACCTTAACTTCTACTAATTTTATGGTTGATATGAAAGTTTGAAGGTATCATACAAGGATGTTGAAAATGAAACATAACTTAAAATTAATTGATTGTGATTTGTGAGCGGAGGAATTCATAATTAATATCGGCTATTTCAACATTTTCTTCAATTTTGATGTTCTCACTGACACTCAAAACTCTTGGAAGTTACAAGGATCGCTACTTCTAACGTCGACTAATTTGTTAAACACATATATATTAAACAACAAAAAATATGAAATAAATAGATGTTGCAGTTTTTTTAACAAAATGTTGGATGGTCGTTAAGTTAACAACTACCGACATATGTTTCTCAAATTTTATTCAGTTTACAATAATTTTTTTTACAACAACTACGAATTTATTTCTATAAAATTGACAACTCGATCATACGAATCTAACCACAGCTTTCAGCATCAATGGTCTAGATTCACTGGACAGTTCACGAAATGTCGTAACTAATCAAAAATACATACATTATATTTTTTTTAAATCGTCTAAGCAATTAAAACACACGGCAGGGAGAGGACAAGGATCTTTTCTTAGACTTTTTTTGTTGTTTTTGTTTTTGTTTTTTTGCAAGTTCTTTTCCTGACCTACTTAACTAAAAGAGAAAATAAATAGTGACCCAAGCAACAACTTGATTGAACACGTCAAACGAAGTGGTTGCGTTTGGTGCGTTCAATGAAACTTTGCAAATTAATCTACCGATCATGATGTGGAAGTATGCACTCTTGACTACTTTCTTTGCCCTTCCTCTTTCTCCTCGATTCATTAGTTCAGGGTTGTATGTAAATGATATATGTTTATATCCCTTTATTTGTTACTCATTAATTTCGTTACATTTTATGTAAGGAATAATTCAAATTTTCGTTCTACTTTGTATTTATTCTCTTAAATGCCAACCAACTTATGGATTATACCACCTATTTTATTCTTTAGACTTGATACATAGAATATGGTAAATATATATTGTTTCCACAAGGCTATTGTGAAGTTTAGAAAATGCGAAAAAGGCACCCTTATATGCCTAGGAGAAAGACTTGTATATGAAAATAGCAAATATACATAATGTTTTGTTATTGAAAATAGGTTTTGCTTTCCACATGCATATGATTCAGACCATGCAAAATCAATATTATCAAATTTATAGATCGTGACGGATTAAGATTCATAAAATGATGTGCGATGTGTTTAGGAAATGTTATTAGCATTAATTGTTGGATTCCAAAATCTATATATTCCATAATCTCGTATGCTCCAAAAAGTGAATTATGAAATTTTAAGAATAACAACAAGAGCTAGGAATCAACTTCAGTCATGGATAGAATCTATTATACATGTCAAGGTAGTTTATTTAATTTAGATTCCATATATTCACAAGGCCTACAGTCTTACGCTTAAGAATTCCATAATCTAATCCAAATGAACAAACCATCAGGGTGACTTGACCACTATAATATTATGGGTCGATAGAGTCTGAAATTAAAAGATGTTATATATGCAAAATCAACGACCATAACGAACCCGATCAAATGAGGTGACGGAGGAGCAGCTAGCGAGATCGGAAGAAGAAAATTGAAGTGGCAGAAATGCATGTTTGCTGTAAAAGAGAAGGACATTAAAGAAAGAGCAAAAAAAATCAAAGCAGAACGACGGTCGATACAACAATAGATAGAGTTAATTTCAAGATCGTCGGATTCGATAATCAAAGTATGATAATGAAACATTGAAAAGGTCGAAAAAGAAATCGACATGGCAGAGATACTTGGGCCGGACAGGATTAATTCTCGCAAAAACAGAAAAATTCTAGCCAGGAAAAATGAACAGAAACAAGTATAAGATCAACAAGATGATTACCATGACTTGAGATAAGTTTGACGTGTTTTTTGTTTTCTTTTGCAAGATATGACCATGACCGGTACTGTCGAAGTAGTTATTATTCGGAGAAGAAGCCCGCGCTGTAATAATTCTTCCACTTAATTTAATTAATCACTATCTTCCTTTTCTCTGAAATTGGTGTGGTTGAGTCGCGTGTGACTTTTATTCCACCCAAATTGTTGCTATTTCCGCCCAGTATTAATCATTACATCTTTCACTTCAAGTTAATTTAATTGTTTATGTCCCCTTTCTTCTGGAACGTTAATTAAGATCGTGGGTTGGAACCGGCAAGAAGGTGCTCCTTCGATTCCTTGACCATCGGTCCATTTGATAAATAATAATTTATATTAGTTTAGATTATTGAAAATTTCATCGGCTACGTTTTGACCTACGTTTCAAATACGATTTTAAGAAAGAAATTAATTTTTTTTACATCAATTTAAATGTAATAAAAAATATGAAACTTTAGATATTATATACATACAAAATCTATTTAAAAGCCTTCTCGATTTTGTCTTGATTTTACCATTAGTCATGTATTAAGAAAAAAACTTAGTAATATATATTGGCAGACCTTTTAACTTTTTCTCGATTCTAAAATTTTAGAAAAATGAATTATAAAATAATGTTTAAAATTTGTAAAATTTTTCTTAAAATCTGTCATCATATGAGAGACATTTTAAAATGATTTAATCTAAATTACAATTGCACAAAATCTAAAAGACCTAAAATCGATTTCAAAATGCAGCCTAAGGCTATAACTACATTCAACAAATTTTTAATAAAAAAAAGTTATAAATTTTTTTAGGGAAATGTTGCATGAATAGGAACAATTTTACAATATTTTCTCCAACTTTGAAATTTTTTTTTACATGTATTTTCAGCATTAGCCGTAGAAATGAGAATGCATCGGTAAAAGTTGAAGCTATGTATAATGGTTGAATCGGCCAATGACTAATATTATTATAAAAAAAATGCAAGATAAATTGATACAATGCCAACCACCCACTGTGGAATGGATGGTTGAGATTTGCTGGAAGATTACGGTCACCGACCAACCCTCATGCGGTCCACGAAAATGTCCTTGTAGTGCCACCTTTACTATTAATATTTTATTTTAAAAATTTAAGATATGTAATTAATTGATATATGTCACGATATATTATATATCAAATCTTTATATTAATTTCAGTTATATCCACCATTATATTTCTCTTAAAAATCAATAGTTAAAATTTAACAGAAAAAACATTGAATTTTAAGTCTTTTACATCAACGGTCAATATTTATTTAATTTAAGTAAAAATTCTGCCACATATCTATAGTCACCAAAATATAAAGTCTATAATTAAGATTGCATTCATCCTTCTATGTATTTATATATTTATAAGAGAAAAATTAAAGTATTATTAAGAAAATTACCGTTTAAAAAAATAATTAATTAGACATTAGAAGGAAGACAAAAGTCTTCGTCTTCCATCCCCTTTCACATTCTCTTCCTTGTTTGCACCATCACCACCTCTCTCTCTCTCTCTTTCACATTCACAAACACACAGACACACAGTCTTCCTCCCATTCATCAACTCCCTCTACTCCACTCCTCTCCTTCACCATCTCTCTCCCACTCACTTAGCTCACATGTCAGACCACAGGGAGATCTACGGCCATGGTGAGCACCACCAACACAATATCCAGCATGACTATGGCGGAAGTTTCGCCTCTGACAGCAACTACAGCAGTCCAATCCGCTTCTCCGACTACCTGCAGGAGAGCATGGACTACAGAGCCCTGGCCCGGGCTTTCGACATGTCTTGCTCACCATCGTCCAGCAGGGAAGTGAATCGGATCGTGAATCAGGTAGATCCCACTGCAGCAGCTGCTTCCGGCGCGCCGATGACCCCGAATTCTTCGATCTCTTCTGCGTCAACTGAAGCTGCCGGTGATCATGACCTGGACTCCGGTGGCGGCAAGAAAGAGAAAGAACGGCAGGCGCAAGGCCAAGGTGCTGACGGGAGCACCGCAGACAAGTCTAAGTACAAAGCCTTGTATATTAATTTTGTTGGGTTTTCCTGTTCCTTGATTTTTGTGATGGGATTTAATTCCTCGAATTGATCTTACATGATTTCGCCGGCATGAAATGGGATATTGGGATATGGGATTCAGTTTTTTTTTTGGGTTTCATAGACCATGAATGTTCTAAATTTATCAGAAGTACATATATCATCAGGAAACCAAGGAAGACAGGGGAGAAGAGGCAAAAGGAGCCACGCTTTGCTTTCATGACGAAGAGCGACGTCGATCACCTGGAAGACGGATATAGGTGGAGGAAATATGGCCAGAAGGCCGTCAAGAACAGCCCATACCCAAGGTCCTCACCTCACCTCAATCACATCTTCAGTCAGCATCACTCACTTCTGTAACCAACCGTTGGCCTTAATTAATTGGTCTTCATTCTTAGCGTCGATTTTGTTTTTGATGCATGGCAGGAGCTATTACAGGTGCACAACGCCAAGGTGCAGTGTAAAGAAAAGGGTGGAGCGATCATTCGAAGACCCAACCATCGTGGTCACAACCTATGAAGGCCAACACACCCATCCGTGCCCCGGGAACCTTCGCAGCAGCTCGCATGTCCTAGCCGCCAACCCATCGCCGATGACCACCAGCTTTGGGAGAGAACCACCGATGCAACATCGCCAGTTTATGATGCACCCAACTGATCATCTCGACGGGCAAGTCGGCGGCGTCACAAACCTTCTGCCCTTCATCCAGAAGATGTCACCTGTTACTCCCCAGCGATTCCAGGCCCAAGCAGACAATGGCCTGCTTGAAGACATGGTTCCCCCTTTCATCCACAAGCAGCAGCAGTAATCAATTTAACGCATAACATTGTTCCTTATCCTGCGTGTAATTCATTGCTTGCTTCCTTGTATGTAACTATGTCGATCAATGTAGCGTCGATGAACGTACAAATAGAATCAGAAAACACTTTCAGAGTTTTGCGAATACCGATCCCAAGGGGAAACTTGACATTCGCTGGTTAATTATGCATGCGTGGCAAGGTTGCAAAAGCTTCATCTTCTGTTTGCATTCCATCCATATATATCTGGGTCGGATTTAATGTGAAATGTGCCGCAGCATTTACCGCAACCGTAGGCAATAATGATATTCCTGAATTATGTCTTCGCAACTGCGACTTTAGCTCAGAATTCAAATTTCAACCAAGAAAAACATAGCTTAATTTTTCTCTGAAACTATTTAGTTGCTCTTTGGATTCGTTCAGTTTTCTTCCAGTAGTATGTATTAACCCACCTCCACTCACAGGTTGCTTTTGTATTTATGACCTCCCGTCAGCTTAATTTCATTTTTTTATTCAACTTGTGTATTTATTCAAAGATGACCCAAATATGCGGCACTGATTTGTGATGGTTGTTGTTGGTCTTGGACGACACAAAAAGCACAGCGTCAGCCAGCGCCTGTAGATCAATCAATCTTATCGTGTGTGTATATATATATATACATATCAATGTTTACCGCCTACTCTAATTGCGGGCTGATTCCCAGCAACGTGCGTTTGACGCAGAACTTGTTGACCTCTCTCTTCACCAACCTCCCTTCGTTTCAAAGGAAAAAGTAACACCGAGAAAACGGAAGCCAGCTTGCCTCAGTTCTTCTCATGACCACTTATCTGTCTTTTCTTAATCCCCCCCCCCCTTTTTTTTTATGGTTCGTGTCGTTGGAATCGAGAGATGTTCAAGTCCGTTTGTTTGTTTGTTTTTTTTTTCTTTTTTAGTGTCGTTTTTGAAACAGACTTGACATGGTTTACTGGATTAAAGAAAAGAGAAAAAACTCACAAAAAGCTCAAAAAATCATCAACTCGAACGAACGAGCCCCAAGGGTGGTGCTCCTTGTTGAGTTCGAAGTCTCAAAAATAAATCCGGCCTTAAAAAAGAAAGTGAAAAATTTGTAAATATTATTAGTGGCGTCCGAAAGTTCAAAAAAATTTGAAAAAATAAGAGAAACAAAAATTTGTAAAAATTTTAAAAAATTTAAAGATATCAGTACACTTTCAAAAAGTTTAGAAAATATTAAGAAATTTTAAAATTTTGAAAATGTTAGTACATATTCAGAAAATGAAAGAAAGTAAAGTAATATCAATTATAAATAAATATTTTTTATACTTTAAAGAATTTTTCAAGATAATAAAAAAAAACAAATATTATTATTAACAATATTTAATTATTAATCAATTTATAAAAAAATTCACAATATTTTTGAAAATTCAATATTTTATTCAAATCAAATAAATATTACAACATACTAAATCAAATAAAATGTTACAATAATATTCAAATACAAATGAATTTCAAATATTTGTACTTTTTGTCTTTCTCATGTAGCATTCATAATAATTTTTTGCATTGTATTAGTTATTTTTTTCTTATTTCTTGAGACATTCAAATAAATATTCTTTATTTATTTTCCTCCTTCATTTGTACTTAATATCTCATTAGCAATGTCAACTTCTACTAATTTATCTTATAAATTTTTAAGAAAATAAGTTGAATCTATTTGACGAATGAAATTATGAAGTAAGAAACATGTAATAATAATTTTCACCTATGTTTAATATAGAAATGACATGTAATAATGTAAAATTATAAATCAATATTTTATAACCCCAAATGTATGTTCAATCATTATCCTCAATTGTAAATGCCTATAATTAAAATTTTCAACAAAATTCATTAAGTGTCTATTATTGTCATACTCTATTACATGATATCTAATACATCAAAATAGACAAATAAATTTTAGACGATTTGAATTTCCTGCATACCAACTTTTATTAGTATACATATGCTAACAATGTAAGAAATAATAATCTTATATGCATACCAACTTTTATTATCATCTAGTGGAACTTGTAATCTATTTAATCTAGATATTGCATCTTATAATATACAAGCATTGACTATTGATCTTTACTAACCAGTAATAATATAAGTAATTTTCATATTGAAATTACATGCGATCATAATATTTTGAGATAATTCTTTTTTCATATTTCTAAATATTATGGTTTGTTGTCCATAAATAATTGTCTTTATATGTGTCTCATCAATTACTCCAATACAATCCTATATAAATTAAAACATATTAAGTGACCTAAAATGAAATATACAAATTGTATACATATCTACTATGATAATAATATAAATGTACCTTGAAATATGAGAAAAATATTTTCATTATTTTCAATTCGAGTAGAGTGATAATTGAATGTTTTGCTAAGAATGTATTCCAAGTTTCTACCTGTTAGAATAGAACAAAATAGCATTTTCCATAAAGTTGAGTTGTTTTGCATTTCAATGGAATAATATGGGAATTATCAAAAAATGGAAATAATAAGGCTTTCCTAAAAAAGGAAATAATATAGGACAAATGACTCCTTTTAGTTTTTGCTAACTTCCGTAAGTAATGTTGTAAAGGTAGATTAATATAAGGAGTGAACGATAGATTAGTACAAAAATAAGGGTCAGATAATGAAAATGTGGAAGTAGAAATCAGAATACAAGAGCAAGGGTCAGAGAATGTGAGTATAAGAGTGAGAGCCAAAGAATGTAAGTGTAGGAGTGAGAGTCTAAACATAAGAATGAAAGTTAGACCATAAAAGTGGGAGTCGAAGAATGCAAGTACAAGAGTTAGAGAGAGCTAGAAAATGCAAGTGTGAGAGTAAGAGTCGAAGCATGTAAGTGTGGAAGTCAAAATATAGACCTAAGCAAATGACACACCTTCACTTAAGTGTGTGTATGTTTCTAATAATACGAGCAATACAAAGGTGAGCAATGGTACGAGGACAAGTGATAGACATGAAAAGGAAGATGTGATGATGTGCAAACAAAATTTTACACATTTCTTATCTTTGTGATAAGAAAATTTTTTCATCAAAAATTTAAATAATTAAAAGTCTAGAGAATTACTTTCTAACACAAGAAATTTTTTTTTTCTTCCTTAGATTTCTTTTTTCATACTTTCTCCCGTTTTAAGGCCTACATTAACTCCCACTAAATCAATTAATTTTAAATTAAAATTTACTTAATATTAAAATCAATTTCACATAGAAAATATAAAAAATTACGGATAATCATCTGAAAGGTTGGTCGACGTCCACTTCATCTGCTTGGTGACTTGGTCAGAGTATGGACGCATACAGCAGCTACAAATCTTAGCCGTCGATCATGTGATTCGCCGCATCTCTCGGGCCGTGTGTGGTGATGCGAATCGGGGAAGACTGGGGTGACGGGCGATCTGCGATCGCGGTCGGTTCTCGGATATCACGAACCGGCCGTATCCGTTTACCTATTCTCTCTCGTTCGGAAGTATTGCTTGTTCAAGCTTCCTTCTACAATATTTACGTATTTCTTTTACTTGTACGTATATACAGGTTCGTCATCAGGAAATGCTTATTTATTTATGCCTACTTTTAAAGTAAAGGGAATGGTAACGGCATTGAATAAGGAATTTCACCGGCAAGATATAGATATATGTGATTTTGAAATTTGAGAGACATTTATTATTATCTTGTCGAAAATAACAAGAACATTAATTAACACAAATAACAAAAAGAATACCACAAAAACGTACAGCTCATATATTTTCTGGAAATCCATTTATTTAATGGAAAATGCGTGTTTCTAATTTTATATTATCATCATATCATCCAATTTAAATTTTCGTTCCATAACAAGAACATTAACCAAAAGAAATCCTGTCTTCCGAATGTTCCATCAGATAACTTTGGTAGGATACGTTCAGAAATATTACATCTTTTCTGATATATTAAATAGATATTTGTTATATTGAAAACAATAGTACATTCAAAATTAGTTAGAATTGCCGAGACAGCGTCGGCGTTGAATCCACCTCCATTCCTCTTCCACTTTCTGTTGGTCTCCGGCCTATTCGCCGGCGGACTCAATCTTCCCTGCACCAGGAGAAGAAGAGGAGATCCACATGGCTGAGCAAAAAGAAAGGATCGATCCGACGACAAACAGCTGCAATCCTCCTCCTCCCCTCTACGGCACCTTTGCCCCCGCACATAGCCCACCTCCGCCATCCGCCACCGACTACCCACCACCCCCGGTTCCCGCCCAACAAGCACCGCTTACCCAGTACCACGTCGTTCATGGTAATCATTTCAATCCATCCCCAAGTTCTAAATTCTAATCTCCTTCTTCTGTCGATTACTGGGCGAATGTTTCGATTTTCATGGTCCTCCGTTTTTCTTACCCTTCAGTTGGGTATCAATCTCACGCCCACCCGGTGGTGGCCGAAGGTGTCCCCGTGATTCTGAAGAGGGAAAACCCGCTTCCCTGCTGCGGTATCGGCATCGGCTGGGCGCTGTAAGACCTTTTCCTACAACTTTCTCTCGTCTCCCCAATTTTTGCTAAGGCGGTGGTGAAAACCGAAGATTTGCATTGTTTTGTGAGATTTCTTTTTTCCTTTCTTTTCCTCTGCTTGAGAATTATTTGTTTGGGGTTTTCGTAAAATCATCGTACTTCTGGCGGTAGGTCCAGGCTTCTAAGAAGTTTGCTTGATCGAATCAAAGACAATTGGAATTCGAATAAAAGTAGTGAGTTTGGCAGTGGTAATAGCCTTTTGTGCTCTGGGATTCTGTTCCACAAGCCGAATCATTGCAATGTTTTTTCTGATAATTGTGGTGGTTTTTATTTCACTGTGATTCGAATCTTGTTGAGAGTTGCAAATATCGCTATTCTAGTCAACTAAGCTGTGACAGCTGGTTTGTAATCATTGCATAGTCATTCCTCATCTCTTTTGTTGCAATCATTTAAGGTTTTCAATACATGTCTCACTGCAGTGGAGTGCTCATTTAATTTCGGACAAACCCTTCTTTTACTTTTCTTATCACTGATGTTGTTTTTAATCATTAAGAAGATGTAGTTCTTGCGATTTTAATCTTAATGATAAGTAGGAAATCATACGGTTTTGATCAGTTCAACTATTTAGAATTGGTTTATCGCTGTAGTTATGTGTTTGGAACCATTGAGGATGAGGCTTGATTGATCTGATATTTCGTTACCCAATGATACTGTACAACCTAGTTCTTCAACAATTTTGAAGCTTCTGATCTTCTAATTCAATTCAAAGAAGACCTGCTTGATGCCCATAGCAAAGGCAGTTTCTTAAGTACAGTTTTGTCCTAGGTTGCCATAAACACCATCTAGAAGCTGAACTTTTCTATGAAAAAAAGGAAGAGGATGAACTGGAGCATGTACGGTTGGATTTTATACATTACCTATTATGATTCATCATCATATATGTTCTGAATATTGTTTTTTGGTTTGAAGAAATATGTTCTAAATATTGTGCTTTTTGCTTTATCCATAAAGTTGGCAACTTCTGAGAAAATCCAGTGGGCAGTCATTTCAGTTCTATGATTGTGTTTTAGTTGATCCCATGTCATCGATTGATTCTGAAAATAATCTAAATTGTTTATTCTTCTTTTTATTGAAAATTTTCATCACTTTTCACGTGCAGGTTTTTGGCTGGTTTCTTTTTAGCTGCCTTTCCATGGTACATTGGTGCATTTATTCTAGTCTTCGTTGCAGTTGACCATAGAGAAAAGGGAGGATTGGTTGCATGTACAATTGCGGCAAGTATCTTTTGTACTTTTAATATTGATTTGATATGTTTGAATTCTGAAATAAACACTTTTGATGTGATAGATTTTGTAAAAGATCAGTGAGATTTGTATAGTGACTATAAGAGAACTCTCATAATCTCCATAATTGGAATTTCATTCAATTATACAGATTGTTGTACAGATTATGAATATCTATAGAAATTTTAGTTTAATCTACATGGATACAAATTGGATCAAACATGATTTTACATGAAATTCAAAAATACTCAAAATCATCCTAATGTTAGCTACTTTGTACATAATCTCTGAAGGTTATGTATAATCTGAAGGTTAAATATGATAGAATTATTTAATTTTCAATGTTTGAGAAAAACTTATGTCAAATAGTTGATCATCTTGGTAACACTTCATTTAAAATTGGAATTTTCTTAGTTTCTTAATGCTATTTAGTTTTTATTTGTATTCATAATCTCAAAGATAAGGATGGAGTACCTTAGGATCATTCATTAAGTAAAATTTTAGTGATTTATAACCTTTTTGAACATTATCTGAATCGGTCTCTTAAGAAAACAGGTGCTCAAAATTTAAATCATTGTTCGTTGAAATTCCCTAAGTTTTTGAAAAGCTGAACGGTGCCTAGATAAGTTCAAAAAGTTTCATATAAGAAACTATTATGGCTGCTGAAGACAATACAAACACTGATTGAAGCAAAACCTGAGCATCCTTCAACCTAGAGTGGCACTAAGTACAATTGTGTAGGTTCTAGGTAACCTTTGTGGTGCCACATGGTTATAAGTTCATTCTTGCCACACCAGTAAAAGCATATAAGCCTCTACAAAATATAATAGGGACCGTAGAAATAGTTTTGATCCATCATCTCTTGCATACAATGAATGAAACGTTGATTAATAGGAGGTTAGACACAATATTCTAAAGTATCATGTAATCTGTATGCATTGTACGTTGAAATTATAAATATCATCATATAATATGAGATCTAGTTTGGAAGTATCTGGTAACATAGCCTGCATGCTAAACGGCTGGTAATTTGCCTACATTCCATTTTCCTTTCATTACTATCTGTACTTTCGTGAATATATTTACTTTTTCTTAAATTAAATTTGTTTCTTTTTTTTTTTCTACAATTGATGGTTGGCCATTTCTACATTGGTGACTGCAGGCGGCTTTGTCGGCAATTGTTGCTATCCTTGGGATGTCCAATCATAAACCTTTATGATAACACGTAACATGGCATCTGCACATTAATAAATTGATTGAGGTAGAACTATGTTTTTATGCGTTAAAATAATATTTTTGCTTATAATTTCTTATGGCAACTTTTTTGTCTTCTATTTAATTGAACTATGTTCTGTCTAAGTTTGCATCTTTTGTTATCAAATGTGTTTTTTATGGAAAACTATTTCTGGTCATGCGATTTTAATTTATATTTATTATTTATTTTTTAGGGTTTTTGATAGATCAATTGAAGTTTGAGAACAAGTACTTCGTTTAAGGTGGAAGGAAGGAAAATGCTATGAAGCTATGAGTCTATTTGTTTACAAAATTATATTATCTAGAATATTAAAAAAAATCTCTGGAATGAGAATGATATTGAGAAGAATTGTTTGGTTAAAAAAAATAATTATATCACTTGTCTTTTTTTATCAAAAGGACTTTCATCCTATAAAAGTCATTGTCAAGTTATTGTAGTTTTGATGTGAAAATAAGGATTATTGTGGTACGTTTGATGTTAGGAAGAAAATCTCATCAAAGTTGGAATATTTTTTCCATCATCAAAAAAATCCACAACATATTTGGTAAAATGAACTCACCAATTAAATTATTAAAATATTGGCGGATTATAATCCTCTTAACAAATGGACCCTATGTGTGATACCTTTTAATTGTTTACCATTTTTGGGACGTCGTTTTTCATACATTGATTCCAAATTTATAGGGCTTGATATTATTTTTGTTAAGCAGCATCAAATTTTTTTAATGATTGTTATTTATCTACGTTCACTGTTTTAACGACCGCAGTTGTTTTGGAATCTAAGTCGTTACTTAAACAGTTCACATCCACCATCGGACTGATATTTACTGTTGATTCTAGTGTTTGTATCTTTAGACACTGACCTGTATTCCTGCTTTGAAATAAAACGATAAATATATTTGCTGAAAACTGTTTGTCATATCCTTAGTTTATTATTTTTAATAGTCTTTCTCAAAATTTTGCTCAATAGTACTTGGACTAAAAATAAAGTTAAATTGAAGGTCTATTTGATAATCAGCACTGGGGACTATTCTTCTCGTTTACGCATTCAGTCTTTCTTCGATTCATTTTCAAAAAATGGTCTTTCTTTTGATTCAGAGACTCATCTTCCGAAGAAACAACCGGTGTGCACTTCTCCCCTCCAACAGGACTGCCATCCGGCAGGATCTGATTTACTGTTTGGACTGTTTACTTGTATTTGTATGTCATTAAAATATTTGATAATCACTTGTATTTCATTCAAAAATTCATATTAATTTACATGTCATTATAAAAAAATCCATTTCAATATGATATCCCTATCACTATCATCAATACCATGATTGTAGTTAACTTACAAGTCCTAGTATGTAAATTTAGTAAGGCATTTAATGGATGTTTTATTTATTTTTTAATGTAACTTAAATGCAAAGATATTGAAGTCAGACTCATAAAATTTTTTAATAAATACAAATAAAAATATAGTTTCAAATAGTATACAAGTAATTATAAAAATATATTTTTTCATACCATGCAAGTAGAAAGTACTGATTGTTAAAGCTGCTTTGGTCTGTCTCTGCTGTTTATCTATGGTTTTTTTGACCGGTGTAAAATGTTTTTTGATAGATGTGGCAAGACATACATATGTACAGTCCTATTGCAAAATATTTGGAGCTTAAGGAACCGTGGTTGTCAATTAAGGCTATGAAACACCTTGTGTAAGGGTCTCCCTCTTAGGTTGCACGCCTCGGTTGCTTTAATTTTACCAGAGCGTGGTAGTTCCATGAACCAGAACAGTTGTCAACTTCCCTTTTTTATTGCAACAATGAGGAAAATTTGTTATTTTTCGATAAAGATATATATATGATATTTAGAATTTTCAAATTGTGTGCCTTTATCTTACTTTATACTTCTAGATTGTATATTATACAATTTACGCATATATTATTTAAAAATAATTTTATTCAATAAAAATTATTATGAAAACAAAGAAATAGGAGAAAGTTTAGAGTGGTTTATTAGGAAAGACTGCTTTATATACGGAGAATACAAAAAAGTGATAGATACAACTTTAACATTATAGAGCAAAACTTTCTACATAATTTTAATATATTAATATACTCCAATACTTCTTTCGGAGATGCAACGTTTGGTTTGTAATAGATTTAATAACAACTCAACAAATATATATATAATTGAAAACAACGGATAAATATAAAAATCAAGATGCAACAAAAAGAATTGAAGATAAATGAAGAAAAAATATATTTTAAATGGTAGTAAATTAATGATTAGATGATACAATATGAGATTATTCTAACACTTTTCTTGAATCGTGATTTTCCTTTAAGATCAAATGGAAATACAAAGACTTATACTTAGAAGAACATGATAGTTTTTGATACCATACTTAGGAATAGGGGCTTATCAACAAAGATAAGGACCACTGCATATAAAGATTACAAGGTAACGAGAAATACAACTCTACCGTACCCGTTACACACTTTGGATGGAGGTTTACAACATTATATGGTAGGAATTAGATCTGCCTCAGAATTATCTGAGCTCCATGTTGTGGTTGGAGGGTTACCACTCTGAATGGAGCATGAGCGTAAGAGGGTGACAATTCAAAAGAGAAGTGCTGGAGTATCATGGCAATAGCCATCTTGGCTTCTATGTTTGCGAAGCTCAGTCCAAGGCAAATTCTCGGCCCCCATCCGAAAGGCAAGAATGCATTCTGGACTTTAGAGGCGTTTGCCACTCCCTGGGAGAACCTCTCCGGATTGAACTCATCGGCATCCTCACCCCAGTATTCTGGTTCATGATGAACGAGGATCGTGGGCAATAGAAGCTCAACATCAGCAGGGAAGACATCATCACCTAACCTGATTTCCTTGCGAACCCTCCGCAAGAGAAAGGAACCAGGTGGATACAACCTCAAAACTTCGTTCAGAATCATTGTGACCTGCAAGTTCATACTTTCATGTACTTAAAACCAAACTAAATTGATACGATGAAGCTGTCCTAGAAATTTAGCATGGACAAAGAATAAGATTTCAACCCTCACAATTTTGAGGTGGTTGATGGCATCCATGTCAGGTTTTTTCCTTCCACAAATGTGCAGGACTTCTTCCCTACCCTTTTCTTGCCAATCTGGATGCATGGCTAATACGACCATTGTCCATGTGAGCCAGGTCGAGGTCGTCTCCTGACCAGCAAAGTAGAACAACTTGCACTCTTCTATGATATCCTCATCGGTGATCCTGTAATTAGTCTCTTCATTCTTGTTGCCTATGTTTTCAGATGATTGCACTAACAAACCAAGTAAATCATCACTACACGATTCCCCCATTCTTATGGATTGTTCTCGCTTGCGAATAAGTTTTCTCAAAATTGATTTAATTTCCTTGTCAATGTGCATTATCCTCTTGTTCTTCGCAGTTGGCAAGAATCTACCCAAAAATGTCAGTCAATAAATTGCATCCTCATTCCAGAAGAAACAATTCTAAAAAGACTCTAAATTTAGATCAAATCCAAAGCTCATCATTTTTACGCAAGTAAAGAGTACTCAATCTGAACTCACCTTAAACCAGGAAAATACACGCTCCTAGCAGCTTCAGCGACCAAAGCAGCTTGTTCCTTCTGAAGCTCAAAGATTCTCCTGCCTTGCGCGTAGGTGCTTCCGAAAGCAGTTCTAGAGATGACATCTCCCGTAAAGCTCTGAAACTCGAGGCAGACGTCCAGTTCTCTCTTCCCTCCAGCACTGCCGATCAATCTTTCCCACCTCTTGATCAAATCATCGCAGCTGTGAGCAAAGGCTGGCACCATGCCCTGCGATCACAAAGGTCATCAACAACCGGTGGATCGTGATTTGGGTGTGTGGGCAAGCACATGATGAAAACCAACCTTGAGTCTGTGGAAATGGAAGGCGGGAGCAAGCATCTTCCTTCTATCGGCCCATTCTGCTCCCTCGAGCCTTGCAAAACCTTTTAACAGGATTTTCATGAAAGGATTCGGGGGTGGCTTCGTAATGTGTCCGGTCTTATCGGAAAGAACATCCCTTATGATTTCAAGATCTGCTATGATTACCGTCGGAGTCGTGCCTACCCAAAACATGGATTTTTTCCCTGCATTGAAGGAACAAAGAATACAAAGAAGAATCATTCTGGGAAGTGGTCGGTAGTAATCATCCACGCCCTTTAAAGACTCTCGTATAAAGTGATTATTTCTAAGAAATCCATGTTATCAAATCCCTACGAACACAAACTAATCAATAGATTGATAAAATTTTTAATAGATAAATATCTAAGAGTGTAAAAACCCCTTATGTCGTTGATAGATAAAATAATTCAAAATAACATAAAATAATTTAAACTTTTAAGATATAATAAATTACATTGTAGATTAATTAAATACATGATGAAATTAAAAATTTTAAAAAAAAGAGACACGAAACTTCTCCGATGAAATTTTCATGTTGTTCGTGACAATGCAAATCATACCATATTTCTCCATGGTTCTACTAGAGGGAGCCAGAGCCCTGGATGTGATGTTGTGTGTGAGATCCAAAGGTTTTGACCACGACTCCTTCATGGCTTCCACATCCTCTTTGAGATCTCCAAAGAATATCCTGTAGGGGTTGCCTTGAAACCCCAGCCGCCGCAGCTTCTTCTCCAAGCTCTTGGGTTTCCACCACAAGGAGTGGTACACCCTGACTGCGAGGTACAGGAGAGGAAGGGAGACGGAGGCAGATAGAAGGAAGAGAAACCCGACCATGTTCTCCGGTATCCTCCTTCCTTGCTTCTGCTTCCGAGTTCCGACGCGAGGGCCAAAGCAGGGATCCATGGCTTTATAGAACGCAGTAAGAATGCAAGGTTTCGTGCCAAAAAAATTAAAAAGAACCAGAGGGAGTGGAAAAACGAGTAAACGACTAGTCATGATGCGTCGGCAGGAAAGTTTAAGTCATACTTAAACGGAAAGTTGCGTGGCAAGCAAGTAAATGAGTTTTTTTTTTTTTTTTCAAAGTACAGAGGGAAATGAGTGCTCTTCGTCAAAATGTAAGTTAAAAAAAGTCATCTGATGATGCTTTTTTTTTTTGTTTTGTTTCTGATGAAGGTATTATTTAATTTTTTTAATTTAAATTACAAATATCATTCTGTCTATACATGCGAGAAAAATGCATATGCTGACGTACTCATGGGTAGTCATATGTTATGCTGTCTTCTTCCTCCTCCCATCTCTACGCAGGATGGGGGCACAACGCGGAACGACTCGGGCAACCACACGAAGTGCCTCAGAGGGGAGGCACGCGACGAAAGAAGATCACACAAACGATGCAGGCGACGCAACTCTGCGACGGTGCATGCAACCACAAAGGCGGCTGAGGAAAACCATCTTATATATATATATATATATATATATATATATATAATATGTAGCATGAATAGCTACAGGTAACGTAACGTGGGTATATATATATTGTCAATGTCAATGACGACATTTTCTTGTTAATATATATATACATTAACGACCTAAACCATTATTTTAATACGTGAGAAAGTTATAAACATGATACAGCACGTAAAATATGCGAGGATAAGTGTTTATTTGTTTGTGATTGATCATGGGTGCAATGGAAAGTTTAGTTTATCTTTTGTTTCATAATGATATTATTTTTACTTATATTTGAACGACCTTATTTTTCATAATGAAGTCGATGATCAACCGATTTCATGCTTTTTATCTGCTGCGATTAGTCGGCACACAAGCTTTTTAAGAAGTGGGATCGAAATGACATCAGACTTCTTCAGTAATCTTCTCTTGTATCCTTAGCTTCATATTCATGTAAAAAAGTGCACGTGGATAAAACTAAGATTCGAAGATAAATATTAACAATTGGTTCAAAATTCTCCTATTCTAACAATTAATATTAACAAGAACAACGTTACATGCTGTTAAACGTAAATTTGAAATTAATGTAGCATGTAAGAAAGAAGGGGAGAAAGAAACATACTCTAAAATGCAAAACCATAACGTTCAAACATGGCTAGGAATTGAGGCACTAAATCTTACCCATATCCTGGTAAGAAAGAGTAATTCACGGTCTTTATACATAGCCTGGCTTGCTCTTCTTGGAGTTGAAGCGCACGCTTCCCTTCTTCAAAGAAGCCACCAAATGCCTGCTTGAGAAATAATCTCCCCAGTGAAACGCTGAAATTCAGGCCACGTATTTACTTCTGTGTATACTTCTGGAGAAACCAATTCTCAATCAAATTGCTACAACAAGCAGAGAATGTTGGAAGCATGCGCTGCAGTGGAGAAAACCAGAGTAAAATCAATATAAAATGCTCAGATCCAAATTTTCCTTGGGAATATTGGTGCACAATAATAAGTCTTGATTCCTTTCTAATGTCTTCCTTTCCTTTATTGGTTTGGTTATCCATGTACCTTTTAATTCCTCTAGGTGGAAGGCAGGATTGACAATACTTCTGTGCATTGCCCATTTTTCCTCCATGGTAATCAAAATGCCCTGAGAGGAGGAATTTACCAGCATGGCTTTACTTTTATTATCTTCTCAAAGTGCCCAAATTTTGTGGAAAGAAATTCCCTTATTAGATAAATTTCTTGTGATCTTTTAACACCTTAACGAAGAACCCAAACAAACTTCACTGTGTGCTTTTTCCAAACTTCGATGTCCCCCATACTACTACATGAGTAAAGAGTATACAGTCCTGCGTAACGTCGTCATTTCGACAGCCTCCAACGTATCAGTCCCAAAAGAGAGGCAGTAATTAAGCTCCAAGTTGTCGATATGATTGCGTAAATGATGTAAATGGTTCGGAAAGTTCTGTCCGGAGGGATACTCGGGATGGTTCCTAGATGGAAAATACAAGTACGACCTCATGCATACATGCCGAGATGTATAAAACTAAACGCATGTATGCTCAAAGGAGGAGGACCACATGTAATAACCGCTTCAACATGGGACCATATGTATATATGTATGGAATTGTGCAGTTGCGTCGAGCGTATTATGTCCATATTCTAAGAAAATTAAATGCATGTATTTTTAACAAATATCTTCATAAAAATATTTCAAATATGAAATATAAATATTTAAAATAAATTTAAGATACTTGAGAATACAAAATACAAATATCTAAAATCAAATCAAATTATTTTGAATATGAAATAGAAATTCTTAAATGAAATCAAAATATATTTGAATATAAGATATTCGTATATCTAAAAAGTATAAAATACTCTCAGATATAAACTTAAACTATTTAAAGTATATTTTAATATAGAAATATACCTACATGCCAAAATATTTGGAGAAAAATATGTCATCAACAGAATTATCAGAATACTCTATATAAATCAGGAACTTTCATAAGCATAAATTATCTAAGATATTATATAAACATTATATAAAAGATTATACAAACATCAAGATATTAGGAAGAGAATGTATTTATGATCAAATTACTAAGATATCTCTAATGTACGACAAAATCACCAAAATACCTTTATATGTCAAATACTTTTAGATAAGAGTTTAAACTATATAAAAGATATATTTTAAAACAAGAACATACATATAAATGTCAAACTATCAAAAAAGAGTATAAATACACTTAAATTTTTAAAATACCTTTGTACATAACTAAATTATCAAAATGTCTTTACACATATCAAAGGATACCAAACGTTTCTCGATAAAGGTAAAAAAATTCTTAGAATTTTCAAAATACATTTGTACATAACTAAATTACCAAAATATCTTTACATAAATCGTAAGTATCAAACGTCCATGGATAAAGGCCAAAAATTCTTAATGTAATTGTCAATATCTATAAATTTTCATTTCATACAACTTAATTTTGTACTTTCTCTTTTATAAACAATGAAATCATATGATTTTGATATTTTATGTGTTTTTAATATGTGAATAAAATGTAAACGATAACGTTCTTTTCAAAATAAGATAGAAATCAATGACACAAATAATTTCATAGTTCAACTTCTCCACTGGTCAGTGATAAAACACTACGCACGAACATTCAACAAAAGTGTTATCAATACTGCTTCACACATGAAGAAAATTGCAATAATATTACACTAATGTCGAGAGAATTGCTGATTGGTTCACACGTGCAAACAGGGAGCATCCCATCACAACGATATTCCACAAGATGAACTCTACAAATGATATTTAATTCCAAATAAACCATGTAAGGTTTTTTTATTTGATTCACTAACATCATGATTATTTGCAATTAATGTCGTGGTGGTAACTAAGGTCACATGGTTGGATCACAATATTTGAAGGGAGGAAGGAACTGCAAGAGTAAAGAACAACAAATAGGGATGATAATATACCCATAAATGGTGAGAATTTGCAAGCCAAAATGACAATTCACAGTTTTCTAATCATGATCGGAGCTCCATGTTGTGGGTGCAGAGTTATAACAATGTAAGGAGCATGAATGTAAGACGGCGAGAGCTCAAAACAAAAGTTTTGGAGGATCATGCACAAAGCTAGCTTGGCCTCGATCATGGCAAAGCCTTGGCCAATGCAAACTCTAGGACCTCCGCTAAATGGAAAGAATGCCATCTGACTCTTCACAGCCTTTGAAACACCTTCAGAAAACCTCTCTGGTTTGAACTCATGGGCATCCTCACCCCAGTATTCTGGGTCATGATGGGTGAAGAGGATTGGAAGAAACAGTCGTACTCCGCGCTGCACATTTAAGTCACCAATTTTGATATCTCTGGTTGGACAACGGAATATGAAAGGCACAGGAGGATATAACCTTAGAACCTCGTTGATTATCATGGTGACCTGTAGATGGATCAACAACGCACAATAAAGTTTAGTGCATGTTAAACTTCAAGGCTGTAGAATTATGATGGCCAGAGAACTTTCTCATCTCACCGTTACACATTACAGTACGTTAAACATTCAAATTTAAAACCGACACTTACAATCTTTAAATGGTTCAACTCATCAAAGTTTGGCTTTCTCTTCCCGAAGCTTTGCAAAACCTCTTCTCTAGCACGAGCTTGCCAACTGGGATACATGCATAACAATATCATCGTCCAAGTGAGCAGAACAGCTGTGGTCTCATGTCCAGCAATGTAGAACAACTTGCATTCGTCGATCACTTCCTCTATCGTCATGGCAAACTTCTGTACGCTTCCACTTGTTTTTAAATAATTGGAATTGGACTCCATTAGGTACCCCAGCAAATCCTCACTCTTCACTCCTGCTTTCATTGCCTTCTCTCTCTTTTCAATTATACCTCTCAGAAGTGCACGAACTTCTCTTTCAATTTCACCTTTTCTTCTATTTGTTCTAGTCGGAATGTAACTTCAATAGAACAAATTATGTCAAAACAAGATTCCAATTGGTCTCTACCCACAACTTCGTCAATAAATGTACATAAAAAATGAACATCCAAGTACCATTGGCCAAAGAAGAGAGAAAATTACAGTCAAAATGCAATACCATAACGTTCAAATATGGATAGGAAATGAGGCACTAATCTTACCCATATCCTGGTATGAAAGAATAGTTCACGGTCTCTGTAAATAGCCTGGCTTGCTCATCTTGGAGTTGAAACACACGCTTCCCTTCTTCAAAGTAGCTAGCAAATGCTGTCTGAGAAATAACATCCCCAGTGAAACGCTGGAATTCTGGCCATATATTTATTTCTGTGTATACTTCTGGGGAAACCAATTCCCTCCATTGATCAATCAAATTGCTACAACAAGCAGAGAATGTCGGAAGCATGCACTGCAGCAGAGAAAATCAGAGAGTAAAATCAATCTAAAACGCTCAAACCCAAATTTTCTAAGGTTCATCCTTAGGAATATAAGTGCACAATAAGTTTTGTTTCCTTTCTTATGTCTTTCTTTTCTTGATTGGTTTGGTTATCCATGTAAAGACGTGAAAAATTGTACCTTTAATTTGTCTAGGTGAAAGGCGGGACTAATAATCTTTCTGTCCATTGCCCATTTTTCCCCTTCATAATCAAAAAGCCCTGAGAGGAGGAATTTACTAGCATGGCTTATTTTTAATTTCTCAAAGTGCCCAAATTTGGTGGAAAGAATTTCCCTTATTAGCTCTGGACTTGTGACGATAATCGTTGGATGCGGTCCAAACCAAATAAAAGAATTTTTACCTACGAAAAGGAACATGAAATCCATCAAAATATTCTGAATATATAGCTCTTGCATCTTCATACAAAAAAATAAAGAAGATGGGTGAACGTGAAATGATAGATTTCACTTGATCAGTCAATTTATAGATAAATTTCTTGTGATTTTTTAACACCTTGACGAATAACATGAACAAACTCAAGTGTTCTTTTCCGAAACTTCGATGTACTGCAAACCATATGAATGAAATTATAATATATATATACATTTCAGAAGTCAAGAGATAGACAAGTGCATACCATATTTCTTGAATGTCTGGGAATACAAGGGAAGGACACGGGAGGCGATGTCGTGGCAGAAGAGGGGCAAGGACTTGGAATGGGCGGCCTTCAGCATCGATTTATTGTCGCCGACATCTCCCATCAGCAGTCTGTAAGGGTTGCCCTTCAAGCCCTGCTCCCTGAGAAGCCTCTCCAGCCTTTTGGGTCTCCACCATATCCACTGCACCACCCTTCCGACGAAAACAGCCAGCCATAGCAACAGCACAGCGAGGGACAAGTGAACAGCCCAATCCGCCACTGATCCAGATAGTAGAAATTTCATCTTAATATGATCGTAGAAACCGATAGACCCAATCAACTCCTCTCTCTCTCTCGCTCTTTACCCAAGGGCTTGCTTGGGCTACATATATATAAATACGGCAGACTGAAACTTCTTACAAGAGCACATGAAGCCTAGCTGTGATCGGTCCGTAGGTGGAGGAGATTCCTCCCTCCGATTACTTTTTCTTCCTGGAGAGCAAAAACGTCTGAAAGATGCACATGCAACCTCCGCCGAGACGGAAGTACATGTTCGCTGCGCTCCGAGATAAGTCAATGAAAATTTAAATTGGAAGTTGAAACTTGAAAGCGACTTATTACTACACACAATCCTTTGAAATAAACTAAAGCTCGTTATTGCTAGTTGAAATTACAAGAGATTGTCTAATCAAGATTATACGTGTTTAACGAAATATCCAGCGTAGTTAGAATGAGTTTGGGACCGATCGATGCAGTTTAAATTTACGTAGAATTTGATTCATATTATACCCACATTATAAATATTATACGTACTTTTGGAATAAAAACCTAACATTGGGTACATAATCTCATAATCGGTAAAAATTTTAATCATGACAGTCGTAAAAGTAATATCACAAGGTCACTCTTCAGAAATCTCACCGACGACACGTCGCAAATCATGTGTGGGGCTGAAGTTGTGTGCGGCGATTGTGTTACGCACATAAACTTATGTACGTATATCATCGATAACCGCCATCGCTTCCTCCACGTTTCCCACGTACCACATGGTCTGGTTTTGCATACTCCATCCACAACCCACGTCACTTTTCCCTCCTTTTCTTTCAATAAAAGGAACCGACCGAGTCTTTTCTTTTTTTCCCGTCTTCAGGCAATCAAGACTGGAAGCTCGTCTAGATCAGTACATGTCCAACTCTTCGTCATGTGTCGCAATCAAGCACCGTCCGGTCTCGTGTATTCTTCTTCCATCCTTGTCTCTTCGTCATTTTCCTTTCTTCTTCTTTTCCTTCCTTTTTTTTTTTTTTTTCCTCCCTTTTTCTCCGTAACGTATCTGATCTTTTGATTGCTTATGTATACGAGAACAACACGTACATACCGTAATTTCTTCTCCCTCTTTTTTTGATATTATATATTTATCTTTTGCATGGGGTGTTTCATGCTTTGTTGAGATCAAGCATGGTAGCAACCTATTCAACTTAAAATCAAATCCGTGATGAAACTACGCGTAGCGACTGGGCTTCTTATATCGATCCGGTGACTTTTATAAAGAATGTTGTCCTCTAACATAATTAAGGATTCCATGAGGCTTCTCTTTAAAATTTATCATAATTTAGCCCTATGGGAAAAACAACATCCTTTGAGCGCAAAACATGCAGGAATTTACCATCACTCGGCTTTACTGAATGTCAAAGGCCTCCTAGAATTTCACATGCTAGATGAGGATATATAGGACCTTCTTCAAGGTTTTGCTAGAATCTAGCTTGGCTTCCCTTTTCCTAGACATGACTTCCTTAATTTAGGTGAAGAGTTGCTAGTCTTATTCATTTGTATTTTTTTAAGAAAGCATTCGCATATTAATTTCACTCACTTTCTCCCTTACTATTTTCCTTATAAATTGGCAAACACCCCCCCGTACGCCTCCAACTTCTCCGCAAGCTTCACCTTCCAGATCCAGTCCGAGGATAACGGGTTCTTTTTTCCCTTTTTTTTTTTTAAATATCTAAGATTATTATAATATTTTATATAATTTAACTTACATTTAAAGCATATGATATTTTAATTATTTGATTATTCATAGGTATCATATCCAAATATGTAGCTGTATTAGGCACTTTAAATTCTTATCTACAAGCAAATTCTTTTATATTTAAATAGTTTAGACTTGTATCTAGAAATAATTTCTTTTATATTTTAGATATTTTTAACTTATACGTAGAAGTATTATAATTTTTTAATTATTTAAATGTTTATGTATATATTTAATTTAGATTCACATAAGATATTTTAATTTTGACCATTCCTTAGGAACATATTGTAATTTAATTACTTAAATATTTATGCTTCATGTCTATGAGTGATTTGATATTTGAAAAATTTGGGCTGGAGTACATGATATATTTAATCATTTAGATATTTATATTTAACGTTTAAACACACATATATATATGAGAGCAATTTGATATATTTTCTGGAATTTAAGTATTTTTTATTTAATATCCAGATATATGTGATATTTTGACTATGTAGATACTATGTATGATATATGTGATATTTTGACCATGTAGATACTATGATATGTGCGATATTTTATTTAATACTATTTTGACGTTTATTTGTTTTATATCTAAATATTTATATATTTGTAGTTCCGGCGACAACGACCCCGCGTCGCTACACCTCAACTCAAGATGCCCAACCTCTTCAACAACTACAACTACTACAACAAAAACAAATATCATATATATATTGAGAGAGATTTATAAAAAGTACTGTGTGTATATATATCTATATATTCAAAGTATTATATATCATATACACACAAATCTCTCTCAATATATATATATATATGTGATATCTGTTGTTGTTGTAGTAGCTGTAGTTGTTGAAGAGTTTGGGCATCTTGAGTTGAGGTGTAGCGACGCGAGGTCGTTCTCGCCGGAGCCGGACCGTGCTGGCAGGTCTTCTGACTAAGGGAACGGAAGGCCCTGTCGATCCCGGACACGTTGTATATGCGGCGTCGGAAGGTGATACATTGTGACGTCATAGGTGACGTCATCAAAAAATAAAAACGGAAAGACGTAAGGCACCTCACTTATATATTTAACTATTATATAAGTACGGTGGTGAATTATTTTCATCGTCGAACGTGAGAGAGAGAAGAAAAAAGAGAGAGAGAATATTATTGTATTTTTGTAATTTTTTTTTTAGTCTAAAATTTTAATATTATTAGAGATTTGTGCATAATTTTAGTAAAGATGATAAGTTACGTAATTATATTGATAATTATTTGTCATTAGTATTATGCATTATAAAATAATGTATAGATATAGTTATGGTAGTATTGGTATATATTTCAAATCCATAAGTATAAACATATTAGTGTTATTGTAAATTTATATGGTATCATAGTATTGTATACAATAAAGGTAGAGAATATACTTGATCTTGTCTCAAAGACTCAAAATTTTAACCTTAATCAAAAAAGGATATGTAATAGTTAATCCGTAAGGAGTAAATATATAATCATAGTTAAACTAAATACGAAAACATATGAATAATTTTGATATTAAGGTCTAAGATATTATTGTAATTTATAAGATGTATTTTTATTTATGATAGTAATGTATAATTTTTATTATTGCATCGAGTTGATGATATAATCTTTCTTTTCATATGCATAATATATTATTATTATATTTTAAATTGATATTAGAATGACTTATTGAACTTTAACTTACATGTTAATATTATTTCTTTTAAGATATCTAATAGATATTTTAAGAAAACATAAGCAAGAAGTTAATTACTTTTTGACTAATTATATTAAATATTATGAATAACAAATTTTATGATTTATATAAAATTTTATGTCTTCTTTGTTAAGTTAGATTGTAAAAAAAAATTGTTATTTTTATGAAATTATCAATCTTATAATATTAAATAAAAAAGTTTTTCACGTATACTTTCTGAGCCTGACATACACTTTCCAAGTCCTATTACGTGTGCCCCAGAGATCGCCGCAACGTCTCTAAGGTTTAAGCTGTTGTTGGCAAAGCTTTGAATTAGAATATTGGTGAGGTTGGAAATCGGAGGGAAGATAGGACTGGCCAGAGACATACTGGCAGTCCTTGGATCCGGCCTTCCCAGCTTCAGTGTCCATGTTGGTCCTCCAAGTATGGCCACCGACTCTCTCCTGGCGATGGCCAGGGCGTCGGCACACAACACGACCCCCGGCTCGACATTCCTTCTCCAGTGCTGTCTTTTACAACGTCGATCGATAACTTCGAATCCTCTGGCGGAGTTGTTGTTCGGGGGTGCCATTTTCTCCCCGACGAACGTTCCCGTGTCATCCAAACAGCAACGAACCGTCGCAACCGATAACCCAAGCAGTCGTGGTGGAAGAGCCGGAGAATCGACGCAGCCATGCGACGATTGCTCTCCAAACTACAGGGCTTTTTTTCTTTCGTCGCCGATCTCCAACAATCCATCCCCCTCATATATAGTCGGTGGATGCAGAAGGATAACGGGTAACGGAAGATCGAAGAGGAGGCCACGGCTGCAAGCGAGTGGAGACGCCTGTGTCGCGATTCCGAGCCAACAGGGGCAGCCTTTAGGTATTCGCCATCAGGGCATTCACGAGCGGCGGCGAACATGCACAACGAACGGAGGAAGCGCCGTCCGTTCTCCTCCCCCGATCTTTCGTTTTTGGTGCATGGGAGATTTTTATTTCCTCTTTTTTCCTTTCAAATGTGTGGATCGATTGACACATTTACACTGACATTTGAGCTGCGCGTCGATGAGGAGATTTCTTCGTCCGTTCTTTTGTTTTTTTTTTTTTTTTAAATTTATTTTTTCATCAATTGTAATAAATAAAAATTTTGGCGTCTAACATTTGTGTGTGTCTAGTATCAAAGAGAAATCGCCCCAAAGCTTCTACCTTCCGTCTCTCTATATATTTGTGGTGCCACATTTAGCATTAATAGGCCGGTATTCTCTCGTAGATCGCTTCAGACGGAAGGCAGAAGCTTTGGGGTCTACTAGAAATCAAAGAGAAATCGCCCCAAAGCTTCTACCTTCCATCTCTCTATATATTTGTGTTGCCACATTTAATAGCATTAGTAGGCCGGTATTCTCTCACCGAAGGTAGAAACTTTGGGGTCTACTAGAAATCAAACGTCCATCCCATCATTCGACGATCAGTATCGAAGCCATCCAACTCCATCAGCTGCTGGTTTGGTTGACGCTTGTGAGGAGGAGGCCCGGCAAGACGGTCATAGCGATATCATGGTGTCTTCTTCGTATTCCAAGACCACCACTCGAGAGGTAAATGTGTTCTTTTTTTCTTTGGGTTTTCTGCTAGTTTGGTATGCTCTTCTCACTTCCTCTGGCTCTTGTAGTCTTCTCCGACTTCAAACGCCGGCGAAGATGATCTAGTCTCCCAATCAGATAACAATGAATTGATAGCAGCTGAAGAGGAATCCGATTCCCCAAACCTAATTTCATTCCATCGAGAAGCTGCATGCATGTTTGTCTGGCTAGATAAAACTCCATAGGATATTCCCCCTTCTTGCTTTCTACGTTCTTACCTGATCGAACAAATTAAGCTTACGCAGGTCCTCCTTACAAAGGGACGACGCTTGTTGAATCAAGGCCGAAGAAGACATGTTCATCCTCTACGACATCTTGGAATTATGACCTTTAAGGAACTTCCGAGATGAGTTGTGTTCCTGAGGTGCAGGATCAAGATCTTTTTTTTTTTGTTAAAACAAAATTTATATTGTTATTTTTTTAGTCCTTTCCTTTCTATCACACTCGGATATATATTTTTCACGTCTCTTGTCTATTAATTGCATGCAGCTATCTGCCAATAAAGAGGGTCGCCGCAAGCGGAGATGCCTAACATCCAAGAGGAGCATCTGGAACAACAATATAGTACAATTCCACAGCTTTCTCCGACTGATGAATGCAATATTGGCATTTCTTTAGAATACATTCCAAGCATATCAGCAGGGCTTAGCCACATCCTTTGCGTAACTGGCCTCTTCAATGGGCTGCGAGAACATATTTCACCGTCCACTTCATTCCTCACCGCGCTGGACTTGATCAAATGCATCACTAATTGCCTAGTTATTTTTGCAATTCCATTCCTTTCATGGAACGCCAAACCCCAGAAGTTGTTATAGCTTGTAAAGCGTTAAGGAACGGGGAGAACAGAACAGGATCATGGACTTCGAGGGAGGAGTTGCTCCACGAGAGTCACTAATCCAAGCAGAGGAGGAGAAATTAAAACATGCCACAGCAGAACTATAAAGCAAAAGGCAAGCTGTAGCATCTCTTCAACGGCAACAAAGTATTCTCACTAAGCAGTTGAAACAGAACGACGAGGACATTCTAATGCACACGGTGAATGCTACCTCTACAAGAGAGGCCATAGAAACCATTGAAAAGGCTTGCAGGAATTGAAGCATCGACGGGAAATTCGTCGATTGGAACACCTCCGGCATCAGGCTTTACTGTCTTCACTCTCAGAGGATATTGCTTCAACGATCGATGAGATTACCACACTATCTTTCGCAGATTAGATTTTATTTACTTTGATTGTTGTATTTTGTCTTGTTTCAACACAACTTTTTAGAGAACATATAATTTGTAAGTATCTCAAGTTTACGAAAAAATTAAAAATATTTATATTCTTTTTTTAGTAATATATTATACATTATAAGATTAAATTTATTAACATATTTTAAAAAGTATTATTATTTTATCTTTTTTTTACATCATAATTTAAGAAATTATATATATATATATATATATATATATATATATATATATTCTCTTTTTCTTTACTTTCAAATCTTTTAGTTCAAAAAAAAAAAGATAATTTTACTTCTTCTTATAATTTTTTTTTTGAAAAATAACGATCATTTTTCATAATATACAAATACACTATATTTTTTTTCACTCTCCTCTGTTAATAAGAACATGTATGCCAACTGTTGACGAGTCTTTTATTTTAACAATATCTTTTATTATTGACTCCCGTGTATGCCTTTGCAGCATGTCCGAAGGACACTACGACGTAAGTAGGCTTATGCATGTTCGTCACTCACGGGGCTTGAAATTCTTTCACGGGGATGAGCATATCTATTTCTCATGGGCATTATCATCAATAAGAATTACAACAAAATAATAAAACCCTTGTCAAATTTTCTATCTCATCATCTTATACCTATTCAATAAGGAAAATGTGAAGAGTCTCTTTCTCCTCAAAAACGCTCATATTACGGGAGCGTTGGCCATAAGAACATTCCACGCTGAAGTGGAATGTTTCTTTTTTTTTCCTAAAAAAAAAACATCAGGCGAATAAAGTTAACCTTATTATCCATAAGTGCTCCCTCATTTAAAAAAAAAAAAAATCGGTAGAGCACCATCTTTTCAAGTTTTCATGATAGCTGAGCACGGCCAGATGAAGTCAAGCCATGTAGACCGGTAATTCGTTATATCCTTGAGAAATGATATGTTGATTTTGATGATCTCGTAAGTATTCGAAAATGTTTATAAAAAATTTTATATTTTAATTAAGCTCAACACAACCTGACACGATCCAGTTCGGGCCGTGGGCATACCGGGGATGTGTCCATTAATGCGGAGCTGGGCCATAGGCCTAACTGGGGAATCGTTCTTTAACTTACAACCGCGCCGCATTCAAAATGGGCCGGACCATGCCAACACGACCAGTTTGACAATTCTAAATAAAACACAAACAATTGGTACGCTGGCTGAACCTTTAGTTCATCAATCAACCAGTTCGATCGCATAGACGGTCAACTAGAAAAATGTGAGACCCGTGGATTTTCGATTCGACTGATCGCATGGGCCAGGATATGAAAATAGTGCGCCCAACAGAAATTCCATCATAGCTACTACATGTCAAAATCACAAATAATTTAACATCCAATAGAAATGTGCTCAATTCTAGTTCTATGTGGAGATGATTAACGAAGAAAACCACATTAATGTGATACTAATCGAGAGAGGGAAGCTCATAACGCAAACAGGTACTGTCTAGACACAAAGATATTCAACATGATGTACTATTTATACATGATATTTCATTCCAAATAAATCCTGTGAGGTTTTTTTATTCACTAACATCATGACCATCCGCAATTGAAGTCGCGGTGGCAACTACTGTCAAATGATTGGATCACAAAACTTGAAGGTAGAAAGCAAATACAAGAGTAAAAAACTATAAATAAGGACAACCATACACCAATACGTGGCGAGAATTTGCTAGCAAGATTGACGCTTCACAGTTTCCTAATCAAGATCGGCGCTCCATGTTGTGGGTGCAGAGTTATGACACTACGAGGGGCATGGATGTAAGACGGCGAGAGCTCAAAACAAAAGTTTTGGAGGATCATGCACAAAGCTAGTTTGGCCTCGATCATGGCAAAGCCTTGGCCAATGCAAACTCTAGGACCTCCGCTAAATGGAAAGAATGCCATCTGACTCTTCACAGCCTTTGAAACACCTTCAGAAAACCTCTCCGGTTTGAACTCGTGGGCATCCTCACCCCAGTGTTCTGGGTCATGATGGATGAGGAGGATTGGAAGAAACAGACGTGCTCCACGCTGCACATTTAAGTCACCAATTTTGATGTCTCTGGATGCACGACGGGACATTAAAGGCGCAGGAGGATACAACCTTAGAACCTCATTGATTATCATGGTGACCTGTAGATAGATCAACAACGCACAATAAAGTTTAGTGCATATTAAACTTCAACGCTGTAGAATTATGATACTCAGAGAACTTTCTCATCTCACCATTACACATTACAGTAAGTTAAACATTCAAATTTAAAACCGATACTTACAATCTTTAAATGGTTCAACTCATCAAAGTTTGGCTTTCTCTTCCCGAAGCTTTGCAAAACCTCTTCTCTAGCACGAGCTTGCCAACTGGGATACATGCATAACAATATCATCGTCCAAGTGAGCAGAACAGCTGTGGTCTCATGTCCAGCAAAGTAGAACAACTTGCATTCGTCGATCACTTCCTCTATCGTCATGGCAAACTTCTGTACGCTTCCACTTGTTTTTAAATAATTGGAATTGGACTCCATTAGGTACCCCAGCAAATCCTCACTCTTCACTCCTGCTTTCATTGCCTTCTCTCTCTTTTCAATTATAGCACGCAGAAGAGTTCGAACTTCTCTTTCAATTTCACCTTTTCTTCTATTTGTTTTAGTCGGAATGTAACTTCAATAGAATAAATTATGTCAAAATAAAATTTCAAGTGGTCTCTACCCACAACTTCGTCAATAAATGTACATAAAAAATGAACATCCATGTACCATTGTCCAAAGATGAGAGAAAATTACAGTCAAAATGCAATACCATAACGTTCAAATATGGATAGGAAATGAGGCCCTAAATCTTACCCATATCCTGGTACGAAAGAATTACTCACGGTCTCTGTAAATAGCCTGGCTTGCTCTTCTTGGAGTTGAAACACACGCTTCCCTTCTTCAAAGTAGCTACCAAATGCTGTCTGAGAAATAATATCTCCAGTGAAACGCTGGAATTCAGGCCATATATTAATTTCTGTGTATACTTCTGGAGAAACCAATTCCCTCCATTGATCAATCAAATTGCTACAACAAGCAGAGAATGTTGGAAGCATGCACTGCAGCAGAGAAAACCAGAGAGTAAAATCAGTCTAAAATGCTCAAACCCAAATTTTCTAAGTTTCATCCTTAGGAATATAAGAGCACAAAAGGTTTTGTTTCCTTTCTGATGTCTTTCTTTTCTAGATTGGTTTGGTTATCCATGTAAAGATGTGAAAAATTGTACCTTTAATTTCTCTAGGTGAAAGGCAGGATTAACAATCTTTCTGTTCATTGCCCATTTTTCCCCTTCATAATCAAAAAGCCCTGAGAGGAGGAATTTACGAGGGTCATTTCTTATTTTCTCGAAGTGCCCAAATTTGGTGGAAAGAATTTCCCTTATTAGCTCTGGACTTGTGACGATAATCGTTGGATGCGGTCCAAACCAAATAAAAGAATTTTTACCTGCGAAAAGGAACATGAAATCCATCAAAATATTTTGGATATAGCTCTTGCATCTACATACAAAAAAATAAAGAAGATGGTTGAACGAGATATGATAGATTTCACTTGATCAGTCAATTTATAGATAAATTTCTTTTGATTTTTAACACCTTGATAAATCACTTAAACAAGCTTCAGTGTTCTTTTTCGAAACTTCGTTGTCACGCATACTATATGAATGAGATTATAAAAAATATATATATATATATTTCAGAAGTCAAGAGCTGGATAGGTGCATACCATATTTCTTGAGTGTCTGGGAATACAAGGGAAGGACACGAGGGGCGATGTCGTGGCAGAAGAGAGGCAAGGGCTTGGAAAGGGCGGTCTTCAGCATCGATTTACCGTCACCGACATCTCCCACCAGCAATCTGTATGGATTGCCCTTGACGCCCTGTTCCCTGAGAAACCTCTCCAGCCTTTTGGGTCTCCACCATATCCACTCCACCACCCTTCCGACGGAAACCACCAGCAATAGCAACGGCACAGCGAGGAACAAGTGAACAGCCCAATCCGAGACTGATCCAGCCCCTAAAAATCCCATCTTAGTTAAGTCAGTCTCTCTCGAGCTTCCCTTCTTTACCTCTCTCGTTCTTTCTCGTTCCCCGAGGGTTTGATATCTATCATTGCCGCTCAGGTCACACACGCATATATATATATATGCAGCAAAAACTGATAGACTCAGCCGTGACATGTATGGAGTTTTTCTTTTTTTAATTTAAGAAGCCAATCTACGTACGTATGTTTGAAATCTCTTTTTTTAAGGTTGCATTTGGAAAGTGTGGTAAAAAGTTTAGATCTTTAAAGAACAGTAGCGTAACTATGAAATTAAAAAAAAAATGATATTATAATTTTAAAGAAGAAGAGAATATTAAATTGAAAGTGGTGTTTAATAAAAATTCTAGTTCTTTTCATCTTTTACATATTTACCCTTAAAATAAAGTTTATATATTTATTAAATATTGTGTTGCATTACAAATCTACGAAGACAATTGGTGCAAGTGAGGAAGAGCACGAACGAAGAGCAATCGTCACAGAGAGGAGAAGAAGATTTTCGCGTGGCGATGGAAAATATCGGATATGTTTAAAAAAAACATGATCTTGCATGTTTGGTTACTTGTTGAATTACCAAAGTGTAATTGTCATTTTATGCAGAAGCCAAAACTTGATCTTACACTTCAACCACATACATTTAACTTATTTTAAATAGTAAAATTCACGATATACCGTTCATAAATATCGTTTGGAAAACCACGCTGCGTACCAAATGTGCAGGGCGGTGACATTTAATGATTGGTTATTACGTGACGTACTTTACAGACGCGTCCTAAAATTAGGCTGATATTTGACAGATTTCTCTTGAACTTCCAAACAAAACGGTGGTGGTAGGTTTGTTTAGTATTTAAGTAGAGCATCTCGTGTCGTGCACGGAAAGCAGGAAATGCGCCGGCGCAATTGAAAACGTTTCTTGTCAAGATTGAATTATTAATTAATCGCTGTATTGATTCAAAAGTACAACATTTTTTTTTAAAAAAATTTGATCTTTATACTTTCTAAAATTTACAATTACTGGAATACTTCTTGCAGTTTGATAACAAGAATCTTTCACCGCCGTCCCCATCAAACACAACCTATCTTATACGACAAATATTAGAAACTAGTTTTTCGAACAATTTTGTAGAACTAGATTTTGGGAGACAATTCTAGAAGCTTCTTTAGTTTTCCAGAGTCCAAACTAATATTTAGAGTCAGAGAACACTGCAGTTGAGTCAAAGAGCACTTTAGCCAATTCAAAGAATAAATGTCAAATTTAGAGTGGGACCATGAACATAAATTATTGGAAAGAAAAATGAGGATTGGAAAGACCAAAGAAGATTTGAATCCAACCTTCCATGAATTGGATAAGCTCTAGGGAGGAGAAAATGACCAAGAATTAAATAAATGATAAAGTAACTGTCACGCTCCAAAAACAAAAAACAAAGAATAATTGTCACTATATTATTAAAAAAATTTACGTGTAATTAAAATAAAACGTAAAAAAATATTTCCTTCTAATATTACAATGTTAAATAGAGGTTCTACAACTATAACGTTTTTTTTTTTAGCTATCTATTTACTAAGCAAACATAAAGTTTAAGCTCATTTACAACCTTATATTTACAGACAGTATTAAGTTCTCAAATAAATAAATAAAAATCTTAGTAGTTAGTATTTAAACCTGTTTGTAAATAAATTAAATTTAGGGTTTTTCTATGCAAATTGATAAAAAATATATATTATTATTATTATTATTATGAACGATTGACAAAGGCTATGAGTAATCTACGTAGAGCATCAAGCCTTGGTGTGTTTCGTCCGGTCGTCTTGTGCGAGAGGAGGTTAGCGACCGTGAGTTTCTGTCGTAGAAAGAAATAAATAAAAAGAAAGATTAAAAAATTTATAGAAAGTGATAGAAGAAAATAGTCAGTGGAAATATAGGTATTTGTATATAGTAAGGAATATAACGGGAAGTAATAAAATATAAATTTTAAAAAATACAATTGTTCAACAATTATGATAAGTTTATAGATAAAATATGATTTTTATAATAAAAGATGATGAAATATGATTATTATGATTTACGATGCTATAATATGCTTTATGATAATAAAATATGATTTTTTTATTTATGATGATAAAATATTATTTTTATGGTAAAAGAAGTTAAAATATGAATTTTATGATTTATAATAATAACACATGATTCATAAGAAAATTTTTAAAAAAAATTGCTCAACCTAAAGTAAAGATGAGTCGTTATTTTTCAATTCTTTCACACCTTTCAAGGTTAAAAAAAATATAAAGAAAAATCATTTTTAAAAAAGTTGAGGCGAAAAATTTATCAAACTTTCTTCTATTTTTCGTCACATACAAATACTTTACATTTTACCTTAATGTTCTATTACTTTTCCTTTCTATCTCTTTTTATTAATTTTTGTTACAAATTGTTTTATTAGTTTTGATGATGATTTAGGGTTTATTTATATTTTTATTATATCTTGAAACTATATTAACTAAAGAAGTCTTAAATACTACATATTTAAAATTCATAAGTATAAACACAATGAAATAAGTTTCTAATATTTATGTAAACTTTAAGTAATGTTTATATAAACTTAACAAAATTAATTTATTGTATTTAAGTATTATGTAAACTTTACAAGGAGTTCGAGATGTTTATATAAATTCAACATATTTAATTCGTTATATTTACATTTATATAAACTTCACAGGGATCTCATGATATTTATGTAAACTCAATAAAGTTAGTTCATTATGTTTAATATTTATGCATGTGTACACTATTAACTTAAAAAGATAATAAGTCTAAAAATAACGAAGTAAATTCATTATAGTTGAGTAAACTCTACAGACATAAATTACTTATTAACATTATTATAAAGATGATTTTATAAAATATTATGAAATATTGTTCTTGATTATCTAACAAATTTTATGGAATTTAATTTTCATAAGAAAATCTATTTACATTCATTGTAGGAACAAATCAATGAGTGAACATTCCTAAGAGTTAAGCTTGACAAAGTCAATTGCCACATCATAGTTAATCAATGACATGTAATTTAAATTGAACAATCAATAATTAAACAAGATTTTTTCAAAGGAAATCAACTCATGTTCTTCACGATCAATGTTCAAAAACCTAAAGACCGTGGAAGAACATACACACTAGGGTCGAATGATTGTGTATGTTAATGTGCATGTTTATAAAACCCTATATGTTTAAGCTAAGGTGCAAGCAATCAACGAAGTAATCAAATCGAGAGCATTTTAGTATTAAGTTCTTGGAAAACTTGAAAATTACATGTGATCAAAAAGAGTTCTCAAGCTTGATCAAGCCTCAATCAATTTCAAGAAAAACAAGTGTTTATATATATTTTATTTTCAAAGGTTTTTCTTCGGCACTTTAATCGTGTTGGTTTTTGCAATTTACTTATTCCACTTGGGTTGTTAGTGAAAACGTACCCAATGAAGTGATTGTTTTGTTAGTTTATAATATTTGAACATAAAAGATTATCATCTTCGTTGTATTTAGACGAACTTAACGAATACTATTTCTCGTTGGTTCATTAAGTTAATGTGAACATAACAGTCTATGCTCTGTTAATTTATGGTATTTGTTCTTAGATTGCGGTTGGTATTAAGTTAAGGAAAATATGTTCTAACACAGAGTTGTAGGGTAAATCAAAAACTCTTAAGTGCATAATAGATTCTTGAGTAAAATTTAAGAGGTAGGCGCACCTGGATTAGGAGAATCATTATAAATTTTATGTGTCTTTTTGTAATTTTTGAAGGTTTAACTAACTTAATTGCATTTCTTTTTAAGACTTAAAAAGATTTTAAAAGATTATCGTACTATTCAATTCACTCCCCCCTGTTGACACCCCCCCCACTTTTTCAACCCTACAATTCTTGTATCATTTGTAGCCTTGGGGAGGCATTCGCTCCTTTGCTGAGTGAAAAATTACCTGACATTCTCCTATTTTGTCGAGTGAAAAATTACCCAACATTCCTCCTTTTATCGTATGGAAAATAACTTGACGATGTCTCCCCTCGTTAATCAAGTGACCACCCGTCGTTTCCCCAGACATTAGACGGATCGACATTTTTATTTCCTACATGAACATCGAACCTCCTCCATTTTGTTTACCTAAACTTAATGGACCTCTTCCATTGTGTTTATCTGAACTTAATGGACCACATCCATTGTGTTTACCTAAATTCAACTGATCTCCTCCATCGTGTTTACCTAAACTTCACAAATTCCCCTGTGGTGTTTGTGCTAATCCTTTCGACGTTGTTCTTCTACCCTATTGGCCAAGCTCCTATGCCACGTAGATTTTCCACATGACACCTTGCCATGTTATCCATACATGGCACCTCGAGATTGGTTGATGTTATTAATGATGATCTTTTAGACCAATCAAAAGTCGAAATGTGGCACTTGCTACGTCGGACACCATGTTGGTAGAACACGTCATCTCCATTTTATCAACATTTTTGCCCTTCGTGATGTTTGCATAAACCCAACAGACCTCTTTGTTGTGCGTTAAGGTAAACTCTCCGGCCTCCTTCCTTGTGTTTGCACCAACGAGCCCTTCCATGAATGTTTACATAAACCCAATAGACCTCTCTGTTGTGTTTACATAGACTTGTTAATCTTTTCCCAAGCATCCTCTCGTTGTGTTTGTTCAGACTTGTCGCCCCTCTTACTTAGCATGCAATGGGTCACCATCACCAGCAGGCAGGTCAACCTGATCTGATCCCTTCTTCAACATTGTATTCTACTGGACGTACCTTCTGATCGCCAACCACTCCCCTAGTGGCCACTTTACTAAAACCCCTGACACATCAAAGTAGAGGCTATACCTTTGCCTTTGGCCAACTCTCTAAAGGATAAAAAGTAGTTTCTTTCAAGAATGTAGAAAGGCTTTCTTCGGTGCAACCAGACTTTTGAACCTTTAGAGGATTGTCGATGCTCTAGTGATACTCACTATCTCGTGATATTTATTGGCTTGCATTTACCCAAAATTTCCAGTGCATGTTCTCCTTAGATTGTAAATTCAAAGTGGTGCAGTCTAGGCTTCATTTCGTATTTTGCAGATGATTGCACATTCTTCCTCAATACTTTAATATCTTTCTGTCATACTTTTTGCCCCTTTAATTCCAACATTTTCAGCACTATTTTTTCGTTTAATATGCATGTTTGCATTATGCCCCCCCCCCCCCCTTTTGATTACTAGATTGACTTTGCATACTTATGAATGTTCACATTGTGCTTGGGTTCTGTATGAATATATGGAATTCGTATGCCCCTTGTTACAATTGCGTAGTCATCGTGCGTGGGGAATGCCTGTTTGCTTTCCTAAATGCAAATATTTAGAAAATTTAATTATCTTTTTATGCTTGTTTGTTTCTATGCGCAAACACATGGAATTTGTTTGGACTCCAATGATTATGCAGCCATCATTAGACCTATTTATATAGATAAGTGCATGCATCATCTTTGCTCTGAAAACTTTGCATTAGACGTCCACATTAGTTTTGTATTGGTCAAAATGAGAATTAATTTTTAATCTATGGCTTAATTTCCAATAAAGTGGCATGACTTTAGATTATTTTGAGAATCACACCTGTTTTGCTTTCATATGTATGACCAGACTCGAAAGTGAAGTCACGTGCATCGTCATTTCTCTAACTTACATATTTGCGTTTTCACGAGATTTGTAGTTTTTATCAGCTTTTTTACACATGCGGTTAGACTTGAGAGTAAAGTCACGCATGCCGCCTATCATCGTGTGCCTTTTAGGGTGAGTTTGTGTAGGCAATGGAGGGAAATGGCATGATATGGTATGAAATGAAGTTATTTTCCTCCGTTACTTATTACAAGAGTTGTTTTTGCAACCAATAAATCAAAAGAAATGATTTCTCCTCGTTACCCTCATATAAAAGCTCACCATGAAATTTTTTTCACCCTTCCCCCTTCGGCAACACTCTGACTCTCTTCCTCTTCAACTCCCAACTTTCGCCCAATCTTCTCCATTGACATTGTTTGGTCTGGACGTGCTCAATCACCGCTAGCCACTCGCCCTTCTCAACAAACAAGCCCTTGATAGTGTGTTGTTTTCATCGTTGGCTACTCGCCCTCCACAGCAAGCAAGCCCTTGATAGTGTGTTGCTTTCGTTGTTGCCTGCTCGTCCTTCACAGTAAGCAAGCCCTCAATAGTGTGTTGCTTTCACCGTTGCCTGCTCGCCCTTCACAGTAAGCAAGCCCTCGACAAGAAAAGAGATTTCATCGCTAGCCACTCACCCTCCACAGGAAGCAAGCCCTCGACAGTTTGTTGCTTGTCTCCTGTCTCCCGCTCTCGCTTGGCTTGCATTTGCTATCGTTGTGCAGCTCAACTCTCGCTCGTCGCAGTCATTGGAAGATTCGCTCAATGAAGGATATTACTTCATCATCTAAGATATTGCTGCTGCTTTGGTCGCCTGTTCATTGCTCATCTTCAAGGTATATTTTATATTACATGCTTGCATGATACACCCTTGACGATTGTTGATATGCTGCTCCCGTTATAGCCTCTTTTCTATGTCAGAAGTTTGATATAACTCTACATCTTTTATGTTGTAATTTTCAGGAGAAAACTATGCATGTTAGAATGTTGGGGTGACATTCATGTTATTATCTAATACTTTGGTAGATAATACGACTCTCCTATTTGAAGAAAGGGTTGATTCTTTTTGTTTGGTTGTTAAAATTGTGCAGGGTGAACAGGGGATCTACTTTTCTCTTAGATGATACTGTCTAAAAAATTCCTAAATGACTTGTCAAATGCTAATTCTTTAGTTGTTTTACATTTGTAAACAAGGAACCGTCTTCTTCATTGAACACTTCACTGACTTGAACAATTGAAATTCAACTTTCTTCAAAATAATTTTCATCATGCTTCCTCCATTTATACTATTTCTGTCCATGGAATATCTATGTGCTTCATAATATTTTTTATAGATACATAGGTACACAATGGTTATTTTTATATATTTCTTTTTCGATTCCTAGCATTTTATATATTTTTATTTTTTCAATATCAGCTTTTTTAGTTTTGTGCAAAATTCAGGGTTTCCTTTTAAATTGATAAAGAATGATTATGTTAATGTGGTTATAATGATAAAATTTATGATTTAGCATGCAAAACTATGTGGGAATGCACTTATAAGTTGATCTATATGTCAAAATATATTTAGATAACAGAAATGTTTGGTCGAAATGCATTATGAAATGTTTGGAGTGTGAATTATGGGAATGCTACATAATTTATTATTGAAATGCATAGTTGTGCTATTGGTCATCATTTACAAATCATTTTCATATATCATCGAAGAAATGGAGTGGAATCTTGTTTGTTCTTATAAATGTTGTAAATGTTATAAATGTTATCATTTTCATTTGTATGCTTGCAATTCTAATATATTTTCATTTTCATTTGTAATTCTTATAATATGATTTATTGTATTGCATATATATTACAAGTAAATGAGTTTAGGGTAATGTTGAGTCATTGTCAGTATGCAAGTTTCGTTTATATCTATAAAGTTGTTATTTATAGGGAAATGATTTCTGCAAAGAAGAAATACGTCAACTGGAGCACTAGACATGATGAAATTTTTTTAAGTATTTTAGCTGCAGAAATTAGAGAAGGGAATGCAGAACAACAAGATGGGAAAATCAGATCAGATACATGGAATAAAGTGATTACGGAATATAATAATAAGACATCTCTAAATGTTGAGAAAAAACATGTTGAGAGTAGGATGAAGACTTGGAGGACGATATATAAAAATTATACAAAAATTTCAAAACAAAGTGGATGGGGTTGGGACTACATACGTGGTCATACTGATATTTCAAAAGAAATATGGGATGAGTTTGTAAAGGTAATTATTCAATTTCTTTTTGTATTATTCAATTGCAAGTAAACTTTTGAATTACTTAAACATTATATATATATATTTTTTACAGGAACATCGAGAATGTAAAGTATGTGTAGGGAAGCCATGTACAATTTATGATGATCTATATACAGTATTTGAGGGAAATATGGTTACTGGACAAAATAGTGTTGTTCCTTAATATTTACAACAAACAATGAATGGCGAACCTGAAGAACTTGTAGAGACATTTCCTATTTTCAATACTTAGATTCCATCAACATTTCCTAATGCTGAAGAAAAAGAAGGTTCTCCAAGCCCGTTTACTGCAGAAAATGTAGTTAAAAGATCTCGGAAAAGAGCTAGACCACATGCTGAATCTGCACAATCTATTGCTAAGTCTGTGAATTGTATTAGTAATGCTATATAGAAGATTGTGAACCAAGATGAAGAAATATATGAGAATGTATATAAGAAAACTACTTTAAGAAGAGAGACAAAGGAATGTATTCCCCAAATACTTGAATTACCAGTGCTTATAGAGGATGAACAACTATTAGCTATGTAATTGCTAGAGAATCCAGTGAAGAGGGCATTTTTTTTAACCTTACGTACTGATGCATTGCGAGTAAAGTAGTTATGATTTAATTTTCCAAAAGATTGAACTTATGACCATTATTGAAGTTAGCACTGCTATGTAGTTTGCATTGATGTTTCCTTTATTAATTGCTTTGTAGTTGGACATGTAATTGACATTAATTTCTTTCAAATTTAGTATGTCATTGTTTATGTTTTGAAGGTTGATGTTAAGTTCTTGTGTTAAGTATTTATGTTTTTGTTTATGTTATTATTTATATATGTTTAAGTTAGTTGTTTAAATGTTTATACTATAATGATGTACTTATGTAGGTGGCAACTATTTAAATGGAAAATGATGAAGAAGATTTACAACAATTATTACAAAGGCGACTATGAAGACGACGTCATCTACTCATGTTACTTGCACAATTGTCGACAACACTTGCACATTATATTGATTGCATTCCTCAAGCATTAGAACAAATATATAGTAATGAATGACAAATTTATATAAGAAGGTTGCTAGATCCTACGATACCTTACAAAGCATACAACTGTTGGAAAATATATCGCATGAGTCAATATGTATTTATGGAATTTTGTGGATTACTTAGAAGAGAAAAAGTAATACAAGATAGTCGAAGTATAAGTATAGAAGATAAACTAGCAATTTTTTTGTTACAATTTGTCAAAATCAACAGTGTGGGGTGACAACTGAGCGATCTCATCGATCCTCTTGGACAGTTAGCACATACTTCAATAAGATTGTCAATGCTATAATTAGATTACATCATGTACTTATAGCCAAGCCTTCTACATTAACATCAAGTAAAATTTGAAATGATCAAAATGTCTACCTATATTTTAAGGTAATTAAATCATTCTATTATGTTTGTGTCATCTAATTTATTGTTAGTATTTTTAATGAAATTAACATTATTTCAATTGACATGATTGCATTGGTGCTATCAATGACACACATGTTAATGCTACCATTTATGGAGAAGAAAATGCTAGATTTAGAAATCGAAAAGGAAATTTGTCCCAAAATGTATTAGCAGCTTGTAATTTTGACATGGAGATCACATACGTTCTTGTAGGATAGGAAGGATCAGTTGCAGATGCACGAATTTTACAAGATGTTACTTCTCGACGACATGGGCTAAAAGTCCTACATGGTATGTTATTATTATGTTTGCATTATTTTTAATTTATAATATTGAATTGTATAAGTTGATAATTGTATTATTTTTTTGTAGGTAAATATTATTTGATTGATGTAAGATTTCCAAATCGCCCTGAATTTATTTCTCCATTTCGAGGCGTACGATATCATTTATCAGAATATAATCAGAATCGACTTCCAAATAATGCAATTGAAAACTTCAGACATTCACAACTGAGGAATGTAATTGAATGTACATTTGGAGTAATTAAGCATCATTTTGCCATTTTACGAGGATACATGCCATATCTATTTCAAACACAAGTGAAGATAGTAATAACATGTCTTCTCTTGCATAATTTTATTAAAAGAGTAGATTTACTTGAAGATCTTGAAGATGAATTACTTGGAGAAAATACTAATGATCTACAAGAAGAAACATCTATTTATGTTGAAGAAGAAAGTATATCTTCTAGTACTAATTTGAGTGTAGATCAACGAAAAAGAATAGCTGATGTATTGCGTGAACGAATTATGTAATCTATGTGGGAAAGAAATAATATGTGATTTTTCTTATTTGAAAATCACTTATAATGAATTATAATTTTTGATTAAGAAGATAATTCATAACTTGCATCTTCTATATAATACATTATTTATAATTTTTCTTTTCAAATTTAAATATTTTATATTTAAAATGTCATATTTAATAATTTAAAAATTCTTAGTTAATGTATTTCTAATTATTTCTTATAAGTATACAAATATAATAGAATTCTTGTCATTTCTCGACGTGCACAAATAATGTTTCATTTTCTCTAATTTTTTATTATTTCCTGAGGTACAAAAACAACATTTCATTTTCTATCATATATTGTCATGTCCTGCTATTTCTATTTCCCATAATTTCCTGCATCTACTGCTGTTTCATTTTCTGACAGGAAAAAAGCACAAACAGTCCCTTAAGAATACTTCATGTCACCTCACCGATAATCTTGAAATGCCTTGTACAGAAGTTAAAAAGCTTACCTGTAGAAAATTCATAAAATATTAGGTAACACTTCTAAATTACTTCTCATTTTAGAGATTAGAGAAATCCTCCAACTTTAATGACGTAAATATCATAGGATTGTCTCCTTAGTCAAGTCAAATCATAGAAATGCACTTGACGCATCATATAGAGTTAAGGTTAATGCATATCCTTTAGTTTCTCTTCTCATCTCCTACGGTGAAATTTCATATTTCCCTGTTCTTTAAGATATTAATTAGACTTTACATTATACAAATGATAATCTTTTTAATCACATTAAAATTGACCAAAATAATCCTTTCGAGAGGGCAAGTGGTAAGTTTTTTTATTAATTAGTCTAAAAATAGTATTGTTTATCATTATGTGTTTACTTTTTTATTAATGTATATTATTATTTATTAATGTATCAATATTATTTTGTTATGACCGCATTTATTCCATGAGATTATACATTATTAGACATATCATTTACTATGAATTTATTTTGAGAAAATTTAATGTATTTTTGCATAAGCAACGGAACAATATTAGACAGACTTATTTACTTATTGTATTGAATTATGAAGAATACATTGATAAGAACTCATGTATATATTAGTTAACAAGAAATATGTGATTGTATCTCATACATGAGTAGATGATTATAATATAGGTTAAACTGTAATATCATACGCATGATTTTGAATTATTCTACCTTTGAGTCTAGGATTATATGTGACATTTTGGACCTTATCATAAGACTAAATATAACTTTTGAACCTAGTCGCAGGGATTATATGCAATCGTAGCTAGATATTATACTTATTGAAATGTAAAATAAATGGTAGCATATGACTTGTGAGTTATCATACATGGCACATATTTATTGGTTTCATATTACTCCTCAATTTGTGCACCAATTTTGATTGGTTTGTCTTCCAAATTAATTGATTTACATTGGAAATTTATATTATTTATGGATTATTAATAGATTTCGATAAAATAACGATGATTGGATGAACTTTTTATCTTAGTTAAGTTTTCAAGTAAAAAGTATAGATGCATACTCGATTAGAAACTCTACCGACAAATTCAATGGTAAACAACGAGACCAAACTATTTAGACGGACAATGGACAAGTGGAAGTAACTAGCCAGGGTTGAAAAAGAAAAACAAATTGTAATGATTAAATCATGTTATAGATATCCTCTCACCTTACCTTCTTCTCTTGATTCACCTCTAATCCTCTAAATTACAATTTTTCAATTTCAACGCTCTCAAATCTTCTCTTCTAACTTCTAAATTCTCTCAGGCTTTTTTAAATTTCAAGTCTCAATCGTTCAATGACAAATAACTTTGATTTTAACTTTAACAATGAAAGTCAAGAATTTGGATATTCACCAAAAATGACGCAAGACATGGATACCAATGTTAAGTTTCAAAGGAGAACTTCAATATGGTTTAAGTTCAACATAGATTTCTTTTGTAAAAATTTCTAATGGTATAGATTATTTAAATAGATATTTAGCTATTTATAAAGTTAAATTTGTAAGAAATAATATAGATAAAATATTTTAGTTAAGTTGACATCTATAAGTGTTCTACTATGAATTTTTGGTGAAAGAAGTTAAGATGACGCAAAGAAAGAAAGCCTATGCTTTTTTGAAGTCGGTTGATTTTATATGATCTGATATGCATTTGCCACCCATTTCCATTTTTTATCGTTTACTCAACAACTTTTTTCCTATTACCATGCGAAAAAAAAACAAGTCTAATTAACAACGAACTTAAAACATTTTTTCACACTTTTTTAAGCCCACAACAAAGGTTTTCTTACATATGGGTCCAATTTGATTTTCGTTCCAAATCTGCTGCCACTGAATAATATTCTTCTCGATTTTATCTTAATTTTAAAATTAAATTTTGTATCGTAACGAAAAACTGTATGAAATCGTGGAAATCAATTAGAATCAGGCAGTCGTAAAAGTAATATCACAAGGTCACTCTTCAGAAATCTCACCGACGACACGTCGTAAATCATGTGTGTGGCTGAAGTTGTGTGCGTCGATTGTGTTACGCACATAAACTTACATGTTAATCTCCATCTATCAACGATTAACGTGGAGGTGCATTAGACGACATGTACGCATATCATCCATACCGCCATCGCTTCCTCCACGTTTTCCACGTTATCCACTGCCTACGTCACTTTTCCCTCCTTTTCTTTCGATAAAAGGAGCCGACCGAGTCTTTTCTTTTTTTCCCGTCTTCAGGCAACCAAGACGGGAAGCCCACAGAAGTCTAGATTAGTGCAAGTCCAACTCTTCGTCATGGCGCAATCAAGCCATCGGGTCTTATGTATTCTTCTTCTATTCTTATCTCTTGGTCTTTTTCCTTCCTTTTTTTTTTTCTCCCTTTTTCTCCGTAAGGTATTTGATCTTTAGATTGCTTATGTATTATACGAGAAAAACACGTACACACCGTTGTTTCTTCTCCCTCTTTTTTTGATATTATATATTTATCTTTTGCATGGGGTGTTTCATGCTTGGTTGAGATCAAGCATGGTAGCAACCTATTCACCTGAAAGTCTAATCCGTAATGAAACTACGCGTAATGACTGGGCTTCTTATATCGATCCGGTGACTTTTATAAAGAATCTTGTCCCCTAACATAATTAAGGATTCCATGAGGCTTCTGTTTAAAGTTTATCATAATTAGCCCTATGGGAAAAACAACATCCTTTGAGCGCAAAACAAAAATTTACTATGCAGATTGAACGTCCTACTTTCATTGCGTTCTCTCTCTTTTCAATTATACCTCTCAGATGAGTTCAAACTTCTCTATCAGTTTCACCTTTTCTTCTATTTATTCTAGTCGGAATGTAACTTCAATAGAACAAATTATGTCAAAATAAAATTCCAATTGATTCTCTACCCAAAACTTCGTCAATAAATGTACATCCACGTACCATTGGCCACGAATGGACGACGCCACTATCGCACGGGCTGTTGAATGTCGCCGCCATGAATGGACGGAAAATATCTTGCACAGTATTTTCGCCACAAACGGATGAAAAGACTATTGCGCAACTCTTAAATGTCGCCTCCACGAACGGATGGTCGGCGCAAGCTCCTTTTTGTTGACCTCTTTAGATATGCTCGGATAATGTCATCGACGATCCAACGAAGAATGGATGGAGGATGAAAGTCGGAACCCGGCCACCAGTGTCTTCAGACGCTATGCCGATGTAGAAGAAACTTGTTGACGTCGAACGTCGCGGAATCGTCGAAGATCGAGTGGCTCTTTCGTTTTTCTCTCGGCTGTGCGTTCGTTCATCGGTCCGTCGGTCGTTTTTTTTTTCTCTGCATGCGTATGCTTCACTTTTGTAGACCATGATCTGATGAGACGATGGGTAGCATGCGGATGGTGGACGGACGTGACGTACGATGTGCACCTCCATTTTCTTTTTTCCACATGCGCACCTCCATCTGTGCATGTAAACATATCCACGATTGTTTTATTATTATTAATCATATTTGATTATTTTTTCTTTGTAAGAAGAAGTTGATGTCAACACCTTTCATTCTCACTTCCTTCGACGAAGCCACCGATCTGTCCTGTGGCCCTCGTGTCGGAACTCGGAAGCAGAAGCAAGGAGGGAGGACACTGGAGAACATGGTTGGGTTTCTCTTCCCTCTCTCTGCCTCCATCTCCCTTCCTCTCCTGTACCTTGCAGTTAGGGTGTACCACTCCTTGTGGTGGAAACCCAAGAGCTTGGAGAAGAAGCTGCGGCAGCTGGGGATTCATGGCAATCCCTGCAGGATATTCTTTGGAGATGCCACGGAGAAATATGGAAGCCACGAAGGAGTCGTGGTCAAAACCCTTGGGTCTTGCACACAACATCACATCCAGGGCTCTCGCAGTCTGGCTCCCTCTAGTAGCCCTCATTTTGTTTCGAAGGACGCTTGTCATATCGGGCAAAGATTGCCGATATGATTTTGGATTAATTGCACCTTTTTTTTTAAAGGAAGCGAGATTCGACGAGTAACACGGAAGAAGCTCTCGCCACCATAAGGTGGTTAGTATTGCTTACTTTAAGTAAACTGTACATGCATCTAAATTTCGCTTCCTCTCTCTTTCTTTTTGTTTTTCACTTTTAACAACTTCATCACAAACATACATGCATTTAGTTGAAATTATGAGATCTTTTATAATCAAGATTATATGTGTTTTAGGAAATATCCAGCGTTAGAATGATTTTGGAATCGATACAGTTTAATATTACATAGAATTTGATTCTGATTATACCCGAATTATAAACAGGAGTGGAGGAGAAGAAGTTGTTGCAAGAATACATGCAACGTGTGTGTTTTTTTCTTTTTTTTTAAACTATTATATTAAAATTGCCAATTGATACGTTTACCCTCTTGCATGTTTGGCACGTGAAACTTCACTGCGGTTCAAGCCTTGTTCGGTTTCTTTATGTAAAAAGTTTTGGCTACCAGGAGAGAGCTGAGGTCGACCTGAGAAGCATTTCCCCTTTCACGAAAGCTATTCTCATTTTCATATTCATATAAATAGACTCGACTGTGGCCACGAGAAACCAACGTGGTTTCAAGCTCTCGGGGAAGTAGAGAGAGAGAGAGAGAGGAGCTCATTGGGACAATCGGTTCCTCAAATCCCAGCTATTTGAGCTACGGTCCGACCATTTTAAGATGGGATTTCTACGATCTGGATCGGTGCCGGATTGGGCTGTTCACTTGTCCCTCTCTATGCTATTGCTATGTCTGGCGGTTGCCGTCGAAAGGGTGGTGGAGACCCAAAAGGCTGGAGAGACTTCTCGGTGATGGGTCAGTTTGAACCTAAATAGAAATAATCTAACTTAGAAGTAAAAGTTGAAACTTATCAAGTACAAATAACACACAAAGAATTTTACGTGGAAAATCCCCTCAATGTGAGGAGACAAAAACCACGGAACCCTCTCGGTCCTGGCAAACCTAGTCTCTGCTTTAGATGTGAGTTACAAGTGTATTCTTCTCAAGTTATCTTACTTGAGACATGCATCACAAGCATATAATGGCAAGATTTATCTACTGAATAATAGATGTGAAAAATGAGCAAACCAAAAAAGAGCCTTTTTCTCCTCTATCCACTAGCACGAAATCGAGGCAAAATCCAACGTCCAGTAGACATGTCTGGCAGCCCGCTAGCACACCGCAAGCTCACAATGCCCGTGTGCACTTGTGCAGACTGGACCTCCCGCGAATGCCTGCAGCACCGTAATGCCCGCGTGAGACATGCGCGCAACTCCCGCACTCCGGCACCTCCCGTGACTGTTCGCAACTGCGTAATGCCCGCGTGACACACGCGCATAGCTCCCGCACTCCAGCAGCTCATGTACTCTGGCAACTCCCGTGACCGTTCGCAACCTTGCAACACCCGCGTGACACACGCACGCAGCTCCCGCACTCGAGCAGCTCCTGTACTCCGTAGATGCCTTAGATGAGGTGTGTGTGTGTGTGTGTGTTTTTTTTTTTCTCGAACCCCACTCGCACCTTGTTTCTCCCCTTTTCATCCATTTTCCCCATGAGTGGGGAAACAAATGCAATGGACCCTGGGCCCATGGAGGTGGAGAGGATCAGGCCCAACAAACTCCCCCTCCTCCCACCTACATGGAAGAATCCATTAGGCCGGCAATCTGAGCATAAATGTTCAGCTTATCCCTTTGAAACCATTTTGGTAAGCATATCAGCATCATTATCATTTGTATGAATCTTTTTGAACTCAAGCTCCTTTGAATTTATAGCATCTCAAATTCAATTATATTGAACCTTGATATGCTTTGATCTAAAGTGAAAAGATAAATTTTTGCTTAAATGAATAGTACTTTGGTTGTCACACAACAATATAAAATTGTCTTGTACAATTTTAAGTTCCCCAAGCATTCTCTTCAACCATAATATTTCCTTAGAAGCTTCTATGGCTATACTGAATTCAACTTCTATAGTAGACAAAGTAATACATTTTTGCAATCTAGATTGCCAAGAAATAGCACCCCCTACATAGATAAACAAATACCCTGAAGTAAACTTAGAGTTATCAACATCTCTTGTCATATCTGAATCAATGTAATCAACCAAGGTTGGTTCTCCACCGCCAAAATAGATCTTCAAATCAGAAGTACCACGAAGATATCTCATAATCCACTATACTGCTTCCCAATACTTTTTACCAGAATTTGATAGAAACCTACTTACTGTACTAACTATATGGGCAATAGCAAGCCTTGTACATATCATAGTATACATAAGACTCCCCGCAATAGAGGCATATGGAATCTTTTTCATTTCCCTTTTCTTCTCTTCCGTAGTAGGAGAATCCTTTTTGCTTAACTTAAGGCAAGTTATAAGAGAGCAACTGACAAAATCTACATCATCCATACCAAATCTCTTGAGAACTTTCTCAATATATTTGCACTGTGACAAGAATAACTTTTTAGCATTTCTGTCTCTTTCAATCTCAATTCCAAGGATCTTTTTAGCAGGTCCTAAGTCTTTCATGGCAAAAGATTGGTGCAACACTTTTTTCAAATCTTCAATTCTAGACACATTTTTGCCAATAATCAACATATCATCAACATAGAGCAATAAGAAAATGAAATCATTAGGAGAGAACCTCTTGACGAACACACAATGATCAATGCTACACTTCTTATAATTATGCTCTTCCATAACAAAGTGAAATTTCAAGTACCATTGTCTTGGAGCTTACTTTAGGCTATAAAGACTTTTCTTTAATCTACACACCAAGTCTTCTTTACCTTGCTTAACAAACCCCTCGAGTTGCTCCATGTAAATTTCTTCCTCTAAATATCCATGAAAGAAGGCAGTCTTCATATCCATCTGTTCTACTTCCAAATCAAGACTTGCTACCAAAGCAAGAATCATTCTAATAGAAGTTAATTTAACTATTGGAGAAAATATTTCATCAAAGTCAATACCTTTCCTTTGAGTGAAACCTTTTACCACTAGTCTTGCCTTATATGATGGATGTGGTGTGTACTCTTGTTCCTTGATTCTATAAACTCATTTGTTCTTGAGTGTTTTCTTGCCTTAAGGCAACTTCACCAACTCATAGGTATGACTCTCATGCAAAGAACTCATCTCACTTTGCATGGCTTCCATCCACTCCTTTGCTTTGTCACCTTCTACTGTATCTTCATAGCACTTTGGTTCTTCACTATCAGATAGTAACACCACAAACTCATCTGAAGGATATCTAGTAAAAGGTACATTGCCTCTAATTGATCTCCTGAGTGGAACAATTGGTATATCATCTTGCACTAGTGGCACCTAGTCATGACCATTCACATCATCATCAGCAACCTGGTGAGCATCCAATCCACCTGTGTCAAATGTATGGTCTTCAATTTCAACACCTTGCCCAATTGGAATTGTAGAATTTGGATTTAATTCAACCAAGTCTTCCTATTGTTGTTGAGTTACTTTTTCTTACACTTTGTCAATGTCTTTAATGATTTGGTCTTCCACAAACATAACTTCTAATTACTTTCTTAGCTACCAGATCATACAATTTGTAACCAAATTCATCCTACCCATAGCTAAGAAATACACATTGTCGTGTCTTCGCATTAAGTTTTGTTCTTTCATCTTGAGGAACATGAACAAAAGCCTTGCATCTAAACACCTTCAAGTGTTCATAGGATACATCTTTATCGTACCAAACCTTATTTAGGACATCTCCCAACAAGAAGTAACAGTTGAAACATTAACAAGATAAATAGAAGTCATTAAGGCCTCACCCCAAAATGACCTTGGTAGTTTGGCTTGAGAGAGTATCTCATCTTTTCCACCAATGTTCTATTGAATCTTTCTACAACTCCATTTAGTTGTGGTGTCTTTGGAGGAGTTTTTTGATGCTTTATCCCTTACTCCTTATAATAGGTATCAAAAGGGCCACGGTATTCTCCTCCATTGTCAATTCTAATGCACTTCAACCTTGTACCTATTTCTCTTTCAACTAAAGCTTGAAAAATTTTGAATTTGTCAAATACTTGATCTTTGGACTTCAAGAGAAAGGTCCAAATTTTTCTAGAGAAATCATCAATGAAAGTAACAAAGTATCTAGCTCCACCATGTGTTGTCACTTACATTGGTCCACATACATCAGAATGGATTAGCTCTAACATCTCTGATTTCTTTGAAAGAGATTGACTTTTGAAGACAATTTTGTGCTGCTTTCCTACCAAACAATTTGCACAATGTTTCAATTCCACACCCTCCAAGTTTGATAGAAACTTCTTCTTCAAAGTGTTGTCATTCCCTTCTCACTCATGTGACCAAGCCTCTTATGCCATAACACACTTGAGTCTTCACTTTCTAAAGCATTAACAGAAGTGTTAGAAGGTTTTGTATGAATGTAATAAAGATAAGATAACATTTTACCTTTTGCAACAATTATACTTCCTTTTGTGAGCTTGTATTGTCCTTTTCCAAAATGACTTAGATAGCCTTTATCATCAAGTTTGCCGACTGAAATAATGTTGAGTCTCAAACCCTCAACATGTCTCACTGATTTGAGTGTCAACTTTGTGTCATTTAAAGTCTCTAAGTGTACATTCCCCTTTCCAACAATTTTAGCTCTGTCATTGTTATCCATCTTCACTATCCCATAATCACCTGAAGAGTAGGAAGTGAAAAGGTCTCTACGAGATGTTGCATGAATAGTAGTACCATTATCTAACACCCATGTTGTTTCATCATCATGTACAAGATTTACTAAATCATCACAAATAACAAGTAGCTCTTCAACTGCTATAGTAATGCCTTCACTGTCACTCTCTTGATGTGATGACTTTTTCTTCTTGTCTTTGTTTTCCTTCTTTAGCTTCTAACAAAATCTCTTAATATGACCCTTCTTGTAGCAATGATGGCACTCAACATCTACATATTTGTCTTTAGATTTGCTTCTCCCCTTTTCAAAACCTCAAGTATCTCTGCTCTTACTTCTCTCTCTCGATTCTACAATGAGTACATCAAAATGAGTGGAGGAGCCATTTGCAATCATTTTGAACTCTTCATTTATTACATTGGTCTTCACATAATCCCAGGTAACATTTCTATTAAGAGCTGAGTTGCAAAGAGTAACCTTCAAGGTCTCCCATGAGTATAGTAAAGAGCTTAGAAGCAATAAGGCTCTCACTTCATCATCAAATGTGATACCCATCGAGGACAATAGATTTATAATCCCTTGAAAAGTATTTGCATGATTAGCTACAAGTGTGTCATCCTGATATTTCAAGTGCATCAATTGTTTGATGAGAAACATTTTGTTTGTGCCTTCTTTCTGAGCATATAACTCATCTAGCTTCTTCCACAAGGAACTAGCATTTGTCTCCCCACTATGTGGTTCAACACATTGTCATCTACCCATTGTTGCATGAAGCCACAAGCTTGCCTATGAAGAATCTTCCATTCATCCTTAGATTTATCTACTAGTTTTTTTGTATTGAAAATCGGCTTGTAATATTCTTTGACATAAAGAAGATCTTTCATCTTCCCTTTCCATGCTTGATAATTTATGTCATTCAACAAAATCATTCTTCTTGTATTTACCTCCATTTCTCCACAAAGATTTCAACCTCAGATGTCAACTATTTCCTTCACAAGTTAGGTCTTGTGCCCTATAGTAGGCGCCACTTGATGGGTCAGCTTGAACCTAAACATGTAGAAATAATCTAACTTGGAAGGAAAAGTTGAAACTTATCAAGCACAAATAACACATAAAGAATTTCACGTAGAAAAACCCCTCAATGTAAGGAGACAAAAATTATGAGACCCTCTCGATCCTGGCAAACCTACTCTCTACTTTAGATGAGAGTTACAAGTGTATTCTTTTCAAGTTAACTTACTTGAGACATGCATCACAAGCATATAATGGCAAGATTTATCTACTGAATGATAGATGTGAAAAAGGGGCAAACCAAAAAAGAGCCTTTTTCTCCTCTATCCATTAGCACGAAATCGAGGCAAAATCCAATGTCCAACAGACACGTTTGGTAGCCCGCAAGCTCACAATGCCCGTGTGCACTTGTGTAGACCAGACCTCCCGTGAATGCCTACAGCAGCATAATGCCCGTGTGAGACATGCATGCAACTCCTGCACTTTGGCACCTACCGCGACTATCTACAACTGTGTAATGCCTGCATGACACACGTGCATGGCTCTCGCACTTCGACAACTTTTGTACTCTGGTTAGCTCCCGCATTTCGACAGCTCCTATACTCTATCAGCTCCCGCACTCTGATAGCTCCTGTAGATGCCCTAGACGAGGTTTTTTTTTTTTTTTTTTTCTCGAGCCACACTCGCACCTTGTTTCTCCCCCTTTCATCCATTTTTCTCATGAGTGGGGAAACAAATGCAATGGGTCCTGGGCCCATGGAGGTGGAGAGGATCAGGCCCAACACTCAGGGAGCAGGCCTTGAAGGGCAACCCTTGTAGACTACTCGTGGAGATGTTAGCGACAGTAATCAATGCTGAAGGCCGCCCATTCCAAGCCCTTGCCTCTCTTCCGCCACAACATCGCCCCTCGTGTTCTTCCCTCCTTTTCCCAGATATTGAAGAAATATGGTATGCACCCATCTATCTCTTGATTTTTAAAAAAAACATATATATTTTTTATGCTCTCATTCATATGGTAAGTGGGAAATTAAAGTTTGTTTGGATTCTTCCTTAAGGTGTTAAGAAATTTGTCTATAATTTGACTGATCAAATGAAATCTATTATATCACAGATCAACTTTGTCTGTTTAATGGTTTCCTTTGTATGTAGTCTCAGACTCCCTTATTAGTGTATGTGCAAGAGCTATATTCAGAATATGTTGATGGACTTTAGGTTCCTTTTCTTAGGAAAAAGTTCTTTTACTTATTTTGGACCACATCCAAGAACGATAATCACTAATCTAGAGCTTGTAAGGGAAGTTCTTTCTACCAAATTTGGACACTTCAAGAAAGCAAGAGCAAGCCAACCTCGTAAACTGCTTCTCTCTGGGCTTAGTGATTATGAAGGAGAAAAATGGGTAACGCATAGAAAGATTGTCACTCCTACCTTTCACTCAGAGAAATTGAAGGTAATATTATTCACTAAGTCTACATGGAGAACCAAACAAATCAGTGGGAAAAGAAATTTTGAAAAAACAGGACTTGTTGCTTTCTAATATGATCAAGCATGAAACTCAATTTGTGTTTGGCCATTTTATATTGATTCTATCCTCTGGCTTTCTCCTCAACAGTGCATGCTTCCAACATTCTCTGCATGTTGTAGCAATTTGATTGATCGATGGAAAGAATTGGTTCCTTCGGAAGAGTACACAGAGCTAAATGTATGTCCTGAATTTCAACATTTAACTGGAGATATAATTTCTCAGATAGCATTGGGTAGCAACTTTGAGGAAGGGAAGCGTGTGTTTCAACTTCAGGCAGAGCAAGCCAGGTTATTTACAGAGAGTACAAATTATTTTTTCATACCAGGATATAGGTAAGATTTAGTGCCTCAATTCCTTTGAACATTATGGTGTTTCATCTTGATTGTAATTTTCTCTCATCTTTGGCCAATGGTACTTGGATGTTCATCTTTTATGTACATTTATTAATGAATATGTGGGCAGAAACCAATTGAAATTTTATTTTGACATGACTTGGTCTGTTGAAGTTACATTGATGTTCAATTTTTATGTACATTTATTGATGAATGTGTGGGCAGAAACCAATTGAAATTTTATCTTGACATGATTTGGTCTGTAGAAGTTACATTCCAACTAGAGCTAACAAAAGAAAAGGTGAAATTGAAAGAGAAGTTCGGACTCTTCTAAGGACTATAATTGAAAAGAGAGAAAGCAGTGAAAGGAGGAATCAAAAGTGAGGACTTGCTGGGGTTCCTAATGGAGTCCAATTCAAATTATTTACAAGCAAGTGGAAGCGTAGGGAGGTTCAACTGTAGTAGCATTTAAGGGTGAGATGAGAAAGTTATCCGACCATCATAAATCTACAGCCTTGAAGTTTAATATGCAATGATCGAATCACTAATTCCTTTAATGTGTGCGTTGTTGATCCATCCACAGAGTCACCATGATAATCAATGAGGTTCTAAGGTTGTATCCTCCTGTACCTTTCATCGTGCATCCAGAGATATCAAAATTGGTGACTTCAATGTGAAGCGTGGAGTTCAATTGGTGACTTCAATCATGACGCAGAATGCTGGGGTGAGGATGCCCGCGGGTTCAAACCAGAGAGGTTTTCTGAAGGTGTTTCAAAGGCCGTGACGAGTCGCATGGCTTTCTTTCCATTTGGTGGGGGTCCTAGAGTTTGCATTGGCCAAGGCTTTGCCATGATGGAGGCCGAACTAGCTTTGTGCATGATCCTCCAAAACTTTTGTTTTGAGCTCTCGCCGTCCTACATTCATGCCCCTCATAACTCTGCACCCACACCATGGAGCTCCGATCATGATGAGGAAACTGTGAATCATCAATTTCACTTAAAAATGTCTATTTAATCTCATATACCACAGGATTACGAATTACCGTTTTGAAAATATGTTAGTGTTGCTGTATTCTGAATAGACGGTATTGTCAATGAATTGTGCTCAAAATCAATGGCACTAATTATTAACTCTATGAAAGGAACATCACAGACAATATAATTCATTTTTTATTCCAAAATGAGATTATGTGATTATAATATTTTTTATGAATGGCTGTGTTCAGAGTCTCAAACAACAATACCCATATTCCATAAAGTTTTTGTCACCACATGAGTTGTGTATAATGACGACCATGTCTAACTGGTAAATAAGTGCGTAATTGGTCTTCAAGTCTAATGTTATGAAAAATATCTTAAATTTAAATTCAAACATAAATAATACCATTCTCAAAAACTAATTTAAACCAAATAATAGTTAATTATCAAGTTTTCTTTAATAGCGACAATAATTTTCATATTTTTCCTAACATTTTAATTAACTAAATGCATTTAATCAAAATTTGAAGTTTATTAAATTCTAGAAGGACCTTTGCACAATTTCCCCGCCAGATATAATTATCCTGTCCGGAACGCCATGGCGCAGAAACCCTAGGACCGGAGGCCGCCTGCTTCCTTCCTCTCCGGGTCGTTCTCCCCTGTTGCAGGACAATGGCCGTCCCTTTGTTGAAGGGGAAGATCGAAAAGAAGCGTCTCAAGAAGTTCAAGAGGCCTCATAGTGATCGCTATGTCTGTGTCAAGGTATCACAGATCTTCCATGCCCCCCTTTTCACGTCTTCTTCTTATTGGTTTTTGTTTTCATCGGATGTGTCATTTTTTCGACCTTTATTGTTCCTACGATTCTGAACTAGCTCGTTCTGCGCCAAACTGGGTTTATTGTCTATTATGTTACGCTTCGCTTTAATTGCATGACACTGCTTGATGCGTTCAAACGCCATTCTTTTTGGTGTTTTAGTTTAGGGAGTGTTTGTGTTATCGTGTCGGTCAAAAGGGGACTTCTCAACTCCCTGTGCTTGTGGTGTCCTTGTCTGCCGTCACTCGAGAGAAGAGACTCGTTGTAATGGTCTTCCTGTCATAGAATTTCCTAAATCATTCTCATAGTTCTCGTATTGCTTTGTCACCTCATTCGCTACTCTCATCGTATTTTCCCAAATTCTATTTCTCCTTCCATGTTTGCGCTGCATTTTGATATCTGCCTTGTGTTTCTGTGTTCTCTACTCGGTTGAGGGTTCGCCTCTCCAAAGGTGTGATTGTCTTTCCAAACACAATCTGATGGCTTTGCACTGCCCGTGATTGGCTAGGGATGTCTTGCCTGTTACTTTTTTAGTGTTGATCAATCTTTTTCGAGATTCTTCTTGGATATCACATCGCATCAGTTATCAGCTACTTACAATTGTTCAGCCTCCATCTCTGATTCAGCTTGGTATGGTAGGCATGTTTTTTATCGTAGACGGTGACACTTGCTTGGTTGTTGAATTACCATTCACCATTCATACTTAATTCATCAAGGTTGTTTTACTTGTTGGCACTATCAAGATTTTCCTGATATCTTCGTTTTTTGGACAACTTATATTCTCGCCTTGTGTTGGCTATTTCAATCTCCAGAAGTTTCTGATGCATGGATTCGAATTTTTCATGTATCCATATGAATTTCACAGAAGTTTATCTTGCATTCCAGGTTGCATTAACTAGATTTTTTTGTTCCTCTTGAAGCAAAGACTGACCAAGGAACCATATCAGTTAGCTTGTAACGCCTCATCTAACTGTAGTACTCGTAACATTTACAAGTTTTTTTTATGAATATATTAATCAAAGTAGAACCGTCTAATGCAGTCCAAATAATGGTGTTTTTTCTCGTCGCTTCATTTAAATGTTGCCGTAATGCATGTAATTTGGAATTTCGCGATCTTTGTTTGACGATATAGTGAAACATCTTAAACTAAGACCTCCTTTCCATAGTTCACAACGTTTCCATGCAAATAAATCACAATATATTTGTTGTGGTTTTTGCAAAGCTTTGGCTAGCGAGATATTGCATATTCATGGTCGATTTATAATCAAATGGCAGCCCAACTGGCGTCGGCCGAAGGGTATTGATTCTCGCGTGAGAAGAAAGTTCAAAGGATGCACTCTAATGCCCAACATCGGTTACGGTTCCAACAAGAAAACCCGTCACTTTCTCCCAAACCGTTTCAGGAAGTTTGTGGTGCACAATGTGAAAGAGCTTGAAATTCTGATGATGCATAACAGGTAAGTTTCTTGGGTTTTTTTTGCTTTATAAAATATGTATTTTTCATTACAAGTGGTAATCCCGTTATGTTTCTCTAGCATTTACTGATCTTGAATGTCCATGGATTTCATCGTCAGGACGTACTGTGCCGAAATTGCCCACAACGTCTCTACAAGAAAGAGGAAGGAAATCGTAGAGCGAGCGGGGCAGCTAGACATTGTTGTCACTAACAAGCTTGCCAGGCTACGCAGCCAAGAGGACGAATGAGCGCATCGCGTCTGTTTTCGTCTTCGTAGGGCATTCCTATTACATCGAAGGTTACGGTGTTGCGACCAATATGCTTGGTGTTATGATGAACCTTTTGTTACATTTAATTTAGAATGCCATCTTGAACTTAGAATACTGAAACCTTTTTGTTATGGTGAACACCAGAATATGCTTGGTCGGTCTTTGCCTTTGTTACATTCGATTGTTCTCGATTCGTGTATGTCATGCAATTTTATTGTCGCATATGACGATTAATTACTTTGCATGCCTCCATCTCGGATGCAAAAAAGGCTTCGACGGTTATGAGGCTAATGGTCGTGATATTTCAAACACTTAAATCCTACCGTAGGATATTTCAAATAACCTGCCTCGTCTTCTTAACTCAAATTAAAAGATTCATCATACAGTATTGTAAGGGGTTGGTAAAATTTGTACGTCGTATAATTGTAGGATATTGTCACGTAGAAGTGCAAATGGGAGTTTATGTACATGCATTTAAATTTTATCCATTTTTGATAAACACTTGTATTTTATAATCAATATTATTATATTTTTTTATGGTTTTTCCTTCTCATATCATTGAAGCTTTAATTTTGTCTAAACCAAATGGGGGGTATCCAAACACCAACTGCAAAGCTGTCAAGATTGTAAAAAAGTGTCGAAAATCAACCGACTTTTATTGGAGTGTAAAATGATGCACAACTGTAACTTAAAAAGGACGTCAATGGAAAATGGTTCTCTGCATTTTTTGTCACTAATTTACATCTGCGATCACACTGATCACCTCCCACAAACCGTTTCAATCCGTACTCTTTTCGCCGCAGTTTTTTCGAAAGCCACATCACCATCCGATTCCGACTCATTCGAATGCACTTCTCTGACGTCTGGAACCCGAACTGCACGTGCGCGTCCACCTTCCCCACCCAGAAAGTGTAGTAGTGGCTGCACAACACACTACAGGCTGCAGTGACACACCGGTAGCTCTAATACATTGTCGACATGGCACCGGAATTCACATGAGAACCAGCAGCAGCAGCTACGGCAATACCCCCACCGAACGGGGGCTTCGCTGGCAACATGTTCGTGCCCATCATCACCACACCATCTTCAGGAATATCGGCCCTAGTAATTTTTGGAAGATAGTAGCGCGACGCTCTAATGTCGATGGCTACATCTTGTTGGATCCTAGGAGGATGAAGGGGACGAGAGAACTGCTTTTGCGCCGGTTCCACGGTGGCGGTTCTATTCCCTTCGGAGGTCGTCTCAGATCTCACAGAGTTTTTATGAACGTACGAGTTTGTATACATTGCTGGTAGAGTAGATTGTGGTTGCACGATGGGACCTCTGATCAACCTTCGCGGATCGTAAGCATCTTTGATGCTTCCATTATCGTAAGGTAGGACCGGTCCGACAACTTTACCGGGCCTTGCTGCATCGAAGATCATGAAATGTCAAATGGTGATGCACACTTCATCAAACTTCGAACTGATCCGTAATAATTGGAAATATTAAAACTAAAATATACCTATTGGGATCTTTTGTTGTGTCCGAGGAGTTCTAGAACTGTTAGAGATTTCTTCCATCTGTCTAGGGATCTTACACGCCTCGTCCACAGTTTGTCTAACTTTGTTAGAAACGTAATCAGCCTCCTTTGTAGGGATGGAAGCTGAGTGAACAGCTGATCTGCACAAACAAGAAATCCTCTATTATAACTCAGAAATGAATAAACTTCCACAGCAGAGTATCTCAGGTGAATGTAAAACCAAGAATTTGATCTGATCTATATATATATATATATATAAATATATAAACACAGGCATGCTTTGAAATCTAGATATCAAACTCAAAACTAATTTATTATGAGTAAAAGAATCTATCTATATGTCAATTTATATTTTGTTTTACCAATGTGAGATTATTTATTCCAAGATGTTTTGAATTATTTTAGGTTCTAGAAGTTTTTTTTTAGTCAATGTGTACAAGTTCACTAGATTGTCCACTTTGGTATGATATTAAAATGTAAACATCTAACTCAAAATTAATTATTTATGAATGGAGAGATCTTTTTTCAGAGTAATCTATATCTTTTTTATTTTTAATCCATGTGACACCATTCCAATAGTAAGTGAGACAATAACTAAACTCACAATCAACTGCAGTTAGTCAGTTGACCAAGGACAGCAGCACTCTAGTTCCTTTCAAGGTTTGAATCAAAGAGAACATAAAAACACAACCATCATCAAAGAAACAATAATTTAACTCACCTAGGAAGAGAAACATGCTTTCTGCCTAATGGTGATGCAGGACCACTTTTACCACCATTTTCCTCAAGATGAGCAAATTGCTTTCTGAATTGATCAACAGCACTGCATGGTGTAGGAACAAGTTAAATGTTATCCAACACTCAAGGAATTTTTCTTGAGGTAGCCATATTAAAGGAGATATTAAACCTTGGGTATAGGAAAGTTGTCCTTTCAGTTCCACTTGTGTAGTCTTTGAGCAATTGTGGATGGTATTCCAGTATTTCACGGAAGATGAGTTCCCTTAGGTCTTCTTTCGTCACCCTTCGTCGCTCAAACTCAAACTCCAACTTGGAGATCGGCTGGCAAGATGGTTCCCTTTCCACTCTGGCCAATCCTTTGAAATAAGGATCTGCCAAGGCCTAGTAAGTCAAAAAAGTAACAAAAATCACGACGAAGTCCAAAATATTCTTTAACAAACGTCAATAGAATTACCTAAACATGACACATTAATATCCCTGTAATTAATAACATGGTTCCAGTAGTCCTCAAAAATAAAAACACGAAATTTCATTGGGTGATTTCCGATAAATAATGGCATTAACATCAGGAGCTCAAGCTCTAAGTTTTTTGTAAATAAACCCTCAAACTATATTCTGCAGGAGTGTGAATTTCAATAAATTAATCTTTAAGCGGCTTTGTTTGTCCATTACTACTCTATCATTTATCAACTTGCCAGCAGGCCCCAATCGCTTATGTAGTTTTCAACATCATTCATCATAAATTTCAACAAACCCTTTATGTATTCAATCAAATCTTATTGCAATATCCAAATAAATCAAGACTAAGGATGCAGATTACTGAAATGCCAGAAATTGGCTCCTGAAAAGGTTGTTGGCCTAATTTTACGCAACTTTAGAAAGAAAATAGTAAATGATCCTTATAATCGCCACTGGAATCAATGACACCAGAACGACACTACAATAACATCCAACACCACCTCCATTAAGATTTTTGCGTCATTAGAGTGTTGTCATTTTGGACCTTTTGGTATCATTGACGTAGGGATCAATTTCAGGACTGTACAACAGGCTCCGAAATAAGATAGCATCAGGTATATTTTCAACCTAGACCTGGCTAATTTCATGACATGAACCACAGACATGAAAAAGATAGCAATTTGAAAAAATGTCTTGAGCACATACCTCTTCAGCAGTTGGTCGATCCTTGGGATCAAATGCTAACAGTCTCTCCAACAATTTTAACGCCAATGGGTCCACATTTGGAAATTTTTGAGCAAAGGGAACAGGAGGTTTCCTCCGCATGCTACTCAAATACCTCCTTGCTTTCTCATTGCGAACCTTAACCAAAGCAATGAAGTTTATTTAGATAAACAAATTGAAGTCATTGAAATAATAAACATAACAGGTATTACATACCCGAGAAATGGTATCTAAAGATGGTGTTCCAAGAAGATCTGTCATGATATCCAGCTGATGCACAACATTTTTACCGGGAAAGAGTGGCTTTCCAGTTAACACCTCTGCAAATATACATCCTATGCTCCAAATATCAATTGCAGGAGTATACTGCCAGCAAAGCAACAAACACTATTAAAAAACATTAGAGACCAAGATTTATTCTTATCTAGTACATATGGATCAAGCACAAACACATTCTAAATTAAATGCATCTATACAAGTAGATTTCAGCGGCTATCTAGATAAAATGCTTGTAGTCTCTAGGAAGTTGCCTGTATATATGATGCTACAGTTCTGGGCACTAAAAAGAAATCTTTAAGTGATGACCAATTAGATATATCAATGTTAGATTTTGATGTAGGGACAAAAAGTTTTCAACATTCTACGAATAGAAAATTGCATATATGCAAATGATATGTATTAAGAAGATTTAATATAGTTCTCATCAATGATTTTGAAATGGTCATATTGTTAAATCCAATTAAATCTCTAAAAACATATTTCAAAAAAATGACATTAAAGGAGAACTTGAAAAGAGCTCATAGCATAACCTAGATAATGATAACAGGTAACTGGTATCAAACTTGGTTTGGAAGTTCTATATTAAGTATGAAACAGTAATGATGATGGATATGATAATAACCTTAGAGAAAAATGATCCACACAGCTCAGGGGCTCTGTACCATCTAGTTGCAACGTAGTCCTGAAAACGAAAAAAAAGTTCAACTTCAAAATATCATACAGTATCATGCACACTAAATAAATTAGCATACATTCAACCCAAATGAATGATAAGAACTTTCCCCTTGTAGGGGCCTACATCCTGCAGTAAAAAGATTTAGGTTATCTCACTATAATTGGAGTGAATTCACTTTAGTTCGTGAATCAACAATTAAGATCAGATACAATGGAACACAATATTTAGAAAAAAAAATCCCAGAAGAGTACTCTTTGATATAAATTATCACATACCGTCCAAAATATTGTTGATGGGGTATCACTGAATGCTGCTCTAGCTAATCCAAAATCACAAATTTTTAGCTTGCAATTTGCGTTTGCGAGTATGTTTTTAGGCTTCAAATCTCTATGATAGACATTAGCTGCATCAAAATTTGTAAATATGGTCAGAACAATATTTAAATAACACCAGAAAGAAAGCTGAAGCACCATGTAGAAAAACAAGAAAGAACAACAAAATAAACATTACACGCCACAGATTACTCTTAAATACCGTCAGCAATAAAAATCAGGAAAAAAAAAAGGAACAAAGAAATAAATCATCCATGTTTTCAAGGAGACAAAGGAAGTAATACCTGTGTGAATATATTTTAACGCTCGGAGTAGCTGATAAAGGAAAAACTGATAGTGCTCTCTTGTTAAGTCATCATTAGCCTTGATGACTTGGTGAAGATCTGATTCCATGAGCTCAAAAACAACAAAAATATCTTTAAAATCCCTCCTTGATGGGGGAAGCATGATGTGCTTTATGTCAACAATGTCTGGGTGTCTCAGAAGACGGAGAAGCTTGATTTCACGAAGGATGCGGGCTGCATCAGACATGTGCTCAAATATATCATGTATCTTCTTTATTGCCACCTTTTCCCCAGTATGTGTGTCAATGGCAGAGCAAACCACCCCATAACTTCCTTTTCCGACAACTTCTAGGATTTTATATCTGTTTGCATCTCCATATTCGGTGAAAAAGTCAGCATCAGCCATATTCTGCAAAAAAAGGAATCCTGTGAACTAAATGGTTGCAAACAGTTAATCCGCAAAAGATCTCATTGCGGAAAGACTAATTGTTTCAAATATTGAGATGTGAAGCAATTTTTATATAATGGATCGGAGATGGTGGTACGTTAGGCGTTGAAAAATCGGAATCAATGCCAGAACTTCACAAAAAAAGATCCTACCAAAAAAAATATTCTTACATTCTAACAACTGGGCCAACAAACTTTTTTTTGACGGGAATAAGCTAAGATATGGTAAACACACCCAGAAGTATGCCGATTCAGATACACATTACTAACCATAGAACAGTAAAGAGCTGCAACTACTTAGAAAACAATTTCATGCAAAGCTATAATGGCAAGCATAACTCAAGTTACTACCAAACAAGACAGGAGAGCATTACTTTCGTTTTGGATAAGGAGATAAAAAGAGCATTAAGCTCCTAAACCAATACAATGTTCCTGACGGATGTTGCAAAACACAATCATTCCAATTTACCGAATCATGTTATATCGTGGAATCATTCAATAAACTAGGGCACGCATTCACGAAATCCTTGCACACACGAAATCAAAGGAAAAATAGATCGAATTAGGCAAGACAAGACAGGAGAAAACTTCCAAGTCACCATTATTGAGTTTCGACGTAATTAGAGACGAAATTGGAACCGAAACACAAAATTCAACTACGCTAGGAAAAACTTCGCGATTGCCATAGCATGCTAAGAACCCTAATTGACCATGCAATCCGAACATAACCCATACCCCAGGAGACAAAATGAAGACCGACAAGGAACGCCCACTAAATAGAACAATAGAAAGTTACAATCCACAACCATGAGAAATTCGTAAAATCTATCGATTCAAAAAGAATGATGGAAAAACCAAAGCCCACATCTCGAATTGAAGAGCTCAGAGCTCAGATCCATCTTTACTTCTTCCTCAGACGACCACCACAAAAAAAAGAACCAAAACGCTTCACCCCACCCCGAAAACACAAGCAATACGAAGAACAAAGATCCCAAAATGCCTGACCTTTTTCCTTTGCTCCGTCTGCATCTCCACCTCGCGAAGACAAATAAAGAGAACTCTCCTTCACGACTTGCTCTTCCTCCTCCCCCTCGCTTCCCGAAAATCCAACCCAGCTCTCCGAGTCCCCACACACCTTCACACCGGGACTACCTGCATTCACCACCACAGACCGAAGATCGCAAATATCCCGCCTCTCCGACCCCGACAAGCAGCGCCAACCCAATAAGCAGCAACTCTGCGGCGCGAGGCCTGGGGAGGGAGGCAGGGAAGGAGGGAGGGTCCGAAGATGCCCCTGGACCTCAACGACTCCGGCTGGAGCAGGAGGTGGAGAAGGAGGAGGGGAAGCCGAAATGAGAAGCAGCAGCGAAAGATTAAAGAGAGATACGGAAGGAGGGAGGAAATGACCAGACGGTAGTAGAATCGCTCTCTCTTTGAAGACAAGGTAGTGGCAGAAAGGGTAAATAATATAGACTTCCGTGGGCATTAGTTTCTATCGTTGCCGGCAACGGATGTGGGCGCTGGATTCTGCCCTCCTGGCGGGTACTTGGGTGGGGCGTTGGAATAATTTGATTAATTTAGGAGAAGGAGAGTTTGCGTTTAATTAGCGACGATGAGGATGACGACAAAAAATATTATCATCATCATCATTATTATTATTATAAGTGGTTGCTAAGTTAAGGTCACGGTAGAGAAGAAGACGACGGAGGAAGCTTATGGTTGTGGATTTGTGTCCTTTACTTAAATAAATAAATAAATCAGAGATTGACGCCAAGTACAAGTTAGCGAAACAACCAAAAAAAGCTGGGAAGCGCTGCGAATGACCACATAAGGTTGCAACGAGGAAGGCGCAAAATTAATCTAATTTTGGATAAGAATTTGAACATCAATCAATGTTTCTCCTGAAAAGTACCGTGGGACGACACGTTTAAGCGTATATTAAGTTAATAAGAATACGGATTCGAATCAACAGGGCGTCTAATAAAAACTCTTGGACTCCAAAAATTATGATAAAGTTCATTTAGGTCATTGAGAATGACCTCCCATCTGCCATGGCACGGTGGTGCCTTCTCAACCACAATGTGACAAGCCGGTGCCTTCTCCACCGCCAAAGGGTTGGGACAGATCTGCCTCAGACCTTGTGGCCACCAACATACTTTAAAAACCCAAGATATCATGGCAAGTGACGCGTCCTGCTTCTCCTCCTCCTCCTCCTCCCTCCCTCCCTCCCTCCTCAATGGGACGGTGTATATTTCATCATATCAGCAGCCGATGGCTTCTGTTGGACGTACAAAATCTTGCAGACTAACCAGTCACATGTTCGGATATCACTTCCCTTCTTCCTACGGAATTTTCGCAACCTCTCCCTCTCTTCTCTTCGGGTCGTCCACCCTTCCTAAGTACGTACACATCATTCGTCCTAGACGTAAAGGAACAAATACTACCACTTCACATGCAATCATGCCGAACAATTTGACCAGCTGATCTTCTCTTTCTGAAAACTTCCGCAACTACGTACAGATATGTATTCACAGGTACTTTACCAACCAGAGTAACTCAAATGATTGACTTTGACCCCACGCTGATTAATACAGAGATTAAAATATAAAAGATCTTCTTCCTTTTTATCATCAGTTAATTTTAAAATAAATTATTTCACATGGTATCAAATCAAATAAATCACAAACAATGGAAAGTATAAAAAATATTACATCAAGAAATATAGAGATAAAACCTGTATTAATATATGATAATTTTTTTCCACTCGTTATCAATTCATTTTTAATTTAAAATATTTCATATCATGTCAAAGTAAGTTCTCTCAGTCTAAATGAAAATAGCACTTATAGGTATAAGGCATGGGAATAGTCTCACAGATTGAAATCGGATTAATATATGATAAATTTTTTCGATATTGAAGTAAGAAATTTAACTGTATACGTGTAAATCTTACTATTCAAACTTATTCCAATAATAATGCAGTGAAAAAGTTGTTTGTCTTTGTTAAATTATAACTTCAATTAGATTATTAATTAATATTAAGAAAAATTACTTTCCACCGTTGTCAGACAAATTCTACCGTCGGTTCTTTTTTGAAGCTTCCATTGACGGCAACCGCAGGAAACTTTCTTTGATGCTTGGCAAATTCATCACGCCAACCGCTGCTCTTGCTCGATGAAAGAACCAGATACCGACGCCGTGGTCCACGGCTTCTCACCAAAATTGACCGCGAGATCGAACGAGAACAAGCCGAGGATATCGGAGGGCACGAAGTGTCGATCGACGCATCAATCAACAAATGTCACCACCTATCGTAAAAGTAAAACTTTCCATGCAGATGCAGATGCAGTCGCCTGATTTTTTAAATTAAAAATCGAATGTTTTTTTGAAACTCGTTAAATTCGATTTTTTGAGATGCTCGGTCGTTTGGATTGGAAAAGTGAGTCGCGTGGGAGATCACGGGGTTCATGGGAATATGCTTTGATTTCATTCGGCCTCCTTGAAATAGATTCTCCAGGTCGAGGAACGATAAATCCCGTGACCAGAGGAATCGTTCCTTTGGAAACACTCTAAAATTTAATCTTTATCAAATCCAATCTTCGCGACTACGACCGCAAGTAATCCAAAGAAACACGTTTCGTAGGTGACGATATTCAAATCACCACGGTGGGGTGTATCGACAAATCTGGACCGTTGGCTGTGATCGGTTACTAGAATGGTTATAGTGCTATGGCATTTTTATAATATTATTTTTAATTTAATAAAAAATAGCATAACGACAACAATATAAAAAATTTATTAAAAAAAAAAAAAATCATTAGGATAGCAAGGAGAGCAACTGCTAGCTGATCACAAAAAAAATACTGTATTTTTGCTTGTGAAAAAATACCACCATAGATGGAGAAGGTTTGATCATACCAACCAAGTAAACCAACCGTACGTACATAAGTAGATGACGTAACTATAGTATTTTATTCTTGTATATATAAGATCTACAAGGAAAATGATTCTATAGTTAAATTTAAGAAAAATAATATGTGTCAGTTGTAATCAGTTGTAAAAGAAAACATAAAGAAGTTGACCTACCTTTCGTTGAATTAGACTCATGGACTAGATGAGCTCAAACTGCTTGGAATTCTAATTAGCCTGTAAGATGGTAAATTGAGTGGACCAGATGAATGTCAATCGTGCTCCCTTCAATACTTCAATTAGACTAAGTGTAATCAACGAGGTTAAAACAAATCTAAGATTAAGAGAAGCATACTATAATGCTGCATTTTACACGCAATTAATGGGAATTGTTGGAGATTAGCAAAATCTGCTTAATCACGTTGAAAATTCTTAGTTGACATAGTTTTCATTTGTACTGATACAAACGCACGTGTATCACACAACTTTCATTTGTAATACCATTTCTTCGCAACCTTTACTCTCGGCTCTCGCCCCCGTAATCGATATTTTAAGAGTCATTAATTTCTGACGCAGCAACGTCTGATGCACATGAATAAGCAAAAAAAAAGAAAAAAAAAAGTCAATCAATCAAATTAAAAAAGAACTGGGCACGTGAATCCAAAGCAACTGCTGTCGGTGCGTGTACTTGTACGTGATGGGGACATCGCCACCGCCACCGCCACCCGTAGGTACCGCTCGCTCCCTCCTCTACCATCCTTCCCGGGGCTCGGCTCGTCCTCTTGCACGCAAATGGGGGCGCGTACCGACGATTTCTTAAAATTTAAATTTCAAAAAGAAACTATAAATATCATTAAGTTGTTGCAATTTATAAGGAACGAGTTGGCCAGCTTGCTCCAAGGGAAGTATATACTCCAGCACGCAAATGAACCAAGGGAATTCTACGCATTTCTCTGCTCCAGCACGCGCATATATGTGTATATATATTACTTGTTGGATAACATAAATATACGGTAACAGGGCTTTAATTATTTGGAAGTTCTTTGCACGTTGGCCGAGAACACACGGCAAGCTGCCGACGGTGAGGCCGTGAACTCGTTAGTCCACGATAAATTAATGCATAAATTTATTATTATCTAATGATATACTGACGCTGTATGATTGTCGGTGTGTTCCACGTGATGCTTATTATTATTATTTCTTCAATTTCTTGTTTGGAATATAATATCAACTTACCTAGTTCCTCCTTCCCTGCCCCGAGGAGTTCACCGTTCGATTTTTTGGTGGATTGGCTGTACTTTCGGGTTGCAGATCATGGGTAGGACTGAAGACTTCCGTTGTCGTTTTTGAAGTACAATAATCTCAAAGGTTGGTAAACCAATCGACGTTCAAACATTGAAAAGATAGAAATGAATGATGGGAGCCAGGCATGTGACATGCCATGAACTTCTTTAGCTTGACAAATTTTACAAGGAAGTGATGATAAATAATAAATCGATAACTCAAACAAACGCGATTCAGTCACGTTTTACATTATATCACATCCATTAAAGTATCCATTTCAACCATCACCATTTCTTTCCCAGCTTCATAAAAAAAGAAAACACTTATTAATTACATAAAATGTTCACTGATAAAATGAAAGGAACATAGAAATTCTAAAAGGCAACGTTAAAGTAAGCTTGCAAATGTTCGTATTACGATGCAAGATCTAAAATTTAAAAATATTAGACGACTATAATTTGAAATTGACTATATATATATATATATATATATATGCACCTATTCAAGATTATGTATTTTACATGGTAAGGTGGACGTCTGCAACTAAATTTGTTTAAAGGGTTAAGAGTGACATATTACCGAAAACAAAATTAATAATACCTTGAAAATGATGTTGCAGCAATATATGCACTACTGGTAAGCGCTTCATTTATTTTAATTAGCCCCCAACCAGTGCAAAGACTAATATCCTTCTTGATATTAAACCTGTTGTATACTTTCAGAATTTATTGGAAGGGAAGGATGAATTGTCGATCCTGGTGGGATGAAAATTTCAGCTCCTTTCATCCATATATATATATATATATATACCACTAGAAAATTAAAGGCGCGCGGTAGATTCCGTTAATAATACCAATCTGTTTATTAATTTGTGGATATGGTAGCTCCCATCAGATAACTCCCCAGGGAATCCGGGTCGACGGCACAATTATTTTGATTAGCGCTAATCTTCCCGATCAGCCCAGGCCCAGATAATTCTTTGAAGATTTAATTGCCTATAACGTGGTAATCGATCAGTTACAAAAGGAATGAAACTAATCAGAGCCAGGAACCACGTGAGAGTGCGTTTTAACCCCATGTAAATATTTTCATGCATGTAATAAAGTTTGATTAAAAAAGGATGGATGCCAACTGGTCGGATTCGCATTAAATAAGCAACCTTTTTTTTAACAAGGATAGATTCGCTTACTATGTTATTATAGTTGATTGATAAGAAACCTTTTTTGTTCTCTTCTAAATTTGGCGGGGTCTTCGTCATTTTCCCCTGGCCCACATGACCTTCGACGCAAAAGTAAATTGTTTTTCAAGTTCTTGACCATAATGTAAAACAAACTACTTTATCGAAACATATAAACTATGGCTTAAATTAAAAAAAATCAATCTTCCAGTAATTGTAATCTAGGAGATCTTGTTTTTTGTAAATTATTGATTGTAACTTATATGTAAATAAACATAAACTATAGTACATTTCGTTTCGTATTGAATTCGTCAAACCCAGCGTTCACGGACAAGTTAATAATCCGGTGAGCATTTCCTCACCACCTACGGCCACACCACTTCTCGTACCTAGTAATGAATAATAATGTAAATATATATATATATATATAAATGGCTCTTACTGTACAACAAATATTTTTTTAAAAAAATAATTGTTTTTTCCCCTTATTGGAATTGGACAAATAAGATCACAGTAGACATGCTAATAGGTCGTACCAATAATAAAATTTGAATCTTACTTGTCGCTATTTGTGCCGAATCATTTTACTTTAAAATAAATAAAGTGACAATTCATAGCTCACAATCTGTTGATACGATATTAATCAATGGTACGATTTAACTAAGTTAAATTATGTTAAACTTGTTTTTCAATATATCGATTGTAGAATTTATATGTCAAAAACAAGATATCAATTTTAATACAAAACTTTATATTTTAATATAGAATTGATATACTTAAATTGTACTGTACCTATTCATTTATATTAAATTAAATTATGCTAATACAATCTAATTTTACTGAATGACAACCTTCAAAAAATCGTATCGTAACGATTAACGACATAATTTAATAAAACAAAGCTATATTGGCACGATTAAATTTACCCTAGTTAACATTGTAAACATTCACACATCAAATTAAAAATTTTATTAACGATGAAAATGAAGTTTTCACCGATGAATTCAAATGATAAGATAAAAATTTACAATATTTATTATTAAGTGTGAACGTACACATCAACGTTCAATTTTACGGGGACAACGGCTTAGACGACCACATCTATGTATAACAGTCCCGTGGACGCTACCACGAGACGTGGAGAACCTCAATAAGACAAACACGTATTATATATACGTGTAAGTTGCAAGACCACGGTGGAGCTGCTGCTCTGGAATCTGGATTCCGGCTGCAATGCCGCCACGCGTTTGCTCTCTCGTCCTCTGTTCTCCCTCTCACAGATTACATGCATTGCCACGAATGCCTCCTAGAAGAATGGCAGAACCTGAATTCAAATATTTTATCAGCTATTCAATCCTTTGGAGATTATAATTCAGCATTCCCTCCAGAGAAGATCTGAACTTGCTTTGAGGAAGGCATTGAAGGTTTTTTATGGCCAAATTAGCTTTCTCCCTGGCTAGGTTCTGCGCCTTCTCAATCCCACCACACTTGAAAACAATTTCTATAGCATGGTTCACAGAGCCAGGCTCGCTAAATTCAGAATCAATGATCTCTCTTAGCTTTGGCTCCACTTGTAGAGCAAAAATGACAGGTGCTGTCAAGTTCCCTTTTGCAAGATCAGATCCTGCTGGTTTCCCCAACTGCTCTGCTGACTGTGTGAAATCAAGAATATCATCGACAATTTGGAAGGATAAGCCAAGATTCTTCCCATACTCAAACATTTCGTTGCATACAGTCTCACTGGCTCCACTAAATATGGCAGCAGATTTTGCACTAGCAGCTATAAGGGATGCCGTTTTGTAATAGCTCTTCAGCAAATACTCTTCAAGGGGAAGGTCAGAGTCAAAGAGACTTGATGCTTGTTTTATTTCACCGCTTGCAAAATCTTTAATCACCTGTCAGTCTCAGACATTGCAGGTAACAAAACAAAGACAGATTTTGTTGGTGGTGGAAACTAGAACTGCAATCGGCAAACTTACCTGACTAATGAGCTTTATGACATCAAGGTTCTCAAGATTTGCAAGGTACCATGAAGACTGTGCAAACATGAAATCACCAGCCAGTACGGCTGTACGAGTACCAAAGAGTTGATGAATACTTTCCTTTCCTGCACAACAGCCTTCCATTCATAAGCACCAAATGAAAAAATGACGTGTACATATCGAGCTTTAACATTTTTTTGACGAGCATTTTATGTGGAGCTGTTGTTGCACTTCCATTGCAAGAAGTAAAAATGCATGCCTTTTTGAGAACCAAACTACCAAGAGTGACCCTTCAGTTCAATACAAACAGATAAATTGTAAATGGAATGTCAGGAAGAATTCTATATTTGAATTTTAATGATGTAGGACATAATTAACGAAGTCATAATTCAAGACATCATTTCAACAACATTGACGAGAAGCCAACGGCCTTTTTAAAATCTTTCTTCATTTAGCATTTCTTTATTTAGTTGGTAGTTGTAATTCCTTATCTTTAAATTGCAGGTGTCATGTAGGGTGGATGTCTATCCTCTTTGTTCTCGAATCCAACTTCGATAGACTCCAAGCTCTCACTCCTTCTCCCACCTACTCTATCTCAACTCCACTCTCTACCTTTTGTTGCCACATTATTTGGTATTAGAGCAAGGTTATGATCAACCTGATCTCTTGCATCAAATTTGACAACCTCCGCCAATCCATCGGATGACGACGGTACAACAACTATCTAGTAATAGGTGCCCTCGATAAGCAACTTCGACACATCGTTGTCAGTTCCAATTGGAGGATTATTCCTCTAGTGAGTCTAACTCAGATGAAGTTGAATGCCAACCATGTTGTTGTCGTGACCAAGACACCACTATAGGGGGGTTCTGATTGATGATGGATTTGCCATTTTCAATGGGCAACTTCATAAATTCTTGGATTGGATCGTCGAAGTCGAGTGTTTCTTCAATTATATGGACATCTCTGATAATCACAAAGTTAAACTTGTGGCATATCACCTCAAAGGGAGAGCTTTTGCCTGGTGGAATCAAATGTTGATGAATAAAGCACACCAATAGAAGCCACCTGTATATACCTGGGATAAAATGAAAAGGTTGCTTTGGATGCGGTTCTTACCCATGGACTACGAATAGAAATTGTTTGCATAGTATCAACCCTGTCAACAAGGGTCACGCTCCATTGCACACCACAGAGTTTTATCGTTTAGCCTCTCATAACAATTTAATTAAGATTGAACCTCAAGAAATAGCTTGTTATCTTGGTGGACTGCAACTAAACATCCAAGATAAGTTATCTCTTCACTCTCCCTACACTCTATCTGATGTTATTACTCTCATCAAAAAGATCAAGCAACAACTTGCAAGAGGAGCTCATGCAAACCCCAATACCTCTAGCGAAAGCGACAACAAACTCACTAGTAAATCTATTTTGAGGCCTAGACCTCCAACCCAAGAGGGTAGCTCATCGTCAACGTCGGTGCAATCCAACCCATACAACCAACCCACACTAGTGAAATGTTATCATTATAACTAGCCCGATCACAAGTCCAACCAATGCCCAAAAAGGGGGGAGGCACACATGGCAGTGAAAACCATCAACGACACTCCATTTAAGGATGGCAACATCAAGGATGCTATCTTGCCAAGTGATGAAGAAGAACTATATGTAGATGAGGGGGAACACCTATCATACATCACCCAATGGATATTGCTCACCCCTAAGTCCCATGAGCACCCTCAACGTCATAACATCTTTCACACCTGTTGCACTATCATCGACAAGATCTGTGACATCATCATAGACAGTGGAAGTACTAATAATCTCATTTCACAGAAAGTAGTGGACAAACTTGGGTTGCCCACTCAAGCTCACCCACACTCTTACCACATCAGGTGGATACGCAAAGGCAACATAGCGAAAATCACAAAGGTTTGCAAGGTATATTTATCAATTGGTCATTGATATTCAGACGAGATATTCTGTGATGTTGTCGACATGGAAGCATCCTATATCCTCTTAAGTCGACCATGGCAACATGATGTTGATTCCTCCCAGTGAGGATGTAGCAACCAATAGGAATTGCAAGTGGGAAAAACACTGGTTCATTTGATGTCATTGCCCTTATCAAAGGACCAAGCATTTGATGAGCACATTAGGAGGAGTTTCCTCATGGTGGACCACACCACTTTCAACAAAGAAATTAAAGAAGCTCTGAAGGCCTACACATTGGTAGCATCCAACTATTTTAAAGCATTTGAGGACATGGTACCTCTACAGGTACGCCAACTCTTTGAAGAATTCCATACCATAATGCCTGTTGACACTCCACAGGGCCTCCCACCTATTAAAGAGGTGCAACATCACATAGATTTGATTCCCAACGTTCAACTTCCAAACCTACTGCACTACCAGATGAGTCCAAGGGAGGCTATTATCCTCCAAATGCAAGTCAATTAGTTGATTCAATAAGGACTCATGCGACCTAACTTGAGTTCATGCACCATTCCTACACTCCTTGTTCCAAAGAAAAATGGTGAGTGGCGGATGTGTGTGGACAATCACACCATCAATCGGATCACCATCAAGTATAAATTCCCTATTCCTCAACTTGAAGACGTGTTGGATGTTCTAGCAGGAGTGTAACTCTTTTTCAAGCTCAATTTAAGCGGTTATCACTAGATTCACATTCGAGAAGGCAATGAGACAAAGGAAGGTTTATTTGAATGACTTGTCATGTCATTTGGCTTATTAAATGCCCCTAGCATGTTCATGCGGTTGATAACACAAGTACTCAAACCATTCCTCAGTATGTTCATCATCATTTACTTTGACAACATCTTAATATATGGTACCAATGAAGAAGATCACCTACTTCACCTTTGTAGGATCCTTTCCACTTTGAACAAGCATCATCTACTTCTTAATGTCAAAAAATGCAAATTCATGACAACTAGTGTACTCTTCTTAGGATACGTAATCAACAACAAAGATCTACATGTGGACAACAACAAAATCAAGACTCTTCAAACGTTAGTGACGTTAAGAGTTTTCTTGAGCTTGCATCTTTCTATCATTGGTTTATATGACACTTCAACAACATTGCAGCCTCACTCACCAACTATCTCAAGAAGGGCCATTTTCATTAGGATGATGGTGTCAAACAAAGCTTCAAGCACCTCAAAGAATGACTTGTAGCAACCCCAATGTTGGCGCTTTCTAACTTCAATGAGTATTTGAGGTTAATTGCAATGCATCTCAAGTGGGCGTTGGTGCCGTCAAACCTTGAAAAATATCAACACTACCACCAACACCAACCACATGCATGGTTGTTGGATTGCATTTCTCCAACACTTTGTATTTACTATTAGATACAAGACAAGAGCTCAAAACCAAGTCATTGATGCCCTCAACTGACGAACCATGTTGCTGACCACATTATGACATGAAGTCATTGGGTTTGAGTGCTTGAAGGAGTTGTACGTTGGTGACCCAAATTTTGGCAACATCTGGGAAAAGTGCTTGACGAATCACGCCATTCTAGGCATGTTACTTTAGAATGACTTCCTATTTCAAGGAACCAAACTCTGCATTTCACAGAGTTCACTACGTGAACAACTTATCTGAGAAATTCACAAAGGAGGAATGGCTGGCCATGTTAGTCGAGACAAGACCATCTCCCTCCTAAAAGAACATTATTTCTAATCACAACTCAAAAGAGACACTACTTGACTAGTCCAACATTGCCAGCATTGCCAAGAAGTAACAGGGTAGGCACAGAACATTAGCCTATACACATCGTTACCTATACCAAAAGTGCCATGGATTGACATTTCCATGGACTTTGTGTTTAGTCTCCCAAGAACACAAACAAGTTTGGATTTAATCTTCGTAATCGTGGATCGCTTTTCAAAGATGGCATATTTTGTTCCTTGCAAAAAAAGATGAACACCACCCATGTCACCAACCTCTTCTTTAAGGAAGTGGTTCGTATGCATGGACTCACCTTAGATTGGGACTCTAAGTTCCTCTTCCACTTTTGGAAATCTTTGTGAAAGTGACTTGACACTATCCTCAACTTCAACTTAATATGTCACCCTTGGTCTGATGGCCAAACTAAGGTGGTTAACTAAGCATTAAGCAACATGCTTCGCACATTAAGCAACATGTTTCACACCATCATTAGAGAACGTCCAAAACAATGGGACCAAGTGTTAGCATAAGTGAAATTCACATACAACTGCATGGCAAACAAAACTATGGGAAAAGCCCCCTTTGTCATTGTCTATGTGAGACTTCCAAAACATGTCATGGACCTAATGTCAATCCCGTCACCAACCACGGATGTTGAATGATTGCTAGTAGACATATATGATCTCCATCAAGAAATTTGAAACAACATAAACAAGCTAATGCTAAATACAAGACAACCGCTAACCTTCATCAACATCATAAAATCTTTCAACCCAAAGACTTTGTTATGGTGTTCTTACAAAAAGAACATTTTCTAACGAGCACATACAATAAGCTAAAGAATAAGAAATTTGTTTTGTGCCACATCATTAGCAAAATTAATGGCAATGCCTATACCATAGACATTCCAACCTCACTCTCTATCTCTTTGACCTTCAACAACACAAACTTATCCTAGTATCATCCTTTTGATGAAGAAAGCTCGAAGGCGAACTTTCTAAAAGAATGGTCGACTACTATAGGACATAATTTTTATTTTTATTGATCCTCTAGAAGTATCCATGGAGGTGATAACATGTGTCTCAATGGACACTCAAACGGCCTAGTACACTAAGAGTATCCAATGAGACGAAAGCTTATAAGAGACCTTATTAGGCCCTAACATGGTAGATTTCTCCAAGTATTACGTACTTTGTCCCGCAAAGATTCTCAACTAATTAGGGATATCCTAAGTGACCTCATCCACCAACTCGATTGAGATTACTAACTAAGATAATGCCTACAATGTTGGCACGTGAATTGAGTAAGTGATGCATATACCTACAACTTGTCAACGTTTGAGTAGAATCAACATTACTGCTCATAGGCATTACACAAGAACTTCCCAGATGATCACCTATCCTGGTTATGTTCTTGCTCAAATACAATTAACTCCAGAGTTCTTACAGGAGTAGATGTTTGGTAGTAGGTGTAAATGCACCTCTATAGGACATAATTAACGAAGCCATAATTTAAGGCATCATTTCAACAACATTGACGAGGAGCCAACAACCTTTTTAAAATCTTTCTTTATTTAGCATTTCTTTATTTAGTTGGTAGTTGTAATTCCTTATCTTTAAATTGTAGGTGTCATGTAGGGTGGATGTATGTAATTTTCGTTAAAGCAATCCTTATTTGGTTCTTTCCCTACTTCTCCTTCTTCCTCCCACATCTATCTTCTCTGTTCTCAAATCCAACTTCGGTGGACTCCAAGCTCTCACTCCTTCTCCTACCAACTCTATCTCAACTTTGCTCTCTGCCTTTCATTGCCACATCACTTAAGCCTTACTATTTTTAAAGGTCATTTTTTCAAAGATTAGAAAATTTATTATACAAGAAGTAGAGCTCCAATATGCATATTCAATCAGAATTCAGAAGAACTAAAGAGAAACCATCAACTCAAAAATAGTAAGTGGTCATTTAGGTGTCACTTAAATATCCCTTTCATATGAAGACCAATTCAACAAAGTAGCCATTTTTTCTCCCTAGAACATGGTGTGCAGTTGGTTTAGAATTTTATAGCCAAGTTACTTCAAGATAACATGATAAAATAGTATTACATACTGAAATTTGCACAAATTCTTTCTACAGATACAGAACTGCTAAAGTTTGACAATAACCATATTATAACCAACATACCTCGTCTTATGTCACTATCATCTAGAACATCATCATGTATCAGGCTAGCTGTGTGAATCATCTCAATAATCTCTGCTAAACGCCGATGTTGGACAGTTAGATCCCTTGGCAACATAGTCATACAATAATCATTAGCATTTAATTCTCATCTGGATACTCTGATTGAGACATACTTTGCATTGAGATAACAGAGAAGACTCACTTTAATCCACCTAACGGTGCTGTAGATCTTGAAATCAAGAATACTAAAGCCGGTCTCAATCTCTTTCCACCAGCACCAAATATTTGTTCAGCGGCAGATATTAAAACTGGATTTTCTGCCCCAACGATCTATTAAAATTTTGGTCAGCTGTATGGGTGTATTTGGTACAGTTATAGAGGAATAGACCATAAATACAGTATCACAAGTGATCACACACACTAAGTTGCAGATTGAACAGTTTTCTACCTTCCACTCTAAGAAAATAAACGAGGTGATTCTTTCCCATAGGTGTCACCAATGTTACTGATATTCAGGAGTAATCCATCTATAATCAACAATTTTTTCCTTAGAACTACAAGTGATTAACTACACAACATAGATTATTAGTATTATATGTTAATATCAATATTAGAAAGAGAACAACTAATGTACATAAGAATCAAAAAATTTAGAGTGGATTTAGAAAAAGGAAAAGAAAATGATATTTAAAGATAACTTGTTAAAAAAAGGATTACAAGTTGGAGAAGTAGATAAAGTTTGCAATGGAATAACTGCTAGTATTAAAAAATTACTAGAGAAATTTTAGGGAAGTGTTGTGGGATCATTAGATAGGATTGCTAAAATCAGTGTTTAAAAAATAAATAAACACTGATAGAAAAATAAAATCAGTCTTGGCAGGTCAAAATAACTGCTAGTATTAAAAACTTGCCAGAGAAATTTTAGGTTCTCTGTCTGCTAGTATTTACTAGATATCATTATAAATAAATATCTCGACAGTCTTACCAACACACAACACTGATTGTAGTTCATTATAAGATTGAGCACTAGATTTAAGGTAGAAGAATATTTTGACCAACCCAAACTTCAAATCACACCTTTTCCTCATATTCTGATTCCTAGAATCTTAGGAACAAACCAGTATTGTGCTGCAGGGCGTATTATCATGACAAAATTGCTACCAAAACTCGAATCTAGAAACACTGGTGTGACATTTGCAATGAACAAGATCGAGTTCAGATCTTTTGTATGTCAGATTGCTTGGGAATATATACTTAAATTTGGCAATATAAAAACCGATTCGAGCAACTAAAAAGTCCTTAAGTGAATATTATAGAATCTATATATCCAAAGTCAGTGACCAGGCCCCACATATGGCAATGATGCGAACACCTACTTCAGAGAATGGCATAAAAGCAAGGAAAAAAGTGGATATTATCAAAATCATCTATATAAAGGTATTATCGAAATAGGAAGCAATTCACTCACAGATTTGAGGTTCTTGTTCAGTTTTTGAAGATCAACTGCCACTGTTTCCATCAGAGAGGATACGGAAATTGGGCTAGAAGTACCAACAGAACCAGAGCCTGGAACATCAACTGCAAGCCCAGGAAAAAAAACCTTGAGCGGAACAAACAATCGTAAATCGTACAATAAAATAAAAATGAGATGATGTCTAAAAAGAAGTGCTGGAAATCAAAATTACCTAAAAGCCTCTACGCATACCTTGCATAGTTGGTGCGGTAGAGACCAAACAACAAGCACCTGAGCGGCGGACGCGAATCCCCGTCCGTGGCGCCGACTTCCCATACAAATTCCTATTCAAATAGCATCCACAAGTGGAGGCGAACTCCAATACCCTCTTACCAAGGTCCAAACTTGGGCATGTCAAGGCCATCATCCTACAAGATACCCACAACCGAAATGATGGGAAAAACCACCCAAGAAAAATCCATGAAGACCAACAAATCCCGAGCAGAAGAAGGTTCTAAAGCAGGCGGGACTAAAGCCCCCCTTGTTTAATACCATGTCACTCACCAACACTTTACAAGTCCTAGGCTCCCTGGTTGGCGGGAGCGTGGCTTGGCTTCAAGCTCTGGTGATGTTTGGCAGCAACCGTGTGTGAGCGTTCTCCTCTCGTCGATGCTGGAAAATACCTTCGTACGACGCTTATATATATCCAAATCTCATATTAGTGGAGGACACTGGTAGACAACTATTTTTGCATAACAAACCCCAATCTTCCAAACATTTAGCAAGAGCTCGTGACGACGACATATATCATAGATCATTGCTCGATAAGAAAATTTCCATTATTTTTTAAATATTTCTTTTCTTTTCTTCCAGTAATATCATTCATTTTTGTAAAAAAAACGAGTCCTAAAGATATTTTAATTTTTGTAAGCTTGTCCCACGTCAAATTTTTTTTTTTTTTTTTTGATAACGTTAGATTTTTACGACGACGAAGATTTAAACAAAGTAAAAAAAAAAATGCTACAATCAATTAAAATTATCTCATGTTGATGGTCCGGCACTTTCAAAACTTGTGTGAAAAGTGAAAACTACCATCCACGGCGACGATGATGTACAGATCCGACCGCGACGGTGAAACTCCGCAAGTTTCCACCGCGACCGCTCGTCGGCCACACCGACGTCGCCGCCCTGGCGATTATGATTAATAATTTGCTTCGTGCAGAGCCACTGGTTGGAGTTGGTTTGTGTTTGCCGCAGCCGTGGACACGAGTGGTCGACGATTTCCATGCGTTAACCACCTCTCGTCGGTCGTCGTGGCTTTTGGAACGACGACTGGCTGTCAATCATGACCAACGGCCGCCGTCGACTCCACGTGGAAATGAATCGACCATCCACGAAGCCGATTGACAGCCACTCGTTCAGATATTTTCTTTTTATTTTTGGTAAAACACGTTCAGATTTTTTGTTTTTTTCCCTCAGGGAAAAAAAGGCAGATGAACAAAAATAGAAATAAAAAATATATTTATTTGTTCTATTCACTATTAATTTTCAGAGCATGATTTCTGAAGAACAACAAAATATGGATAGCTCCAAATATATGGATCATGGAAAGTTTTTTTTGTTTTATATTAAGATAAGAAATTTAATAAAAGTTATTTGTCACTGTTAAGATACACTAATCGGTGGCTCAATGTGTTGCTAATACTGCAGCCAATAAATCATCTTTTATATTCTTGAAAAGTCATAAATGATTTGAAGGCATATGCATATTAGTGTATCACGCAAAAATCAAGCATGATAAATATTTCTTGTTGTTTTCGTAAATTAGAGATTTGAGTTTTCATGTTAGCTAGGGCCTGGATTTTCTGCGATTCTTTGATTTGTTTCTTTTTTTTGGTGCATACCAGGGGTTGAACCAACTCCTTAAACGCTACTTGTCAATGATTCTTTGATGTTTTTGGTACGTCAAATCAAATTTAAACGATGGAGAACAAACACAAGCGTGTATGAAAAAATGAAAAATACAAAAAGCATGAAACGTTCGTATTCAATTCAATTTTAAGCAAAGATACCATTTATATTGAAAAAGGCATGAAGCATAATTTCACGTTTGGAGGCCAATTTCATGTGACCTTTTATCACAGCGCATCTGTCTCATGGGTGTTGTTGGCACCTTTCTGGCATAATCATATGAGCCTGGAATTAAAGATTATAAGCCTTTGACAAGTTGTCCAAGTCCACTTCTTTAACATAAAAGAAGAGCTCCTCGTTGTCGGCTCTCTATTTTAATCATTCAGCCTTCTTAAAAAAACTCAAATTGAACAAATGTTTACAAACACAGCCTTGTACCAAATTTAAACCTAATTTGTACCATTACCACTAAACTTATCTTAAATTTGACATACAAAAGGCCAACTCACGTATGAATTCAGCAAACTTTTAGCTTGACAATATCTTAGAATGCTGACGATTGGACTTGTTGCATTTTTAACGCTGTTGCATTAGACAAATTCATTTCATAAAGCGTGATTTGCATGGTAAGGAATGAACATACACTAATAGATTAACCTTGAAACATCATACATAAATTTAAACTAGAAAGAATTATCGTTGTACTCTTCTCATTTATGATGGGGCAATCGTTCCATGAAAATAATATTAAGGAAATAAAAACCCTTAACTCTTCTACACGGGAGATACATATACAATTTGTAGTACTCATGCACGCAATCGACATTCCCCTGATATTTCCCAGAATCTGTTTCCCAGATGATGCAATACCTATTTACATCCTTACAAACCTGCAATAAAAACACAAGTAAGTCTTCGACCTTACGAAAGTTGTAGATGTTAAAGCCAGAGAGAGCGAAGCGGTAAATTGTCACCTTCAAACGCAACTCACTCACCTTATTAGAGGATTTATAGCTTTCTCAGAATGAAGGAGATGAATCAAATTAGAATCCTGTTCTTCACCACAAAAGTGGTTAATGTTAAGAGGAAGCGAGAAAATAATCTCGTATAGTTCTTTTTTTCAGAGATGGACTCAGAACTGAACATAGGCTGTTCTGCGCATCACCATCCGGGCACTCGTGCATTTCCGAACTTCCATTTACGTATGATAAGTTTCTTTTCTTTTCTTGTTTTTGTGCGGGACATGCCCCCACCGTCTTCTTTGTTGGACTTTCTGGGGCCTTCAACAAGTTTCTGCATTCCATGCCAATTGAGGCTGTTACCCTCTTTCGATTAGTCGTTGGAGTCCTTGGAGCTGTTGCGTTTATGTCATGCTCTTTCTCGGTGTTCCAGATGCGTACCTGTCAAACAGTTGTATTTGATAGCTGATCGATAATATTTAAAACAAGGGTTCGCCAGATCTGGGAACATTCTAAGCTAAATAAAATACAAGTGAATCTAAGGCAAGTTAATCACAAAAGTTAGGGACAAATGAGATGTAGCATAATTAATGGAGGGCAAAGGCAGGTATACCGTGTAATCGTCTGAGGAAGTTACCACCTTTCCTACCTCAGATGAGCACCTGAGAAAAACAGATGGTAGTAAGAACATAAATGTGGGAAAGAAACACAAGCACCAGATTTACAAATCGTACCAATCTACTGCTGTAACTTCCCCTACATGACCTTTCAACTTAACAGGAGTAATTTCAGGTCTACCCACCTGGTGCAAGAAAATACACCAAGAGATAATAAGAAAGATTGCCTCAACCATACACCAAATCATGCTGCATTTACCTGCCAAATATATGCATTTTTATCACTGGAACCACTAAGAATGTGAGAAGCGTCTGGACTAATTGTTGCCTGAAATCAGACAGCACGTTAGTCACATAGAAAGCAAACCAAGCATCTTGTGCATTGAAATAGAGTTTCAGGTGAATACATGCCTTTACATAAAATGATCCAATTGTGCCACCAGAAAAGGTTTTAACGGGGCATGTCTGGTGCTGAAGAATATCATATAAGTAAACCCTGAGATACACACAAAGTAGTTAACGCATTCAAAATTTAAACAAGTGTTGATAGTTAGACAGCATTATTTCTGATGATGCAAACAAATTTTAGAAGAGCATACATATTATTCAAGCAGGAAGCTGTAATAAATGTGCCACTTGAGTCCTGGGATAAGCTGGAAATCCCATGCAGAAACTTTTCCTGGAGCATACAGGGAAAATTGATTCATATATCAAGTTATTCAGTTCTAAGAAATAGAACTTAGGAACATTCTTGCGTGTTCAACTTTTTCTGCTTCCCTGTCTAAAATTCTAAGTTATTTTTTTTGCTTATCTTGTGAGTTTAATTTTTGCAGCAATTTAAGAATAAAAAAGAGAGGAAAGGGGATTTTATTTAATATGGTGGCAAAACTAACCCCTTCAATGGATGGTTCAAAGGATGGAGACATCTGACTTGCAAAGGACTTCAGGTTTCGTGTATCCCAAAATTTTATCACGCTGCATGGAACGAAATTGAAAACAAAAAACGAATTACTTTCAAAATGGAAAAGAAATGAGGCGTGAAAACCAAGGGAAAGTAGATATTCTAAAAACTAGGGAGAACCTGTCCACCGCTCCAGCACTGACAATGGAAACTCCATCTTTGAGATAGAGAACGGATGTAATGCTCTTAGAACGTGCCTGCATCATAGACAATTACTATTAGTTCAAAACAACAGTAGAGTATCAAAACCTATACAAAAGAAATACAGACAGCAGACCTTTCCAGTGCAGTTACGTTTTCCTTTAGACAAAGTATGGGCATCTTTGACAACAGAAATCGAGCTGATATAGGTATAAAGTTAGCAATAATAGTTGAAGAGTTCAAGAGAAATTAACAAATTTCCAAGGCTTAAAAGGGATATGATACTTCCAAAAACATACGAGAATCGAGGAATTCCACTACTCCTTGAAATAGGCTTGCATCTCAAATCCCATATAGAAAGAGATCCATCTCTTGAGCCAGAAACGACAATATCTGAAATATGAAAACCTTTCTCAAATAACATGCACTGATATTTATAATGCCTTTAGCGGAATTGGAATACACGAGCAACAATAACATAACAATAATTACCTTGGTTAGACTGATGGGAGCAAAGTGATTTTACACTACCAATGTGCCCCGACAGGATGCCAACACAATCCTTCCTCTCAATATTCCATACCCCTATCTGGTCAAAAAACAAGCTAATCAACATTTTAGCTCTGACGTTCCTAAAATGCTCTAGCATTACATAAATAAAATGCAAAGTAAGACACCAACACTAAAATAAATTACCTAATTTTTCTAAAACTTTAGTCATTTTAAAAAGGTCCGCAAAAGATAAAACATGTTCTCAATTACTTGAACATAGCAGATCATTATAAGTCACTCCTTCCAAATTTCCATGATTTCAGCAATTAATTAATTGTTTGACCATGTTATGAATTATAGAGAGAGTTCAGCACATCAATAAAGGACTGAACAGATTAAACATTCCCTTTCACTGATATGTTTGGTGATTCCTGCAAAGAAACAGAAATTAGCATACAAGTGACAAGATTCTCCACATGCCATGGAAGCCAAAATCCCAACAACTTCTGCTGAGATGGTGTTTGCAGATGAAACATGATGTCAAGAAAATTAGAAAGTATCACGCAATTGTGTCAGATTATAGCATAAATACACTGCAAAAAGGAATGCATTACCATTTAGCAGTAAATAAAAAGGCATTTTCTTTACTCTTAATGAAACTTTTATGGATGCAATAATGTTAAGTTCAGAAAATTTGTTGAGATTTTGAGCTATAGCTTGTGATATAATGATAATAATCACCCATGGTTGGCCACTTATTTGAGGATACTGTGAGAGAAAGGGAACAGAAAAAATTAAGGAAACTTGCAAAATTAGGAGTAATAAATCTGATTTGTGAATCACTTATCAAGTTTTGTAATAAAATAAAATTTTGGCTTACATTTTGATCGCCAGAAGCAGTTAATATGTGAGTATCATCCTGCAAAATCAGAAAGCATAAATAGAGTTAAAAGGAAGCTGATCAAGGTGCCCCACTTGAATGTGAGGTTACGGTGCTTGACTGTTTGTTGCCCTCACAACCAGCACTCCCTAAGGTAGGTGATGCAATTGGAACTTCCCACAGTCCTACCTTTTGTCATCTCTAAGTAAGGAAATTGAACCACTGATTGTAAATTTCCACACTCGGCAGTTAAGTAATTGGTTTTATGCTCAAAATAGAAATGGCTTCTATTATATTCAAGCTTGATTTTGCAATTTCTTAATTGAACTATTTGATTCCATTTTTCTGTTGAAACAACTGGATCGGTGTTGGCAGAAACTGAAGGGAAACTTGATTAGTGCATTTTAAAGGTGTCAAGTTGGTCGTGCCTAAATCATGTCAACGCAATCGAAAGCATGTTACATGTGAACATGATCATGCATGCGGGGTCGCTCACATTGTACTGACACTTAAGGCAGTGCCTTGTCAGGCACACAAGCTGATAAATACAAATATGACCATACTCGTGTCATGCCCAAATTGTAATGATACAACATGACATATTTCACAATTAACTTTTATAGATATTATTTATTAATTCTATAATGATATAATATGATAAAAAAAATTATTAGACTCTAGATAAATAACCTTACAAAACGTAATATTTATTTTTATATAATTTGAATCTTCAACAAATAAAATTTATATGTAATGCAAATCGTCATTTGATGTAATCTAATATTTTAACAAATAAAAATATTTTTTAATCTTATCCCATTATTTGATGTACTAAATACAGAAAATAAAGCACAACAAGAAACATAAGATGAAATACATCACGAAATATTACACGAACATGGCATGACACGACACAAAAAATCATGGTATTGGGCTATTCATAGAAACAGTCTATGCTATTAGCTTGTAATCATGGACTCTGTTAAACAATACAATATGTATATCAAAACAATAATTATACCTCATGATCATATCAAGATAGATATAAAACAATAAATTTTTTCTCAATTTCGCTATTATAAATAATGACACATATAACAGTAATGAAATGCATCTGAAGTAACCGCCGCTGCATGGAACTAAACTCTTTAAAGAAAAAGGTATAGCAAACGGCTATCTTTAAGTGTTTACCTTTTCAAATATCCATTGTACACTAAATAATTATATTTTAAAGTCAGAGAATAATACCCTTATCCAACAAATGTCAAAAATGGTATTCTCATGAGCGACCCATTCGCTAATCCTGGATTCCGCTGGAAAATATTAAAAAAAAAACAGACAACCAAAAATTGTCAAACGAGCACGTTAAATAAAAAGGAAGAAAGTAAATATCCCATCGGGTGATCTCACCGGACTTATCTCTGCAACTGGCAACCGAAGGCAGGCACCTCCGCGTATCGTACAAGCTCACATACCCTTCCTCGTCAGAGACGGCAAGAATATGCGAATTCGTGTGGCTCTACAGATACAAAACCCCAATAGGTCTCACATTTCCTTCTGAAAGGCAGAATATCAAATCTCAATATCATGGAAAACACCCAGCAAACCTTACAGAAACACACGGCCAGAGGAGGCGTCACGTCCCCGCTGTGATCAACCAACAGAACTCCAGACTCCGACGAAAATTCCCCTAAATGTGGCCTCTTTCTCACTATATTCGAAAGCGACAAATTCATCAATAAAAAAAAGCAAGAAGAGCTGCAGCAGATCGAGGACACGGACGGCCATACCTCGGGTGCAGTTGAGCTGCCTCATGTTGAGCTCCCGGAAGAAGGAAGGGTGACTCGAGATCCTCTGCTTCATCATCGCGTCGCTAGGGTTTTCGGAGAGAGAGGAGCAACCAGCAACGGAGATGAAAGGAAGAGGAGAAGAGCGCTTATTTTGATGTATATTTGAAATGGAGGGACTTTAGGGCGGGAAGAGGCGGATTGGCGGGGTTTTATTTTGGTGGGAGGGATGGGAAAAAAAATAAATAAATTAACCTAAAAACAATCCAATACAATATTCTTCGATTTTAAAATTTTGATTAAAATCGTAGCAATACCTATTTGACACGAATGATTTAAGAAAAATTTACTCGATTTAACATATGATTTGTAATTCATTTTTTGAAAATATGACGTCTATTAATGTAAATGTTCATCTAAAATCAAGTATTCTCCATTTTCACCTAACTACCCTAACGACCAATTCTCACAATCCACATATTTCGATTATGTGATTTTTTTCAAAATTCAAGCGTCCAAAATCTTATATTCGAACAATTTCTAAAAATGACATTTTCGATTCAATGTGATCGATACGATCTGAGTTTTTGAACACGTATATACTACTAAAAACTCACTCAAAATATACAAATACCACGATGATTTTTAAAAATACACATGTATTATGGAATTGACAAACAATCATTACGTATCACACATGTCATTGAGTTAATATAATCGTTCTGCACCAACGGAAATGAGACATCAGTGTTAAGTTGAGGAATTCTCAGACATACGATTGAAAAAATCTAAGATTTTATAATATAATATTTTTTGAAGTTTTTATGATTTTCGTGTAAATAAAAAATAACGAAGACAAGTAGAAATACATAATAATACTTTCAAAATTTTTATTGAATCGATTCCAATTCTTTTGTTTGCAAGCTATTACTCTATTTCGAATCGTCACCGTAGGAGTGATCGAAAGACATGGTGCAAAATAGTAATCGAAGAGGATGAAGTGCTACATTTATTTACAAACAGAAATAACTGAAAGTAATAATACTAATTTCTCAATTTATTTACTCTCATATACATCTACAAACACTCGTTTAGAAATACCAAGTCTGCAATCACGTTGGGAGAAAACCCTCGTTACTCAAGTTCTTGATCCCTCGTTCTTCGATGGAACAGGCAACAATAACAATGAGGCCAGTTGATTCTCTTCCATTGTTGACAACAACAGGTTATTTTGTAGATATTTTTATTATCAGGGATAAATAGGTATTTTCAAAACGAGATTGGAAAACTCTAATGTGAAGTTGCCCATGCATCGCTCCTATTTTCATCTTCGATGAATGATAACTAGATAAACATGTCAATGAGCCGTATTAAGCTGACACGATTTTATTTTTTTTATCGATCCAATCACGATCTATTTTCACAGATCCGTTCAGACTAAGTTGAATAAGGCCCAATCCAGATATTAGGCACGATGCAGGGCCATCAGGCATTCCTAAAGTTCCACAGGTTGCGTGATTTCCAGTGTAAACCTCAGACCTTTTCTTCATTTGATATACGAAACTTCGGCCTCGGCCCACCCCAGTAGGGAAGTCAGCAGCCGAGTACGGGACAAACGATTAACAGATACAGTTGGACCCCTAAATTCCAGCTCGATGCAACTCAGATGTCCTAAAGCATCCATTCATAAAGGGGAAAATGCATCAGCACGACAATCACAAGTAAACTTGGATCGAAAAGTTTGGTTTAGACCATCTCCTTATTCGGAAATGTCTAAGGAAATTAATCAGCATAGGATCATCAATACACAACCGATTTCTAAATATCATCAGCCTAAAACGCCAAGTTGAGCCATCTTTTTTAAAGAAGATGATTGAAGTCACAGTCATTAAGTAGAAGAGAATTGAGATCCTATAAAACATGGCTAACCAGAAAGAACCATCTGAATAAACCTTCAATTGGAAATAAAGCACGCCCTAGATACCCCTAAAAATGACTACGGCAATGACACACATTTATCCCAAAATTGAAGCTTCTGCAAGCCACAATAGCATCTACAATTCATCCTGAAAAGTCAATAAAATACAAGTGTCAGACAATAAGACAAAATTCATATAGATCGAAATTATTTGGAAGTGGTCCTACAGTTTTTCTTGCTAAAAGATGATATTTTTGAAGTTGTAATTGCTTATTTGTTTTAAGTTCATCAAAGGTAAGAATATGGTATTAAAACTTGTTCAAAGAAAATTGGATTTTTGTTTTAGTTAAAGGGGAAGTCAACTAGAGGGCACACTGCTATTGGAAAAAAGGCAAACACAATCAAAAGCCTGTGTTGAAAGAAATTTATTGTACATGTTTGTCTTTATCTGCTTCTTCTTCTTCTTCCTCTTCCTCTTCATCTTCTTCAGCATCATCAGCATCACCTCCGTCATTCTCATCCTTTATTGAAACAAAACACAATACCAAATCAGCACAGAATCAGTATCATATGTGACTGGAACTGATTTACTTTTTAACAAGAAACATCAGATTGACCATAAACCAGTAAATGCTTACATCTGTTTCCTCTTCAGAGCTGAACTTTTTATCTTCCTTCTATTTAACGATAAACAAATTTCAAACAGTAAGAGATCAAAGAATGACCGACTTGGAAAGAATAGAATACAAAATTCTTAGATAATCACCTCTTCTCTCATTTTCTCTTCGGCATCGAAGGCGGCCTTCTCAGCCTGCAAAAAAGAAGCCAAGAAAAGAAAACATCAGAAAAATCCCCACAGCTTTTGGAAAAAACAAATGAAGAAACTGAACATACATCTTTGATCTTTCCCCATGTTTCCTCCGCAAACTTAAAAGCATATTCAGAATCATTAGTGATAAGAATATTATCAAATAAGGTTCCAGTTTTAACCTGAATTAAAATGGTAATAATAGTTACAATCAATGACAATATAAATGTCACTAAACTGATGACAGAAACAAAATAGCAGCACTAAATAAATTCCAGTCAGAGGCTACACCTGCCACAACTCAATTGCAACATACTTCAAATTAGGGAAAACATATAGATGAAGATCATCTTTGAAGTCTGTGAAGGTAAACTAATTATTAATAAAAATACATATCATAATTGGTAAAATGATTTAATAAAAACAATGATTCGCATTGGTCTAATAAAATTATACCTGGGTTGTCAATCATGGGAGCCTTCCACTTTCCCTTGTAATTTGGGTTCTTAATTTTCTGTCAATTTAGATTATCAACGCCATGTACCCTTGAACTACTATTCGGGAACAAAACAAGAAAAATGAAATCAAGTCATGAACCTTTTGCTTCCATGGACCCTTGTATTCAGGATTAGGAATGGTTGGAGCAGTCCATTCGCCATCTTCCTCATCATCCCAGTCCTCAGGCTGTAAATTGCGATAATCCAGTTGAAGTTATTTATCAATGTATATATCTTAAATATAAATGAAGAAGCATATGAGTATATGACAAAGCATACCTTCTTAGCATCAGGATCGGTAACCTCCTTTGGTATGTCATCATAGCCCTGTTGATAGAAGCATTTTAGTTTATAACCAAACAAGAAGTTGGAAGAAAATTAGGACTTATTATTCAAGATTGTTCTGCACTAAAGGGAAAAATGCATCCACAAAATCTAGAAGATGAACAATTGAAACATAAACTTAAACATTCTACTTAGGGAGAATATACCAATAAAAATAATTTTAGAAGTTTTGCTTTCTTTCCATGGTTGTTTTTGGAGAGCTTAGATAGCTCAGAAAGTGTAATATATAAGTAAGAGCAAATTAGCTTTACAAAACTGGTAATAACTTTTATATTGCCATTTTGTATATTCAGAACTTTAAAAAAAGTAGAAAGGAGTAATGTGAAGCACCTCAGGCTTTTTATCTTCAGGATCTGGAATGTACTCAACATCATCCCAATCTTCTGGCTGTGAAATTCACAAGGGGTTCCATCAAAAGATTTATGGAAATGTAAATAAAGATATATGAGAAGGGAGCATGAAGAAGTGCAGACTGACCTTTTTAGCATCGGGATCCTTAATTTTCTTAGGAGGGAGCAAGTCCCAGTCTGAATATAGGCTACCAGTTTGTTTCTCAACATTATCAATCAAAATGCTATATGTTGCATCAGGACGGATAATGAGCGTATAAACATGAGTAAGTTGATCAGTTTCACAGGGGACCTCCTTCTTAATCAAATGATTCTTCCCTTCACGTGTAAGAATTGCATGCACTTTCTTTGTGCTGTAACCACAAATATCTGGGCCAAACATAATACTGCATGATAAAAAACATGGAAGTCAGAATTCTCCAGAAAAATCATAATATAAGAATAAAGAGTTCCTGGTGGTGCCACCAAGGAATTTCCATGGTAGCACATTTTTTAAAATTTTATTTTTAAAAAAAATTTAAAATTTATTTATATAATTATTTATCTATGCTATAATCTAGTATGTATTAAAATTTCAAATTAATCTAAGTAACATTCATTGTTATTTTTTAAATTTGAAAATAAATGGTTGAAATTTAGCAAAATTGGTAAATTTTAACACCTTTAAAAAAGGATCGATAGATATATAATTAAGTAAATTTGATCAAGTATTGTAATCATAAAATAATAAAATCTATGCAGTAATTTGTATCTCCCTATGTATTTATAAGGAGCAATGAGGATGACACTAGCTAGCAAGGTTTCTTAGTGTCACCAATAAGGAATTTGCCCGCTAATTGTAACGCTAAAACCCAGAAGATGCAAGAATTGCTTTATTACCTTGCAGTAGTTTTATACTAAATTGGTCATCACAACAAAAAGATCCTATTTCACAAAGCGTTATACTAATTGAGCACAACAACAATAAAAATCTAATTGTACGAGAGTGAAGATCTTAAGATGTATTCATTTGCCTGTAAGGAGTCTCGCCTCCAAACTTTTTCTGGTCAACATCACCACTAAGAAGCTTGATGTATCCTCCACCACAGTCAAGCTTCTGTTCATGCTTAACAGAAAATTGGATAACCAGTGTTTTGTCCTTGTTAGAAAACTCAGGGAATTGAGATGAGATAGCAAAAAATCTGTAGTCAGGGCTTGTCTGAATTCCTGTAAATGTACACAAGGTATGTATCTAGTCAGTTGAAGGAACGTAAATCATGACACAGAAATGATATGCAAGTACAATATCACTTATTCAAGAATATATGCAGATAGATCATACATAAGGCCGGCATACAATCAGAAAACAAAATACAATAAGTTGTACAAAGAGAGTTCATTTAAGAAAGCAAGATGGTAGAAGGCACTATGAAGCCTACAAGTGGTAAAAACAACTCATCTTAACAAAACAAGAGTGTGAACCTATACCTTTGTCATTAGGATCGCCACTCCATTTTCCAGAGGTATGCACCCAATCCCCAGACATGTTTTCATCTTTCTTCCAATCGGATTTTACCCATCGGGCCTCCCATCCATCTGAAAAAAGCTCCATGAGAGCCATACAACAAAAAAGAACATTTATGCATATGGAAAACTGCAACTAAGCATTAAACATCTTGGTCTGACAGAAATATTAACACAAACAATAATCATTTTGTTATCCAAACAATGGCTTCGACCATAATGAATTATTAATTGTATATCTACTCTCTCACTATAATCACAAATTTTTATTGACATCCGAACCTACTATTTATAAAATCCCTTCAAAGGAATACTGTCGTCCTTCTAACTGTGTAAGTTCATGTTCGAAATATGCAACATTGTAGACCATCTATTGAAGTCAATATCTTAAAATATACAACGCTAATAGAAACAACAGAAACATAATGCAGCACTTGTCATTCCACTGTGATAAGCAAATGCATCTGAATTCTAATGAGTGGGACCACATCATACATACTATTTAGATTATGCACTGCACAATATATTTTTACGAAGCGTTCTTCTAACATAACACAGATAACAAAAACCCGATCTTTATAGCATCAGCTACGGCATATTCTTAGTGCAAAACAGATCAACCAAAAATGGGAATAAAACAATAAAACCTAGATCACATCAATAACTACTAATTGTATCGTGGAAATAAAAAACACAAATAAATTGACAGAAAACTGCAAACAGATCCAAAATTTCACACTCCTCCAAACAAGCAAAACAAATGTTTGTATTCTCAGATCCGTAAGCCTCTTCCATAAATTACAGACCCTCTCCCATCGACAAACGAATCCAACGAATCAACCGGCATTTACAAGGACTACGTCGAGCAAACACCCTAAACATTAGCCGAATGCGATAAGATCCATGCGTTCTCACCTTCAAACTTCTCCTCGAAGAAGACCTCGGCTGATACGAGTGATGCGGAAACCACGAGGAGGACGAGGAGGAAAATCGGATCTCTTCTTGCCATAGGAGAACACTTGTCCTTTTTCTTCTTCACACCACTACTGGTGGTTGTGAACAGGTGAAGAGGAGAAGCTCCATTCGAGGGGGCGCATCTTATAAGACAACTCCGTTCCGTTCACCCGCGTGTCCTGCTTGATTCCAAGTTTTCACGGCTCCGCCACCGGATCCAACGATCGAAAATTCTTGTACGTCGGAGATTATTTGTTCCGCGTGGGTTGGATGGGGGATGATCCACGTGGGCGATCAGTCAGCGAAAGTGGATCGGTGGTGGCTCCAGTGATATTATAAGATTACTAGATTAGCCTTTTTGGATCGTGAGTTGGGGATTGGAAGCGTGGGCAATTTCGGCTAATTGCAGCCGTTTAAAGGGAATAGGTCTTTATGCCTTTTCTCGTTGACGTGGCGAGTGATCGTTGGGTTTCAACACGTCATAGGGCTGGTGGTGGCATATTAAGCTCTTTTTTGTCTGCGAAATTCAAATGATTATTCGATCGTGCCACAACATTACCAAAAAAATCGTGTCAATAAAAAAAAAACATGTACGCATCGGAATATTCATTATAGTTAAATTTAAAATATTCAAATGAATAAAATTATTCTCGTGCACGAACAAGAGTTGCTCCATTCTAGAAATCTCTTTTAAAATTCTTGGGTTCAATGGCTAAATTTAAGGGATGTTTGTGCATCCAAAAAAATTTTCATCATTTTTTAGGTGTTTTTGCACCTTCTAGATTTTACTTCATTTTACATCAAAATCAACAAATAGTGTAAGTTTTTTTACGTCGTTTTCCAACCACATCTAAGGGTGAAAACGACGAAAAACACCCCTTGACGAACCCTCCTTGCGCATCCTCGCCTTTGAGCATCTTCGCCTATTGTTGTCTCATTGCCGTCATCCTCCTCGTCGCATCTTCTTCCACTGTCATCTCGTCGTCGTACTCCTCCTCATCACATCTTCTTGCACTGTCGTTTCCTCGCTATCGTACGACATCCAAAGTACATCTTCTTGCATCGTCATCTCCTTGCCGTCTTCCTCCTCGTCGCATCTTCTAGCGCTGTCGTCTCTGTACTTATTTCTTGCGCATCTTCTTGTGTCGTTGTCTCCTTACCGTCGTCCTCCTCATCACATCCAGAAAAGCGTTGTCATCCTTCTTGCGCCGTCGTCTCGTCGTCGCATCCTTGCGCATCTTCACCCCCATTTATCATGCAGAATCATCGTCGTCCTCCTCGTCGCAACTAGGGAAGTGCCATCGTCCTTCTTTCGTCGTCGCATCCTTGCGCATCTTCACCCCCATTTATCACGTAGAATCACTGTCGTCCTCCTTGTCGCAACTAGGGAAGCGTCGTCGTCCTTCTTGCGTCATTGTCTCCTCGTCACATCTGTTGATTATTTTTGTTTTGATGATGTGTGCTGAATAAAAATAATCATATTTGCTCAATTACTATTGCTTGTGAAAAGAAATTAAAATCATCAATTAATACAAAAAAAGCTTAATGATATAAATACTTGTCTGTATTTGATCTGAAGTTAATAACTAGTCATTTCGTTGCATTAATTTATCATTTAGCTAAACGTTAAGTTAACGTGTGTTTTTATTGAAAAGCATGATATATTTTAATGTTATATCTTCTGTATCATGAACAGTGCACGTTTAGACAACTTGTTAAGTTAGAGTTTTGTTTGTATAGAGTTTACGTGAGAACTCGTTAAGTTAGAGGCTTAAAGGTTAAAATAGGTCACATGATAACTCGTTAAGTTAGTGAGTAAAAGAAAAGACAAACTCGTTAAGTTAGTGTTATACACGTGGTGAAATTATATGTTACGAATGTTGTATTGTATCACATGAGGTGCACATGTTTAACTCGATAAGTTAACATAACTAAACGCGTTGAGTTGCTATATTGAACACTAAGGCAACGCGTTAGGTTAGCGTTATAAACTTAAGTTGTTATTTTTGCACGTGGTAAAATTCTTATTATAAAAACATTTGTTTATTACTGGTTCATTGAGTTATCATAACACAACGGAGATGGTTCGTTGAGATAGCATAACACCACGGACTTAGTTTGTTGAGTTAGTTACAGTATTTGTCACGTAAAATAGCACATGGTGAACTCGTTAAGTTAGAAACGTTAAGTTATATATATATACTTGTGTTACTCGTTTAGTTAACATTAAAATAACGACTTCTTATTACACTGATGAAAAATTTTTGGACGAGAAAGTTTATTTTCAGGAAAATTTTTAGAGATCCAGGACTGATGATTAAAGAAAATTCGAAATATAAACGTGGGTTAGAACGTGTGTTTCGATGAAGTAAAAAGAAAAGACGTGGAGAATTGGAAAACTGGTAGTGGTTAAACGTGAAGGATATGCATGAAATGAAGATACAATATAAAAGGCATAGAATTCTTGTTGATCAATTTATCCTTGCACAAAAAATGAAAAATCTTTTCAAGGATCAAACCATCCCTGCACACCAAAAGAAAAATCTTTTTCAGGAATCAAAAACACCTCTTCGGGAAAAATCTCTCAAGTGGAAGAAAGTTCAGTGAAGCATAAAAAGGTAAGATTTTCGTCACTGAAGATTTGAAGTATCAGAAGAAAGCAAATTTAGTGAAGCGTGAAAAGACAAGATATTCGTCACTGAAGAATTGCTGAAGAAGAAAAAGAAGAAGAAGAAAGATATCAAATAGGGAGAAAAGTTTTAAATTTTGCAAATTAGTTTTCTTTGTTTGTAGTTATGAAATTGTTTAGATGATACATGGTATCGAAATATAATTGCATCTACAATTTCTGAGGAGAATTGAATTGTATATTGTAATTGAAACCTTGAATAAAAATGATTTTATGAAAACAATGTCTCGACTTGTTTTTGAGAATTAAAGTTTCAATTATATTTCATAAAATATTAAAAATACACAATTCACCCCCCTCTTGTGTAGCCATACGATCCTACAATTGGTATCAGAGCTTTGTTAATAATCTTTGATATAAAATCGATATCAACTTATTTAATATCATTGCTTATTCTACCTTCCTTGTTTTTAAATAGAAATTAATATCTGAGCATACGTTTAACTTTCTTGATTTAAGGCTCAAGTTGTTTTAAAGTTTTTAGACTGTTTAAAATCAAATAGGTTGAAAAATCTAAGGTAAAATGGCTACTGGAAATGGTAATTTTTCTTTATATGAAGGCCAAAATCTTAATCGTCCTCCTTTATTTGATGGAATACATTTTGAATATTGGAAATATAGGATGACTGTTTTTCTTCAAAGTATAGATCATAAATTGTGGTTCATGATTTCTAAACCATATACTCCGTTAACTACTCCTTATAATACTTGGACAATTACTGAAAAAGAAAATGAAACTCTAAATGCTAAGGGCTTAAATATTTTATTTTGTGTCTAAGGAAACAAAGTCTATTGACAAAGGAAAATCAGATGAAAATTTATTTCCAAAGGACAATGTATGTCTAGACATTGTACCTTATTGTGCATCTGATAAACTCATCAGTTCCAAACACACTTAAACTGATGAAGATAATAAGTCTTTATTTTCCCTTGCTAGAAAACTTGAGAAGAAATCCAAGTCAAATATGAGTTCAAGTTTTTCTATTAGTACAAGTCCTGATGATGCAGAAATTGACAAATCAGAGCATCAGGCACCTGACATTGAACAAGTTATTGCAAATATAATTGACAATGTTGAAGTAGTAACTAGTTCAAAGGCTGAATTGTCTGGAGTAGCAGATATTGAAATTGTTAAGACTCCAAAAGAGTTAAAAGTTAACCAGCCTTCTACGGAATCTATAGAAGCAGAGTTTGAGAATTCACACCATTAATCAATGGAATTATTTGTTGAACAAAATGAACAATTACAGACAGATACACCGGCTGTAGAATTTGTGGAAAAATTGTACTCTGAACATTCTATAGAGACTGAACAAATGAATATTGAGCATATTGACAATGTTCCTAACACTATTGAAGTTGAAGAATCAAGCTTACCTGAGCAGCTTCAAGATAATATTTTGGAAGAGGAACAACATGACATTCATTTTGAAGAAGAGGTTCCTGAAGATGAATTAAACTCTGAATCACGGCTTCAGGTATCACCTTCTTTGTGTACAATATTAAAAATTCAAGGTAATGCAATTCATTTTAGATCTGAATAAGCATTTCAGAAATACAATAATCTGATTACATATCAGATTTTACATGCTCGTCCAATAAAATTCAGAAATTTGATGGAAATAAGAGATCTGTTTGAGTTTCAATGCCTCATTAAATTCTTGCCAGTAGGAACGAAATGGAAACAATACACAGAGCTTATTGCAACTTTTTATAGTAATCTGGACAAGAATGAAAATTTTCTGAAAACTCAAATAAATGAATAGGAGTTTATATTGTCTCTTGAGTTAATTTTTGAAGTTTTAGGATTAAAGAATGAAGGTGTTGTTGTTACTAATAGATTTGACATAATAAGACAACTGGAATGGAACATTCAGTCTTTATCAAAAATTCCAGATGTATATTCTGAAATGAGATTAATGGAAAATCTAAATGCAAAGGCAAGATTTATTGCAAATATATTGCATGCAAATTTATTTTAGAGAGTTGGACACAATTTGGAAGTCAGCATAAGCTGTTTATATGCAACTTATGGCCTACTGAATAGAATTCAAATAAATTGGTTTGATGTTTTTATGTCTCAACTACAGCATATGAATTCAAAGTTATTTTATGGTGATGTTGTATGTAGAATCCTTGCAAGCCAATTGACTTTATCTAACTGGCACTCTGAAACTAAAGGCATGAGAGCATTTAGTATCAAAGATTTGCAAAAATTCCAGGCTATGCATAAACCTCAATGACAACAACAACAACAACCTGATACAGACTATATACAACAACAACAACAAAGTTATTTAGTTCAAGCAGAACAGCAAACCCAACTACCTCCTGACTTAGATGTAGTGCTTAACGACATCAGAAATGATATTAGGCATCTAGGAGATAAAATATGTAATGCTATAAGTGATATACTTAGGAGGGGTCGATAACTGTTTTTGTTTGTTTCTGAATACAAAATGTAATGTTTGTATTACTTGTTTGATTTGATTGAACAATACATTTTTTTGTAAATGTCTTCAATTATTATTCTTGTTTACAGAAAGAGTTATTGTAATTATAGCTCATATATATATATATATATATATATATATATATATATATATATTCTCTGTAATTATCTTTTTGATTAATGACAAAAAGGGGGAGAAATATTATAAAAAGATGATTATGATTTTAATTTCATATATATATTATAAAAGGAGATGCTATTTAAATGGTTATTGTAATCTGACAAATGATAATTAGAAAACTGATACTTATATAATTATTGACATCTAAGAGTTTTAGTTCTGAGAGGTAAAATTTACACAAACAATAGAAATAAGCTTAAGTGAACTTAAGTCAACAAATAAGTTTGTTGAATTAAAAGTTAACCCAACGAAGGTACTTTGTTGAGTTAAATATATTTCATAATTGATTTAATATGGTTTTGTCATCATCAAAAAGGGGGAAATTGTTGAGTATTTTTGTTTTGATGATGTGTGCTGAATGAAAATAATCATATTTGCTCAATTAATATTGCTTGTGAAAAGAAATTAAAATCATCAATTAATATAGAAAAAGCTTACTGATATAAATACTTGTCTGTATTGGATCTGAAGTTAATAACTAGTCATTTCGTTGCATTAATTTTTCATTTAGCTAAACGTTAAGTTAACGTGTGTTTTTATTGAAAAGCATGATATGTTTTAATGTTATATCTTCTGTATCATGAACAGTGCACGTTTAGACAACTCGTTAAGTTAGAGTTTTGTTTGTATAGAGGTCACGTGAGAACTCGTTAAGTTAGAGGCTTCAAGGTTAAAATAGGTTACGTGATAACTCGTTAAGTTAGTGAGTAAAAGAAGAGACGAACTCGTTAAGTTAGTGTTATACACGTGGTGAAATTATATGTTATGAATGTTGTATTGTATCACGTGAAGTGCACATGTTTAACTCGATAAGTTAACATAACTAAACGCGTTGAGTTGCTATATTGAACACTAAGGCAATGCGTTAGGTTAGCGTTATAAACTTAAGTTGTTATTTTTGCACGTGGTAAAATTCTTATTATAAAAACATTTGTTTATTACTGGTTCGTTGAGTTATCATAACACAACGGAGATGGTTTGTTGAGATAGCATAACACCACGAACTTAGTTCGTTGAGTTAGTTACAGTACTTGTCACGTGAAATAGCACATGGTGAACTCGTTAAGTTAGAAACGTTAAGTTATATATATATACTTGTGTTACTCGTTTAGTTAACATTAAAGTAACGACTTCTTATTACACTAATGAAAAAATTTTAGACGAGAAAGTTTATTTTTAGGAAAATTTTCAGAGATCCAGGACTGATGATTAAAGAAAATTCGAAATATAAACGTGGGTTAGAACGTGTGTGTTTCGATGAAGGAAAAAGAAAAGACATGGAGAAGTGGAAAACTGGTAGTGGTTAAACGTGAAGGATATGCATGAAATGAAGATACAGTATAAAAGGCATAGAATTCTCGTTGATCAATTTATCCTTGCACACAAAATGAAAAATCTTTTCAAGGATCAAATCATCCCTGCACACCAAAAGAAAAATCTTTTTCAAGGATCAAAAACACCTCTTCGGGAAAAATCTCTCAAGTGGAAGAAAGTTCAGTGAAGCATAAAAAGGTAAGATTTTCATCACTGAAGATTTGAAGTATCAGAAGAAAGCAAATTCAGTGAAGCATGAAAAGACAAGATATTCGTCACTGAAGAATTGCTGAAGAAGAAAAAGAATAAGAAGAAAGATCTCAAATAGGGAGAAAAGTTTTAAATTCCGCAAATTAGTTTTCTCTCTTTGTAGTTAAGAAATTGTTTAGATGATACATGATATCGAAATATAATTGCATCTACAATTTCTAAGGAGAATTGAATTGTATATTGTAATTGAAACCTTGAATAAAAATGATTTTATAAAAACAATGTCTCGACTTATTTTTGAGAATTAAAGTTTCAATTATATTTCATAAAATATTAAAAATACACAATTCACTCCCCTCTTGTGTAGCCATATGATCCTACAACATCCTTGCACATCTTCACCCCCATTTATCACGTAGAATCACCGTCGTCCTCCTCGTCGCAACTAGGGAAGCACCATGTCCTTCTTGCGTCGTCGCATCCTTGCGCATCTTCACCCCCATTTATCACGCAGAATTGGCGTCATCTCCTTGCACAGGTAATCGGTAAAATTCCAATACCATATTTTACTTAGTTTTCAATTGATTTAATTTTCAAACAATCTTCCTGTAATTTGATTTAGTGTTCACCCCCATCGTGTCTTCTTGCGCTCTGTAGAGTTTTATGTATGTTGATGATGTTAATGTAATTTATGCCATCTTCCTATAATGTTAATCTGCATGACAATAGTTACGTTATCTTTTCTCAGTTAATGTCTATCTAGTTGTAATGCTTTCCTATTGACTAGTGCATCAAAAATATCTATAATTGATTCAGTAGTTACGTTATCTCCCATAAAACCCTTAGCAATCCACAATGACAGTAGTTCTTAACTGTTTGAAAAATATAATCTTCAGGGAATAATGAACAATAAATGAAGCATTGCTTTAGTTGATTTGCTAGATGAACAATAAACAAATATTGTTAGATGAATTAACTGAGATATAGGACTTTCATCACATTATTATCATTTTCAAATATAATTTGGGTCCATACATCATTGGAAATAATCTTTTTACATTAACTGCTCTCTTTATCCTTTGTTATGTTTATCCCAGCAATAGCTTTTATGGCTAAAGGAAGTTGGTTGCATAATGATAATGAAACTGTCTCCAACATCATTTAAGTGTTCACTAGTGTTCTTTTCATTTTATGTTTCAAAAACATTGTCACGTAATAAAGACCATGACTTATTTCACTACTAAATGGTTTCACTTTATGGTGATCAGAAGCAGACATCTGATCAGCAATATTGTCTTCTCTAGTGGTAATTAAGACTTTGCTTCCATTTGCACCACTGTTAAGTAATGTTGAATTTGTGGTAGGTGTGAACAATTGAGGCATATGCTATAGACATTATAATTCCTATTGTACTTGTACTCTTAACTGTTTGACAAATCCAAGACAAGAATACACCTTGTGAACATTATAATATCCAGCAAAGTATCGATATCATGTTCATGCCAAAATGCTGATAATGCATGAGCAATTGATGGTACTGTTTTTTTGTGAATTTGAAATATTTCAGTTCTCCTAATTTCTGAAAGCTACCTTGCATAGGTAATCAGTACTTATTTCCAATGGATTCTTTTACTTATATATCTTTCAACATTTGCAATTTCTCATAGATCATTTTGTCTACGTCCTTATACACCACTTAAAAGTGATTTTTCAGTATTAGACATGCAAGTAATTCAATATTTTTACATGTTAATGTAATTATATTTAGTTTTTTATGATGGTAATGTTGAAAACTAATTATCTTATTGACTATGGTGTTGTTTTTGGTCATTCCAAGAATAGAGTAGAATATTTCTTAGAATGGAAGTACAAATAGTCCACTTCCCTCTATTTTGTAATGTTTTGTTAGTGCATTGTTAATATTGGAATTGCCAAATATTTGCTTTTGCATGTTAATATTACAACCCTAGAATCAATTGTTACTGGTTCTTTTCTGTTAATCTATTTCACTTGAATGCTTGACATTATGTTTCTCTATCAATCTTAATTACTTGTGAGGTATTTTAATTATGCAAATAATACATTTGTAGACAATGGCAGAAATCAATGGTCATAGAAAGAAGACTACATCAAGGAAAAATTTCACATGGAGTCAGAAAGATGATGAAATGATCTTAAATCTTCTTTATGGTACTATTAATCAAGGAAACGCCAAAACACCTGATGGCAAGATTAGAGCGGACACATGGATTGAAGTAATCAAAGCTTACAATTTGAAAACAAATGTTGGGTTAGAGAAAAAAAATATTGATAGTCGTCTGAAGACCTGGCAGTAAATGTATAAAAATTATAGCAAGATTGCCAATCAAAGTATATGGGGATAGGACTATATAAGTGGTCATAAATCTGTACCTGATGAAATCTGTAAAGAATTTGTGAAGGTGACTTTAATTATTATGATGCATATGTTTCTCTATTATTTTATATATACTTTATTTTGTACTCATTATATTTCTTCTACATTTGTAGAGTCATCCTGAATGTGCCACCTTGAAAGGAAAGTCATGTACAATATATGAGCAGTTGAAGTTAATTTTTCAGACAAGTGTTGTTGGAGGAGGAACAAGTGCAATACCTATGGACTTCTATGAGTCTGAAGATGTTAATTTAAATGATGACATATCTCTATCCAGTAACTTCAATAACATCACGTGTCCAATACCATCTAGTGATGATATGTCAACACCACCTTTACAAAAATTGAATTCCAAAAGGAAGCGCTCACGAGCTCGTCCTCATGCAGAATCATCTGAGAAGATGGCAGCATCAGTTAGGGATATGGAAATAGACATGAAAGAATTTTTACAAAATATAAAGAGTGTAATAGAACTAGAATGCAGATAATGGAGTGTATAGCCAAAGCTGAGGAAGAAAGAAATGGATTCTTAAGACTCCAACACAATAAAGAAAGAAATGAATTAGACATTATTCCATCATTGCTTGAACTAAGTGAGCTAAATGAAGATAAAGTATATAATGCAATGACGTTATTAAAAAATCATCAAAAAAGAAGAATATTTTTAAGTTTACCACAGTACATGAGACTAACTTGGTTAAGACATAATATGAAATGAAGAATGTTGTTGATGTTAGGCAGTAAACATTGTTATTAAGGCCTTGATATTATTATGAATGTTGTTTGTGGTATTATGTTGTTGAATGTTATGTATGTTGTTGATATTGATGATGTACAAGATAATGTTTCATGTTATTTAATGTTATGTATGTTGATGATGTACTAGATATTTTTATTATATTCTAATGTAGATTGTTATTGTCATCATCTGATGTAAATATTATTGTCTATCTGGTTTTTTTTTGTAGGTATTTTTACCTACTACAAATGGACACAAATGCAAACATGAAACTTCTAAAAGCACTTATGGAAGAGGAAAAGGCAGAACAAGAACAAATACTCTTATATCTGATGAAAGCATGGAAATTCATAACCACTTTTGCAAGTGGTGCGAATTATGTTGCAAGGAGTACTTCTAGAATATACAGCAAAGAAGGACAAGAATACATTACTACGTTATTAAATCCATCTTTACCTAATCAAGTATATAATTGCAGGAAAATTTATAGAATGAATTAACATGTATTCTTCCACTTTTGTAGTTTTTTGAGACGTGAAGAGGTAGTGCAAGATAGTAGATGTATGAATGTGGAAGAAAATGTGGCAATATTTTTAGTTACAATTGGGCAAAATCAAAGATATGGTGTAAGTACTAAACGCTTTCGTCAATCTGGTTGGATAATTAGTACATACTTCAATGAAATGTTGAATGGAATTTTAAAAGTAGGATATAAACTATTAGCTAAGCAAGAATCATCAACACCAACACGAATTCAAAATGATCGTCATGTTTATCCTTATTTCAAGGTGAGTTAATGTTATATTTCAATGTCTTCTTTACTATGTAGTGGTCTTTATTATGTATATTCTTTTTTTTTTTAGGATTGCATTGGAGCAATTGATGGTACTCATGTCAAGGCTACAATTTATGGTGAAGAAACTGCATGTTGGAGGAATAAAAAAGGTGAATTATCACAAAATGTATTAACAGCATGTAATTTTGATATGGAAATTATTTATGTTTTTAGTGGATGGGAAGTATCAGCAGTTGATGCTCGTATTCTTCATGATGCACTTTCTTGACGTAATGCTTTTAAAATTCCATCAAGTATGATACTAATAAAAATAATGTGAATACTTATGTATAGTAGAAATTGTAGAATTAATGTTTCTAACATTATATTCAAAACTTCTGTATAAATTACAAGTAAATATTACTTGGGAGATGCTGGTTTTCCTAATAGGCCAGAATTTATTGTACCATTTCGAGGTGCAAGATATCACTTGAATGATTATAATGCTAATAGACTTCCAATGAATGCAATTGAAAATTTCAATTATAGGTATTCACAGTTAATGACAGTAATTGAACATACATTTGAAATAATCAAACATCAATTCTCAATTTTACAAGGTTATACGCCATTTCCTTTTGAAACACAAGGAAAGATTGTATTGGCATATTTTTTAGTTCACAATTTTATTCGGAAAGTAGATAAAACAGATTTACTTGAAGATGAGCAAGAAGAATTACAAGGAATACCAGATGATAATGTTCAACAAACTTTTACAAAAGAAGTTACATCTGCTACTATTGAATCAAGTCAGGATTATAGAAAACAAATTGCTAATACAATACGTACCAATATTATGAGAGATATGTATAACAATAGAAAGATGTGATATGTATTTTATGTTGTAACTATCTTGTATTATTTATGACAAATTTTCTTATTCTCTATCTTCCAAACATGAACAATAAATATTGAATTGAGTTAGTCTTCAATATTTTCTAATATGTGAACAAGCATACATAGTTTACATTTTATAATTTTTCATCATTTTATATTACATGTACAAACACATATTTTTCAAATTTCGTCATTTTATGTTACGTGCACAAATACTCTTATTTTTTATAAATTTTCCGTTAATTTCTGTTATTTTCATTTCCGATGTTTTTCATAATTTTTCGTCATTTCTTTTCGTCATTTTCTAGATGCACAAATATCCCCTTAATAGTCTTTTGAAATTCTAAAAGAACTCTAGAATTGAAACTTCGACTATAGTTTCATAAACTATAGTTTAATCTTCTCTTTATAAATTGTAGTTTAATAAATTCATCTTTGACGTCCAACATATTCATTTTTTCTTGAAATTGATGATATTATTTATTTATATTTGAATTACAAGAAAAGGAAAGGTCAATTACATTGTAGCTTGCTATTACTTCAATGTGTTGTTGAACTCCTAATATTAAATTGCAACCGACGGAAAAAATGATAAGCTAGCCCTGGCAGCAGCTTGCTAGAATATTGATTGAATCTTAACCACCTATAAGCGTCTTCTTTAAATAAAAAAGTCATATAATGAAATCACCGATAAACGTAGGGGAGAAGTTATAAAGAAAATTTTACATAAAAAATTGCCAAATTATCTAAATTTTTTATTTATGATATACATATAACGTTTCACAACATACAAATAAAATATATATTAATCGAATGTCACAAAATAGTATAATTATTAATTTGAAAGGGTGAAGAACATCAACATCACACGTACGATTCTTTCTTTGACGTAATCCAATCACATGTAATATATAAGACACCAAAAGTCACGACGTCGGAACTGACCACGTCATTCTCCCTCGCCGACGGCCGCATCCTTCAGGCCACACTCCACCTTGCCGGCCACCTTCTCCGGCACGGAAATGAGCACGGTGAACGAGTTCACGTCACCCACCACCGGCAAGAATATGCAGTAAATCTCACTGGCCAGAGGACTCATGTGCAAGGGCTTCCCGCCACCGAAGTCCAGGTTCTCCAAACCCAGCTTCGACCACTGAGAGATAACAAGGCTGGCCGAGAGGTCCGGCCTTGCGGACCTTTTCTCCTCTAGCAGATCCACCATGGACCTCACGTACTCGTCGTCCAGGCTTTTCTTTGCGCCTTGCACCAGTTCGACGGCGTGCCCGAGGTTGGAGGTAAGCAGGTCTTCCACCGTAGTCTCGGCACAGCCAAGCACGAAGCCGTTGCCGCAGAAACCCGTCGGGAGTTGAGGACACAGACGCGCCCGAATGTTAACAGAGAAGAGGAGCTTCACCTTGAGTTCAGCAGGTGGGGCGAGAGATCTGAGGTCGAAAAGTGATATTAATTAAAGCTAAACAAGATCTTCCTTTCTTTTGTTGGATTTATAGCATGTTCCACAGGAAAGTTGCAGATGCCTCTATGCTTTATACATACCTGATCCAAACACGCCACACATGTGAAGCCAGAGCCTCGAAAGACGTACATTTCAGCGAAGTAGCACACTTCTGCTTGAGACGTAGGACGTCGCCGGGGGTGAAGGTGACGAACACTGGCACAAGATCCTGGGAGAGGAGGCACTGGAGGAGATCAAAATCCAAACCATCGGCGTTGGAGGGATTGAACACGGGGTGTGCCCTGCGGATCGTCGGCGGAAATCGAGGCTTGAGCATTTCACGGCCATGGAAGGCGTGCGTCAGAAGATCGACGTCGGGCTCGATGGCGAAATGGGCCCAGGCATGGAGGAACTGAGCTGTGCCGATGCCGTCGCAGAGGCTGTGGTTGATTGCAGTGCAAAGTATCATGCCGCCGCAGCTCAGATGTGTCACCTATATATTTAATTGAAATTTGATTATAAAAATAATTACTTTGAAACAGAACAAATTTAATGTAAGCTTAAATTACGAAATTTACTTTGTATATAATCTCATGTTTAATTTGCACTTGGTTGTCAAATATTATAATTGAATTAAGTGATACAACCAAATATAAACTAAGTAAATTCCTATTAATTTCAGTAAAGCAAGCCACTTCACAGTTATCAAAAATAATAATCTGCTCTCATGGAATAATAATGACCTTAGCGGTAACTAAAAACTTTCAATGTTGAGCTCGAATCTCACCTTAATAAAAAATAGCACAGATCTCCACCATTTCTGTATTACCGCTGCAATTTGGAATATTAGACCCTGGGCCAAGATATTGACCTACTAGTAGAGTCAAGGACAGGACATTTTGTATTCGAGGAAAATGGCAGGGGTGTGAACGAAGAAAAAAATGGCATGAGACGGATCCGGGAGACTTGTATCCTTTGGGTCTCAGATTTTTTGTAAAATCTTGATTATTCATTGATTTTAAAGTAATAAAAATGATAATATTTTTATTATTGTATATATATATATATATATATAATATTTTCCATTTTTATTTTGATTTAAAAATCAAAATTTGTGTTAAGAAAAGTAAATTCGGTGGAATTAAATTTTTTCCTCAAATTTCAAAAAACGAATCACAGGGTACTTTAAAATATTCTCTGTTTTCCTGACATGTCAACGATGTATAAAATGATTTTTTTTTTTCCAATTATAAGTGGACAAAGATTTCTAAAATCGATTTCAAATGAACTAAGTAGAAAGAAATTGTTTTCCTGATATTTGGAACCATGGAAAGCACAAAACAACAGGTAAAAAGGTACGCAGTTGAAATCTATATAATAAACGAAAAGAACTTGCTCACACTGAGGTAGAGGTGGAGCCCAAGCAACCGAGATTTGGGAAAGAGTGCATGTACATCGAGATCTCTGGATTCTCACACTGAAGTAAGAATGCAGATCAAATTCGAATGAGACAACGGGTTTTGTTGTTTTCCACCATCAGTCCAGACAATAGAGTAAAAACAGCATATATGGAACATGGAATTCTTCTACAGAGTCGGTAACAGTGAAGGAGAGGAAAAGCCAAACCCAGCTCAGAATTCATCAAAGGCGAATTACACACGAAATTGAAGTAGGAGAGGCGGAAACATGATGAGCAAGGAAGGAAGTGCGCAAACACAACTTATTAATGAAGTCTTCAGAGAAGGGTCATGAAAAAACAAAGAATGCAGGGCAGACGAAAATGCATGAAGTATTTGGAGAAAAACTGGACAAATCCTTTTCTTTTCTGATGTTGGTAATAATCTTCGGATTTCTTCTTTTAAGGATAAGAGAAAAGATCGATTACGTTTATCTTTGGCATGCAGGAGAAGCAGAAAATGAAGAAGAGGATGCAGGGCAAAACAATACGAGAGATGGAGAAATAAAGCTCACCTGAACAACAAGCGGTGGGACATCAACGAAGCTTTGGGTCTCCACCTTATAGAGCAGCTTCCTCCAAGACCTGTTAGGCCTGGCCACTCCCCCAAGAAACTCCACGGCCGTCATCTCCACATGCCCTTCAGCAAATACGGCGCCCTCCCCATTACAGTCCACCTCCAGCTTGTCCCCGTCGCCACCGCAGCTCCTCAGCCTCCCAGCCAAAGGGTAGTACTCCACTAGCGCCCTCGACAGTGCGCCCTTCAGCAGCTCCGCCCCGACACCCTTCCCGTAAACGTAGAGGTACTTGATGGAAAACCTCAGGAACTTCTGGTCGTCGAGGTTGGAGAGGTAGAGGCTGTGCCTTCTCGTGGTCGTCTTGGGCTTCACAAGAACTGGTTCGTTTGGGTAGTGGCAGTCGGGTACCTCCACTGTGTGCTTCTCATGGGTCATCGCCATGCCCTTCTCAACCATTTTTGTTGCCGTTGTTTCAGGAGAGAAGAGGAAGGTGGGACTGGTGGCGACCTGCGTTTGGTTTCTAGCTCTCATTTCGTGGCAACTGGCGCGAGACGTCGAGGTGGAGAAGAGAATAAAGGTAGAGGAATGAGATGTGTACAGTGGATTTGGTGATGTATGATTAGATTCCGTGGTCAATTATAAGCAGATATGTTACATTAATCAATGCAATATTTTAATTAATCGTGAATAATGAAATCTGTAATTTTCATTACATTTAAATTTTGATAAATATAAAATCACTATTATCGGAGTTGTGATTTAAAGATGCTTGAAGTTGATATTGCTTTGATTGTTATTTTAGCTTCTATTTTATTTCATTGGTTACGTCAATAGAGTTGTTTACTACTTTCTGTTCTTGACTTACATTTAGCTATGGGAACTATTTTTCTCTGAGCAATTACTGTGAAAAGTGGCGGTGGTTTTTTTTATTAAACACAACTTATGTGATTTTATATTTTTTTAAAAAAAATTTAAATGCTTCTGACTCAAAATAAAATAATCAGATTCTTTCTGGCACGCTTTTTCTTTGTTTAAATGGGATTTTCATTGGTTCTTATTCTCTGAAAACAAAACAGCGGATGCGCTGTCATTCACGGTACACGTGTGAAGGTGATGTCAGTTTTTAACTTAGTTGATAATTATATTAGTTTCTCTCTTTATTTAAATTTAAATTTTAATAAAAATTACGAATATCACACTATTATTTTTTAACAACAAAGTCATTGTAATTTGTTAGTATTGCAATAAATTGTAGTAAGAGTTATGAATGATGCTCTTCTTATCAATTGAGTTATTATGGTTAATTAGCTAATAACAACAATAATTCAAACCACAATTTCACTGGATAAGTCATTTAAATCCTTTTCTTCCATGATTACAGCTAATTAGTTATGCAATAAATATTAAAACTTGCTTTTAAATGAACTTACCATCAAAGATTTGATAAAAAGTTATATTTTCTTATTTTAGGGTTTTAATAAATGCTAAAAAGATTTCACATTCTTTCGATCAGAACATCATGACTATGTATAACTTCAAATGATACAAATAAAATACTTTTGAATATTGTGTAATTATTTATAGCAAGAAAGCTTCGTTCATTAGATTCTCATGGCAAAACGTTGAAATCTTATGGTTAATCGAAGACGTTTTACCGTCAAGTGGAATAAAAAGCAATCTTTTCTACGAAGTCTACAAAGAATAAATAAATAAAATTCAACTAAAATAAAAAGTTGCTATTTGCTAATATTTTAGAAGCAGCAAAAGCCTACCGTTTTCCAGTAAACGGTCCGTCCAATATCCGAGTGGCAGGCGTACCGAATCTCCGCGTGCTAGATCGATGTTCCTACAACGCGCAATGGATGACACACATTTGAACTGCGTGATACCTCGGTTAACTAATTGAATGTGATAATATTCATAATCAACGTTAAATTTTAATAAATTTAAAAAGTATCAATTATAAAAATAGATATTCAGAAATTAATAAAAAAAATAATATTTAAAACTTGTATTCTGGTAAAAACAAACAACACCGCTGCCGACAAAATGGTAACGCTCAGATTCTCTTGTGCCGTAAGTCACGTAATCCGTAGATTAATTGTTATTGTTCTCACCAGCTTAGTTTTTTTTTTTTTGAAATTTCGCCATACGCAACGTAGACGATAAGAGCATGTTCAATCTATTTCTCTTGGAGCTGCTGTTTTTATTTTCGTATTACGATCGAAATGTATACAAATTTGGGAGAAGGCAATTTTGGAATATGGCTTCGCCTTCTTTTTCGTAACGGTTGTCTCACAGCACAAGCAGGCAAGCTATCTCAAATGAGAGACATGCATGAATGCAAGCTTCTGGGAGAAACTTTGGACACACGAAAAGACAACGCTAATATTGTCTTCAACCATATAACAAATATTCATTGATGGTAACGAATTAGCCAATAGTAAATTATCACAAAAATAACATTCAGAAGCAAGGGATGGGCAATATTGTCACTCATGCAATTCAGAAGTTATTTTAAATCTGGGCATCAAGAAACAAAACAAGTTTACAGAACTTGTTCTTCAAAAGCTCGATTCTACGGAAGGAAGGAAGGTTATTCACAAGTAAACTTCCAAAACTTCACGATAGATCTATGAAGTGTTTGAGAAGATCATTATACATGGACAAATTTTAAAAAATTAAAATAAATTCATATAAAAGGAATCTTTCTACACATTTTTAATTTATCTTAAACTTGATATTTATATTTCAATCATTATCTTCTGTTAAAATTAATAACTTGATACTAAACCAATTGTAAATCTGGCGTAACCGACAAAATGATAACCGACGCGGGAAAATACATCCAGCAGCTGTTCGGGCCGACGCACCGAAAGCGACGGTTCCATGGACGAATCGCGACCATCCGCGATTGAATGGACGGACGAGATGAATGGGGATCCACCCCCCGCGTCACAGGAGAACCATTTCTTTCCCTTCCTCCGTCCCCCAACTCCCTCCTTTCCTCCTCCCGTCGACGTTGGTTTCAGCTTCTTTCATCCCAAGTGCTCCCTGTCATGCTTCGTGAGAAGATGCCTGATTCATGCCTCATTACGGCTCCGCTGCTGAAGGACGTAGAAAGTTTGTTTTTCTTATGATCCTGCATTTTGTTCGCGGTTGGTGGTGCTTGTCAACTCGTAGCTCGAATGAAGGTTTTTTCTTTTTTTTGATGTTCCGTAGATAGAAGTAAACGAGGTCAAAGGAAAGGATGGAAAAATGGTTGTGGGATGAGTAGATTATTTGATTCAATCTGTCCGTAGAAGTGTAGATAGATTGAGTGATTGAAGACCAGTGAAGTTATTGCCAAACCAAAACTCCTTGTGTGCATTGACGAGGTTCTAAGGATAAATGAATAAGACTTATGGAATCGGTCTTGCCGAGGGCTACATCAGTACATATAGTCTAGATTTCTTGCATGTGTCTACAGAAAACATGGGTGTGGTTGTCTTTTTCTTTAATAAATAGTAGATACATTGTAGTAAATATAATCTTGTAGTTTGATATTTACAAAGTGTTAACCCGTGATTCGAAGACCTTAACTCTTAATGGATTCTGTTAAGCTTCAACCATTAAATAAATTAAAAAATTAACTATGAATGCAACTTAAATTTAAAATGTAACTTTCAAAGGATTCCCTCTCTTTTATTGTGTTTGTGGCATGCCAACACGCCCACATGTATGTAGAAATGTTGACTATAAATCCCCATGCCGAGGCTAGAGGTGTTTCACTTTCACCAACAATGTCAGTGAGTGAGTAAAGAAACAGGGTTATACAATAGAAGATGAAACCAACTGAGTGGTGCATTGTTGTTGCTGCAAGACACTTTGGTAGTCTTCAGTGGGATGGTGCTTGTGATGGATCTCATAAAATCACTATCGTGTATTTTGATTGAAGGAAGAAAGTAGAAGAATTGAATGATGTGATTGATATAGGAGAGTTGAGAAGATCGAGTTGTTTTGTTCGGATCGTATTTGGTATTGGCTTGGGTAGATAATTACAAATAAGGCTATTATATAAATTAACACAACTGTATATAATTAATTCCACCATATATAATATCTTATACAATAAATCAACCTACCATGTATATATGTAAATTTTCAAAAAATTTAGCATGAACCATGTGACATGTTTTGCCTTGTAAAGCAAGCAGATGAAAGACTGATCTCCGTAAAGCCAACGATGACATTACGGTTGCCATCTTCTTAGATGAGGTGTCAGAGAAAGTTCTGGCTAAGTTATGTTAACTTTAATATACAGTAGAATATTTTTAAGTAAACTAATCATATAATTAAATTTTCCGGTCAAAAAAATCATATAATTAAAATTTTATTTTTAAAAATAAAAAATTAAAATGAGTGCCTACAAGAAAATTTTTCTACAAGTATCTATAGGAATGTTAAGTGAAAGATGATGGAGTAAAACATTGATGATTTTTGTTTAACAATTTAGCTGATTCACTTCAACTCTCTAAGCAATATAATATATTAGCCTCTTGTTTTTCCTGATTTTAATAAAATTTTATCTGTTGCTTCTCTGCTGAAAAAACTCACTTCATCTCTCTAATTTATATAAACAGGTATGAGATGTAGCATTTCTTTCTTATTTGAGATCATAACATCTTCGTTAGGATCTTCAATCATGAACTCATAATCAAGTGGCATGAGTTTGTATGGGTAGCTCTCATCATGTATCCGGATGATTTCCATATTTTTGATTTGACTAAGAGCTTGATACCCTTTGTAACATCTCAAGCTCAAATGTTCATGACAATATGACACGCATTAATCATGTTTAAGATGCTTAGGTTGAATTTGATATGGTATTAAATCATAATCGCTATTTACCCGATCTACTTCATTTAAGTAATGCAAGACTGAATCCAAGGTATTGTGACTATGCTTGTGTTTATTTTACTTTATCAATTTTCAGAATTTCTCTTTACCATTCGATTTACAAGTACATTATAACACTAAGACGCATATCTTTCTTCCTCAGTGATTTACATCAGACAATAAAATCTCCCCAGAAACTTTCTAATGATCACTGCCAATATTTCCCGTTACAGGTATGAATTTATGTATAAAAATCAAGATTAGGAAGATTACAATTAATTTATATTTTCATGACACAATATAGTGTTTAAAGACTTGAAAAGGATAAGAAGTGAAATTCTTTAAGAGGGGCTTTTTATGGTCTTGATGGATCAGCCCATCTATGTTGAGAAAATTTAGGGAGTTTTGGAATCTCTTTATGATCTCATATTGTTTTGTGAAAACGTCTAATCTTATTACGTTACACAAAAATGGTACTGTAACAGATGATGATGTTCTGTCAATTAGATCAGCTTAACTGCTTTAAAATATTTCAATCATTCAGAAAAATATTATAGAAATCTAGTTTTCCCTTAGGAGTTAGTTCATTTATCCATATCTCTTGCCCTTTGATACGACGAGTTATTATACGAATTCTAATAGTCCGTAACACCCTTCAGTGGAATGATGTGTAGATATATATATTTTTTGGTCTTCCAGAAGAATATGATATGCAAATGAGAGATTCCAAATTCTTTTTTGTTATAAATAGCAGGTTGAAACAAATCTTAGCAGAAATGTTGGATGTGTAAGGCGTTATTTTTAGGCATGTGAAGGCAGTTTTGTGAAGTATGCTGTACGCACTTGTGTAATTTAGATACATGGTGTCCAGTTCGCACCACATATTGGCCATCCAATCTTCATATGAAATAGGCCATCTTGTGCAATGGATACACATGTTCTTCTTTGAGTCATGGTAAAGTTTCTTTGGTGGATCTTAGTAGTGGTAGTGATAAAGAACAGTTCCACATTGCGAATCACGCCCATTCATGACTTTCATAGTGGTAGGCAGCTCTCTAATCTGAGTTAATTAAAGCTGCGTGTTTTCATACGTTAGTATTCAAATTTGGGTGACTTCTTGTCTTACTATTAAAAAAACACAACCAATTTGAGTTACACATATCCCTTCTCAACAAATGAAATTGATCGAACTTGTTTATTTACCATTTTCCATTGTTTTACCCTGTTTCTTGTATCATCTCATACTCATGATACAGTCTTGTTCCGTTGCTCTTTCTGGTGTTACATGCTTATCAATGCGTATGTCCTAACATGCTATATTGAGAGCTCATCAAGTGTTATACAAATTTTGTCATTTTCATTTCTTCCAAGGTCTAAAATATCTTAATCTCCACTCAGCTAATGAATGTACTTCATCGAGACCTTTAGCTTGGAAACGTCCTTAACTGGTCTAATGTCACCGAGGCATTGAAGCACCCTTAACTTAAATCGCCTGGCTCAGGTCCCTATTGATCTTGGCTTGGATGAAGGCATGCCAAGATAAAGTTTTTATGCATTTATTCGTTCCTGTATGGATATAGTATATTGCCTTTTGCTAGTGTCACCATTAAACCTTTTTCTGCTAATATAATAATCATCAAATTTGTGCCAATATTTTGAGCGAACGTCTAAAGACTTTCTGTCAAAAATAAAGAGAGGCCAAATCCGAATTTTTCTCTTTGTCAGTTACACACACTTCAAGAAGAATTAGCACCAGGGATGTGACCACATCCTCATCCATATCCACCTTAGGATCCTTGCAAAAGAAACTGTTTCTTAAATCTATTTATACGATCGCTATGGTCAAAGCATTCTTCAATTTCGAATTTTCCGTTGAAAAAACGGAAAGTAAGATCAGTCATTGATTATGTATCACTTTTAATATATTTTTTATTGATGGAGCAGGCGAAAGAAAGAATACGGACAGCAGATCTAGTCAAAACTTTAAGGGCCTTAAATTCTAACGTTAATGATGTTGCGTAAAGCGGTAGTACTTGTTACCGTAGGTGTAATCTTAGTGGTACCATACTTTGTGCCATCATTCTCAATCTATATAGAAAAATAATGTATATGTGAGCGGCTAGTAAAAGCGTACGTGTCTTAAGAACTCTTAATGGATTCTTGACTTAATCTGCAACTTTCTCCTCTTTTGCGAGGTATTAAGGCAGAAGAGAAAAGGCAGCGTGGTTAGGTACGTTGTCCAAACAATCCCATGCCACTTACTTGCTGTCTGGGGACTTTGGTGATACCAGTGCCGACACAATGTTGGAATTCTAGTCTCTGGAACCATGATTTCTCTATATCTCGTTGACAAAAATTATGATCGCTGTTATCTTTATTTCTTTTCTCATCGTTATCCGGTTTGAAAAGGATCTTGCATTCGAAAGCAGGCGTTGCACGATTGCTTTTCCTGCATGAACCAAGTAAGTTCCTTTTTATTCTAAAATAACCACATCAAGGTTCTCTTCTCTCTGGTCTCATTAGCCTTTCACGGTGAATGCTAAATGTGGCAAAATCAACTGCTTCTGTCCCAAATGAATGTTTCACGCTAGTTTTAACTTTTAAAACAGGAATGAAGGATCGAAGAACACAATAACTCGTAGAAATCAATTGACATCTAGAAAAATAAAAGAAGCATCATACCTAGAAATATGCAATCACAAGAGAACATTGGGATTCATGCTTGTCCGACACACGCGCCTATGTTTAATCTTCATGCACCATCACAAGATGGGAGTTTCACTGGTCATATGAACACCTTGAGCAGGCAAAGGAGCCTTTCATTAAACAAAATATTCATGAGATGATGATTCTTTCGTTGTTGGTAGAGAGAATGAGAACGTAAGAAATAAGAGTACAAAGTTCTTGATTGCGTGTGCTCTCTACCAAGACAAGAATCACTAAATACATCACATAATAAATAGAAAAATAGGAATTATAACATTTTAAAAAACCCACTAATGTTTAGGACCGGTCGTCTATCTCAGTCAAACAAGATGTCCGCTCTCCTAACTTACATTTTCAAAAGAAAATGATTGAAAACAACCAAACACACATTTGAAATTTAAAAGCCTTTCATTCACACAAAGCAGATAAATCTATAATGACGTTTAGAATCATAATTCAAGAACTTACTTTATAAGAAGAGTTAATTTTAAGAGAGAGATACCCAATGAGTCAAGTCATATTTTACCTTCAAGAAAAAACAACTTTAAAGATTTTATAAATAACTGATATCATTTACATGTCTAACTGAATACCATTCAATTTTAATATCGTTCAAAAACCATTGACATAACTTAATTTTCAAGAGCATTGTGGACTTATCTATAAGGGTGAAAGAAGATTCACTGCATACTTTGTATACCATGGAATATTTGTTGAAGGTGGTCTCTCAGTGGTCCTATGTTAGATATAAAAAGGAACTAATGTGGAGTTGAAGTTGGATGGGTTTACCTTCTTATCAGACGGGTCTGTTGAAATTAGTAAGTTTCCTAGATTATAATAAAAAGTATTAGAGTCAGCATGATTTAAATCAAATTCATTAAAAAAGACAACCTAGAGTAGATTGAGAGTGTCTAAAAATTAGAGTAGATCACGGTGGAAAGAGATAACCTAAGGAAAGGATGCTACCAGCTAATCGATAGATAGATTGATCTTTTAGTATAAATGTGCACATATTACAATAGTGTACGACATGATCCTTTTCCTTATGGCAGAAGCAATTCTCTCCTGGAGCAAACTGTTTTAGGCAATACTCAATGGAAAGACACCGACTTCTTCCACCATCACAGCACAGTCCTCTCTGTCATTGGCAATCATCTTTACGAAGTGCAGTCACTTCATACTGGCACAACCTTAATATCTTGTGAGTGCTGCATGGCGTTGGTGGGGGAGACGGTGATGGCGGATAGGAAAGGAGACATGGGCATGGAACCCATTGATTAACATTGAGAGAACGGAAAGGTGGTTCGGGTCATAAAGTGGACAAGCTAGATAACGTAGAAAGTTGTTTTGGGTGCTTGTCATTAAATAAATACAAGGACGGTCGTGGAAAGATTCTTTTTTACCTTCAAGATCTGGGTTTATATGTAAGTCACTTCCGAGACTGTTTAATTTATAAAATATTTTTTATTTCAAAAATAATTAATAATGAATAAAAAGATGTATCGTATATTAATTTAAGTCTCACTCTTTCATTCAGTCAAGTGAGATTTGTTACACTTTTAATTGCTTATAGTTTTTTTTTAAGTTTACAGACATCTTATGGATAAATGTAGGTAAGCCTGTTTTGATATCATGTAAAATAATTAATCGATAATAAATAAAGAGATTTCTCATGTATTACATCAAGTTTCATCCTTGCATTCGTTGAGATTTTCTCATGTTTTCCCGTATCTTAGAATTTTTTGAAAAGGCCACATATTAGAATTTGATCTTCAAAAAGTAAGAAGATCTGGTTGTTGGGATATAGGAACAAAGGATATTGGATTTCCTTCGGGTCCCAGTGGAAGATGATATCTCTTCCATGAGAGAGACGATGCGTGAATGAGATCACACTGGCCTCCTCCTCCGAAATGCATTTCTTTTACATGGTTCTTGAACAGCACAAACGTTTAGATCAGAATTTGAGACTACCATGCATGTGCAGGATTCACTGCCATGTGTATGGCATGGGCTTCATCTTCGATGTGTCGGGGGGGTTCAGTTCCTCACAGATTGTTTTATATTTGATCAGACTCACTGGCGTTCAGCAGAATAATAGGGATGGAAGAAGAGAAGGAAACAGCCTTTTACAGGAAAATCCTTATCATTAAATTAAACAAGGTGCAAATTGTTGATATTTTACATAAAAAGTTCAATGATCCAAGGTTCGTTTATCATCTCTCAGGTCATTAATTTCTTCCCAGATCATATACATCATTTATCTCTTCCTTCTACTTGGTGGTAAATGGGTACGTACTTGATAGTATCCAGTGGGTAAACCTTATGTATCCACTTAGAAGAATAAACCCTTTTCTACTACATGTACCTGAAATATATACATCCAATTGCGCGAACTGATCCTTCATATCACCTCACAGTTGTTGGAAAACATGTTGTCTGTTGTGTGGATAACGTTCTAAAGCCTGCACATGACCCTCAATCTTCCCATTTCGGAGGCACCATACTTTGTGATGCTCTTCCACAGTTGTAGTTTGCTTTGCCGTTTCTTTTCAAGAGAGATTGGCGTCTTCCACCCATCATGCCTTTCAATAAAAAAGATGAAACTTCCAGTTTTTCTATTTCAGTATGCTATCATTTGAACTCCATCATCAGAAAGGAAAAAAAAGAAGAAAAAAAGGCTGGTGCTTGTGACAAGGCTGAAACACCACAAAGGAGGGGGGGGGGGGGGAAATCCCACCGAATCTTCAGAATATTTTTCTCTCTTCTGAAACTAATATTTCAATGTTGCCAGACTTAAATGTTGTTTTCATGTAAGCACAAATACCTACAAACTTGGTTACAAAATTAATATTCCATTTTCATGAGAAGTGGTTCTCTAACAGTTCTGTCGGTATGTATCATGGATGATATGAGACAAAAACAACGCCTCTTATTTGTCGAAGTCGCGCAATATTTTGAGAATTAATTTTAATATAAATTAATTTTGAGATGAAATTTTAATATAATAATAAAGTAGATTCGTATATATTCACCATAAGTCACTGGTAAACTAAGAAGATGCCACCAGTGTGAGAGTGCTGAAAGAAAAAAGGTCTCACATCGTTTACAATATAATCGAACTTGTACCCCATATCATATAATATAATGATATTGTTTTCTCACTGCTAATTACTTTTAAGATGGTAAACTTTTGACAACTTTAAGAGAAGAATCAACTTTGAAACACTCCTTAAAAGAGAAGCAAGGTTTCCATGTTTTAGTGGATGGGAATCATTCCACAAGACCATAAAAAAGCTTCTTTTTCGTGGTGGATGGCAAGATCTCAAATTTTTTTATGGATGTTGGATCATGTGGTAGGGAAGAATGTGACAACGAGGGGAAGAGGGGACATGGATTTGGGTGGTAGGGTGTTTGGGAAGATACCATGCATGTGGAAATTAAAATACCATCAAAAGGACTATCATCGTATAAATAAATAAATAACATATTAATCATAATGTTTAATATATCATATAAAATCAGAAATGTGGATGATTCGTAGAAAGTAATTACGATAAAAGAATAAGTTAGATCTTATCACATCGAGTTCGAATATATGATAATTTGGTACGAACGAATATATTTCCACGTCTTTCTCCCGAGAGGTGGAATCGGAAAGGAAATGGATTATTAATCAAGATGAACGTAACGGAGGCTAAATTTGTACTTGGAGTTGTAACATTGAACTTGCGGAAGACGAGTTCAAGGAACGATTAAAGAAAATTTAATTTTTTTTAGAAGTAAAAGTGAGACTAGTCGAAAATTAACGAGTACTTAAACAATATTGGTTAAATTTCATGGTCACGCTGACGTTGTTAGCCGGTCAATGCGACTTTTTACAAGCGTATGCAAGTAAAAGTCTTATTTCTATTTCCAAAAGCATATTTCTGGAAAGGAAAATTGTCAGATTAATTAATGCTGATAAAAAGCTATCAGAATCTACTCTTTGAAGGGGCACATGGTGACCTAATATAATAAGTGAGGGAGATGAATAAATTTCATAATTGAGACCACATGAGAGAGTTAGTCAAGTAATACATCCAACACAAGTGTCCAATTATTTTTATAATGACAATGCTTTCGTATTTTCTATGATTTAAAATTTATATGCATATATTTGATACCAACTTACGTACGATACGATAACATCCACCACTTCCTTCATGGATTCTTCTTCTATCCTTCTTTAGCTTACTTCTTGTTGCAAGAAAAAAAAAAAAAACAGTCATTTCTCTTCTGTTAAGCAAATATTTAATTTAAGAAATAATAATAGCACAATGAGAGCGGTTCAGAACGTTGTTTCCTTCTCAATGTTCCCAGTTCACGTGAGCAATGATCTCAACAGATGACGATTTCAATATTCAGCTATTTTTTTCATTATAACGCTAGGCTAACGTTTTTCTTGAAAAGAATACGAATAGCAATATTGTCTACAATTAATTAAATTATCGTGTTTATTTTTAAATATTTATTGTAAAAAATGAAAAAAAAAATATATTAGTAATTCAAAAGAGTCCTAACTAACTGCAGTGAAAGTTTGTTAGACGCACGTACAATTGAAAATTAAGCAGAAAGGGAAAAATGAAAAATGAGAAAAAAATTGCAATGGCTCTTAACTGTTGCCACGATCTCTTTGAAGGTGACGGATCGCAGATAATCAATATATTTTGATATAACCAGTGGTAATACCGTAGAATCTACGTAGAGCAAGTTTTCATTTTCATCCAAAACAACAAGACAAAGAAGAATTCAGGAAATGGAGGAGGAGGTGGTGGTGGTGGCGGTAGACGATCATTGTTCCAATTCAAGTGAATCACCATCATTATTATATTGGAGGAGGATCACATTAAAATATTAGTTAGATGGGAAGCATGTGGTGTATTTGTTTGGGAACTGTGTAAGTTGTGGTAGGTGCAAGTTGGATGGACGGTGCACGGAATATAGAAAAATATGATAAATTTTATACTGGGTGTTTTATGTTCCTACGCAATCAATGTCCTTGGTTAATTAGGTTATTGTACGTAGTTCATTATACATATACGTGTGCATGCATATGTGTTTGTCTAAATGATCCATCCATATGGAATCAAACATAAAGTTTAAATAAGCTAATCTCTGTATAATTTGATTTAAACCTGATCAAATAAGTCAATAGAGGTTCCCTCGCTAGTTAAATTTAAATAAAGACGGTGGAAACCACGTACCTTGAAATGAAGATTAGTAGAACATCCTCTGGGGAGTTATGGTTTACAAGAAAAGATAAACTTTGATTTACTGGCATTTATCTATTCCTGTGCATTTTATGCTTGATGTGTGCTGACAAATCAACGTTGGAACCACTGCTCGTGGGATGCACAATCGAAGTGGTGGTACATGGTCTTCTCCTTCCTTTCTCTCTTTTTGGAGCACATTAGCTTAATCAATTTGTTGACATGACCATTACCAGATCATAAAATGGATAATATATGGAAAGATAGAGATAGATTGAGAGAGAGAGAGAGAGAGAGGAGGATTCGCATATCCAACAGTATCTTATACAAGTAGGAAAGGGAGATTGCCCTGTTTCTCCTTTTTTTGGTTTGGGGGACATGGTCTAAAAGCTTTCATTCACCGTGCAAGGTGAAATGGATTTTTGTTCTTTATTACGGTAAAAAAGGAAATCTAAATTAATGACTGAATTATTTTGTATTTTGCACTCATTATAAACAACAAACGTAATCGTAATTTCAAGATTGAACTAATCCGCAATCTAATTTAAACTAATAATTTCCTTTTCATCTATCTTATATATGATGGAAGTGTTTTATCCTAGATTTGAACAAGTTAATAACCATTTTCCCTTTTAACAGAGCAGAAGACCCAACTTTTATAAGTTACGTCTACAATGTATCTCGTAAATATTTTTATACACAATTTCAGAGCTACATGATCTTTGTCTTCCACTTTGATTCCGTAATGCAACAAGCATCTTCATTGTAAAATGGGAAGATTCCACCGTACCGAATAGTTAATGCCTTTGTACCGTCTCTCGTCAACGCCAGAAGAGAATCATGGATATATATATATATATATAATATATATATATCTCACAATATTACTATTTTACCACGGTAAAAGTATCCACGTTCATCAAAATTCTAATTCTAATTCTAATTAAATTTACCGCTACCAGTGTCGTTATTCCTAATCATACAGTAATCGTCCTAGCGTAACATCTTGAAGATTCGGATATTCGAAAACTACCATCATTATAAGTATATATTCATTACTTCTTTTTTATAATAATATTGTTTTGATGTTGACAATTTGAATGTGAAAAAAATTTACGGATAATACCAATCAACTAGATTGATATAACTAGAAACAAAAATTTACGTAAATAACTCTCGGCTTCATCTCTGCGGCGAGAATCTGAGGGTGCTCGCCACCGGAAAAGTAAAAGCCACCGCTGGAAAAAGGACAATGACGGGGTGCAATCAAAACAAAGACTTGTTTAGGGCCCATTCTGCCCGCCAGCTGGAACTTGGATGCTTCCGCTCACATCACATCCCACCCGCCTAAAATTTAACTATCAATAATACGGTAAAATTTTTTCATCGTTATTAAGATATATGTAACGACCCTGGGAGTAAAAATCGACACTTTTGGAAGGATCAAATTTTTGCGCGAAATAGACTATATTTCATTTGCATAACGCACGTTCTAGAAGTTTCTATGGTCGAAAGATGATCCTGCCCTTCTATCAACTATTCCAGCAATCTTATTGTAATATGATTCTGATGTTACGGTAGTACCATAACTGTGTTGAATGGTAAATGTTATTTTCCGATATCAATATTATTCAATGAAATCATTTCAACAAAAATAATATTATTTAAAGCTAATACACCACGTAATATTAGTTATAGATAATATCGTAATGCTGGTATTTTGGTTGACGGATTGCATCGATGATGACGACATTTTGTAACGTTTGTTTCGTTGATTCAAATGTAATAATACCTAACAGTTTACGGCTCTTTTCGTCAAACAAATTCGTCCACCACTGAAAAATCGAGAATAGGCCTTTGCGAAAATGAACACGTTGTACGACGCTTTCGATAATTCATTGTATTTTTATCAAAAATTTTGTCGTATCATCTGCTCACCATATTTGGGATGTGGAGTTTTAGCCGAAATCCGAAAAGAACAGAATCAAAAATCCATCTCAAACGACGTTAACTTTGGATTATTATTCTATATTAAAGTTGGTCGCATTGGGGGTAAGACTACGGGAAGAAGGAAGGTGAAAACGAAAAATACTTTGAAAATGAGAACCGAGCATACATCGGAAAGTTAGGTACCAAAAAGTATGTTGCACAAAAAACCTAAATAATTATGATAACTAGAAAAGTTGTATTATCGTTTTCCCTTTCATTTTATTTTTCCTTTTTTGTGACAATAATAATCATCTCTCATACAATTAAAAAATATTTTTTTTTGGGTTATTGGGTTGCTTTATCAAGCCTATAAATCTCAGCCCATGCCCACCAGATACCCTCCCCACTCTCCTGCTCCAGCGTAGCAGAAGTCTCTGGCTCCCTCACTCTGCTCCTCTCTTCTGCTCTTCCTTTTTCTGGGAGAGCCTCCATTGATTCTCTTGTTTCCTACTTCTTTCCTCTCTTGGGTTCTGTGGTGGTTTAAGAACAGAGCAGAACATAATCTGCCTGGGTTTTCTTTGCGGTGAGATTTGCATTTTTTTTTCTTTCTTGCATGGATTTTGTTTTTGGATGAGAACCCATCATCTGGATTTGGGTTTTCTGCTTATTTACAAACGAACAAAATCACATCTGTCTGCGATGTTTTTGGCAGATTAGACGCTCTCTTTTTTTCTGGTGCCCAAAAGGAATCGTCTTTCGATCTTCAGGAAAGAAAAAAAAAGGTTTCGTCTTGATGGGGTCCTGATTGATGTCTGCAACCATTGCCGAAGTCATTCTTCCTGGTTCTTTGCTCTCTATGATAAATTCCACATTCAATCGTAGGAACACCTTAGTTCAATCTTTCTCTGTTGTGTTCCTGTACTGGTTCTATGTGTTCTCATGGGAATTATTTTGAACGCTGAGAAACAGAGCTACGAGGGTATTGCGCTTTTCGGTCTGTTTTGAGCTTTCGATCTTTCCGCCTCTACTGAATCTGAAAATTTCAAAGTCCAAGATCTAGTGGTTTTTACTCGAGTAAGTAGTAGTTAAAATTCATACACCATCATGTCTTCTCCCGGTAGCGGTACTTCTTCTGGGTCCTCTTCCATGCTACCAAACTCGGGCTCAGACGAAGACTTGCAGCATGTCATGGATCAGAGGAAGAGAAAAAGAATGCTCTCGAACCGGGAATCAGCACGACGGTCCCGGATGCGGAAGCAGAAGCAACTGGATGACCTCATGAACCAGGTAGCTCAGCTCAGGAAGGAGAACAATCAGATCCTCACAACCTGTAAGATCACAACACAGCAGTATCTTGCAGTGGAGGCCGAGAATTCCTTGCTTAGGACCCAAATGATCGAGCTGAACACCAGGTTCCAGTCACTCACCGAAATCCTGAGTTACACGAACGGTTCTGGTGGCGGTGAGTATGCCTGTGACCCCCAACCACCACCTGTGGACGCCTTTGTCAACCCCTGGAATCCGACCACTTTCATCCAACCCATCATGGCTTCCGCAGACATGATGTTCTACTGAAGGAGGCCAGGAGGGGCGACGAGATCCACATGTCAATCATGTACACCTTCTGCTTGTGCAGGTTAGGTCAGGGGTGCTACGGAGCTTCCCATGGCCGTGGCCGACGGGGAGCATCATTAAAGTCTTTGGTACCACTACAGGTCTAGAGTCCATTATACTACCGTTGATGTAATAAATAAAACAATAAAACAGGGTGGGTTCGGGTGGTACCTTGGTGAAGTATGAAACGTTCCGAAGCCGAGAATATTTTTGCTTGCTTGGGTTTCTGGTGTTGTGTCGGTCATCGCCTAATATTTTATTTTATCAACTCACGTCATCTAAGCAGGGTCATGCATCGACTGTAGCAGATGTCTGGATCTGCGAGCCCTTTCCATTTAACAAGTGTGATGAAACCACGTTTGATTGCCTCTAAATCTTGTATGTAATCCTGACAATATTTTTTCTGTACGTGAACGATGCCGATAATATTAGAGTGAATGTTTTCGATAGGCTCGTTCAAGGGATGCTTAACCAACGGTGGTAGACGGCGTAATTTTTAAAGCTTTCGATTCTGGCCGGCTGATTTTACAAATGTTGTCTTTTTTAACACAAAGATTCGATGTTAAAGTCAATATAAAATTTTAAAAAAAGTTTCGAAAGAATTCTATATAATAATATATTAAAATTCACGATTTTCGTTGCAAAATCTAATTTTCTAGGTACCGCCGTTGTGCCACTGAAACGGTTTGCCTGGATGTTCGTCATCTGATCTACTTTTTTGATAGAACTCGGGACCTTTTCTATGGTAAATAAACGTTGTCAGGTATATTGATTGGTAGATTACCCAGATTTAGGTGGCGCCAAATATCTGAATTAGGTACCCTTAGTTTCATTCAATGTTAACTAATTATTGGAAGTGACATTTTGTAAAGAACTGTTTGCTCTACTTCCAGTAGACTGGATTCTATATTCCTTTCTACGATTGTTGGTGAAACGGAGGAGAAGACACTTCATGTTACTCCATTCAACAAGTACACCAATATATATTCTTGCTAATATTTTACACATGATCATTCTTATACACGATCTTATATTAATATCAATACTTACTAAAAGAAAAGAATTATTCCAGTCTCAAGTGGTCACCGGCGCCTTTCTCCGTGGACCAAGATAAGAGAGACCTCAAAAGGAATCGCAGAGACAGAAAAAGTGCACTGTTTATGATCTTTTTAGATTTTATCCTTCAATAATAAATCTAAGCCCGCTTTGATTCAGTGGCTTTTATGCACTGGCCATTGATAAAACCGTGGGATACATTTTTATCGGTCACGGTGCACGGGAATCAATTCCCTTCGGTTCGATTTATTAAGGGCCTGATTTCGTTCGGTAAGAAAAGAAATGATGGTTGGTTTGAAATTTTCGAAAAATTAAAATAACGAAATTTAGATATCTATGTATTCATTAGAAAGTGACAAAATTTTAAATTTGGATGCTTATGTAACTATTGAAATTAACAAAAATCGTAAGATTAAAATTTAAATTTATTGAGATAACGTGATTGATTAACTTCAACATTAATATTAATTTTTATATTTGAAGATAATAATTTGTACTATAAAATCTGAATTTACTTGGATATTAATTTTTTAATGCTATTTTTATATTTAAAAAATAATACTTTTCATCTTCTCCTTTGCTTAGTCGAGACCAACGATAAAATTGGTAGAGGGAGAGGAGGGTTTTCGAAGAAAGAGCGAAATCTCGTAATTTGTATGTGTGCATCTTTCTTTTTCATATGATTGAAATAGTGAGAATTCATCTATCGTCAATTTCATATATATAGGAAAAGCTTGATTTGGTAGAAAATCATTGTCTCCCGTCTCCTTTTCTGCTATTCATAGATGCACAGATACCTGTGAAATGATTGAAATGGAGCGTAAACTGACGAAAGAAGGAAAGCCTTGGGGCTTGGGTTTGGATTAAAACAATGTAAAGAATATAATTTAGATTAAGTTGAAATTATACTCAATCAAGTAACTACATAGATAAATTTAAAATTCAAATAATATAAAATAACAAGGTAAATGACACCTTTTCTCTGAAAATACTCTGAGACATGGTTGTGTAGTGCGATGCTTAAGATACTTTGCTTCTTTCAGCCGACGACGCAAGTGGTTGACAGGCCACCGAGGAAGGCCTCGCCTACCGCACTTGATCAATTCAGGACGAACATCATGTGTTTTTTTTTCTTCCAATAACGATAATCTTTTCTGAATTTTTTTTTTTAGGAAAAATTTACGGATATTATTATCTTTAATCATTTGAATTATCGTAGTTGATTAACAACCTAATTAACTCCGTATAAAATCATCTAATGCGACGCAACCGAATTTTTTATGAATTGGGTGGCGCGCGTGGCATTGATTCGCATCCCAGTTGTCGTCATGATCTGGAGTTTTTCAGTTTCACACTCCCATTTCATTCAATCTGTCCGTTGCGCCGAAGAAAGGAAGATGCGTTTCCTTTTCTATTTTTGATGGGAAAATTCCTTGATATTCATGTAGCGTCAATTTTAAATCTCTCCTTCCAAGTGAATTTATCCGGATGGTTCTCCGATACTTCCCTGGGTACTTCCAATTCAGTTGAATTCATCTCTATAATTATGAAGTTGGCTCGTTCCTAGTAGACTATCTCTTGGTGATTGCATTCCTATCTGTGTTTTCATTGATTTTTAATGTTTTCAGTTTGACCAGTTCTTTTTACATTCTTTAATTTTCTTTCACGTGGTTTATCATGAATTAGCTTGCAATAGACTTGTAGCTTTTCGAGATTTCAACGGGTATAATAGGACTTGGAAGGGTTATTTTGTAATTTCACCTTCAATCGTTTACTTCGGAACTTCATCAACGGTCCACTTACATATATTTGGATCTTGTGTGCCTCCATCTCCATCTAAATCTCCTTGTGGTGAACACAAATCTTGAGAAAATGGCAGGTCCTTCCGGTGTATCGAAGGCAAAAGAACTGGCAGAGAAGGCGTCCTACGCAATGAAAATGGAGCTTACAGAATTGATGCACATGGAGCCCAAAGCATTCAAGGACGTCACATCCATCGTCACTTCCCGACCGACCATATGGAAAATCCCGTCAGACATTCGACAGGACTTCGATGATGCCTACGTACCCAAGCTCATCCCCATCGGACCGTTCCACCGGGAGAAGGAGAACATCGCATCGATGACAAAGCTGAAGCAATTCTACGTGTACGACTTGCTTGCTAGGAATGAGCAGAACGATTTGAGCGACTATGCTCTTGCCATCGCCGTGCACGAGACGGAGGTGCGGCGGCAGTACTCTGAACAAATTGACCTCTCGTCGGAAGATTTCGTCAAGTTGTTAGTGATCGATGGTTGTTTCGTAGTTGAATACCTTTTGAAACATGCGGAGGGGAGTGTTGGGTTGCCGTTCACAGCCAATAAAAGGAACCTGCGGATGCTACGAAATGGCCTGCTTTTAATGGAAAACCAAATTCCATGGTTCATCTTCTTGGTTCTATAGAGGATGTAACCGTATTGGATCTGGCACTTTCTTACCTTTACAACAGTACGACGAAGGACGACATACTTCCAAAGAAGTACTGGAGCGAAGAGGATCACAACATGGAGATCTACCATCTTCTTCACCTGTCACACTTGTGCCTTTTGCAGGGTCATACAAAAGAGAAGAGCGAAAGTATTAATAGATCCCCACCGATGTTTTTGATGGCTTTGAATCCCAAGGACTTAATCTTTAGAGTAGTTCGTATGTACTTCCTCTTTCTGATAGACGTTAGGAATTTGATCTCTTGGGTGTTGATTATTATCATCTACATCATTGTCTTGTTCTTCGAATTTCTGATCAACGGGGAAGTTGCCTTGTTGGTTGGCTTTCCCAACCACCAAGGGTATTACCAAGCTTGTGGGCATCGTAAGGGATGACGAGAATGAACCCAGGGCCCTCCCTACGGCGACGGAACTCAAGGATACTGGCATATATTTCGAGAGGAAGAAGAATGCAAGGTGCCCCTTGGATGTCTCGTTCAAAGATGGCACCTTGGAGATCGGACGGGTCTGCGTCGATGGGAGCTCACTGTCCGTATTTCGAAACTTCCTGGCCCTGGAGCTGAGCTTGCCCGACGTCGGAAACTGGTTCACCAGCTACGTGGTGCTTATGGACAACCTAATTGACACTGCTGCCGATGTCGCGCTTCTCAAGCGCGTGGGTGCCATCGAGAGTAAGCTTGGGAGCGACCAGGACGTCGCAAACTTCTTCAACGGTACTCGGTCGGGCGTGCTCTTCAACTATGAAACGCTCCATCTTGTGGAACTCTTCAATAACTTAAATGATTATTGCAGGAAGGATCATAATAGATGGCGGGCGAAACTGATGCACGACTACTTCAGTGATCCATGGGCGATCTTTTCAGTCATCGCCGCTGTCATCCTACTCGGTCTCACGATCGTGCAGACCGTCTACACCATCAAGTCCTACAACCATGAAAATGCATAGGGATTTAATCTAGACCGTCCATCTTCATCTACGGTCAGGATTATTGTCCGTTTCGATATATACATTGCGTTTGTTCATTAGTGCTTTGTGCGATCCTTTCCTCTTTGATTGTTGCCACTCAGCAAAACTCTCTTGCTCATGTGATGTTCTCCTAGCATTAGGTCCTTTCGTTTTAGTGTTATTTGAAGCAGTTTCCTGATATTATTTGTCTGTATCTAAGTAATAGTTGAAACTCAGTTGCTCATTTATCTATCATTTCTACTTCTTGTCTTAATTGTTGCGATGTTGTACCGTTGGTATGTACGCAACTTTGCATTTGTTGTTTATGAAAGAAACCCTAATTTTTGTGCCAGAATTTTCTTTTCTTTTTTCAATATTTTGTATCTTCGGTTGTCGATTTATGTATTTTAGCCCAAGTGTTACTAATTAGGTCTACGTAAATTATAATCTATGATAAATTTCAAGAACACTTAATTAGTTAATATTAAACAAGTACATTGAAAGTCTAAAGTTAAAGAGATGATAGAAATTAAGATACCATCTTGTGCATGGTTGAGGTGCTTTTTTAGTTTTATATCCTAAAGAAAAGTATTCTCTTTCAACCTTACATGGTCGGAGCTCTTCGATTATTGTTCACCAACAATTCAAGGTGGGTGTTAGGGTCACAAATGTGTTTTCCAACTCCATCCATGCACAGACACATTTGGAATTGAGTTGGAATTGTGCTTTGGAATGGTCTCTGGTTTCTCATCAAATTTTAGATAAATGACAATAGTTAATTATGATTAATTACGGTAAAACTTATTAAACAAAATTTGGCCTAGTCATTGTGTGTATAAAAAAGGAGATGATCAGTCAAATAACTGTTTTTAGTTCTTCCCCATCTAGTTGTTTGAGAGGTGAGTGTTGGGATTATTAGAGCATTGGGATAAGTCAAAAACAATGGTTAAGTGACCATTAATAATCATTGTGGGAAGGGCTGAGGGAGGAGGGGGACGGTAGAGATATAAAAACAAAGAAAAATCTAAATCTCTTTCTCTTCTTCCGTGCTCTCTCCCTATTTACTTTGCCCTTTTGTTTGCTTTGCGCACTTGGACTCCATTTTGGTGACGTCTTCATTGTTCCATAATTTGATTAGTGGACAATGAAGGTGTGATCAGCGTGTGGTGCGAGTTTTGACGCATATTCTAACTGTTTGTGATTGTTTTATCTTAAGAGAAAGGTGTGGACACCTATTTGTAATACATACATTGCAATTTATTGACGGTACGTAGTTCTATAAGAGGAATCAATTAGATAAACTTTAAGTTGTTCTTCTTCTATTTTGGTTTCAACGTACACCTATTTATTTTGATGGCTTCTTGCTGATTTATGCTTCTAATTAATCTGATTACATGTCAAACATTGTAGTATGTTATACACTTATGTATGTAGTCCCATCCATTTTTCCAACATGCATGCTCGGACGGACATTGATCAACGCTTCATCTCTATGGTTGTGTACTTAATTGGAACATTACGCAATTGACATAAAGAATAATAATTGGCTTCTTGTGTGGCCAGATTAGTTTTTTCTTTTTTCTTTTTATTTGTTTCAAGACACACGCACCGTAACATTATGAAAAAAAGAAATTATTCTCACCGTATAAATAAAGCAGATTTCGATTTAAAATAAAAAAAAAAACAAATTGTAAATTAGATTTCGATTTTATCTCAACCCTTTCTGATTTTTTTTAAGCTAAATATTTTATGTGAATTGCAAGAGCCAATCTTAGAAGAGAGTCAGAACCACATGGATGTTAGCACATGAATATACTGAGTTATAGAATTTTCTAAGCATGCGTGAAAATTTTCCTGCATATATGGAGCCTAATTATCTATCAAGCAAAAATAGATGGGAAACAATGAAAGTGCATATATATAAATGGTTTAAGATTTTTTTACTTGTGTACCATCAGAAAATTTGATGATTATTTGTATGTTATTTAAAAATTTATGATTCTTATTAGAATATGTACACCAATTGTCCGAAGAATATTGACTTGACCGGAATATTTAAATCTCCATTGCATCTCTCCTTCTAGATGAAATTATCCGGATGGTTCTCCGGTAATTCCTCTCGAAAAAGTTCTCCAGATGGTCAATTTAGGCGCAATATTTATTAGCTTTCGTTTATTTTGATCGAGATGAGATATTTGGTAGGGTCATTTTGTAATTTCACCTTCAATCGTCGACGTCCAAACTTCATCTACGGTCTTCCTCTACATATCTTGATCTTGTGTGCCACCGTCTCCGTCTTCCTGGAGCAAACACAAACTTTGAGAAAATGGCAGGTCCTTCCAATAGATCTGCGAAGAAAGAAGTGGCAGAGAAGGCGGCTATCCTACTCGGTCTCACCACCATGAAAATGCGTTTAAGTATTTCAAAAAGTGTTCCGTTTCCTTAATTAAGTCGCTAAAGTTTCGGTGTTAACGTTTTTTATCAAGACTTAATCTAGGCCGTCCATCTGCATCTACGGTCAGGATTATTTTTCATTCCGACATAAATTTGTCGAACGTGTGAGTTTTTTCATCGTACATTTACTCCCTCGTGTCTTTTTGTTCTCTTTCGATGGAGAGTAAAAATGTATTAGATGCATTCCTACTTCATGCTTATTAAACAAAATTTGCATTTGTTTAGATATTAGTTAATTATGATTAATCTGCATTTGACCTAATCATTGGGTGTAGAAAGGAGATGATCGGTCAAATAACTATTCTTGGTTCCTCTCCATCTAGTTGTTAAGAGAGGTGAGTGTTGGGATTATTAGAGCATTGGGATAAGTCGAAAACATAGGTTAAGTGAGCATTAATGATCATTGTGGGAAGGGGGCTGGGAGGGAGGAGGGGGATGGTAGAGATATAAAAACAGAGAATAATCTAAATCTCTTCTCTTCTCTTCTATTTTCCCCCCTTGGTTTGCTTTGTGCACTTGAACTCCATTTTGGTGGGATCTTCATTGTTCCATAATTTGATTAGTCGACGATCGAGGTGTGATCACCGTGCGGTGTGAGTTTTTGACACATATTCAACTGTTTGTGATTGTTTTATCTTCAGAGAAAGCTGTGGATACCTATTTATAAAACATGCATAGCAAGTTATTGATTTACTGAAAGTACGTAATTCTATGAAAATATTCAATACGATAGGCTTTAAGTTGTTCTTCTTCTATTTATTTTGATGGCTTCTTGCTGACTTATGCTTCTAATTAATCTGATTACATGTCAAACATTGTGGTATGTTATACACTCATGTATGTAGTCTCATCCACTTTATCTCCTCCATTTTTCCAACATGCATGCTCAGAAGGACATTGAACAACGATTCATCTCTATGGTTGTGCACTTAATCGGAACATTACTCGATTGACATGAAGAATAATATAATTGGCTTCTTGTGTAGCCAGATTAGTTTTTTATTTGTTTCAAGACACACGCACGGTAAAATTATGAAAAAAAAAAACTATACTCACGGTATATGTAAAGTAGATTTCGATTTTATCCCAACCCTTCCTGATTTTACTTCTTGCAGACCAAGAGAAGCCAAATATTTTATGAGAATTGGAAGAGTTAACGAACGAGCTTACATGAGAGTCAAAACCATTTAGGCACTGGCACATGATGAATATACGAGTTATAGAATTTCCAGAACAGGCATGAAAATTTTCCTGCATATACACAGAACCTAATTATCTATCAAGCGAAAAATAAAATGGGAAATAATGCAAGTGCATAATAAATGGTTTAGGATTTTTACTTGTGTACCATCTGAAAAACTTATGATTATTTTTGTGATTCTTACTAGAATATGTATATCAAATGTCCATATTTAAAAAATGGTACAGGGAGATCTCGGCTACCTCTGCTTCATGACCCACGTCGGGAGAATTAAAAATGGTATTTAATAATTGCCTTGTTCGTATCATGTGTCTGGTGGGTGAGGTGTCGTGCATATCATACGTCGATTAATTTAGAAATAGAATACGTCGTTTATGTAAGTATCGTATGTTTTTTTAATAATGACAATATTTTTAAAGTTTTTTAAAGATTTAAATTTTTTAATAATAATACGAATATTATTATCTTTAATCAATTAAATTATTGTAATTGATGAACAATCTATTGTAGCCATTTAACACCATGTAAAATCATCTATTGCGACACGTAACCTTTTTTTTTTTTTTTTCTTTTCTTTTCTTTTCATAACGCACGTCAATTAGTTCCGATACAGAGCACGTCGTCGTCTACGCAAGTACTATGCGTTTTTTTCAATAATGATAACATTTCAGATTTTTTTAATAATGACAATATTTTTAAAGTTTCTTAGAGATTTAATTTTTTTTTAATAATATTACGAATATCATTATCTTTAATCAATTAAATTATTGTAATTGATTATTAATCTACTATGGCCATTTAACTTCGTGTAAAACCATCTAATACGACACATAACATAACTTTTTTTCTTTTCATAGCAAAACAAAAAATTTTATCAATCAAGTGGTGTGACAGTTCTTTGCGTTTAAGTGATCGTACAGTAAGATTTCAGTTATCTCTACTACATGATCCAAGTTAAAAGAATTAAAATTAATATTTAACTATTATTTTGTTTGCATTGCAGTGGAGAAAGTGATTTGTAAGTATTTTTGTATCAATTACTTCACTATCGTTGATAAGGATGACTTCAATATGTCTTTCCTTTTTATGTCAATTACTTGTGCATTTGTTTCATCATCCACTAATTTGAGTTTTGCATGGTAATTGGAAACAGTGCCTGTTACTTTGTATTGAAAAGTCATCCCACATCCTTTAAACCTGCATTTAATTTGTTGATTACCTCTACCCATCACAAAATAGTTTTAAGTTAGAATTTTATATGGTATTAAAATTAGTTTATGCATATCCATCTGTAAACATTAGAGGCTTGTAAATATATAAGTCAAAAGTAAAGAAGAGTATTGGAAATAGTAACTCATGAGGAGATTGGAATTGAACTCAACGACCGTACCCTTGTGTTGATCATCTCCACCTATCATGAAATAATTTTGAGTTGAAATTTCACATAATGACTACATGACAATTACCATGATTGTATCCTTGTACGTTTACAACACAAGGTCTCAATGTTTATGACACAAGGGTTGCATGGGATCGAACGAGGAAAAATTAATTGCGTTTGCTTGGTTGTGTTAATTGTTTTACTTACGAAGAATATGACTTTTGAAACCTGTTGTGTTAGATGAAACCTGTTTTTTAGGTTAATTTTGGTCAAATCTTAAAATAAAAATGACTTCTAAAAGAAAAAAAAAAAAACGACAATTAGAGCACAAAAGTACATGAAACCTTTTTAAGTGTTTTAACTAATACTATTAAGGAAGAGACTATAAAACAACAAGATGAGAATATAAGATTTGAGATATAGACTATAGTGATAGCAAAATACAATAAAAAAATCAAACATAATGTAGAAAGAAATATGTTAAAAATAAAATGAAGACTTAGAGGACATAGTACAAAAATTGTAAAGTAACGTGAGATGAGATTACATCTATGGTCATATCAATATTTTTGATAAGATCTAGAAAGAGTTTGTGAATGTTAGATATTTTGTTTTAACTTTTTTCATTACATATGTTACATTATATTCAACATTTAATATAGTATTGTTTCTAGGGTTTTTTGTTCAACATCACAAATGTTAATTTTATATTAGATTTCATTTGTTAATTAAGAGACCTTTCAAAAGTTGGTGAGTAACTCCATAACTTATATCTTCTTTTGAGAAAGATGTTTCATTTATATCAGGTCAGATGTAGTCAAATGCGCAAAGAAATATGTAATTTAAAATATATCTCATTTATGATTATGAAAGTATAAAATTTCGTGTACAATTCACCTAAAAGAACGAATTGAGACAGAAAACTTAATGAATCTATTTGAGTTCTCGATAGTGACTCATAAGACAACTTTGTTAATGCTAAAGCGGCAATTGAGGCTTAAGATTTTGATAGTTCAATTTAGTTTAGCATATATTTACTACGTTTTAAATAAAGAACTTAGATAATTTAAACTTGTATCTAGAAACATTCGATTTTTACTTCTAACCAAAAGGATTTAGAAAATTAGATGCCAAAAGTTTGACAACCTGAATGAATTTCTAAGAGATTTCAAAGATATCTGATGCACTCATGCCTGTAAATAAACCTGTAAACGAAGATATTTTCCTTGTTTAAAATTCCATTTGCCCAGTTTTACTAGCCTAACAGAAATATTGAGAAGTTTTGAGAACAGGACAAAGTGTGCTGAATCCAACAAGAGTACTGAAATTATTTATTATGTCGACAAAGGAAAAGACAATGGAAAGGGAAATTATCAAAACAGTCCGTCCTGACAAAAATCAAAATGCCAAAGGGAGAGGAAGAGACCAACCTACCAACACGCAAAACAATTACAAAATGCCCAATAAAAATGAAGGACAGAAACTCATCTCATGCATACCAAAATGGTGAGCTTCCCCAAGCTTTAGCCGCTTTGACATGAGCGTCAGAACCACTTAGGTGCTACTAGCACATGAATCTACGAGTTATAGAATTTCCAGAACAGGCGTGAAAATTTTCCTGCATATATAAGGAACGTAATTAACTATGAAGCAAAAAATAGATGGAAAACAAAGAAAATGCATATAAATGGTTTGTGATTTTCTACCTGCGTACCATAAGAAAATTTTATGATTATTTGTATGTTATTGAAAATTTTATATTTACTTATATATGTATCATTAAAAGTTTATGATTCTTACCAGAATATGTACACCAAATATCCATATCAGAAAAAATATTGATTTGAAGTGATTATTGAAATCTCCGTTGCATCTCTCCTTCCAGCTGAATTTATCCGCTTGGTTCTCCGATACTTCCTCTGGAAGAAGTCTCCAAAGTCCAGACGGTGAATTTAGGCGCAATATTTATTAGTTTTCATTTATTTCACTTCAGATGGGATATTTGGAAGGCTCATTTGTAATTTCACCTTCAATCGTTGACGCCCAGAAAAGTGCATCTACGGTCTTCCTCCACATATCTGGACCTTGTGTGCCTTCATCTCCATCTCCATCTCCATCTTCTTGCAGGGAACACAGACTCTGAGAAAATGGCATCTCCTTCCAATATATCTGCGAAGAAAGAAGTGGCAGATAAGGCAGCTAACGCAGTGGAAAAAGAGCTTCAAGAATTGAAGAAGGACCTCCCTTCCATCATCAATTTCCGACCGACGATATGGAAAATCCCATCGGACATCCGAAAGGGCCTCGAAGACGCCTACGAACCCAAGCTCATGCCCATCGGACCGTTCCATCGGAAGAAGGAAAACGTCCCACCGATGGCGAAGCTGAAGTTATTGTACGTGCACGACTTGCTTGAGAGGAACAAGAACAACGCTGTAAACGACTACGCTGATGGGATTGCCGACTGTGAGGAGCAGGTACGGCAACAGTACTCCGAAGAAATCCACCTCACGTCGGAAGAATTCGTGAAGTTGCTGGTGATCGATGGTTGTTTCGTAGTCGAATATCTACTCAAACGTGCGGCAGGGCGTGCTAGCAGATGGATGCCACTCAAAGCCAATACAAGGAACATGCCGACACTAAAAAATGACTTGCTTTTGATGGAAAACCAAATCCCGTGGTTCGTCCTAGAGATTATTCATGGAAAGACACAGTACGATATTCGTGGTAATACTAATGAGGATCTAACTTTATTGGATCTGGCACTTTTTTTCCTTCACAAGGGTTCGATGAAGAAACACATGCTTCCAGAACAGTATTGGAGCAGAGGAGATGGCAACATGGAGATCTATCATCTTCTTCACCTGTCACACTTGTGCCTTTTGCAGGGTCTCAATAAAGAGGAGAACGCAGTGATTAGCCTCCCACCGGAGACTTTGAAGGCTCATGTACTCAGACAGCTCACAGACTCAATCTTTAAGGTGATCCGTGGCTTGTTCCGCTTGCTGAAAAAGGTCAGGGGTTATCTGTCTTGGGTCCCTATTGCTTTGCTCTATATCATCGTCTCCTTCTTCGAATTGCTGATCATCTGGAAGACGCCCGGTTGGTATGCTTCCCGAGCCCACAAGGCTACCGTCAATACAGTGGGCAACGCCAGGGAGAAGGAGAAGAAACCCAGGGCCCTCCCCACGGCGACAGAACTCAAGGATGCCGGCGTATATTTCAAGAGGAAGGAGAACGAAAGATGCTACTTGGACGTCTCGTTCAATGACGGCACCATGGAGATCGCACGGGTTAGCATCGACGGGAGCTCCCGATCCACATTCCGGAACTTGCTAGCATTGGAGCAGAGCTGCCCCGCCGTCGACAATTGCTTCACCAGCTATGTGGTATTCATGGACAACTTGATCGACACCGCCGCCGATGTCGCACTTCTCAAGCGTGTGGGTGTCATCGAGAGCAAGCTCGGGAGTGACCAGGACGTCGCGAACTTCTTCAATGGGATTCGGTCGGGCGTGTGCTTCGACTTTGAAAAGCACTATCTCGCCAACCTTTTCGAGGAACTGGAGGAGTACTGCAAGAAGGATCACAATAGATGGCGAGCGAAGCTGATGCACGACTACTTCAGCAATCCATGGACGATCTTATCAGTCCTCGCCGCCGTCATCCTGCTCGCTCTCACGGCCGTGCAGACTGCATATAGCATTAAGTCCTTCAGTCAAGACAGCTCAAAATAGTTAGAAGTGTGCGAACCTTTTTTTTGTTCCATCCATTTGCATCAACGGTCAGGATTATCTAAGCATACACTACGCTCGTTCTGTAGTGCTTTGCGCTATCCTTCTCTCTTCGATTGCTACGACCGCACGTAAGTTTGCTGCTCGTGCCATGTTAGCATCCGGTCCTTTGGTTTCTATGTTTTTAATGTTATTTTAAGCAATTTCCTGATATTATTTGCTTGTATTACGTATTACTTGAAATTTAGTTGCTCATTTGTCATCATTTTCACTTGTTACAAGTATTGTTTGTCTTAATTGTTGCGATGTTGTGCCGTTGGTTTGTATGCAAATTATGATTTGCGATGTTGTACCATTTTCACTTGTATGTAAGTTTATATTTGTAGTTTATGAAAGGAATTCCAATTTTTGTTCCAGATTTTTTTATTTGTTTTTGAATATTTTTTAACTTATTGATTTATATATTTTAACACATGTTACTAATTAAGTCTATGTAAATTATAATCTATGACAAATTTCAAGAACACTTGATTAGTTAATATTAAACAAAATAAATTGAAATTCTAAAGTTAAAGCGATGATAGAAGGATATATCTTGTGCATGATTGTATTGCTTTTTTGTCTTATATCCTAAACAAAAGTATTCTCGTTTCGACCTGCTTTTGGATTATTGTTCAACAACTTAAGGTGGACATTAAGGCCGCATATGCTCTCGTGCATGGGTGCAATTGGGTCTGATCTTAGTTAGGCGTGGTCTTTGGTCTCTCATCAAATTTTCCATAGTATGACATCAAGGTTTATTGATTGGTAGATTACTCGGATTTACATGCCACCCAATATCTGAATTAGGTGCCCATAGTTTTCATTCACCACTAATTAATCATCGGAGGTGGTATTTTGTAATGAACTATTTGGTCTACTTCCAATATCCCTCCGGTTTTCTTTAAATGATTGAAATGCAGTGTGAACTTGTGAAAGGAGAAAGCGTTGGATTTGGATTAAAACAACACAAAGAATATAATTTAAGTTAGTTTGAAATTTTAATATTGTAACACCTAAGATTATATAAGGGAAGATATTGACAAAGACTTCAAAGAAAAAAGAAGAAGATGAAGTCATCATCTAATCTGATTTCAGGAAAGACTAAAAAATATCTAAGTATTATGTATGGATACACATGAAACGAAGTAATTTATATAAATCTACTAACCAAAGAGTTTGAATAAATATTTTAGATACACGTAAGGAAGTTGTTAAATACCTAATTTTTAAACTTCTTAGATATGTTTAAGTGTTCAATGAGATGATACATGTAATTAATTATTTATATAAAAATAAAATAGATGAGAAAATAATTTTTATATTCAAACAGATGAATAGAATTAAAAGTTTAGAAGAGGACTGTGTAAATGTAGCGAGTGAACAACAAACTTTATATGATTTAATTTAAACGATTTAAGCATGATGTGATGAAATAAACAAAATAAGTAAATAGGCAAAGGAAAAAATTTAACAGTAGCATGAATCCAAAAATAACGAAGAAAAAAAAGAAACGTCTGACTCTTTTCGTTTGAACAGACAAGAAGGGTAGGGGTAAGACGATCGACGAAGTGATCGTAAACAAACAAAGGTGCGGATGGGGGAACTCAACAATACCACAAAATTGAGTGGTGGTATTCGATGGACTACGATTGAAATTTGAAACAGACCCACGGGTTCCGTCGATCCTCAAACGATTCTGTCGTCCTGCATTCTCCTCCGAACCAAGATGGCGACGTTCCGTGCATTGTTATTATCATTCAGTGCTAGTGGGTTGGGTTGGGAGCTTACGTTACGTCTTGGAAAATGAAACGGGAGGTGGAGGAAGAGACAGGGAAGTAGGGCGCGCAAGTGTAGGTAAGTCTTCTTACCTTTATTTATTGGATTATATTTTATTCGTATTTAATTTAAAATTTGAAATCGATAAGCAATATGAGCATTAATTAATTGTCCTGGTTATTTGAAATTGTCTATTCTCAAATGTATTCTGAATCTCCTGTCAGATATCGAGTCACAGGTTCGAATTTCCGAGCCTGTGTAGAATCGTGAAAAAGGGTAAGACAACTTTATTCGGTAAATAAACAAGAGGATCAAGTAAACAAATATTGAAAAACTTGGCACATCGATGCATGCATGTGCTTTCCCTTTCCCCAAAAGTTAAAACACTAGGGAACTTCATTTTTTTCGTTAAATCAATAGTACCATCTAAGTACTTGACAGGTAAAACACTTTCCTTCGGAGGGATCACTTTTTGGAAGTGACGGTGAAAGGAATCCGTTGTCCTCATCCGTACATAGATAAAGCCGTAACTCTATTAAAGTTGTCGCTGGGAACATTTAGCTTTGTTGTAATAATTTTCTATAAATATGGAATGGATTTAATCAGAAGCTCCAACGAAGGGTTTGTATATAATACTTCATTGGCGTCCACGTCAAACCTACTTAACGATCGTATGATGTGAACAATGACGGTACATGTTACTGCCGCGGTGACAGCGATGCACTGTCGCCGATGACCATCAGCAGGTAAAAGACAAAAATACCCTAAACCTTAAAATATTTTCGAAAATGCCCCGTTGTTCATTAATGCTGGTCAGGAAATATTGATGGACGCAGGGAATCACGAGTTAAATATGGATGATGATGGCAGGAGCGGCGGTGGCGAAGGGTACGGGATGGAGAGGAAGATGACGAAGGGCACGCAAGTTCAATGACAGTCAACATTTGAATATAGGTGGCGTTGACGCACTAGATTTCGGTGGCATTGGATCACATTCGAATTTTGAATGGTGCGCGTGGTGGTGGTAGTGGTGGTGTCGGTGGCGCCCCCTCCGCCGATACGACAAGCATCGTCACGTGGCCGGCAGGTCATTGGATGTCTACAAGTTTAATTTACACGTATGACGTCACATATGACGTCATCAAATAAATAAATAAATAAATAGATAAATCATTAATTAATTAAACATTGGAGCGGTGAAATATCAACCACCTCATTGTTATATATCGATCGGCGTGTGCGCGGGCTGCTCGTGGTGTTGACACTCATGTCCCTTGAGCTTGTAGGAGAAGGCCGATCTAGCTTGGTGTTGGGGCTCCCCGGCTGTCCGTAGTGAGGAGGAAGAAGGGGAAACTTGAAGAGAGGTATTTTAGGGATTTTTCTCCCTAATCTTAGTAAGTAATCTTTCCTCTCTTACTTTATTAATTTATTTATCAAATGAGGTATTTGCAAAATGTTATTGATTGCCGAAACTTTGTGATGAAAATGGTGTAGATTATGAAGCTTAAAATATTCATTAGTGTCAAATGTAGTCTATTATGCCATAATTGTGTGGATTTTGAAGCTAAAGATATTGATTAGTGTCAAATGTAGTTTATCACGCCATGATTATGTAGATTATTGTACATTATAGTAATTAATAGTAATGGTAGCTAAATTAGCTTATAAATAGTAGGGCTTGTAGTTGCAAAGTACTTAAAGCCCTTAATTCTAAACCTTTTGGCTGGTGATGCATATTTATTAGTATGCTTGACACATGGTTGATGATTAATGTCTGATGATATTGTATATTATGGTTTATCTTACTTATTTGCAATTATAGATGATGATGTATAATGTAATGGACTTATACATTTTATGATATGTGAATGTTGTGTATTATTTAGATGCTTTATGTTTTGAAATATCATGAAATGGTGTGGAACTTGTGCACTTAATTTGATTAATGGCCAACCTATTATGTATGGTTAAATTTGGTTTAAATAAAAGTTAAATCAAGGTTTGAACCTACATATTCGATTTGTAGTGGCTATGTAGAAGTCGATAACTTACTTGGTGACATTAGTTTTGGCCATAATCATAGAGAGCAGATTAGCAAAGTTTGGTTATGAGGTAAGGGTAGGTTAGCTAGCAAAGTTTGGTTATAAGGTAAGGGTAGGTTAGCTAGTAGTTCTGATTCTATGGTATGTTGGAGTCACATACTCAACTTCAAGATTAGTTTTAGTTTTACAACCATCCTTGTCATCAAGTAAGAGGCCTCCTAATGGTTAGTTCAAAGGAAAGGGAAAGAAATTCAGACTAAGGTAGAAACCAACTACATGCTAAAGGTGTGGGAGAAGCCATCCTAGTCAATGCAGGTGGAAGGGTGGAAAGTGCTTTACTTGTGGTCGGGAAGGCTATAAGGTTGTAGTTTGCCCTTTAGGCTTATTGTGTAAATTGAAAGACTATTGAATTTGTTAAACTATATGAAATTTTACATTTTAAATTTTCCTTATTGCAACATTGTTATTTATTTAAATTTAGTTGACTAATGGATAGATTACTTATTGGACATTAGTTCACCTCTCTTGGTTGTTTCTTTTAAGTTTTCCTATAGAGTAGCAAGTAGGGCATGAGTTAGAAAGGTTGCATTAGAAAAGTATATTTTGTAGGCAGTTTACAAGATCTTTTATTGTCAAAAGAATGTATACTTGTAAACTGTATGGTGATAGTGAATATTTGTATGTATGTGAAGTAGGATAATATTTTTCAATATTATTATTTTTCTTTGTGAATTTTTGTTTGGTCTGGATTTTTCAAGAAAAGGGTGATTAGATGACTTTAAAAATGGTGATAATATTTATATGTTTGGTCTTAGATATATGTATATGTTCACATCAATCATTTTCGACTTTAAATAGTCAACATATAACTCTATTTATCAAGCACATTTTTGTAAATATGGAGGGATTTGTGCACATGGAATTGGATGAAAATGAAAAAAATTTATGCATATATGCATCAAAGGATTACCAAACAAATTCGTCCAATTTCGTGTATACAAACTCTCTTGTATTGACAAAAATGTGCTCGATAAATAAAGTTACACGTTGACTATGTAAAGTTGAAAATGATTGATGTGAACATATACATATATCTAAGACATACATAGTTTATAAATATGTGTACGTAGAAAATCAATTGAACAAGTACATATAGATGTGAAGTAATAATTAGCAACAACAAATACTACTTATGGCTTGGAAAAAGGAAAGAATGATGCCAAACGACGACACGTCCTAGCTTGCCAACCCCGTCAAAGTAAAAACCTTCAAATATTTGAGTATTTTCAAAAGAATATAAAGTAAAAGCGAGTATGTTTTGAGCATTAAATCCAAGGAAATAGATGCATATTGGAATTTAATTTTTTATTTTATTTTATAGAAAGTATTTTTTTTATTTGATAGGTCGTGGTAACTGCACGACACTGAGATACATGCACACCTCACCTTCCTCACCTACGCCCACGTCTCCACATCGTTGCCCATGTTCTCAACATGCCAAGCCTTGAGATCATGAACATCGAGATCGAATCCCATGATCAAATATAAGCTGAAGATTTTTAAATATAGTCAATTGTTCCATTGTGTTCGAGAATCTTGTCGTTGTTGATGTCCGCGAATCTAACGAGAACTTTAGAGATGTTTGAGTTATTTCTTTTTCAGCGAAACTTATCCAATGTAGGCAAAAATCAAGTACAATTAGAATAGTACTCACGTAGAATTACTCTGTGAGTGAACCAAAATAAATGAATCTTTTTCTAAAGAAAAGGGAGTGTATACTTTAGGGTTTACCTAATAAATACACAATAATTAATTTGCGCTTATCAATAGAATGTAAGTTGAATGTTATGAGGATGCATACACAATGGTTAGGACTTTGTGAAAATTCGATGATTACCTCTGTGTTGGTCTATTATTAGTTTTCATTAATTTTTAATGATCTCAACCGTTGTTTTCTGCATGTGATATTCTTTAAAATTCTTTCACTTGATTTGTCATGAATTAGCGTGCAACAGATTTGTAATTAATAGAAAATTTTCTAGATTTCAACGAGTATAGATAGAGATTTCACCTTCAATCGTTGACGCCCAAAACTTCATCTACGGTCTACCTCCACGTATCTGGGCCTTGTGTGCCTTCATCTCCATCTCCATCTCCATCTTCTTGCAGCGAACACAGACTCTGAGAAAATGGCATCTCCTTCCAATCAATCTACAGAGGAAGAAGTAGCAGAGATGGCGGTTGACGCAGTGGAAAAGGAGCTAGAAGAAATCAATGTCGATTCCATCCTCAATTTCCAACCGACCATATGGAAAATACCGTCGGACATCCGAAAAGGCCTCGAAGATGCTTACGAACCCAAGCTCATGCCCATTGGACCGTTTCATCGAATTAGGGACGACGTCGCACCGGTGGCGAAGTGGAAGCTATTGTACTTGCACGACTTGCTTGCCAGAAACGAGAGTAACGATGTGAGCAAATACGCTCTTCACATTTCCCGCTGTGTGGAGAAGGTGCGACAGCAGTACTCGGAATACATCGACCTCAGGTCGGAAGATTTAGTGAAGTTGCTGATAGTCGATGGTTGTTTCATAGTTGAATACTTTCTAAAACGTGCGAATGGGGAGGTTGGTTTGCCGCTCAATGCCAATAAAAGAAACTCGCCGACGCTACGAAATGACTTGCTTTTGATGGAAAACCAAATCCCGTGGTTCGTCCTAGAGATTATTCTTGAAAATACACAGCACGATGTTCATGGTTCTAATAATGAGGAACTAACTTTATTGGATCTGGCACTTTCTTTCCTTCACAAGAATTCGACGTTCAGATACAGGGATTCATTGGAGCACTTGAGCAAAGATCGCAAGATCCACCATCTTCTTCACCTGTCATACCTGTGCCTTTCGCAATATCTCAATCAAGAGGACACAAGGATTTGCCCCCCACCGGAGACCAGACAGCTCACAGACTCAATCTTTAAGGTGGTCCGTGGCTTGTTCCGCTTGCTGAAAAAGGTCAGGGGTTATATCTCTTGGGTCCTTATTGCTTTCCTCTACATCATCGTCTCCTTCTTCGAATTGCTGATCATCTGGAAGACGCCCGGTTGGTATGCTTCCCGAGCCCACAAGGCTACTGTCAATACCGAGGGCAACGCCAGGGAGAGGGAGAAGAAACCCAGGGCCTTTCCCACAGCGACAGAACTCAAGGACGCCGGCGTATATTTCAAAAGGAAGGAGAACGCAAGTTGCTACTTGGACGTCTCGTTCAACGACGGCACCATGGAGATCGCACCGGTAAGCCTCAACTGGAGATCCCTATCCACATTCCGGAACTTTCTAGAATTGGAGCAGAACCGCCTTGTCGTCGAAAATCACTTCACCAGCTACATATCGCTCATGGTCAACCTGATCGACACCGTCGCCGATGTCGCGCTTCTCAAGCGCGTGGGTATCATCGAGAGCACGCTCGGGAGTGACCAGGACGTCGCGAACTTCTTCAATGGGATTCGGTCGGGCGTGACCTGCGACTTTGAAAAGCACCATCTCGCCAACCTTTTCAAGGAACTGGAGGAGTACTCCAAGAAGGATCACAATAGATGGCGGGCAAAGTTGATGCACGAGTACTTCAGTAATCCATGGGCGATCATTTCAGTCATCGCGGCCATCATCCTACTCGGTCTCACAGCCGTGCAGACCGTGTACGGCATCAAGTCCTTCAATCAAGATAGAACTCAAAATGCTTAAATATTTTACAAGTGTGCGAACTGTGTTCTGCTTTGCGTGATCCTTTCCTCTCAGATTGACATGATTATGCAAAACTGTGCTACTTGTGTGATTTTCTCCTAGCATTAGGTCCTTCAGCTTCTTTTCATATTTTTATTGTTGTTTCAAGCAGTTTCTTGATATTATTTGCCTGCATCTAAGTATTACTTCAAACTCGGGTTGCTCATTTGGCATCATTTTCGCTTGTTTTAATTATTGTTATGTTGTACCATTGGTATGCATGCAATTTTTTATTTGCAGTTTATGAAAGAAACCGTAGTTTTTGTTATAGATCTTTTTTGAATTTTTTGTATCTTCCACTGTCGATTTATCTATGTCATAAGTATTACTAATTAGGTCTATGTAAATTATAATCTATGATCAATTTCAAGAACACTTAATTAGTTAATATCAAATAAATAAAGTTAAACTCTAAAGTTGAAGACATGATAGAAAAAGAAAAGGACTTATCATGTGCATGGGTGAGGTGATTTTTTAGTCTTATATATATATCCTAAAGAAAATTATTTTCTTCTCAACCTTACATTGTAGGATCTTTTAGATTATTGTTCACTAAGAATTTAAAGAGGACATGAAGGCTACATATGCTTGCGTGCATGTGTCCATTCGGGTTGCTTTTTGGGAATTGTCTTTGATCTCTCATCAAATTTTTCCTAATGTAACATTAATTAACTATGATTAATTAATTTTAATACTTGATTCAACAAAATTTTCCCTAGTCATTGGATGTTTAAAGAAGAAGATTTGTCAAATGACTTTGCTTAGATCTTCCCCATCTATAGTGGTTAGAGAGGTGAATGTTGGGATAAGTCAAAAACATAGGTTAAGTGTGAGCATTATACTTCTAATCTGATTATCATGCCAAACATTGTGGTATGTTACATATTTATGTACGTAGTCTCAACTGTTTATCCAACATGGTTAGATGAACGTTTATCAACGATTCATCTTCATAGTTGTGTACTTAGAACATCGTGCAATTGATTGATGTGTGTAATAATAGTTGGCTTGTGAAGCCAGATTACATTTTTCTTCTTATTTCTGTCGGATTTTTTATTTGTTTCATGACACCACCTATGCGGTGTTAGTACGAAACAAAAATCTATGCTTCTTACTATTGCAAATGTTTTCATCGTAAAATGGAGGACCGGAACTCACCAGTCGTGGTACTACTGTTAGTTCTGTATTACCTCGTTAAACAAAATTTAAGTAAGTTTTTACTATTAATTAATATAAAATTTCATGAAAGAAATTATAAAAATTACCTTCCACTATAAAAAAATAGATTAGAAATCACTAACATTAACGGATTACTTTTTTTAATTATCTTTCGTAACTTTTTATATTAATAATATTTTTATAATTTGACTCTTCAATTTTTATTTTTTTTATATTGATGCAAAAAATTCAATCGTAATTATAAGTCTAAAAATTCAATTCTACGTTTATAATTTTGTTAAAATTCTTATTCCTCTAAGTATAATTTCTTCTAATGTTTTCTTTTTTTCGGTACATGGAAAACTTCCTCTTCTCATCGGTAGTGTAGTTCCGCTCTTGCACATTTTCCGCAACCTCCCCACTTGTTCAGTTTGTTCCGTCCGTCCCTCCGCCACTTTGCAAATGCGAACGCTCCTCTCCTCCCACAACTCTCCCTTCCCCCGCCTCCTCCCCAATCTTGCCCTGAAATGCCACTCCACTCCCTTTCCTGTCCGATTTCCGCACCGGACCCGAGGTCGAGGTGAATTTCGGCTGTGGAAAAGCAGCGGCGGCCGATCTGAAGCCGTCGCCAACAGAGTGAGGAAGAGGATGAACAGCGGGAAGGAGATGGAGGCTGTCGTCTCAGATGACGGAGTTGCCGCATCGAGATCGGAGACGATGGATCGGTTCCTCGAGGTCGGCAATGAGCTGGGTGACGCAGCAGGGGAGGTGATTCGCAAGTATTTCCGTACTAAGTCCTTCACCATCCTCGACAAGGACGACCTCAGTATGTCTTCCGTTTTCCTTTCTTTGTGTGATTTCGGTATGCGTTTTCGAATTCTAGCGTTCTGATGATGATGATAATGATGCCTCATCCGGTTCCAGGCCCTGTGACGATTGCTGATCGTGAGGCGGAGGCGGCCATGGTTTCGATCATCTCTAAGAGTTTCCCTTCTCATGCAATGTGAGTGACATTGCGTGTTTTCCTCTCCTTGTCTTAAATTTCATCTGGTGAATTACTGTTACGAAAACAATACAAGTGTTACTGTACGAACGAAATCGTTTGATGCTTTAGTTTCGGGGAGGAGAACGGTTGGAAGTGCAGCGACGAATCTGCAGACTATGTCTGGGTCTTGGATCCGATCGATGGGACTAAGAGTTTCATTACAGGTGTCTCGCCTTTTTCTTTTGCTTAGTTGTAAGCTTTCTTATTTTCTTCTTTTCTCTAATTTGAGTATGTTATCTTAACAACTCGAAAAGAACAGTATTAGTAGTAGTACAAAAAATGTATTCATGGCAGTGATTCTTCATCACAGGAAAGCCGTTGTTTGGAACCCTTATAGCTTTGCTCCACAATGGGAAACCGGTAGGACTCATCATCCTTTTTTTTCCATTTTTATTTTTTGCAAGAGAAGAAAATAGGAAACTCATTACCTTATGTTTGCTAACAAACTGCCAATAACATCATTTTTAATCCTGCTAAAAAGCCTTAATATCTTTAATATTGTTGCTTATGGATCTGGTAATTGGCAGTGAAAGATAAAAAGCCTTAATACCTTAATATCTGATAAAGATAAAGATAAAAAAGCCTTAATATCCTGTATTAGTGCAACTCGATTTGTTCGAGACTTTGGGTATCACTTTTGGTTGTGTGGGGTTATTAGAGATCGGGGGAGTAAAACTGTCTTCAAATTCATATATCATAGGGTACCATTCTGCAAAGTTCAATGTTTTCCATTATTTTCTCTGTCTAGGTCCTGTTTTAGTTTTCCATGTTTAGATTTTTATTTGTAAGGTTGTTCCATTATCGTTATTGTATTGCTCTGAAATTTTGTTTCTTGACCATGGGAGGTCCAGAGAATTCTAAAAAATGTGCTTATTTCATTATTTCACTAATTGATGTTTCTTAGTGGAAGGCAGTCCTGTCTTCATTTTGCTGATTGGATCTTTCCTCACAGCTCAACGAAAAACTTACAAATGATTTTTTCTTCAGATCTTAGGCATTATCGATCAGCCTGTTTTAATGGAAAGATGGATTGGGATGAGTGGGAGAGCAACGATGCTTAATGGACAGGAGGTTTCAACCCGCAAATGCAGCAAAATTTCACAAGCCTATTTGTATGTCTTTCTTGATGTTTTCTTATTTTTTTGTGTGTGCATTAGTGAACAATAAAAAGAAATTCTAGGTTTGGGATCAGAAATAGCTGATGAGAAAACTATTCTGGATTGAAGCATGTGACACTTGCAATAGGAGACAAAAATTTTATAGCGTTGCTTGAGGTCTCCAAATGATTTTTTGTCATGCAGAATTTTAACAAATAAGCATGCAATTTCTTTCTTACAGGCCAATGGTTTAAAATAATTTGAAGATATCCAAAACCTCGATAATGACTGGTGAACTTTAAAGTGAAATTTCAATATTGCATAGCAGGGATTTAGAGTGGAAGAATGTATCTGAAGTATTATGTCATAAAAGACATCTTTAAAAATAAAAGAAAATTTCTACAAAACATCTATTTGCCAGACTATATTTTATGGCATTGAATGTTTGGTTGTTAAACAGGAGTATACATGTAAAGTTAGTGTAATAAAGATGTGAACATTAAGATGCATGATTAGTAATATAATAAGAGACAAGTTAAAAATGATTTTATTTGGAATAGAGTAGAAGTTTGTACCAATTGATGGTAAAATAAGAGTAAATTATCCTAGATTGCATTTGACAAAAGGAGATGCTTGAGCGAATATGTGGGTTATAATTTTTTAATGTTTTCTTGTAATTTCATTTTTGTGACAACGGCATATTGTAAAAAGCTAGAAATTATAATAAGGAGCTTTTTTAAGAAAAGAGCTCCAAGTTGTATCGATGGGCTGTTGACAATTTATTTGGACAAGCAGCTTAAAAAATATATTTTGAAGAGCTTACTCAAATAAGCACCTATCATAAAATAAGTTAGCTATAATAAGGGGGTCCAAACATGGCCTTAGATGTTTTAGTGATCCATAAAATACTTGCATACAACGCACTTGTAAGAAAAGAACTAATTAATAATGTATATGAAATTAAAAGAGGTAGAGGAACACCAAAAAATACTTAATTAGAAATAGTAAAAATGATTTTAGATTATATAATTTAATGACTGATTAGTAATGAATAAAAATGGAAGGGACAAACTCATGTGCCAGTTCTTATATAGTAGCATTAACTTATTGATTCTTGTTGTTATATATAACATGCATTTTTACAAATGCACATGGAATATTTATCCACATATTTTGTCCATATTTCATTTAATCCTTGATTATTTATTTATGAACATATTTTATTTACTTGATTATTTATTGTTGTTTTGCTTTTGTAATTGCTCATTCACGAGTCATGCATCATTTAAAAAACAGGTATACCACAAGCCCACATCTCTTTGATGGAGAAGCTCAAGAGGCATTTTCTCGTGTGAGGAACAAGGTCAATTCTAGCGGAAAGAGCATGTCCAATGTTTTGCTAGTCGTTTACTGTATTTGTACACTCTTACCATCTTCGATATTGGAGGCAGCTAGACAACTGCTGATATCGGCTAAAGGATACTTATGCATTTCTGTTCGCCCAATGAATATGCAGTATATATTTTTATCTAAAATGCATAGAAAATTCCTGTTTCTGTTTATGTTTGACAAATTATCTTTCATTTGTGTTTCCAGGTGAAAGTACCACTATATGGTTGTGATTGTTATGCCTATGCTCTTTTGGCATCTGGGTTCGTCGATCTTGTTGTTGAGTCTGGTCTAAAGGTTAGTTGCTTTTCTTTTGTAGATCAATATCTTTTCTTTTTATCTCATTATGAACTTTTATTCCTGAGTTGCCATCAATGATGTCAAGCAAAATAATAGTAGACGGTACGCTTAGTTTTTTCTTATAGATTCATGGAAGAAGAAAAAATTCTATTCAGGCAAAAACATTATCAATACTGAAAATAAGTAATGGTGCCAAGTCACTTTACTTAACTAGCTTAAATTTTAGCTAATCAGGAATACCATTGCATCATCCAAAATGATGTTCCTTAAACTGCAAAAATGCAAGATGTAGACACTGATGTTATTAGATTCCGTTTCCTAATATATTTAATTTACACAAGAGATAGAAATACTTCAATGTTTACGGTCGTAGTTCTTACAGCATTGCAAATCCACAGCACCGTGACTACTGCATTCGGGATTCGGGTGGTTAATACCCTGATTCGCACTTCCTTGTGGCTTTGTCTGCTCACAACTCTACCTTAAAAAGCAAAAAAAAGAACCTCTATGAAGTTAATCTTCACAAGCCGCTAATATCTATTCTCTCACTGTCTCACAGCCATACGACTTCCTTTCTCTGGTCCCAGTGATAGAGGGTGCTGGTGGATTAATCACTGACTGGACCGGCCGTAAGCTCCACTGGGAGGCATCGTCGGGGTCACAATCAACAGGCATATTTTCTTGCCTTGCGCGAAGTTTAGCTTTCGCCACATGTTATCTTGCATCGTGAACAATATGTACACGTACCACTATCGTAGAAATTTAAACACGTGCTTTGCTGATTTCACTTCTGTTTCGGTTTCAAGGTTTCAACGTGGTAGCTGCGGGAGATCCCAATGTCCATCGTGAAGCATTGGACTTGTTGGAGTGGCGATGACTACCTTATTCAAAGCCGAGATATTATTTAACATTCGCACGAGCTATCCAACCGGCCTGTTACGAAGCTCCTAAATCCCAGTAGGTTGTTGCGCTTCATCTGTGTCAATAAGCAGCCACTCTCGTTAATAGTCATTACGAAGATTCCAAATTTGCAGGGGCCGAAATTTTATTTGTACCTTGTAATAATTCCGAGCACTTTTGCGCGTTGTCCTTTTTTTTTTTTTTCCCGCCCCTTCTATGCGATTAACGCGTGACATAATTTGTAACGTATTTCCAGCCTACCAACTAAGATTTCTTGTAATATCATAAAGAAGATAATTTCTTATGAATTAGGGCAGGCTTGTATTGAGAAATGTTGTGTTAAATCAGATTCGTGAATACATTGGAGAAATTTCCTTACATAGATATCGAAAAATTTTCCACATTTCGTCTGCCGAAACCAAGTTAGCTGTGAAATCATTTTACGTCGTGGAGATGGAAATAATTTAAATCGTTATTTATACGTATTCCTCAATATCTTCAGAAAATGAAATATGTTAGTGAAAGTGAAATTCTCATCGCCTTCGCTCGCTTGGATTACACCTCCAGCCCGGATTCACACCTTCCTGTCATCAGTACACGTGAGTTCGTTGTTTTTAACCCGGTAGCGTGAACCTTTAAGAACGGCACCACAGTCAATCGGTTTAATTCACAGGCAGGATATAGAATACCAAGCTCTAGCTTCTGTCACTGCCGATGTCTTTGTTTCCTACTTGTGAACTCATTGTCACTCTATCTATTCATTGCTTACAATCCTGTGTTCCGATCGGCAGCTCTCCAACATCTATCGTCACTGAAGACCTGCCCACGGACCGTTTTCTTGCCATTTGTTTCAAGATTCTTGAAACAAATAGCGGGAGCAAAACCAAGGACATACTCTGTTGTAACGCCATGCACTGCACATGGGCAGCGGATTTACGTTCTCGTTGGTATTGAGGGCATCATCATTAATCACCATCTTCGACTCTTCCTGATCTTACTTCTCACAACAGATAAAGAGATAGGTGATCGAGAGAAATTAATTTTTTTATGGGAATGGGAAAAGCTTACCTAACATGAGAGTCAGACCCTCTTGGGAGCTAGCAAATGAATATAGGAGTTATTTAGAATTTCCAGAACAGCCGTGAAAATTTACCAGCAGAGAACGCCAGAGCAATCATATACACTCCAATTCGAGATGAATCGAATGAGATGCCTTGCCCTGGAGGAATGGTACAAGTAGAAATGAAATGATAAAATATAGCCTTTTACAAGTCAAGTGAAACAAGACAACGATTCCAAGTGCGTGTGCATGTCAGATCATAGCAGCACCATATGCTGAATTATTGGGTCTATTTAAGCTCCTTACACATTCAAAATGGTGGATGATCATTCAGTCCTTCCACCTGGCCCAGAACCCCTTCTTCCTTGCATTTTCATTAGTTGAAAGTAATCGTGATGGTGTCCTTGATCCAAAAGAGAAGTGTCTCCTTAATGATGGTTTGCCGAATGAGCTCTTCATGCTAGGGCTTGCCCCTATCTTCGGACCTTTTTCATCTTGTTTAAAACTTTTCCCAAATCCCATAGAAGAACCATTATCAAGATCATCGTCGGCAACAGCAATCCTGGATATTTTACTCCTTGTCTTCGATTCCGTCTTTTTCAATAGCTTCGGACATGCCTTTCCACCATTTGTACAGATTGGACATGGTGGATCAAACTTATCTATTTCCGATGTCACATTCTCCAAGCATTCTGCATGGTAAACATGCCCACAAAACAGAACAGCCACCACCGAAAGTTCGAGGCTCTTCCAAGATGTTCTCTCGTTCAGATGCTTTGAGCACACACCACATGTCTGTCTGTCCACAGGAGGAGGTGAAACAACTGACTGGCTATTAGGTCCAGTTATCTTTTTATGACAGAAATTCAAATTTTCACTATCAAATGACCATCTATCCCTTTGGGAGGAGGCAACAAGTTCTGAAAACATGCGCATGGACCATCCATCAGAGGAACCACCTAGTGATCCTTCAGTAGACAGGTCACTGCTGCATGCTGGAAACACAAGGAACTGCTTCCCGTCAGTTGAATTACTCTCATCGAGGGACTTAACCACTGGAATGCGCCTGTCTGATACTTGTCTTGATTGCTGATAATCAGGGGAATGATGTGCCTTCCTCGAGGACGTTGTGTCATGCGGTAGAGAACAACTCTGTGAAGTTGATGCATCTGATTTTGGCAATGAAAATGGAGCATTACGAGCGAGGGGTGCGAGATCTGATAAGCCTGATTCGATTGATGATTTTATAGGTTCATTTTCCTGAAAAAAAAGTCCGAAACTAAGTGTAAAGATTTTGCAGGTCGAGATGCTATGATTCAGTTTAAAAAAAAACACACAAAATCTTCCATGACCATCAGCGATACTCAAACATTACCTCCATCAAATAGTTGCTTTCACTAGATGCTTCTGTTTCAGTAGAATAGAGAGAATTATGTCAGAGATTCACGATGCACCAATTAATGATAAACTATAGATAGAAATGCAGAGGAAAAATTTTATGACAACTTTTTAGCTAAAAGTACAGAATCATCAATTATACATAGCCAGAGTATGCCACAAAAAAATTAAAAAAATTACATTGCGGATAATCATTTTCATTGAACAAGTCTAAAATCTAAATACTATTAAGGCCTCCATTTCGTAAGTTTCCCATATTTGACTAACCAAAGCACGTGCAATGCCCCATGTCAAGTAACACAGGTAATTAAATTATCAAATAAAATTGTTAAATAATGTTTTTATTTTTTATTTGTATTTTTATAAATATATTTTTCAAAAATACAAAATTATTTTTGAAGTTGATCTTAAATCTGTAACTGAAACAAACTCTAAGAACTAGATGCTGTAAGGATCCCAAATATTATTTAATCATAATATTATTTTATAGAAAAACTAAAAATATATCTTGTATATAATAAAAATGAAAATGACTAACAATGGTAGTATAAAACAAAATTGAAACTGAATATAAATTATACAAGTTAAAAGAAAAATGGAGGTAATTCATGTCAATATTTAAAATTTTATATCATTAATTTTCACTAATGTGATTTGAAAGTGCATTATTACCATACATTAATATCCCAATCTTAATGCATTTACAATAAACTTGATACTTAAGTAACATTGTAACATGTCATATTCGTATGAAACACAAAGCTTCACCATGTCAATGCTTATAACAATCTTCACCATAACCAGCTTATGTACTGATTACTTTAAATGGAGGAATTTCAAACTAGTAGGGTAACACTAGAAAATCAATGATCATAAGCAGAGCTTTGTGCTAAACACATGAGAAGATAACAGCAGAAAACCAAGATACAATCATCGTTCAAAGAATGGACAAGTGGACTCTTGATTGAGATCACAACGTACTGCATTCCACGGATTTGCAGCATGCAGCCCACTGGTTTCATGTGAAATGGTTTTAGTCATCAAAAACTCAATGCACTGGGTAGCAGAAGCCAATTCAAAAACAGCTCACAATTAAAGGATGCATGCCAAGTACAAAATTGTTTTACAATGGCTTACGCAGGTGTAACAAATTTACAACTTTATATCAGCACTTGAGATTCTAATGATCATAGGAAATCACTCTGCACAATGTAATATTTTTCACTTGAGAAGAAGGGGTTTCCTAGTGGTGACACTAGGTGATTATCCTAGTGGCACTTCAATTTTTTTCTTATAAATAATGGAAGGATAAAGGTAATCATATAGATTTTATTATTACTTGTCTATGAATACATAGTAAAAATTTTACTTAAATTAAATAAGTATTGATCCTTATCTCAAGGTTTTAAAATTTGATACTTTTTGTTAAATTTTGACTATTGAATTTTAACTAAAAATATAATAATACAAATAACTCAAATTAATAAGAAAATTTAATACGTAGTATATTATACCATATGAGAACTAATTATATATTATTTTAATTTTTAGAATAAATACTAATAAAAAGGTGGCGTCATAGGTTTTTTAATGAAAACAGGGAAATTTCAAGGTATTATGTTTCTAAATATAAAACAAAAGACAATGAAAATAAAATAAAATAGCCTTGTTGCTCTAGAGCTGTAACATGGTAGAAATTAAACTCTAGACAAGAAGTATGACAGGAATTTTTTTTACTGATCATAGTTGTGATAAAGTGGTGACTGAACTAGATGGAATTGACCATTTGTGAAACCTGATAAACAAAAACATATCAAACCCTAAGGTGATGACACTGACAACACTTATGAAACTAAATCTATTACTGAAACAGCTATTTTGGTCTGTGCACTCCCAATGTAAATATTCTAATAGGATAACAACATTATTATTTGTCTCAAACACAAAAAATAAAGAACACGTGATTTATGCACACCTGTGTCACCACCTTTGGTGCTTGCGGTAGTTCTTGCAAGACTCGGGGACTTCTGCCACCTCAGAGTCCGAACAGAACTGAAGGGAATTCCACCATCTGAAAGTCCTTCTGATTCAGTATCCTGCCCACTTTTAATTTCTGAACCAACATTACCACTATTTGCATGAGAAAGCCTTGCATGATTTTCAACAATATCCTCTATATGTGTTCTATTGTCCCATCGAAAGCTCCAAGATGGGGAATATCGGATGTTTCTATGTGTAGACACTTCAGTATGAGTTAACGGATGTGGGGATTTACCATGTGCAGCAATACAACAATTGGCTCCCATCTTTATTCACGTAACAGTGCTTCCAAAAGTAAAGAAGAAAATCATACACACTTGGGGAAAAAATGATACCCAAAAAGCAATAAAAATGTTGCCCAGTGAATGTTTGAAGATGGAATCTTGCTCCTTATCACTGAGATAATAATAGAAAAGTTAATACAATAGAAGGCAGAGATAAACCAACACTGAAAAGTTACAAAAAGAAAAGTATACATCAACCCTTTAGGTATACTCTCAACATGTTCCTCAGTCTTTCTAAGATCCCCTACAATATTTTCATTTCAACCTTGTGCCTACCTACCTTATTGTCCTCAATATATAAACTATAAAGTATGATTTCATTATGCTATCACGAAAATCATGAGGTTCATAACGGATGATTAACTTTTATACAGAAAAGAATTTCAATTTCAACGAATATGTATACGCAATTATTTTAATGGTCTAAACTGCGCTTCAAACCTAGCAAACTTTAGAATAATTCCCTTAAATATTACTAATGAATTGGATGGAGTTAAAACCCTTAATATAAAAGAAATTAGAAAAATAAAATAGTTATTTGTCCAACATAAGCAGAATTTGCATGGCCAATGACGTATGTGTTTCCCAAAATTCAATAACGTAAATAAACCATGATATTGAAGGACAATAGAGTTGCATAAGTGAACACATAAGGAGTCCTACCTACTCTACAACAGTTTACCGTCCAAGTTTGACGGCTTAATTCAATATATCTTGTATAATACAAACACTGCAAAAAAACAAGCCGAATCAGGAATACAACAAAAGCTTGAGGAATCTACCCATCGAAAAAGAGAAAATGGAGCATAACTTCAAATAGAGAAGCATCGGAGAGTGAACAAAACGCATACCAAATGCTAACAACCATCCTTTTCTCAAAAATTACTATAGAACTTAGGGGATAAAATAAATCGAGGTAGCGGAAAACACGAACATAACCTCTATTCCCGTAATATCAACCAGTAAGAATGGATAAAAATCTAATCCAGAATTTCTTCAGAAAAAAGGTACTGCAGCCACGCTGCTGTTTTAGAACTGCCAGAGCACTGCAAAATCCCAACCATAATATTCGGGCAATTGCAACAAAACAGAAGCATAAAGGGGAGAGAGAAAGTTCGCCCACGCCACGAACCTAGCAAACGACAGGAATCCTTATCGTCGATCAGCCGCCACCAGATTCCCTCGACCGTCGCTGGGATAAGAAAAGGCAAGAGCGAACTGTAGGTACCGTAGTGCTTCTTCTTCTTCTTCTTCTTCTTCTTCTTCTTCTTCTTCTTCTTCTTCTTCCTCCTTCTCAAATCCAACCACCAGAGGGAAAAGGAGGAAGGCAAGAGAAAAGAAAAACTTCGGCGCCGAAAGCGCTAATGACGTCAACGTCCCAAAAAATTAGAAATAAGGGCCTGGAAGACGAATACGACGACGACTAGGTGACGCTAATCCTTCCACCAATCGGCAAGTACGCAGAATCGAATATACGATGCGGTCTCCGGTGGTTTAGATCGGGGAAGAACGCCTAGGATTTGGGAGAGGGAGGAGGATCACCAATCAGCGCAAGCATAAAATCGAATCTGGTGCAGTTGCTGGTGGTTCGGATTGGGGGAGGACGACTAGGGTTTAGAAGAGGAAGGAGAGGAAGGGGGGCCACTTCCGTCTGTTCACGCGGGAAAACGGAGAAGATATGGATCGAGGGGTGACGAAGAACTACCGGCCTCTCTGGTCACCGCCGGAGTTGGTGGAATTGGGAGTGAAGAAGGCGGAAGTGGTGACCTCACCGTAGGTGAGAGTTCGGTGTGTGGCTCGACAACCACTCCAGTTCTCTGGTTCTCTCGGACTCTCCATATTCCTTCCTTCCTCTTATTTTAATTTTTTTCCCCGTTCCCTCTTTCGTTTATTTTATTCGCTTGTTCTAAACGTCTGTGGTGGAAAAGTAAAGTAGGATCAGTGTACAGATTAATCTTTTTTCCACTGTATCTTGAAATTGAATCGATCAGCTACAGTTAAATCGAGTTTTAATTGAAATCATAAGTAAAACTAATTTATTTTTAAAAAGAATTATTTAGACCATTAAACTATTTTAGTTCTAATGGATGATCCAACTATTTTTAACAAACAAACTATTATTAAGAGTAGTAGACATTTAGATCTAATATCTTAAAATTATCGATACTAAAAACTTTAAAATATCTTAATAAAAAATATAAAAACGTCAAGCTCTTATCAAAAACCATGCATCCGCATATGTAGTATTATTTTTATATTTTCGGTCTCCCTCTTTCCTTTTTCTTTAACCAATAATTCTTTTAAAAAGGTTCCTTTTTTTTTTTTTTTTTTGGTCTGGAGCATACAAGTGCACGTGTATTTTACTTGTATATTATACGTGACCTCGTTTTTTCTCCTCGATTTTTCTGAACGAGCGTGTCATGTCACGTGGTAGCATTTTTAAAATATGGGTTGCTTACACACAGATCGATTCACTGCGCCGGCTTCTTCCACTCATGCGCGCGCGAGAAAGTCGGTCTAGCCCACGTGGAAAACTCCATTGGATGCGTGTAAATAAGTTTTTTATTTAAATTGATGAAAAAGCCAATGGATGACGTAAGTGAAATATTTTAAGCGAAAATTGTTTCTTTTATTTTTTCCTCTCACATTTTCTTTCTTTCTGATTCTCTTCTTTTCCGTCCGTCGTTTTTAACGCATGTTCCCCGCTCCGAAAGAAAAAAGAGGTGCGCATCGATCGATCACTTTTGATAACTTAAGCAAAGTATCAATCGGAAATTCGCCAGATGGCTGTTCCGTATATCGGCATGTGTGGCCACGGAACTCCCGGTGAAGTCAAATTCATTAAATTGGGCGAAGACTTCAAGCTCCCATGAATTCAGCGGTCTTTACCAACAAGCTGCCATGGCGGAAACCTTTGTCTGTCTGTCTGTCTATATATAAATAGACGCGGCAAGATTTGGTCAAATGCGTCAGGTTTCAAACATGGGGGCTTGAGGCCATACAAGGGAAAGAATAAGAAGATGTCACTAATAAGCCAACCCATTTCATTTTTCGTATGCATTGATTTTTTTTTTTTTTTTTTTTTTTTTATTACGTATTTTTTTAAAGAGATAATGATGTCAAATACAATCAAAAGGTATAACAAATTGTCAATCGTAAATGCTTCCATATTTTACAATTTATGCCACCCCCATCATATGGTACCAAAAACCTTAAAATTTAATAGGAAGGAAGATTTACATCGATAAAATTTGAACTCAAGTAAACGATGCTTCACTCTTCAAACAGAATCTCTATCAAACCTATTTGTAGACGTAATGACGATATTCTAACATATGCTTCTTTCAAAACTAACTCTTTTCTATGTTAATATCTAATCTGACTATTTAGATTGTAAAAAAATTAGTCAATAAAATTTCAACCTAGGTTTAGTCATAGATGACTTTTCAATTGTACGCTTGATTAAAAGTACATAAGAGTTGCCTTTAAAGAAAACTGCAGTGGTCTCTTTTAGGCTCATTTGTGTATTTAGAAATTAGGGGAGAAGAAAAAATAAGGAGAACGAGAAAAATGATGAAAAAGATAAATGACAATAATTTTTTTTAGTGTTTGTATATATAATAGAAAATAATAGAAATTAAAATTTAAGTATTTGTATACTTAAGGAAAAATGATAAATAGTATTTATACATTGGTGCTTATAATAAAAAATATCAAAAAATTAATTTTATGAAATAATTAATTTTACAAACTAAAAAAATTCAAAAAAGTAAATAAATATTTAATTACTTTTGCTGTATTTTAACTATCTTTGCGTAATATTATATTTAGAAATAAAAATTATATAACACACAAGTCACTGTTAATCATAATGAAGTTTAAATAGATATACTAATTAAGTAGCATATTAACAACAACAATGGTTTCTTTTAAATTTAAAAGTAGCAAACACAATTTGATAATATCAAATGAAAATTTTTACAAAAATCATATAATAACTCTTTCGATCATCTCACATAGTTTGTACAATTAATTCACACATTTTATTAGTAATTTCTTTCTTTTGTTGTTTACTTTATCTTTAAGAAATACTGTTTTTTTTTCTTTTCCCCTCGTTTCTCTTTACATTTTCTTTTTCTTTTCTTATTCTCCATTTTCCTTTCATTTTCATTTTCTTTTTTCTTTCCCATCTTACCCCTTTCTTCCTTCGTTCGTCCACCACTCCCATCGCCGTCCCTCGCCGTTTGATCAATGCGACCGTCCTAAAGGGTGTAAACAACAAAGCGGAAGCTGGTCCCCTCCTCCCGCCCATCTCTCCACAAACAGATGAAGTTGGGGGCACTGTAGCAACACTACGTCGGCAGACCGAGCAACAACCTCTACGGTGGCAATCGGTGTTGCCGTTTCTGCTTCATTCAATAAGACCACCAAACAAGCCTTCGGAATGGAAAGAAAGTGTTGGAATCACCACCGCCCATTGTCTTAATATTATATCATTAGGTGTGGTTATTTTTATATAATGGACCACACTTAAAAGTTTCGTGGGCCACTTTACATACGAAGGGTAACCTAATACATAAAAATTTCACATAAATCTAACAGATAACTATTTAAAATACAAGCAGAAAAAGATAGAGACGATACGAGAGGAAGAATGACTCGAAGTAAGGTAAACACACAGGGGTGAGAAGGAAAGAAAATGTTAACTTGCAAAAAAAGAAAGAAAGAGTGGATAAAATAAATACAAGTGATAACTAACAAGTAATCTACATGAAATATTACATTTTTCTCGTATAAAATGGTTGGATGAAGTGGTTGAGTGGAGACCGTGAATTCCGATTATATATACTCTGTTAATCCTCGTGTGCCGACAACGGGAGGCTAAGAAGAACAAGCGTCGGGCTCGTTAGAATAATTTCGAGGTAAGGGGTCAATCGACAGCAACTCGATGGACTTGTGCAAATCAGAAACGTGAACCTTTTTTTTTAAACAGGAAATCATAACCAAACGGGGCCTTTTTTTTTCTCTTTTTTTTTCCCCTCGCCTGGATGACTGATAGTAATCATGTCAAGTTGCCTATCCCACGAGTAATCACGTCAGTTGCGGCAGAGCTTTTATTAGTATCATTCATTCCTATTTTATTCTTGCAAAACAATCGTCCTGTCACGTTACCGAGATGTATGGATTTCGATCCAATTGATCCCATAATTAAGTACGCGTCTACCGGAGAGTTTCGACAAGTGTCGATCAATCGCCGTTTCTTAGACTTTAATAACCATGTAATTTAAGTTGTTCTTAATTTTTGCTGTTAGATCTTATAACTTGTTCAGCTTAAATCTAAGATTATTTTCAATAGTCCGCATATTTAATTTTCTTGCAAAATTCCTCTATTTTTTCCAGATTTTTGCTTAATTATTTCGGATTTTTACTTTTTATGTATGTCTGGTTGAAATTTAATAGATCTTGCCAATGTCAGCTGGTTAGGCCCTCCGTTAAGTACCTAGAAAATCTGATATTCAATAATCTCCACGATAGACTAGGGAAAATCTAAACCCCATGATAGATTTTTTGTAATAATTTAAGCAGAAAAAGTGGCAACTTACATGGAAGTATACATGTTGAACTTTTGACTGGGAGATGGATTGGGAGTTTGTATTTATTGAAATAGAGGTATGATGTTTCGTTACTCTTCCCATTTTCAGGTCTAAAATTAAATTGTTCAAAGCTTGTGCATGTGTATTTGCAAAAACATAGTTTCACATAGATATTAATGTTTAATTTTGACAATTTTCATCGATTGTTTATATTTTGGTCTTTGAGGATATTTTGACTGTAATGGCACATTTTATTTTTCAACTAAATTGGGCATCCATAAAACAATGATCAGGGCATTAAACTAAGTCAAGACCACCGATGTGGAAAATTCACAAGTCACGAATCCAGTGCGTGAGAAATTTGGACTACCATATTTCTAGAAAATGTTCCCAATGACTATTTATAAATGCGTAATAAAAATTTTATTTGAGTTAAACAAGGGTTGTTCATTAGTCCGAATAGCTTAAAATTCTTAACTTAGATTACAACCACTTATATTAAATTTTAATACAGATAATTTTTATTCGAGTTAAATTTTAATCATCGATTTTTAAATAAAAATCTTGATAAAGATAATTCGTATTAATTTGAAACTTAAAAAAATAATAAATTATACTATAGATTAAATAATTAAATATTTAGATTAGAACCACTTATATTAACTTAATCAATTATATATATTCGTATTGAGGGTGTTGTAGAATACCTGCTTTTCGGTATGCCATTGACCTTCAGCGTTGAACGAATGGGCCGTGGCAATGGCTTCCAACCAATGGGCCGTGGCATTTGATACATTACATTCATGGGGTCCACTGGGCTTTTGCACAAAGCAGGTGATTTAAAGAACTAGTATTAAGAGTAATATAGAGATAGATATACACCTCCATCTAACGAAACGAAATGATATTATTTCAGTATTAATAGCGATGAAAAGAAACGGTTTTCTGAAGATATCCAAGCAAAAAACTCTAAAAGAAAGATAATGATGAGGAGAGGAGATTTTCATATATAGTATTTTTTATGCTTTGATTATTAATTAAGAGTAGTAACTCAAAAAAATCTTACATCTTACTATTTGCTTTTTTTTGCAAGGCTTACCATTTGTTTATATGGCATGTTATATGCAAAAGCTAGATAAATAATTACAAAAGAATTCACTCATTAGTATAGTTCTTTTTTAATTATAGCAATCGATAAAAAATCATTCAAAATTTCATTTACAATATGAGATGAGCTTGATATAACAATAGATCTATTGTTTCTTAATGACCTGAAACATATAGGACAAATTTTATTTCCAAAAGCACTCTACACACGACAATTTGCTAAAATATGTAAATTTCATAGATATACATATCAAAGTATATGTAAGAAGTCAAGAATTATCTTCTGACGTTTTTCTTTTTATTTTGGTTCTTTTTTATTACACGGTAAGCCCAAAAAGGTGTAGTTTACGAAAAAAAAATCAATTCGAGAAAACAATAATTGAATACGTGCTCTTTTTACAAAAATTAATAGACCATAATCATATCACAAATATGAAATGATCGTACCCTAATTATTAAACAATCATATTGGTCCCTACTTGGAAGAGGTTAATACGTTCTTGTTCATACAATTTGCAAATATTTACAATTGTGCGCAATTCATGAGGAATTAAATTCGTGCAAAGTAATAAGAAAGGAATTGATGCCTTCAATGTGGTGGTAGAAAAAAAGAAGCCTAATTTACAATTTTATCTAAACTTTAAAAAAAATTACAGGATGATTATAACAAGAAAGTCTCATTTATCTATATCTATATCTATGTAATGTGAGAAAGGCCAACTAAAAACTCTTGTTAATTTATTTGAATAATATATTATTAAAAATATATGAAATAATCTTGTTAAAAAAAATTACATCTTGTTATTTAATTGTCATTTCATATTTTCATGTAAAAATATGTAATTAATCTACTCGTGGTATATCCTTATTACCGAAATTTCTTTCTAATTTTCATTCACATTTTCAAGAGTAAATTTCATTCACCTTTTTTTTTTTTTTTCTTCTTTCATTCAATTTTTATGATATTCTACTAGAAAATCCATTGCTTATCTATTTACTTCTATATTCATATGAAAGTAATATTTGAGTTTGCAATTGTCAAATAAAATTTATACATAGGGGAAAGATTCTTACAACATATACTCTATTTGTAAAAATATAATCAATCATTTTTATTATTTTAAAATGACAACAAAAAAATATTATTTTTCTCATAATATCACAGAAAAGGTAATTTTCACTTCTCTTTTAGACATCCTATATTTTATTCTAATCGAAATATGCATGCATATTTAACCATGCACTTACTATTCATCTACAATGGTATCCCAAACCATGAAACGCATGGGATTTATCAGTTTGATAAGATTGATCATTTCACACCTTATTCCTTGGCCACACTTAAAATAGATATGGTACATATATATATAGGTAGTATCCATTCTATGTAGCTTACACAGCACTTCTAATATCTAATATTCAACCACCACCTCATACACAACATATGTATGTGTGTGTGTTCATATCCATATACATATATATATGTGTGTTCCTCAATCTAAGTACACGGTGGAAGGCAATAATTAATTAATGGCAGTCACTTATTGGAAAACACTGGTCGATATATCCTCAAACGTCGATCTCAGTTGGGTATGAGCTTGAAGGAAGGCTTCTCAAGTTCTGGGGCTGGGTCATATCTTCCATAGTCATTGGTTTGGACTTTCAGAATCCTCGGATGAGAGCCAGCTGCTTGGGTTTTCCCTTTGTGTACGACCTTGCTTGTTTCCTGACGGTTTATAAACATGGGAAGAATGCAACACAGTTAAGAATTTTGTAACATGTATACAATTATAAAAGGAAGAGGAGAGTCAAGGTATGGATCAGATTAATATATATATATATATATATAAATTCCATATATAACAATGTGTATTTAATTCACAATTATTTGAGGTTAAGGATAAAAAAAGAGAAATATTACAAGTAGAGAAAAAAATTGAAGAGGTAAAAAGAGAGAAAAAAGTAGTGAACAAGATCTAAGGAAGAAGAAAATGTGGAAGAGAATAAGTTGTTTATCTGAAACACTTCATAATGTGCATTTTAATTAGTCTTGTTGCAGAAGTTTTTTCTTACTGAAAACTGTAAATAATCAGTAGGCATCTTTAAGTAGGCATCTTTTTTTTCACAAAAGGAGATTCACAGAATTAATTAACCACTTTTTTGTTTACACGAGGTGGGTGTTGTTGAGGGATACTTTTGCTCCTCGAGAAGTGGAGTACAGGTGGGTTTGCCATGGCCTGAATGTACACAACCTCATATAATATGTGGATACATGAGAACAAGGTAAAGCAAAAGGTAGCTAAAGGTGAAGAGCACCTTATAATTGTGCTCATGCATGAATTAGCGTGCTTCTTACCATTTCAAATCGCACTGGATGATCTTCTTCTTCTTCAATCAACTTTCTTGGTGTGCCTGCAAGAAAATGTTACAGCAGGTTCCAGGAATTAAGGCAAAAGGCCAACAGAACCATGCATGGCTGCACCACAAGAAATTATATAGAAGAGCCACACAAACATCTTGGAATGATGTTTTCAACTTTGTTACAAATGCAGTGGAAAAAATTTCTATATTTATGTGCATTAAATAAAAGATGGCACAATGAATTTTACATCATTAAACATGGTGCTATAAGCCAGATGGTGTTGAAAACAGAAGCCAACAAGATATAACATAGATATGTTGTAATTCATGGCTGCCATGCAAGCACTAGAATAGACAATAGATAGATGTGTAGAAGCATGTTTGGAATAATTGAATCAAAACATGCAAAAAAACGTTTGATTTGATTCCTTACAGAGTAATTGCACCAGACAAAACATGTTTGCTGACAATTAAATCATATGCCATGGCTTGCCGATTAACACTGATTCATAAAAGATGTTGATTTTGGTTCATGAAATGAATCAGAACAAATTGGATTTAACTTTACCATCAGCAAGGCATCTAATTCATTCGAAAGAGGAATGGAGCTAACACAGGAAAAACAAGAAAAATTAAGATTGGAGACAGCAGATTTGAGGAGAGATTTGAAAAAAAGAAGAAGGATCTTATAAACTTACACACCTGCAGAAGAAACCACCATCATGTTCGAGGCCAAGGCAACGAGAAGGAAGAGAAGAATCGTTTTCTCTTTGAAACCTAGAGAGGAACCCATCACCACCTTGTGCAAAACCTTCTCCAAAAGTCTGCCTCTGGCCTCTCGACCTCTCTTCTCAAGGAGCTAGCAAGGAATAATTAAAAGAAGCAATGATGCTTCCTTGTTGTGTTGCATAACATAGTGTATTAACTAATGAGCATGGAATCCCAGTGAGTTATGCAAAAACTCCCTTGACGTGTTCCACATATATTTCAAAATTTGTTAATTGACCAATGAGCATGGGATCACAGTGATTCGTGTATATATTTATATATAGACAAGCAATTTTTTAGCTGTGATAATGGGGACACACTTGGTCCTCTCCTTTTCTTTAGAGAAAAGAATTGGAATTGAGAAAAGTGAAGGGTGGCCACCATCTCCATGTCAATGAGTGCATGTCTTTGGTAGGTTGCCTTGTAAGACTGGCATCAAGGACAAAAGCTAGCTAAGTTGCATGCCTCTCATGCCATTTGATTTGGTGGAAAACTTGTTAGCTACCCGTCCCAAATCTAAGGTTTCAATATATACTTGCAATTGAACCATAATTTTGATAGAATAATCTCATATTGAAAAGTGAGAATAAAACTTGCATATTCATATGATAAAAGATCCTTACACTTAATTATAATTAATTAGTTAAGTTTGAATTGGATGACTTACATTTCTATGTGGTATTAGAGCTAATAATTAGGTTTAAGCCCTCATGCAGCTATTCCATAAAAAGGAAAGATACTTGTAAGACTTAAAAAATATAAAAGTGAAGAAATGTTTGGGAACAATAACATATAGAAAAATAGGAACTCCACTTATAATTAATTTATTTTGAATTTGACGACTTCTAACTTTTGTAAATTCAAACAGGCAAAGTATATGGGTTTCAACAATCATATTTGTAGGTAAGAAGGTAACGCGTATAAGGGAAGAAGTCAATGGTGAACCATGCTACGCCAAAACACTTATTGAATTACTTGATGCAATTATATAATACTTCTCCACAATCTCTCTCTTTCTATCTGTCCATGTTCATTTATAATATATATCTATATATCTACCTATATGTATCCATGCTAACACGATGTTCGCCCTGGAGTGTGTATATGTTAATTCCACGTATTACTTTCAAAAAAAATATTTACAAGAAACATGCATGACAATATATATCTGTTGGGCATGTCATTGCATTAGTTAAGAATATTCTATCATCTGTTATGACTCAACAAATGGGCATGCGCTAATAGTACAAGTAATGTGGTGCATCAATAAACTTATTATTATTTCAACTTTTTTTGAACAATATTATTATTCCAGTGGTCAATTCTTCTGTACAGTGACGGAAAAAAGCTTTTTAAGAATGAGAGAGCATAATCAGTCACTTTTTTTTAATTACGAAGAATGAGATTTTGAGTTTCATTTTAGTTAAAAGCACAACCATTATTAGAAACAAAGAAAAAGGCTTCTTAAGAAGGAGGGATTGGTATGCATTAAATACACAGAAAAAAAGACACAAGTAGTTATTGAATAGCTTTTGAATGTCAGATTCTTTGACAAACTTACGGTGCTAGGTTTTGATAATGGTAATTTATGCTTATGTTTGGATTTGAACTGAAGATTTCTTTTCTTTGTAAGCCTTGTAGAATGTGAAAAGACTAATTACGTTATCTTATGCTGATTAAAACTTATCGTGTTAGTTTGCTTACATCGTATCACCCTAAATGACGTCCCAATCGATCTCAAGATGTAATTTTTTATATTGGTAGAATTTCTGTTTCTGTTTATATTTGAATCTATTATTTTATTTTTGATAGACTTTATAAGAGAAGAAAAACTTAGCTATACTATCCACTATTCATCCTAAGCACATGTCCGTTCTTTAATTAGTATAATTGGAAGGATTCAAGTCAAGAAACTTGATGGTAATTAGCGACTAAGAAGAACTTGAAACCTGTGCTTTAGGATGGGGTGAAACCATGCTGCCTATAAGTGGGGTAGATAATAAACATTTCCAACCAGAAAGACTAAGGAGTGGAGTGGCCTTTGAAAAGCAAAACCCCGCAAAAATAAAGGTATAGCACAACTCAGTGGAGGATGCCTAGTGCCCACAACTATTACCCCTTTGGACAAGGATATATAGAGGGGCCAAATGAAGGTTTGAAAAGACAGTGGTGGAGAATAAAGAGACGATGGTGCTGATGATGATGATGCAGCAGCCCAAGGGTACTGAAATAAAACTTTTATCAGTTCCCTTTTCCATTTTAATTAATGTAGTTCAAGCGAGATTATATAAGTTTTATGCTGAGTGAAGGCTTCCTCCTGGGGGAAAAGTGAGGCAGAAAAAATCTGAGAGAGCATAACAAAAGAAGGATGGGAACAACCATGGACATTTGGGAAAGAGGCTTATGTTAGTTTGGTGGTCATTTCATTCGCTGATTATCTCAAGCTGTGCTTGGAAGCTATTAGAAAGACAGCTGTTTTCATATGTGCTTAACGATTTTTTTTGATAATGACGGTATTTTTGTTTTGAATTCAAATTAATCTAAGAGGAGTTTTTTATAGTAAAGTGAAAGACCAATTCTACTACCTCTATGTTAGTATGTTTCTCATATTTTGAGAAAGGTAGCTTTTGCCGTTTAATTCAAATTCAATAACTTTTTAAAAAAATCGATAATTAATTTATGGAAAAGCTTTAAAACATTATTTTGACTCTCCACTGCTTTTGGATTCACGGGAGATACCTAAAAAATTACTTTCAAGAAGTCAACTTTTCAGAAAAATGCCACAATATTCTTAACCACAGCTTCAGATATAAGCTTATTTGAACTGGTTAACATATATAGCAGTGAAGAGGTAGAAGGAGGAGTGTGTTTTATTGCCATTACTAGAGCTTTTTGGATTTGACTGTAAGACATATTTGATGCCTGCGGTAGATGGATTTTTCTAAGATTGGAAGCTCTGGAGTTTGGTTGTTGGTGACTTTTGGAAAACAACATCATCATATTCACATTTCAGACCCTAAAGATATTGGAAGAAGATGAGAGGGGGCTTTGGAGTTCAGCTGCATGCGACCCCATCACAAGCATATTCCTGTCCCTGGTAAAGCAAATGTGCCTTCCACTTCAGCTTCCTCCCATCCTTTCTTTTTCTTTTTCTTCCACGTGAGTTGAATCTGGTGCAGTAGTTGGTTAAGATGTTATTGTCGTCCTTCATTCTTTCTTTGAGGAATTTAGGTATGTCCCAGAATCTGAACTACCAAAATGTAATATTGTTTAGAATTTAAGGATACTTTATTTCGCATGTTTCTGCGGTATTGATTAATTTTATCAACTTTACTTTATGAAAGACGTAGTGGTGGTCTGTTCTTTGCCCAACTCTATTCGAGAAACTTGGAAATGTCCAGAGAAAAAATTCCTATGACAACCAATTCTAAGTTCCAAACCTGTTAATGGAAGGGCAGATCCATGGAGATAGATTGAAGAGAAAAATGAACTGATTGTAAATTAACTGTGAATGGTAGAATTTGTGTATTGCTTTGTTAAAAAAAGAAGGAAGAAGGAATCTTCAAATTAAATCCGAATAAAAATACTAACACCACAGAAAAGATATGAACTGATTGCAAGAAGCAAAGTCAACTGCTGATTGGCCATCCTACCATCAGATGCTCTGTAAAATTATACACCCTATTTGGACCATTCTGTCTCCAACGAAATGAAGTAATAATATGCTATATCTAGGATGATTCCTACAACGTCGAATTTTAGATATAAAAACCTTCTTTCTCTGCCCCAATTTAAGCCTCTGAGATGCACCACACGCTAACCCTGAATACAGCCAAAGGAGGAATGCATCATCAGCTTTAAGAGACTTCTTTGCTTGTTTTTCAGGCAGTCTTAGGGCTGAAAATTAATTTTCAAAAAACTTCCTTAACTGGAATCAAACTCCCAGAGGACGCTACAGTGAAACCCAGCTTCATCTTCGGGGTGTAAGAATGTTATACTTCCCATATCCTTAGTCCCAGAAAGACCATAACTAAGGACTGGGCATGATAAGATCACAAACAAACTTGAACACTGGAAAGGCCACCTCCTCACTCTTGTAAATTCTGTCTTGACTGTAACACTAACATACAACTTCTCTACCTTAAATTTTCCATCATCTATAAAGGAATCAATCGATCATTTTGCATAGAAATTTTCTCTGGTTGTAAAACCCACCTGTTAAAACTGGCAAAAGGTGTTGACGTGGTAAAAAACAAGGTGGTCCTGGCATTAGTAAACTATCCTGTTTTGAATTAACCTTGAAGGTTGTACATGTTTGGAATGTTCTAATTAACAGATAATGATAAATCGAAATGGGTGAAATTGGATCTGCTAGATATATGACGCATGGCAGATTGGGTTCCACTCCAAACGGTACATCTTGAAACTTTTTCAACTGGTGAATTGTTTCTGTTTATATGATCCCAAGAATGGAAAGTCCACATTGCTTTGGAAAAGTTGCTGGAAGGACCACTCACCCCTTAAATTCCTCTTTCCTCTCTTATGCTTCCAAGCAACCAATAAAAAGATTACCCTTCACAAGGGACTAAACTCCTTCAGGCGATATACCACCCATCTCAGACTCAAACATGACGCAAGATGCTCTGCAACTCAGCATCCTTCTAGAATGGACATATTCTCCATTCGCTAATGTGGCTTGGAATTTTTTGCTTGGAGATGCACGCCTGGAAATCTCTACATCTAATATGCATCAGATTCTTTTTTTCAGAAATATTATTAACTTATTATTATCAAATCAATAACAATATTATCAATTATGCTACTTTTCAGATTCTCTACACCTAAAAAGATTATTATCATCAAATCATCACGATGTATTTTGGTTGGTCATCTAAATATCAAAGATGATTTGTATGTTGATAACAAAATTGTTCTAACAATTGTTGATTTTGGAAATAAAAAAAATTATTATCTGAAATATGCATTTAAAAGAAGGATACAAAAGAGAAGACCGAACGCACGCTGATCACTCGTGGAAGATAACGAGGGGATTCCCATTCTGCCCGCAGCAACCGTTGACCAAAAACAGAGTTACAAGATATACTTATACAAGCATTACTCACTCTTGATTTTAAAATAACCATTCAAATAATATATTACCCGGTCATCTTTGCAGGAGGATGCGGAAGACGCACACAACCACTATTACAAAATAAATAAATAAATAAAATTCTGAAGTACTAAATTACATGATACGTACGTGGAAATATTCATTCACACGTGATCAAAAGGGGAAACGACAAGAGCTTGAATATATGTAACCTTACGTACGTGAGGCTAATATATGTGTCGTGTGAAAAAATATAAAAATGACATTGATTCATCCGAAACAAAGAAGGCGGCATGTGGTGGCTAGCAATATTGTATATATGTGGGTGCATTTTGAAGTATAAACAAAGGCAACGATAAACTCTTAAGATTTAGTATTTAGAGTTTGTGTTTTAAGATTTTGAAAACATCTAGCTTGTTTTATTGACTATTTTTCTTATTTTCATATGTTGAGAGATTAACGCTAATGCTTTTTACCGGACGTCACGTCGCCCGCTGCAAAACCCTCTGCACCCCATCGTCGATTGAATTATCTGCATTGACTAATAATGATATGATTTTTTTTTCATAATTCAAATCTTATCAAAAATATTTCCAAGTATCATCTTATCTAATCGATTAAACTACTACATCGATCAATAATAAAATAATTAATCTTTTATTCCAATATAAGAGAAGATATCTTAAGTTCAAATCCAAACAAAAATACTAGAAAAATAATTTGCATTGCTAATTTCAGGTGTCCGGTTGGTATGCACAAGCGAAACACTTGTGTGGTAACAAGTAGTATACTTATCCTTGTTTAATTGTGGTAACATGATCATAAATTTTGATTTATCAAGTGACATAATATCTAATATATGAAAAGCAAGAAAAGTCTGAAACAAAACCAGGGGTATATTCTGAGCTACTAAATTCCTAAAATATTAGAAAGGTTTTACATTAGAAGATGAAGGGTTATCTTAATCAGTACTAACAGTGCATGACAAGCTTTCTGTGCTCTTCACTTGTTTCACTCTTGATGTCGAGGGTGACGATTTGGTTATCTTCGTTCTGACTAGATTCGACTCGTAGGCCTTGTGCCCTCCAAAATTTAGCTTTGGCATCCTGATAATTGACAAAAGTTTAAACAGTTAATCTACATATGGGGAGCAGAGGCAAAATAATAAGAGGATGCATTGAAAAAAGATATCTTAGGGATAAGTACATGTGAGACACCTCTCATATTTTTCTTTCGATATTTCTTCTATTTCTCCAGTACGTGCACATTAGGACTATTTATGATAGCATTAATTTCTAGGGATAAGTAATGGTTAAGTATTATTCCCAAATGAGAACCAGGTTACAAGATAACTTCCTCGTTTCATAATGTTGTACAAGTTTTCAATCTTCTGTAACTTTGTTGTCCAACTTTTAAGAAGTTCGAATTAGCCTCTTGAAAATGATTTCTTGAACCATTCCAAGCAGTATTTTGGTGATCTTGGTAGATCAAGAAACTATTTGCTGTAAATACGATATAGGATACAATAGAAATGTTTCTTCAAGATTGCACCAACAATCATCAAGCGACATTTTTAGAACATTAGACATGACGTTCCAGGACTTTTAGGTAGTATAGAACGTTGCACCTATTTTAACAATTATTACCAGAAATATTGTCCCTAACTTTTTTGGTGCTTCACCTCGTAAATTCAAGACATCACCAGTGACACTTTCATCATCAAGAACCTAAAATGCAATCAAGAAGGAGAGTAAAATATTTTAAGCTTCTGAGCATAGCCTAAGGCTATAAAAAATATAGGACCCTAAAATACAAACCCCAAAACCAACATTGACACAGATGACATGAAAATGACACTCGAATCAAAGGTGCCATCTTTGTTGAACTTGATTGTAGGATCTATTTACCACTTTCCAAAGCTATAACATTCAGAATTCCCGATTAGTAATAGATTTGAGACAACTACAAAGAAGATGGATGTTGATCTTACCAGTAACGAACTGATAAGATATATGGGCATGCCACTGCAGAAAACATTCCTAATCAATGGAGTGGTGTGCATGCAGAAAGAAAGGCTGAAGTCAATTTTATAGCTGGGCTTCTGAGAAGGGATTCATTCAAACTATGAAGAAATAGTACATCTAACAAATAAATTTAGACTTATGTGAGGAAAATCCAACCAGAAAAGAGAACATAATAATCACTGATCCTAAAGGAGAGAATTAAAATTGGAATAAATGGGTAGCAAAGTCAAGAAAGGCAGGATAACAGATAAATTGGAGGTTAATGGATGCCTGTGCTTCATGTATGAATGTGTGCATGCACCTGTCTGTGATTTAATAATGAACTTGTAATTGATGGCAAGAGAGAAAGAAGAGGAATTGTTTCACCAATCAAGAGAATAAAAATAATGTGCAAAGATTCAAATTAGAATGAGAATACTGCTAGAGAAATGGAGTTTGTTTGCAGGCAAGTGCAGCAAATCTTTAAGGGAGCATAATCTTCGAAAAGAGAGCCTTGAATATTCTGAAACTACGTTACCCATCTTGCTTTTGATTATAGACATAAATATCCATAAATTCCAACATGTCTAACATCTGACAGCTAAAAATTCATATATCAATAATGTCTAGTTTAAAATTTATTTATCGATAATGTTTAGCTTAACTAAAGGGAAATTTTGTGGCTAAACTGCATTGATCATTTTACTAACATTAAGAACCATAAACATGCAATTTCCTCTTCTATCCCAGCCTTCCCTCCTATACGAATTTAGTGATGACCTGATAAGTGATAACGATAGTGTGGAATATTTCACCCAAAAGCAAATGACAGAATCAGAAGACTGGTTATACGCGCGATATCCCAGGGTATTCTTGATGCTATCAGATTAAATTATGAAATATCGTCACTGGTTTTTCCCTTTACGATGTCTAAATTAATTTTCTTCAGAGGGTCGATCAAACTATTGTGCCATTAAAAAAATTAAATAAAATGCAAAAGAGACCATGACATTTGGGTAAATCTAAAGGAGCTTTCTCGCAACATCACGAAACTACGCTATTCCAATGGTCAAAGCAGTAACAAGGACCTGATTGCTACTTCCGAATCATATATTACAAGTAATAGTTTCCACGATGACCCTCAACAAGGACCACAAATTGCCGTGGTGATATCAACAAATTGTTGTGCAAACAGAAAACACCATAATCCTAAACTTAGTTTCAGTGATACTTTTTTGTTTTTGTGGCATACTGAAGACTTTACTTTAAAAATAAGTGCATATGCATCATGAAAACAGAGTAACACCAACCTTGAAGTGCTACGCCTTTTTATCTCAGCAGGAGATGCATCACGGCCCACACCGAAGATGTCATTTGTCCAGTCACCTTCACCATGGCCAAGGCTTCCACCTTACAAAGCAGTATGAATTGTGTTACAGAAGGAGAAAAAAAAAAAAAAACTGCAGTGGGAAGGAAGAGCCACCACGATAAATATGAATGAAAGTGAGCATATGATTGTTGTGAGAAATTAGGACTGGAAAAAGTGACGAGTAAGCAAGATAATGCGTTTCCCATAACATCAGGGATTTCGAGAGGAACTCCCACTAGGAGGAAGACGAATCTGGAGAGAGCGGCAATCCCTGGAACAATTGGATTGGGTTGGATCACAGGTATCTGTTCCGCAAAGAACAGTGGCCGGTGGAATCTCGAAAGTTTCAGTTTCTTCCTTAGCATTCTAGTCTTGGCGAGTAAACTGAATGCCCAGGGCGGGTAGACGGGTCACGGGACCGTCGTAAACGGTAAGACGGATCCCGGTCGGTCGGATACCTCCATATTTGTCTCGAAGGACTCCTAATGCCCTAGTTTTTTTTGGTTTAAACTCGACTTTCCTTCGTTTAAAGTATAATGAGACTAATAATACAACAATCGTTGATGAATAAGTGATACAAATAGATCATGAAAATGGAGGAGGTTACATCATTTTTTAAATTTGAATAGGTTTGTGAATAGGCCGGGTATAAACTTATCCTTAAATATATTCTGCAAATTTAGTGATTTAAAAGGCCAATAATGGTCATGAGTTGGTAGGTGAATTCATAAGTAAGCAGTCAATAAGGTAAATATTTTTACCTATATCTAGATTATAAACGAAACAATATCGATAAGTCTAATTATAATTCTATCTGATTTTAGAAGCCTAATTTTGAAAAAGGCAAACAAAATGGATCAAAACATTTTCCCTTTGCAGACAAATCTCCATTCTCCAATGACTCTTTTCTTCTGACTTTGACGCAACCTTAAAGAGTCAAGTGTTACAAACCAAAAATTTTAAATAAGAATAAATGAGAAAAGAATGAAAGTTAATAGTGAAATAAGGGTTTGAAAAAATAGAACTGAAGTTATTTATAGGAAAAAATAAAAGAAAAGGGTGGTAAGAGAAAGAAATAGTGTGCTTTAACGGTTGACTGTTACCAAAACCAATTTCTGTCAAGCTAGAGTTGAGTCAATATATGGAACACTTTGTTATAATCACGGATTTGGAAAGAAGAATCAGACACTATAAAAAGATTTTATTACGACGTTTAGTTATTTTGAAACTACTTTATAGAAGTTACAACTGAAAAAAAAACTTTCAAAAATTTCAACTGCAACCGATTTCAATCATTCATCGTAAAATAAACAATTGGACGTCGATGAGACACATGGTACCGGAACTTATGAGAATACTCTTTGGTTGGTCTACTTCTTCTGATAATAGTAATTTCTATGTTTATAACTATTTAAATTATTACCGTGAAAACTCTAAGTATCATTAATTACTTAAGACAACAAAGGCATAGAAGAATGTTAGAATATAATTCTGATAATCTTTTGGTATAATGCATCCCTTAATGAATAGCAACGTCCCTTCGTGGTTGAATGCAATTATTAATGTGTAAATAGTCACATCCCTTGGTAAGTAACAATGAATGTGAGTTAGTTACATGTGTAGTGGTAGTCATATCTGTTCATAAGTGACATGTAAGTAATCGCATACCTTGATTGGTGTATGGATGCATGAGTTAGCCGTAAGTTAATCTTTAGTTTCATTCTAAATAGATGTATTTTGTACTTCTGTGATGTATTAAAAAAATAAAGGAAATAATACTTGCTTTGTTTCGATATCTTTTTTCGATTATGCACTCGTTACTCCCTTTGTTCCTACAAAAAACACCTTATTTGAAAGGTCTAATTTAATGTAGTGAGAATTAAAGAAGAAACAACAAAATGTACAGAATTGATCAATTAATGCACATCAAATAATACGGTTAAACCACCATTTTGGAAACCGTAAATAAGCATCCAACCGCGACAACATCATCTTTCAAACAACAAACACAAACCAGAAGCTGTAAATGAAATGGAGTTGCAACTTACAAGCATGTTCTCTCATGTTCGGCATAAGCATGTCATCCACCAACCAAAAAAAACACGAAAAAAGTAACAAGAGAAATTTTTTCTACACCGTAGGATTTTTACCTTTTACCAACAACGTACGTAATCTTCGCCATGTAAAATACAGGTCGCAGTTTGCTACAATGGGGGAGGAACTCGCTTCTCCTGTGGAGAACCAGAAGCAGCACTCATGGAGACCATCTTCCAGTACTCACCAATCCTTCTCTTTCCATCCTTCCAGCTCTCTTCGTCCTCCTCCCTCATCTTCTCAAACGCCTCACCATCCGAAACAGAGACTTCCCTCCACTTGCACCACATCCTGAGGATGAAGTAGAGCATGACCAAGCACACCACAGTGGATGTGAAGACGATGACCACCACGACCCCTGCGGCTGCCGCGTCGGATATCCTCTTCTTCCTCTCCTTTGGTCCGAGGCATGGAAGCAACGGCGGGCCGCAGAGTTCATCGTTACCCACGAAGGAGGTGGTCTGGAATCCGGAGAGACCCGGGGGAACCGGTCCTTCGAGAAGATTGTTGGACAGGTTGAGGGCTTGTAAGCTGGTCAGTTGGGCGAGGGAGGGGGGCACTCGCCCGTGGAGGTGGTTGTCGGAAAGATCCAATCTCTCCAGCTTGACGAGTTTGCCGAGAGAGGAAGGGATGACACCAGACAACTGGTTTCCGCTCAAGTTCAAGACCACCTGGAGATCAGTGAGTAGTCCTAGTTCCGACGGCACCGTGCCGGTCAAGAAGTTGTCGGAGAGTCTCAACTCGTAGAGCTTGTTGCAGCGCTGGATGGTCGAAGGTATCGGCCCGGACAAGTTGTTCTTTTCTAGGCTAAGCACGTTTAAGCAAGTAAGATGACCGAGCTCTGGTGGGATGGTACCTGACAGGTGGTTGTCATGGAGAGAGAGCTTGATCAAGCTTTTGCAGTTGCCGAGCTCCTGAGGCACCTCACCGTGGAGTAGGTTGGAAGACAAGTACAGTTCGCCAAGTGACTCTAAGCTTCCCAACCACGGCGGAACTGTGCCCGTCAACCTGTTCCCGTCGAGAAGCACGTGATGCAGATGCTTGCACTGCGACAGCTCGTTCGGAATGGAACCGGTGAGCCGATTGGACGATAGATCAAGGAAGACGAGCTCGGTAAGCAGGCCCAACGTCGGTGGGATCTCTCCGCTAAGAAGGTTATGACCCAGCCGGAGGCGAACCAGACCCCTCGAGTTGGCCACGACTGCTGGGATCTCGCCGGAGAAGCTGTTGTCCGTCAAGTCCACCTTGGTCAGAGAGGTCGAACCGGCCAATAATGGTGCAACACTTCCGGTGAGCTTGTTGTGGGAGAAGTTTACGATGGAGAGATTCTTCAGTGAGGCCATGGAGTTCGGCAGAGGACCTTCGAGGGAGTTGTTGTACAATGTGATCAAATACAACTCTGCAAGAAACCCAAAGGTGGATGGAATGGCGCCAGAAAGTTTGTTGTCGGCCAACGCTAAGGCCCGGAGCTTTCCGCAGTGGCCCAAGCTGTCGGGAATTGGTCCCGATAGCTCGTTCTGTCTCAATTGAAGCAGCACAAGATTCTCGAGCTTTCCTATATTCCGAGGGATCGGGCCGTCGAAGTGGTTTCCGAAGAAGTCGATCTCTTCCAAGCTCGAGCAGCTGGTGATGTCGTCGGGTATCGTCCCAGACATCTGGTTCTCGTACAGATAGATAACCTTGAGCACCTTCAGCTTGCCGATTTCAGCCGGAATTCCACCTCTCAGGTTGTTGTGGAAGAGGAAGAGATTCTCCAGCTTGTTGAGGTTGCCGATCTCCGGCGGTATCGTCCCCGACAAGCTGTTGTTGTTGAGGGCGAGATCACGGAGACCAGACAGTGTGTCGATGCTCGGCGATATCGATCCCGTGAAGGCGTTGTTTGATAGATCCAGGGACCAGAGCGAGGTACAGTTCAGAAGGTTCGACAGGATGTCGCCGGAGAGACGGTTATCGGCGAGGTACAACGTCTTCAGGTTTGACCGTTGCGGGCAGAGATCATGAGGGATGACGCCAGTGAGGGAATTGTGAGACAATACCAGATACCTCAGGCTCCTAAGGAGCGTGGTGGAGAGGCCGGCCACGGTCCCGGAGAGGTTGTTCCTAGAAAAGTCCAATGTTTCCAGCTTTCCTAGTTGATTCAGCTCGAGAGGAATGGCACCGTGGAGTTTGTTGTCGTGCAGGTTCAAGTACACCAGACCGGAGAGTTTGCCGAGTTCAACGGGGACGTCGCCGGAAATGTTGTTGTCGGCCAAGTTCAGAATCCGCAAGGACTCCAAGCCACCAAACTCCTGTGGTATTGTGCCACTGAGAATATTGTTCTGCAAGTCCAGAATCCGAAGACGCTTCAAACCACCGATCTCTTTAGGAATCGTTCCACTCAGTTTGCAGTAAGCCATGGCTATAATCTCCATCTCCGACAAGTTCCCGATGCTCGCCGGAATCTCCGCTGACAACATGTTGTCTCCTATTCGGAGGACCTTCAGCTTGCTCAACAGACCCAGTTCTGGAGGAATGCGGCCGGAGAGGGCATTGGAGTAGAGAAGCAGCACCTTTAGATTCCTGAGATTGCCCAGCTCAGGGGGAATCGACCCAGTAAAGGAATTGGAGGACAAATCGAGAGATTGCAGTGAAAGAAGATCTCCAAGTTTCGAAGGTATGGAACCAGAGAAGCCGGAGCTGGACAAGTTTAGTCCCACAACAGTGTCTCCTCCTTGTTCACACGTAACTCCATGCCAGCTGCATGCTTCGCTTTCTGAAGACCAGTTTCTTCCAAACACTCCAGTGGTGTCGCCCATTTCGGACTTCACTTGCAGGAGAAGACGAGAAGTCATGGAAGCACCTGCAAGACTGAAAGAAAACATCAGGTTGAAGGAAAACAGCAACAGAAGTATACATTGCATCTGGATTCTCTCCATCATATGGTTCATGTTGGTATCACAAAGCAAGAGGAGAAGATGAAGAACAGGAGAAATCGTTCAAAAGAGCTGAAAACACATGGTTCTTGGATAGAGAAGGATGGCATGGGGGGACAGTGGTGTTTTAAAAATGAGAACCGAACGAACAACCATGTTTAAATCAATACTAACAGTAAAGTAATTAGGAAATGGGTTTTGATTAAACTTTAAAAAATATTACTATTACAAAAAAACTGTGTTTAAATTAATTATAATAGCTTAATTGACATCACAAAGATTTCGAATCGAAGATAAATCAAGAAAAACACTGCCATTTATGTCAGGTGTAAGAGTACGGTGGAGGATTGCAGGAGAAAGTAAAAGTGATAATGTACGAGGCCTGGACTTTTACCCTTTTCTAAGGAACCTTCGGTATTGACAGGAAGCCATCAGGATCGATGAAATATTTGCATGAGACCACGAGAATAGATGATGTCAACTACACGTGTGCATAATTATATTTTTGCAAGATTACTGTCTGTGATCTTTTTACGTTCTAAGGATTGATATAAATGGATTTTAAATAGGTTATAAATAAGTAAGGTTTTGAAGATCTACTTATTAAATAGATTAAGCATATTAGCTTACTTATAACCTAAATCCATTTAAAGCAAGACCATGCTAACAACTGCAGCAGGCTCTCAAGCATAATGTCAATGAAGATGGGTGTGGAATCTTGACTTCAAAAAAAGTGATAAAATGGTCAGAATGCAAAGGTCTACCCTCAAAGTTAGACAAGAAGATGATGGACAAGCCTGTTCTGCCACATGGGAAAAGAGCCCTCTATGATATATAACTACCGAAAGTCTTACCTGCCACATCGAAGTATCAACTAAAAGCACATAAGTTTGCTCAACAAGTCCAAAAATCCCCAGCTTTTCCTGCTTCTCACCTAGAGTAGATAAACAATTCTTGCAGGCTTCAATCAAGACTTCTGTGACAATGCTGTACTTACCTAATGCAATTTAGTCTTCTTCAGAATTTAAAAAAAATTAATAATAATAACATTATTAAAAAAAAAAAAAAAAACCCAACAGTAGATAACTATCATCGCCCACCCATGCATACCTACTTCCTTATAAAACCACATTTCTCGTTGACGATGGACATCAGGGATGTATGATTGGAGCAGATGTAATTAGCTGTAAAGACATTGTCTTCTTCCTACCCAATTGAAGAGAGAGAGAGAGAGAGAGAGAGAGAGAGAGAGAGAGAGAGAATTTCCTGTTCCAGGAGAACCAAATATATGAAGACAAGTTGTTTTCTGCCCATGTTTGACGCAGGACTGCCCTCTTTTCTTCTTGTCGTCGTCGACCTTTCCATTGCTTTACAAGGAGAAATATGGGCGGAGCTTGTGAATAACACAGTCCGGCATAGGATTTGACTTTTTTTTTAGAAAATTAAGATGCTTTTCATGACTTAAAATTTTTTTATTTTCATGAAATTTGAAATTACAATCAAATAATAGATGGTAAAAGATTTCCTCATCTTCTAATTCCATGATATCATGTGTATAGTTGAATTAACTTAAGTTGTATCTATCTCAAAAAGATTTTGAAGTAAAGTCATATATAATTAAGTCTTGATCATGATTAACCATTTCCCACTGCATCCCTTAACCGATGGTTAGATTTTATGCCACTAACCACACATAAACATGGATAAGAATGGCAAGAATTTTGTATTCCAGTGGTATTCTTCTTTTGACTCAATATATAAGTTATTTTTCTCTAGAGACATCTTTAAAGAGTTTCTCAAAGGATGCGTTTATATATATCCTCCATAAATTCATGAAGTAGAAATAATCGCATATTCCTGCAGGATGCATGGTTTTCTTGTAATTCCAAAAGAATGTCGTCCATTTTATTATAATTTTACCAAAACACAAAAATACCTAGCATTTATAAAATGAAAAAATCAACGTAAATTTCTACTAATCTAACACCCAGTACCTAGCATTCGTAAATTTTTACAATCATCCAGAATACCACTAAAGAGAGAGGTTTATAAATGATGGAAAGTTGATGAAAAATATCCTGTGATTGTGCATACTGGAAAGTGACATAAAGAATCTATCACTTTCTTTCTGTCATATAAAAGTCATGACTTTCCATCGAAAGTTTTTACTGCTACTGTACTTTCCATCCATAGCTCAACCTTCGCTTCCCTCAAAACCTAACTTCTGCTTCCCTTGAAGTTGAGACATTCATTCACTCTATCCTTGTCTATCACTCAAGTTTGTGCACGTCGTCTGTTTGCTCAACGCACACCACCACAACCAGTCAATCTCCTTCAAAAAGCCTAGACACCCATGCATGCATCATGGTCACTCCTCTGTTGCACACATTCTGCTTCCCCTATTTCAAGACTCATTGTCTGCCTGAAATCATCCAATGTTGTCGCAAGAGCTAAATCAAGTTCACCAGACCATTTCTCATCAACATGAAGTTTCTCTCATGTGAAACACAATTCTTTCTTCTCTGACTCCAACCGACGAACTGAAGTTATCGATGATTGTTATTTCACCACCCACACCTGCAATAGCATCATTCTCCCTCTACCGAAGCTTTGCCGACCTCTACCCGAGGTCGCATGCCTCTCTCGCGTTGTCCCTGCCACTCCTCTACAATTGTTAAAGCCCTTTTTGCCACGCTTTGCTAAAATAGGAGACAAATGCTATTAGTTCGTCCTTTGTGCACTTATTTTTACTTTCATAATCTTATTTTGGTTGAAGATGTAAATATTGCGTACAACACCCTAAACTTATTTTAATAGAACTAATTCTTTTAATTTTATTTAATATCATTAAGGTTAATTCTAATTTTATAATATATAATTATTTTTGTAATATATAATTAGAAATTTTTATAATATTTTATTCTATAATATATTTTATTATTAATTTATATTTATTTATCTATATATATTTATATTGAGTATATACAAAATTTAAAGAATAAACAAATAAATATAAAAAAAATTAGTTTTTTATTTATCATTTATGAATTATCAAATTATTCAATGTAAGAATTTGATATTTTTTACTGATCAAATAATATACATGATGATGTTTTTATAGATGATATTTTTATCTACATGAGAATAACACAATGTATGATGTATTATCATAAGAATGTAAATATTATTAACTTATGGATTTTTTCATAAACTTATCAAGAGTATAAATATTTTATGTTATTTAATTCATATTCTATTATTTTTCATTACTTTATATTTCTTTCTGAACTATACACAAATATCTGTATTTTTTATTGACTTTTTATTACTTTTTACAACTTTTCTTTTCAACACTTTCTTTCTATTATTTTTTGGATGTACAAATAGACCTTAATTATTACTATATCTACCACTACCGACCACCTCGTTACACTACCTACCACCATTTATCATATATTTCATTTTAATAATAATATTTAGTAAGTATTTTCAAACAAAAGAAGCTTCCTCCTTACAGCCTTTGTGTTCTTATACATTTTGAAAAGAACGGCAATTTTTTCTCTTATATTTTAATCACTCTTTTAATTATAGTCTTCTCTCCTATTACTGTAATAGTTCTTAACATCTTTATTTATTCACATTAATTTTCTTATACTTGATATTTATTTCTAATTAAATTTGTTCCATCTTTCGAATCCAAATGTACAAGGAAAATAAAATCAAATTAAAATATAAATTTTGTAACTTTCACATATGCCAAATTTAAATTTTCAATTGATCAATCGTTCGTGATTGTTACTCTCGCGTTGTTATAATTATGAATATTATTACCTTTAATTAATTTAACTTTTAGAATTATTTTCAGTTCAAAATTATATTGTCGTGCTTGTACCTATTTTCCACTAATAAAAAAAATCCATTAAAAGGAAAATATATTCTTTACCTTCTCACCAAAGGATGGGATTTAAAAGGAAAATATTTCCACCATGCATAAATACATTTGCTAGAGTCAAAGAAAAAAGTTTAAAATCCAATGATTTCATTTTCCTTAGGCTTCCGTTTGACTACGCCTTTATATTTTCTTTAATTTCACTACACAAACACCCCCAAGATTGCAGATTAAGCAGGTGGTTGGATTAAGGATATCTCAATCCAAAAATGAAGTGTTTTGTTTTTATTAAAATAAATAACAAGGGATGGAACGTTCTCAGCCGGTCATGTATCAGAGTTCTTTTGATAAATTACACAAAAATAAAAACAAAAAATCGTAGGTAATGACCTCTCAAGTCTCAAAAATAAAAAAAAATCATAAAAGCATACGATCATACGAGTCTTCAGAAAATATATTCTTTTCGAGAAAAAAGAAGAAGTGAACCATGTCTAGAGAAATAAATCTAACCAACACGCGAAGCAAATGGTCCGCCCAGACAGGCTCAGGCCGGGTAGTGGGTAGAGTTGGGCCTTTTTTGTATAGACCAACCAGGCACGGCCCCTTAGCCCGAGGTACAACCGAGCCAGGCCGGGCTGGCGTCTTTTCCAAAGAGAGAGAGATGTTCACCTGTAATAACCAGTTAGATGTGCCTCTCAAAAAAAAAGGAAAACAGTTAGGTGTGTCACATCTGAATATGTTACCAGAATTGTTTTAACAATGATCAAGAACATGCCTCCGTACATCTTTTCCATTAAAGAACATTTAATTATAAAATCTTAAAAAGGTCAGTGATAGAGTAGTACCACACGGAAAGAAAAAGGAACAATACTTATGAGAATGAGATCATATCAATCATAACTAATTTATTTTAAATTATACTTGTCACATTTCAAGATTGAGCACCATAAATACAAGCAAACCAGAGAAGGGAATGAATCCATGTAACTTTCGGCATGCTCTGTTTTGTTGTAGAAAGATGTGGACATTAAGAAGGAGCTAAGCTTTATGGAATGAATCCATGATGTGCCTTGAAGTATGTATGCGATGGATATACTCCCGTAAACATTTCATATTATATTTACTTATTTAAACAGAATATATTTATCAAAAAAAGAGAGAGACTAATTTCACAAAAAAGTCTTCTTCTTTTTTTTCACAAGATATATCTAGCAATTCCTATTTACTTAATTACCGAATCAATTTCTTCCTTTTTCTTCATTTGAAAGTATTGTATTGAATACACCTAGAATTCTAAGTTTCATGTTACTTTTACCAAGATACATGTCAAAGTTAGGAGCACCCCCAATCAAATTGAATGGGATGATAGCTTATCAACTTGAATCTGTAAAATGAAAATTTTGATTAAATCACACATTGCAGTATACTAGATTCTTTAATTCCTTAAAGGATTCATCTAAAAGATTCACGATATAACTAGAAAGATGCTGAAAGGTTGGTTTCACGGATTGAATATACATAATTGATGTTTGACTGCTCGAGATGATATCACCATATGCAAATGGCAAATATTTAGCACTGGTAACTTCCAAAAGCAATCGAGTAAAAAAATACAACCATGGCATGCTAAGTCGACAAGTCATGTGAAATCGATAATGCTTCAAAAGTAAGGTTTATTTTGTGATTCTGATTGCTCAAAAGGCAGCTTCATAAAGATCTTTTCATTCTATAAGAATAACTTCTACGTCGGAGTCCAATAACTTGATGGTAATCTAATAATGCAGAAAACATTTTGCTGCATCATGCAGACTTCTGTTTCAAGACATTTGGTGATATAGAGAAAAATTAGATGACCCTTGATAAACCAAGCATGGTTTCTGCTGTTTTATATCATAGTGGCTTCTTTGCACCTGCAAGATGCACTAGTCCAAGCATAGGAGCTTCAAGGTCGGGAAGAAACAACGTCAATGGCTCTCCATTTCATTGTGCGATCTTCCGTTCTAATCGAAGCGAAACTACCAACATTATCAACAAAACTGCACAGCTGGGAATTCTGCAACGGAGCCTTACTTGGTTTCACGTAATCCGTTATCATCATCTCATGCAGTAGCAGCGAAAAAAAAAAATGCCAGATCTTCAAAGGTCATTCCTGATTTTTCATTGTTAATCTTTAAAACCAAGGTCTCTCTAACTGGTGATCCCAATATCATCCATCAATCATTTTGAACTTGCCGACAAAATGGCCTTTCCCAAAAAGGAAGGATCGGCATTCTATCATATGTTGTGTGGCATGAACCACTGACGAGTTCAAGGGAAGATGAAGCAGCCACGCAGAGACTAATGACTCAATTTCATCTAGGATGGTAAGAGAAGCACATCTTCCTCCTGAAAACGCATGGCATCTTCCTGAATTGTTGCTAACTTTTTGGAAGGTCGATTTGGAACATATCTTTACATGCACAGGTGTTTCTTCATCCCATCACCGCATCTAGGGAATATCCATGATCGGTTAGTTAATCTTATTGTTGGAGAAGTAAAAGGGCTGTGTGGTAAAAGCCGGCGCTAACTGAACTTCTCCCCATGGTAATCTGTAAGGTTTTTTTGAATCAGACCCTGCTGGGTTGATTTCGTTGCACGAGTAAACTTTTTTTAATTTCACGTAATGAAATCATTACAAGAGTAGATTTGCACAAGATGAAATTAGCAAGAAGGTTGGTATCTATATCTTCCTGACTAAACTTGAAGGCCTTTCTCCAAGCAGGATCTACTGTATGTATTATAGTTTTAGCTTAATCTAAGCTATCTTCGTTAGGATTTTATCGCCGAACTTTAAGACATCAAAAATCAAGTAAAATTTTTATCGTGTGTCGGTAAAGACGTACGTAGTCTTAAGATCTACTGTCTAAAATTTTTTCCGAAGAAAAATTCCTAGAAAAACAAAACCAGAAGAGATATTATTTTCAGATTGAGTTGGATGTTCATTCCTTTGCAATATGGTACATACAAGCCCCCTGCCATCCTTCGTTCCAGCTCCCTGGACGTATGATTCCTAATAATGGAAAGGGAAGAGAAAAAGGCGCCGCAATACAATACGAGAATAGGAACACGTGAAGTGAGCGCACGGTCATCGACTCCTGTAGCAAGGAAAGGGAGCATGGTGTCATCATTGCCGATGCTCACGTTATGGTGCAGGAGTTGGGGTTCTCGTCGCTGAAGATGAAGGCATACTCCTCCTCCAGGCTGCCGGGGCCGGCCATCGCCTGGGGCACGTTGCGCACGAAGCCCGGCGGTGCCTTCTTGTCGTATGCCTGAGGGACGTACGGGTAGTGAACCAGGTTGTAAGGCACGTATGGCCAGAAATCGGCGTTCTTGCCGGTGCTCCTCACCGCGCTCAGCACCTTGTCCCCGTCGACGTGACCGGCCACCGTCACCCGGCTCAGCTTCCTGTTCACCTCCACCGACGTCACACCTGAAACCCTCACGAAAATACCAAGAATGGAGAAGGGTGGTCGGTTTCGTTGTTTGGCAATAAGAGGCTACTCTACCAGTCTATTATTCCGAAACAAATAGCGACGAAATGGGCGTATCCCTAATTTCATCCTTGCCCACACCATTTCGGATGAAAAGGAAAAAATAATAGTAAGAGGAGGAAGAACTTGAATGATTTATTTTTACCGACGAATGAGTTCTTCTTCTCTTCTGCTCATCTGCTTGACTGTTAACTGCATTAGCTAGAAAACTGGAGAAAGAAAGAGGAGAAACTGTGAAGTTCGAACCTTTTAAAGAGCAAACGGATCTTCTGATCTTCCTTTCGCAGCCATCACAGTCTATCTTCACCTTCACCTCTACAATCTGGTGAAAGCATTTTTCTTCTTTAGATAAAAGGGCCGGCATAGATCGATGACCATCCACGTGAAAAAGAACGGGAATAGAAGAAATACAGAAAACAACCCACTTGCCAAAACTTGAAACCAGAGAGAGTGAAGCAGAGATGGAGAAGAGGAGAAGGACATGATGGTTTCACCTGGAATGGCTTTGTTCTTTTACTCCTGCCTACTAAACTGGTGACAGTGCAGAAGTCTGGAAGGAGGTCAAGCATACCCATTTCGGCTCAAGTGAGATGGGAAGAAGGACGAGGGAAAGAGGAGCCGCGCATGCGTGTATTATAGCAGGCAAGACATGGGAAGAAGAATGGAAACAGACAAGGGTTTGGGAACTTGAAGGCATGCATTTACTTCATTATTCCCATTCATCTGTTCTCATCGTTACAAGGTTAAGAGATCAATTTAACAACCCATTGATACGTTTTTGTGTCCGGATAACTCGTAGATAAACTACTTACTTGTATCTATAAATTTCAGATAAATATACGAGTACGTTTCTATTTCTGTCTTGTCAATGAATGATGCAACATATCTTTTTACCTTATTTCGGGGAAAAAAAACTTGGGTACATATATTTATTTACACGAAGCTTGTAATCTATGGTTGGATGGCCATCATATTGGTTTCGATGGTTGTCTGTTGGTGCAGAGGCAGAGCTGGAAGTACCGAGTAAAATCTGAATAAAATATTGATTTTATACACGGCTTCCAAAAATTCTCTTCTTTTTTTCCGTCGACATAATCGATTCGACATCTACCCAAGCAACGTTACGCGGGTTGGTGTTTGACAATTTTGATCTCGAATTTTGTGCAAAAATCGCTGTCCCTTTATTTATTTTCATTCATTGCTGTTGGAGTGTGTGATCAAATGTATCATTTCACAGATATTAAGATTAAGTAAAGATTATTTGTGTTTTTCATCTGACGTTGACTGATCATGTGTTAATCTTCTTCGCTATAAACTCTATGCATAGAAGGTTAGTATTAGTTAATGAATCGATCAATCTTTTACCTATTCTTAGTCATAACAATTTATGCCACAAATTTTGGTTAGATTATTTTTAGAAGTTGATTTATTTGAAGAAGAATTTGCTTAAAATGAAGCTCAGCTGGAAAAGATAAAATTTAGAGATGACCAGCTCATTCTTTACTTCTCTAGGTATGGTGGTTGTATAGTTTTCTAAAAAAAAGGTTCTACACTTATAATTGGATGCTAAGCTACTTGCCATGGACGGTTCTAAATTCACAGTTATGGGTCAAGAATTACACCGTTTCCATTTATTTTTCATGCATAATGTATTCATAAAGTTGGCACAAAAATGCTGCATGTGCCGTATGACACAATCAATCCTAAATAGATGAGTTAACCAAATAATATCATATACTTTTCATTACATTTCAAAACTACATGTTTACGTCTTTTTATTAATTTCAAAAGAAGGATTATATGATCATTAATAAATCCAAAAGCCACCAATCTTTCTGTGTTGTCACACATATGATTGGTCACTGATGCAAGCCAATTATCCAGTCCAAGTGTGCCAATCACTTCCCCTGCAAGTAATGGAACAATTTCAGGAGGGGAGTTTGAAAACAGCTCTTTGACATATATCTTTCTTGAAGGATGGGATCCACTCCAGATCACAAACTTCTTGGTTTCATTTATTTTTGATAAAGGTCCTTCTCTAAATTCCAGAATTTATGGGTCATGTTTTTCACACAGGACTTGTATAACAATACACACATAACGTGATAGACGTCAGTTTTCAAGGACAGTCTGCCCTGTATTCCACTCTTCAGAGCAAAAATAACATGTCTAGAAGTTCCAGTCCACGCCTATCACAGCATTCAGCACTCAATCAAGAATCTGTAATGTGTGGTAAGTCACCGTTGCCAAGCTGTTGGGCAACAAATAGCTGGAAGCGGAACATGGGTTTTGATACCCTTGTGCATGCCCTTCTTGCGCAGTCTCCAATTTTGATGTAGGCATGCGAATCATAGAAGGAAGCCACTCAGAATTCAGAAATTGTAGTGCATGTGAATAATAGAGAGATATTAGGGTTCCACTAAACATTAATTCGAGATCAAGGTAATGGATGTGTTAAAAAAGCCCTATAGAGAAATACTTCATGACCAAAGATGGAAGCAATTATCAGAATTTGGTAATGCATTTACTTGCACGATAAATAAGTGAAAATTATGTTGTTGCTTGAATGAAGAATTTGGTAATGGTACTTCTCTTGTTTATAGTAGTATTATTACCTAATGCGTGGTTGATGGTAAGTATACATGTGACGTAACATTTGAGTTTTTGTAAGTATAAACTTTAATTTTGATTGTAAGAAATTAAATTCTTCTAAATATCATTAATTAACCAAAAATGAGATCATCGAATAGCATGTCATCAGAAGTTCAGTAGTCAAAAGTAAGCGAAGAAGGAACAATGGACTCCTACATTTTACAAGGTTAGACTTGTTAATCACTAGAATGATCCTATACATTAAGACGGAGACATTGAATGTTGTTGCAATAAGTTTAAATATTAGCACTTGTACAGGACTTGCAACAAATATACAGTGCAAATTGTGGGTAAGCAGTACAGCTTTACGGAAACAATCATGTTTGTCCTTTGTGAATGCACGCTTCCAATTGAAGCATCCCCTGCCCATCAAAAAAATCATGAGGTATCAGAAGGAACTCCTTTGAAGGAGAAACACCAGTCCACCGTTTGGTGCTTACAAGGGAAGCTTTTAGCTGCAAGGAACTGCCACCACTCCTTGCAATTAGCTCGTATGATGGATTCCCCTTTTGAATGGTGGGCTGAATTGCAGTTAATGTAATGAAACAGCCAACTGAAACACAATTTTTGTTATCAAGAAGGTAGAGGACACCATCATTTCCATGGAAAAACAGAATGGTCTTATTTCTGTCCAAGGATGCACCGAACGAAGAGGAGTATTCGAATGAAATGGCAGTGTCACCATGTCTGGCAATGAAGTGCAATGATAGCTGCTGCACAGATCCTTCATAGTTGCAATCAGGAAAAGGGCAAGAACAAGGTGAATAAATGCACGTTTCTTTGTGAGCATTACTCTGTGCGTAAATGACGCTTTCCTGGCAACCATTGTGAACATTTGGACAGGTAATTCTGATGGATTCCAGGACTTTTTCAAGAGCTAAGCACCGGCTACAGCCCAGTGAGGAACAGCAAGAGTGGCATTTGTTCTTCATCTTGATACAGCATGAAGAGCAGGCAATGTGTCCATTACTGCACTGAATAATGAAAAATATCATAAGCGATGTCTGATACAAGGAGAGCACACATGCTGAAAGGATTAAAAGGATGTGCTAAGCAACAAGGCACCCAGAACAATAACTTCATTCCAACCATTTAAATTGACGTGTCAAATTTTACAATTACTTTCCTACTGCGACCCAGATAAAGCTCACTTTCTCCATTTATTAGAAACAATTGCAGATACTTTCCTTGTTTGCCATAATTCATGTTTCCATCACAAGCCCATCGGTTCAACCAAGCAAATCAAAGTGACGCAAGATACTTCCAAAAGTATAAGAAATACAACCATATTTATTGAGTTCCTGCATATTACGCCAGTTACGAAATCTCAAGATAGGATATTAAATGCTTACTTGTCTGCCATGCCAGTTAATCAACTAATAATTAATTAATCATACAAAGTTTTCCGTTTGAACTTCAGGCTTAAACAAATAATTGGTTTTTTATTGTACTGAGAGAGATACTTAAATGAAGTTATCCTGCATGAAAAGAATCAAGAGAAGCCTAATCTACCACAATTAACACCATTTCAAACTTCAAAGACTTAAAAGCTAACCTTTATCATTCATCCTGAACACCGATATAAATGACATGTACGAAGTTATGGGCAGTGCTTATACCATCATTTTCACCAGCTATGCATGTCTTACCTGTCTAATATCCTGATATCATATACGAAATACTTCCTTTCTCAAAATGGAAACAACGTTCAAACAGACACAAATGTGAAACACATCGAATTTTCTTCATCCCAAGCCAAATCTTTCGAGTCCACGATGCCAAAGAATAACATAGAAATTCATCGAATTCCGAATTTCAAATGGATCCGACACCCAAACCTTAGAGAACTCTAAAAGGTTATCCACAACAACCACCAAATAAGGGGTAAAGCAGGGATCGTTAACCTGGAAAACAGGTGGTGACAACGGCTCGAAGCATATAGGGCAGTCCAGAGAATCGGGATCGATCATAACAGTGATTAAATCACCACGGCTCTCCTTCCCAGATGAAGATTCTCCCCCTCCAATTCCCCCCACTTCCACAGCTCTTCCTTCGTCTTCCCTTTCATCTTCCTCCTCCAGCTCTTCTTCCGAACGCAGGTCATCGTCAGCGTCTTCGTCAGAAGATAATCGGAGCGAGGGAGCTCTATTCGATCTCCTCCTCCTTTTCCTCCCTAATACGGAAAACTTCACCATGGAAAAGGAAACAATGCTTTCTGCGGTTGTCCTCCCGTCTTCTTCTCTTGTATATTTCACCTGGTCGACGGTGGCGGTTGGCGGAGTTTTATCGGGTCAGACAAGATCCGATAGAGAACTAGGACGATAATCTTGATACTTTTAGCTAAAACCTTTTTTTCGTATTGACAGAATTTTTATGAAACTTAAAGATAAAATCAAATACTATTAAAATAGAAAAAGTTTTATATGGCACATTTTTATAAAAAAGAATTATGTATTTCTTTCTCAAAGTTTTTGGGCTTGGTTTTTCGGGGGGTTCTCACGACAAGGCCCTTTCTTTTTCTTCACAACTCCTGATACCAGAAGCATCACCCAACCCTCCGATCGAGGTGGCAACAATGGCTAATTCGTCGAGGTGGGTAGAAAAGTGACGGTGTAGGGAAGAATCTTCCACTCTCCCGGGAAATCGCGGATTTCCGACTGCCAAGTCACCTGACTATCCTTCAACCGGTAGACGTGCATCACATTTCCGGCGAGGAACACGAGCTTGTCTCCGTCGAGTATCGTGAAGTTTTTGATCGGTACCGGTACCTTCGTCGTCGGTGCCGTGCACGACACCGTCACCGTGATGCATCTCCTCCACGTGCACTTCTCCAGGTCCTCCACCACCCATATCGTGAACTTGTGCTGCGCCGCTTTCGATTGCACGATGCACAAGGACGGCGAGGACCCCACGCCACCCCATTCCGCGATCTCTACCCTGTCGCATTGGTCCAACTCCATCGAAGAAAGCGGCCAGGGCAGTTTCTTCAAGGCTAGGGTTTCGACGTCGACGGCCGTGATGTATGGGTCATTGTTTTTGATGAAGAAGCAGAAGTCCGAGACACGGTAGATCCTGTTGCCGACGAGGATGGGCCGGTGGTTGCGGTTCCAGAACAGATGGCCAACGTCGGTCTTGGTGGTCGAACTCCACACCCCATCTTTGGAGGAGTAAACATGGATATCTATGCACCGGCCGAGCCACCTGCTGCGAAAGTAGAAAAGTTGGTACTCCGAAGCATTCTTGAACACTACCACCGCATCTGTGTACCAGAGGCGGCCTGCTCCTCTCAGAACGTGAGGGATCGTTGACAGCGAACTGGTGGCGGGGTTGAACAGGCACAGGTCCTTCATGACGGCGTCCTCCACCACTTCGTAGACGAAGATCCCGTAGTTGCACCCAAGAAAGTTGAATTTCTTACAGTTGGTCGACGACAGTGAGTCCGGCCACGCAGCCAGCTCACCGTCGCCGTCGATGCTGCGGTACTGCACGCAGTCGTTGCCGGTGTTGGTGATGAACACGCCGGTGGTTCCGGCACGGTTGGATCGGAGGAGAGAGAACGCAGGGTCCTCGTAGAGATCGTTGAAGAACCTGCATAAACACCGCAACCTGCGGATTTCCTTCAGTGGAAGATAGGAAAAGATCTCCATCATCGTCTCCTCGGGAAGGAGAAATTCTTGGAGTGCCATCTTTTGATTCCGAGGGAAGAAGGCAGAGGACGAGGGAGGCCCTGGGGTTATTAAACTTTAATTAATGGCATATCTCTTCCTACATATCAAAATATTTAAATTTTAATCATCGATATAAAAAATTAACAGTTTGTAATTATTGCTTTGCTCTCCTTAACAAATTCATATGGATGGGTAATTCTAAAATGCTGCCTATGTACAATTTACATACTCTTCACTAATTTATATAAAATATGATATTTTGTTTTTTAATGTGATTATTTATTTTAGTAATTTTCATGAGCATGCTTTGAAATAACTGTCGCAAATTAATACTTGCGGAAATTAATTTCCTTCTCTCTATATGGTTTATTTTTTAAATAATAAAAAACTTTGTCTTTATAATAAAATGCAGAGCTCTCACTTTGATGTACAAGGTGAAACTCAATGTGGCTATTGTCATATTAGTAATTTAGAATTCGAAGATATGCCTAAATGAACTAAAAGAACCACAAAGCCTAACAGACTTCTTCAGAAAAATAAACTTGGAGTTTAAAGATATTTTACTGTTTATGATTTTTGTCTAGTCATGAGGAAAATTTGATACCACACAAATTTAATATAGACCAGGATGTCCCATCAAAAGTTGTCTTTTCCCATCAAGTTCCAATTATTTCCTTTACGGAAAATAAATCAAAATTTACCAGGATAAATGTAAGAAAACACCAATAATATCCATCAGCTACATGAAGAAAGAACCACTCTTGTTTCTATTTTACATTTTTATCTAAACAATCTTTTTTTAACTTATAACAAAATATATTTCTACAAAATTAGAGTTGGCAACTCTGGTTTAATGAGTGCAGCTAATTTGAAATAGAATCCTTATTGAAAAATGGTTTTAGTTCTCCACACAAGCAGGAGAGATTGGGCATTCGTATATGGGGTGTTTGCAAACATTTTGCTCACAATTTTCTTTTAGGTAAATTGTGTACAACTCCTTTTAGCAATACAAAAACATTAACTTCATATTTTATTTGCCTATTTCCATAACTTAAGGAAATAGTCAAACTGACAGACACTACCCAGAAGCAAGTCTATTTTTCTTCATTCATATCATCTGCCACTTCTCGTATGCACTTGATTAGAATATACAAACTCTGCACAAAAAGAAATTTGAAAACTTGTAACCACTCCAAATAAACTGCAATCTATACAATGCATAAATTGATGTGAGATATAACGTCTTGTGGGGAATAACATACAAGTCTTACCTCAAGATGCCGCTAACCACATCTTTTCTGCAACTTTGACAATAGCTCTATTGTAACTGTACCTCTTAGCCCATAATTGACATTGCATCATCAATAATATCTTAACGGAACATCTGTGAAAATCTGATGACAAAGTCTGCCAACTCCTTGATTTTGATTCATCAATTGGTGTTGGATTCCTTTTTTTCTAATTAACCAGATGGGAATTCCTTAATTTATCTAGCTTCACACCCAACTTTAACACATAATCCTTCCTTCCATCATCTTGGAGAGCTTGGATTAGATTACTATACAGCTGCCCTGGAGGCCGAATACCTCGATCTAGCATCTCTTCAAAGTACCCACAAGCTTCCTCCAATCTATTATTATAGCACAAGCTTTTAATTAAAATCATGAACATGTGCAGGCAAGGTAGGATTCCCCTCTTATACATTTGCTTCCACACTTCTAGCGCCACATCAAGTCTTCCTCCAGCACACAACATTCTCATAATCATATCGTATGTGTTGAGCTCAGGTTTGCAACCCTCTTCCCAATCCATCCTTCTGAAAAGGTGATACGCTTCTTCTGTTTTCTTGGCTTTGATGAGATGATGAAGAATAACATCATATGTTCGGCAATTTGGATTTATCCCTGATCTTTTCATCTCTTCTAACATTTCATATGCAGTATCAAACCGATGTGCCCAACAGTAAGCCCCCATCATAGCATTATAAGTGGGCAAGTCAGGAGAAAAATTATTGACATTAAATTTCTTGAAGAATCTCAGCGCATCATTCAGTCTCTTATCTGCACCCAAACCATTTATCAGATTACAGTAGATGTGAGCACTTGGTTTGATGTTCCTTGCTTCCATCTCATTAAATATCTCTATTGCTTCCTCAAGCTTCCTTGACTTGCAGAAGGCGTTGATGAGAATTCCATAGGTCACAATATCAGGCCTGAATCCTTCATTCATCATTTCTTTATAAACTTCTATTAGCCTGGCCATATCAAACATCTGTCCCCATCCTTCAATAAGAATCGTGTAAGTTTTCAGATCAGGGTAGAACTTTCTCTTCCTCTTCATTTCATGGACAAACTTCTGAGCCATCTTCACATTCTTTGATTTGCTAATGGTATCGATCAAGTGGTTGAAATTTGTTTGATCTGGCACGAGACCGTATATTTCCATCTTCTCAAAAGTATCAATGGCTTCACTGACCATCTTTGCCCTTGCATATCGACGAGAAATCAGCCCAAAAATCTCTTTAGTCAGCAAACCACGATCCCTCATTACTTGCACCAAATTCCAGATCAACTTGAACTGTTTGATCTTACCAAGTGCCTCGATTAAATGGTAGTAGCATTCTGTAGTGTGTTTGAATCCATCACGCTTCTCTGCCCATCGAAAAAAGGATAATGCAAGTATCCCTGCATTGCAAAGTTTCTTCAGGACTTCAACCACAAGAACAGGTGAAACCTTCACTCCAGCCTGATCAAGAGAGTAGCTGATGCTGGTGCTGGGTTTGTTCGCCAAAATCTTGCAAATCCTTTCTGTGTCATTGGATACATCACTAGCATCAGAACTTGGAGAATTATCATCAATAGGTTCCACATAGAACTCACTCTTCACAGAAATTCTTTCAGCGTCATTGGGTATTTTATTGACGCCAGAATCAGAGCATCCGTCCCCTCCTTCCACACAATCCTCACTACTTCTAAAAACATGAATTGATCTATAAAAACACAATTGAACTCTTCCATTTGAACATAGACTGTGATAGGACTTTAATTTACAGATACTGGTTCCGAATGAAAGTGAAGCAGCAGTTGCAACTGCAGTATTAAAACTATTGGCCGAACAAGAGGACCACATTTTGAAACGGCGGGGAATAGACGGATTACCGTATCCTATGAAGGTCGTCGCTGTACCAGATGAAAAGATCGAAAATTTGACTCCAACTTGTCTTCCACGTAGTGATCGTAGAAAACCCATCTCGTGGAAGAGGAAATGCAACTGAAAGGAGGAGGTTTGGAATCAAGGGGAAGAAACCCGAGACAAGTCTATAGGACACTAAACATTTTCCTGAAATTCAAAAAACAACAGAGATAGATCGAAAGTTTTGGATACCCAAAATAATATTCAAGATGAACCCGGGAAAAGCAGCGATGAGATCAACTTGGGGAAGCACAACTGAAGTGGAAGTGAAAGAACTTCTCCATTTTGTACCAGTCGATTGGCAGAAGACAGAAGTTAAGACATGAGAGACAAAGCTCAGCCTTTTCCTTACGGCCTTGGACGAGACGGAGAAAGCTCATGGCACACGGACGAATCGGAAGACATCAATCAGGGGCTGGCGGCCGCGGCGTCGAGGGAAGCACGGTTGGCTCTTTTCCGCCAGAATCTGCGGTTCTGACGGAGGAAGGGAGGTTTACGTCTAGCCGTTAAGAGGATCAGGGAGACGGTCGATCTTCTCCGTCCAATTTTTGATGCATTGCAAGGAAAAATAGCAAACTCTATAAAATGACAACAAAATGATATTTAATTAAAATCATTTTTAGGATAATATTTTTTTAATTTAAATTTACTCTCATATTTATTATTATTATTATTATGATTTACGATTACAATTCATGTTATAAATCAACATATCAAGTCAACATAACAGCATAACCCTATTTAGTAACAAATTCATATCAAGTCGGAATTTTTTTTAGAAGAAAGCTAGTTGGAAATTTCTTACGATGCCTATAGTTAAGATTCACGTCACACACCAACGCTTTCAGGTCATATATAATCTCATTCATGTTACAAATTGAATAATCCTTATGTTTTATCATGATTTTCTGCTTATTATGATGGAAGAAGATTTAAGTCTAAAGGAAAGTCGTACCATTACCAAATAATTAACAACTAATATTTTAAGCCTGCTGTTGCCAAAAAATAAATTAAATGAACCATTTCATAAGTAAATAAATTCATCAAAATTTATTGTAAAAACAATAATACCTTTTCTAAAAAAGATCTCGAATAAGGTTCATAAAAACACTACCCAGAGTAAAGATGAGATTCAAAATATCGAATTTAATAATAATAGACATCAAATGAGAATCAATAACAATAAAATTTCCACTTTTTGGCAACTTGCATGAAATTAAAACTTTGATTAATGTTTAGTAAATTTTTTTTCTTCAAAATAGGGTTTCTATAAATTCCTAAAGAGACGACCCACATCAGGTCAATAATTCTTGTTACATGGCTACGCACCACCAAATATCCAGCTTTTCGGGTACCTTTATCTAAAAAACTACCGGCCGCAGCTAAATTTTGCTGAAAGATGGTAACAGAGACGATTGTGCATCAAAAATATTCCTCCATTAATGTCAAATACATACCCATTTGCGACATATGGACAAGTACATAATAATAAAAGAAGATATTCTATTCCTTTCCGTGTTATCCATGGCAAAGAATTAACCAAACTGTCCACAGTGCCAGTGAAGCTTATACTTTCTGTACAGCGAAGACTAGAAAGCTTCTCAGGCAGAGCAGGAGCCTCCCAATATTAGCTTTAAATACCTATAATTGGCCTTCTCAAACGATACCACTAACGTAATACGCTTCAAAATCTCCCAAGGGAATTCCGATTTCCAAAATCTAAAGAACCAACATTCCTTAAGCTCTGAGATCTTCGATAAAGCCAATACGAGGAATCCCCTACACAAAAACCTTCTGAAAAAACAAGGTTGCCAGATGAAGCCAATGGCTACAAAAGACTCCCTCTTGAATTGCTAAATCTCCATTACAGCTCACAGATTCGCAGCTCTTACGTCTTTCTCTTGCATGAATTTGATTGTGTTTTCCTGTCTTCCAGGATTCTTTTCATTAGCGTGCTAAATTTATCGGCTCGGTGACCAGGGCGTATGGTGTTTACACCCCTCCACTGTGAACATGGATCAGACCACCAAATGCTCTTGCCTGAGCACCATGCCCCCGGAACCGCCCCATAAGACCTTCGTTTCAATATCCTCTTGTCAATCTCATCCAGTACGACATCATCCTTATGAAACTGCCTTGCAAAAGGAGCCCCACTCATCACAATCTCTTCATAATCTGTCATGTTAAGATAATGAGGCTCCATCTGAGGCGGATTGTCCCATTCCATGTACCTTAAATCAGTGTTTACGGTGGTATTTTGGAACTCAAATGAGTTGCATAAGACAGAATGAAAGTAGCTTTCCTGGGAAAGCATGACATTTGTGAAATACAAGAGAAGTATTCGGGGAAGGTTGTCCCAACCCAAAATGCAAAATTCGATGAAAGGTCTGCTGAGAATCACCCACGGAGAACCTGTTGAAAGCAGCAAAAGACAAATAAATTCAGATAATGGACAAAAGAGCTTAAGTTCAGGGAATACAATAAAAACTGCAAGATAGAAGAATGCCTGTAAAAAATTTGAATGATTCAGGAGCTTTCCGTCTTTCTGTGGCATAAAATATTTTTGCTCTTCTTGCCAAGTACGTAGCTGGATCAACAACAATGGGTTGAACCCTGTGGTACCTGCAAAATGATATTACAATCATATCACATAGAAGGGATACCGAAGTGTGTGCATACATGTGCAAAATAAAAGTGAGGAGAATTTTCCCACTCTTTCCATCCAAGGTCACCGGTATGATCAAGGAAGTTTAGATCCCTCGGGACCGAAGAAAACACATGGAATAAATCTGCAACATGAGAGATGTCAACACAATCAGATCTCAAATGTCATTACAATCAGCATATGAACAGCAAATTAAGATTCGGTAATACAAACAACATGAAAAATTGGATGAGATTTGGACGAAAATGTAATTACCATTTTTCTTCCATAATCAAGTAAAAGAAAAAACTCAAACTTTAAAATTCATAATGACATCAATGAACAGAAACAAGTTTCCATCAGCAGTCATGCAGTCCGAAAGTAATTGAAACTGAACTAAAAAGACGGGAATGTGACACTATCTTATAGACCATGTGCCCAATTGCCAAGCATGGAGTGCATGTTTGGCTGGATATTGAAATCGCTAAAAGGCTCTATTTGGAAACAATTATTTTAAGTCACCCTTTTTATGCAAGATAAAATTTTAAGCTATTTCTTTTAAATGACTTTTTGTTTAGTGCTTTTGAGACTCATAGTCTTCTTTGGATGCATTAACATTTTTAAAGTCTAAAGTGACATTTTATGTATATTAGTTGGATCTTTTAGTAGGTTCACTATAATGTTATTGAATTTGAGAAAAAAGAGAGAGAAGAAAAACTAGAAAAAAACTTAAGGTTGTTAGCTTTTTGGGAGTAGTGTTTTTAATAAAAAGCTGGGGGAGAAAACACCAGTGCAAATAAATTAGTGTTTTTAAAGATGTTTGGTTTTTTTGGTTGTTAACATTTTTGGAGGAAAACACAGAAAATTCGTTACCAATTTCCACCTAAGGTTGTGTCTGATATGATGGAACATAGAATGAATGGTGGAATGGATTTTTTCAAGAAGCAAGCAAGCAGAGCAACAATAGCATTAAACAAAGGTAATATGCAAGCAAAACAAACACAAAATCGCCTGTCAAGGAGATAAGCCCCAAATAACCAAAAAGCACGACAAAGGACATCATCTAACACCAACATGAACTGGGTCTGGCCAAAAGGGCAAAGAACTCTGATCTAAAGGACTACAAACAAGGTGAAGCCACCGTCAAAACCCAATGAACCCTGTGTATCACATCCATTGAATTAAGTTCCCTGTAAAATTTCCTTCCCAACTATGAAGGAGACAAGCTAAGCCCTAGAATATCCTTATGTATCTTTCTAGACATATGTGAGCAACTAGCTAGCCAATAGAATGAGAGGCCAGATCTACTTCTTAAGCCCCTGGAGAGAGCCTGTGACCTAAACCTCCCACAATGTTGTCATTATAGACCAACCAATGCCTCCCAATGGTCAACCATAACAAGACAGTTAATAGAAATCATTACATTCATATGTTTACTGCAAATAATAGAATGGTAATTCCCATTCCCATTTCAAGATGAGAATTGGATTCATTCTTGACAATGAATGAATTTGATTCACACAATGATTATCACCACAATGAACCATTATTGCTGCCACTACCTTACCAACAACCATTAACATTGCCAATCACTACGATCATCGGCATTAATCATGTTGAGTATTTTATTTCGATGATGTGTGCTAAATAAATGTAATCATATTTACTTAATTACTATTGTTTGTAAAAGTAAATTAAAAACATCAATTAATACAGAAAAAATTTACTGATATAAATACTTGTCTGTAATGGATTTGAAATTATGTTAAGTTAAATAACTAGTTGTTAAGTTTTACTAACTTTTCATTTAACTAAATGCTAAGTTAACGTGTATTTTTATTGTAAAGCATGATATGTTTTAAAGTTACATTTTATGTATCATATACAATGCATATTAAAACAACTCGTTAAGTTAATACGTTATTTGTATAAAAGTCACATAAGAATTCGTTGAGTTATAAGCTTAAATGTTAAAATAGGTCACATGAGAATTCGTTAAGTTAGTAAACAAAAGATTAAAATAAAGAGACGAACTCGTTAAGTTAGTATTATGCACGTGGTAAAATTAAAGTTTACGAATGTTATATTGTATCACGTGAGTTACACATGTTTAACTCATTAAGTTAACATAACTGTATGCATTGAGTTGTTATATTGAACATTAAAGCAACGCATTAAGTTAGCATTATAAATTTAAAGTTATTATTATTGCACGTGGTAAATACTTTATTGTTTAAGATATTTATTTATTAGTTCGATAAGTTATCTAAGGATTTTCGGATACTTGCAAACATAACCATCTAAAACTCAAATTCATTTTGAACAGTTAACATCTAACCTTCCGAAAGATAACTTAAGTTACATTTCTAGGTTACGACACGTGTCTTACTAGTTTTATGGAAAAAAATTATTTTGGATACTTTAAAAACTTAACTATCCAATACTTAAACTCTTTTCGGTGAGTTAGCATTTAACCTTCCAAAAGACAGTTTAACTGGTTCGTTGAGTTATCAGTAACACAACAAAGTTGGTTTGTTAAGTTAACTGTAATATCACGAAGCTAGTTCGTTGAGTTAGCGTAACACTACAGATTTAGTTCGTTGAGTTAGCTATAGTACATATCACGTGATTTGATACATGATGAACTCATTAAGTTAAATACATTACGTTATAAATCTACTTGTTTTACTCGTTTAGTTAACATTAACACAATGACTTATTATTACACTTGATGGAAAATTTTTGAACGAGAAAATTTATTTTGTAGGAAATTTTTCAAAGATTCAAGATTGATAATTAAAGAAAATTCGAAAAGGAAAATATGGGTCAGAACATGTATATTTAGATGAAGGAAAAAGAGAAGACGTGAAGAGTAAAAAATTGATTATGGTTAAACGTGAAGAATATGCATAAAATGAATATACAGTATAAAAGATATAGAATTTTCATTGATCAATTAAACGAAATATATTTTCAAGGATCAAAACACTTCTCCAGAGAAAAGCTCTCAAAAACTCTCAAATAGAAGAAAATTCGATAAAACAGAAAAAGTTAGATATATGTCACTGAAGATTTGAAGAATTAAAAGAAAGTAAATTCGGTAAATCAGAGAAAGTCAGATATTTTAAACTGAAGAATTGTAGAAGAAGAAGAAAAATCTTAAAAAGGGAGAAATATTTTAAATTCCGCAAACTAGTTTTCTTTATTTGTAGTTATGAAATTGATTAGATGAAACATGATATCGTTATATAATTGCATCTATAATTTCTGAGAAGAATTAAATTGTATATTGTAATTGAAACCTTAAATAAAATGACTTGATTAAAACAGTGTTTCGACTTATTTTTAATTTTGAAGTTTCAATTATTCTCGAAAATGTTAAAAAACACAATTCAACCCCCTCTTATGTAGTCATTCGATCTTACAAATCAACATTATCATCTTTGATCACTGCTACCATTGCCAACCACTACTACTACTATCATCATCCACTACCATATTGTCATAGTCAACAACCACATCCATCATCATTAACAATCACCACCATCCTCTTTATTTAACTATCATAAACAAGATCATCATCCCATAGCTGATTAGTTTCCATCACTGCTACCATCAATGTCTTCAACCACTACTTTCAACCACCATCACCTCTATTTACCATCACCACCACTATTATCAGTCACCATATCACCACTAACACTTGATGCACATCTACCACTACTACCACCATCATTGTCTTCATAAGCACCACATTCATCATACATGTCATCCTTGGCCATTACCATCTTCATCATTCATCACCACCACCTATGTCCACCTCCACCAAAAATTTTGTCAACCAAAACCATTTTTGCCTTTGTCAACCGTCACCACCACCATCATCAACTACAATTGCCCTTGTTAGCCATCACCTCCACTAACATCAACCATTACAATCACCACTATTCCCTCTATCAACTACCTCAATATTCACCATTAATACTGTCATTTGTGACCAATGATATCATCACACAACACCAATTTTGTAGACTATCCTACGTCAACTGCCGTCAATGATCATCACCACTTCCCCCACTACTGTCAACATCAACCACCACTATCATTGCTACCATCAATCACCAACACTCTTATTTTCCTTATGGTTAAATTCTAAACAAAGGAATAAAATAAAACTATTTCATTCCCTTTTGGCATCAGTTCCATTCCAAGGATTATTTCATTCCATCATATCCAAAGTACCAGTGACCAGACGCAACATAAGTCAAAGAAACTTTACCAATGACCGTCATTTTTTTGAAAAATCCATTTTCTGATGACAAACATAAACCTGCCTCATCTTCCATTAGTAACATACAACAAACAGTTTTCCAGGATGCAAACATATTAATTGAGGGAGGAGTAATGGTATAAGATAGACATCTAAAAGCAAGAACATTAAGTTATAAAACCAACATGAGATAAGAAAGGCTATAATTAGACACTAGCTTCGCTCAACTAGCTATCCACCTCTTACTCAAGTAGGTGATAGAAGGGACAATAGAACACCGCTATCCATTTGAAATTTTACCCAAGAATGTAAAAAACTAAACGCTTGTACTTTAAGCCTTATTTTCCCCCTAGTTAGACAAACTTGGGTTCCGTTCGTTTATAGTGCAAATCGATGATGGATAAATGCTTCCAGAAAATATACAGTCCTGTAGTGATTGTTAATGACATCAAACAACGATTCATCCATTTCATTTCTCGTGCACAAAGACTTTCTCCGAAACCAATTTCTACTTTACAATCATCTTCGAGAAGAAATTTATCCTATCTGAACTAGTACATGCTAGCAAAAAAATCACACCACGGAGAGTAGATAAATTTAAATTGCATAGAAAAGTCACATACCATCTTGCGTGACAAGCGGGTAATCGCTGGCGCTGAGCGTGACGAACCAGTCCCATCCCTCCTGCAACCTAAGCAATGCCGATGCAGCACGAAGCGTAGCCGCTAGCACGGTCGACCCCAGATACGTATTCGGATCAGGCTTTCCAACCACATGGACGTTCCCGAACACCCTCGCCGCCGGGATCACCCCAGCAGCAAGCTTCGCTAGGCCATCTCTCTCCCACTGCGTGGCGTCCCTGGACAAATGCAACAGGTAGACGTTCCTGGGGTGGTACACCGCACGCAGGAGGCGAAGGACCCGATCCCGGTCTCCCCTTCCGCCGGAAATGTAGTAGGCGAATGACGGAGGGAGGTGAGGTCCGTGGAGCACGGGCGGGGGGAATATTGGGGACCGGTGGTGGGAAAAGGAGGCGGTGAAGCCGGAGATCGCGGAAAAGACGAGGATGATAGAAACGAACGCGAAGGAGAGTAGCGGAAACAGCCATTTCTCCGCCGTTGCCATTGGAGAAGAGGGTGAAGGGCTTGGGATCAGGTTTGCATTGGGGCTAAGGTCAGGGTTTGGTCTGGCGATCGGAGAGGCAAAGGGCGGATGAGATGTCTCCCTTTCCGGGAAGCTTTTAAGCGTCTGTTGGACACTTGGACGACAAGTGAGCAATGCTTCCTTTTGGTTTCCGGTTTTTCTTATTTTCTTTCGAAGGCAAGGTATATTTCCTAATATCATTGTTTAAAAAAATTTGCTATTAAGTATCTTTTATTATTAAATTTTTATGTATTTTGAAAATATAATAAATAATAACAAGAATTTGAAATTTGAAATTTTATATTATGACTTTGAAGCTTATGGTTGTCTGTATCTGTTAGGTTGAGGAACATAAGACGTGAGGTGTTGGCTGAGGATCATAAGACGTGAGGTAGATATCGATTAGGTGGCAGGTTAGGAGTGTCATGAAACGCCTCCTCTTCTTTTTCTTCCTTTTTTCCCGCTCGATACTCTGATGATATTTTTTATCAATTTGAAATATTTTATTAAAAGTGGAATGAAAATTAATTATACCGAATAATTATTTATTATTACAATTTTTTTATTTGAAAAGTAATGGTCCATGCAATATGATCCTCCTTAAACGTGAAAGTGACGTGCCTGATGATCACATCGATGCCTTCGCGTGGCGACGACTTTGCCGGCTTTTAAAGTATCATCTCGACCTCCTTCACACTTGTCACAAGTACAATATTTTCGCCACCACCACACAATCTTAACCATCGCCTCGCCGACAAAGAACGATCTTCGCGACCTCCATCCATATTTCATGAAAAAATTACACCCCATCCTCTTCTACGTACTCGATTATCAGCTGTTAAGAAATGAAGATCCTGTATTCGATCGAGAAAAATAAATAAAGGGACAAAGATTTATATGATCAACAAATACTTTTGTTTACGATCATATTGGAGTTTATTTTCACCATATGATGAATGGTTACACATATTATAGAAAAGCGTCTTTTTATAAAAGAGAAAAATTAAATGAACATTGCTGATATAAAATTACAATAATACTTTTACAAAAATTATTTTGATATGAAACTGCATTTACTTGAAAATGATAATTTGGTCGGATACAAAAACGAAGAAGCATCGAAAGGTTTAATTCGAAATTTAAATTAATAGCTACCATCACCTATAATGACTAAGCTTGAATATCATTTCCGATCCAATAGTATTATCAGAATCGTTTATTTTCATCATTTATTCTGTTTTTCCTTTAAGGCAAGCAGCTAGAAATATTAATCCTGTTGGTTTTGCTTTCCACAGACGGAGAGGCGAACTTGAAAGAGAATATATAAATTATTTTTTTTTTTGTTTTTCCTGTTCTCTGTCTTGTTGTTGTGTCTGTTATGCTTGTTTATACTTATTCTAAGTATATTATTTCATTGTTTTGTTCTCATAATTAAGATAATTTTATCTTTTTAATTTAATCTAATATAATCTATCTAATTAACAGCAAATGAAAGTAACAAGAATTGGTGGTAAGAAGCTCTTCGCCTTGGCAATGGTTCAAAATTCAAGTAGCGACAGTTTTTGAAAATAATTTGAAAAATAAAAAGCAGCTTTTGCGATAAAATACTGACGGTCAAAAGAGACTTCTGATTTCTGACATCTAAAAGCAAGTGATAGAAAATCGTACAAGACGGGTGATACGAAAGCTTTTAGGTATCTTTGGTTGTAATAAAAAACAAACATATTATTTCAATATCGAATCTAATATTAAAAAAAAATGTTCATCTGGCAGTTGATAGGTACAGCTGTTCATACGTATAACCTCGCCCCTCCATGGGATTTTGAATCTAACTGCATCGCATCTGAGACGATCAGACTCTACCGTTCCTTCTGAATGCTGTAAGTGACTTGTAATTGTAAATGAAATTTCTTTCATTAGTGGAAACCCGAGTTAATCTCCTAAATCAGAGTCACGACGAAACGAACGGTACAACAAAATATGAGAAATAAGTCAAAAAGTCTCATTCATAAAGTTGTTTAGAGGATTCGATCCCGTGGGGGATAACCGTCAAAGGGCAAATGCCTCGTACTTGTATTCTACCCGATACTTATATAGTTCTAATTAAATGTAAAAGCTATCAAAAAAATGGCTTAAACAATACGTGGTTATCCAGAAAACATCCATAAATCGAAATATAAAACAAACTCAACACGTTTCTAATTTAACCATCGCCGAAAAATATATATAAAAAGAACTCAAGGCAAAAAATTTGGTCTTCATGAGCAAAGGAGAACGGAAAATGCATGAATTTAATGAGCATAAGCAAATTAAATTCCATTTAAATTAATGAAAGGAGTAAGAGCATTTCACCAGAAAAATCATCTAAAATATATGCTTTAATGCACCAGATTCAACAAGTTATACATTCACAATTAAGAAAGTGCGAGAAACACGTTGAACTCCAGAAACTTACATTTTGCACAAAAGTCTTCAAAATAATTATAACACCACGGACATGATAAATTATATGATCACTTTTGAGAGATGCAGAAATAATTAATTGGTGATTGATGATTATAACCCAAATTCAATACAATTAATAATTTAATAATCAAGCCCAATGCAGAAGACGTCAGTAGTAGTTATGAACGGTACTTAAACAAGAAACGATCACCCTCAAAAAGAAACTCCTCCAAGAAGCAACTTGGGATCTTTTCTATATAAAAATCTGGAATGATAACCGTACAATCTCAGTGCTTGAAATGATTGGAATTACGAGCAATTTACATGGAAAATAAGGTAGCATGGTAACTAATTAAGCTTTTGTAAGTTGTATCTGCATTTAAAAAATATTGGCCATCCAACTAAGATAGTATGCCTTTGGAAACCGATTATTCCGACCAACGTATTATTACCGGAAAGCTCTATTCCCTAAGCTTTTCATCCAATGAATCGAACATTATCTTTATGCAATCTTATTTTAACTCTTTTATACATGAAAGCTGTCAAAAAAGTTAATTTTTAAGAGTGACGAAACGAAACTTTCCAAATATACCTAGAGCATTTCAATAAGGATTGATTACATTATTGTTTGTTTCTGGTGAAGGTGTTGTTGACATCGATCTATATACACATCAATAACTCATTCAAGCAAATTGTACTGGATGATTCCATGAATTACTTTTTATTAATACCTCACATCTCGCCAAAAGCTAGCGATACTGATACAGATTAATATAATTCGCCAAGTAAAATTTCACAACTCAGAGGGTTGCAACTACAAGAACTTGGTTCATAACACATGCCTAAGTTGCTGGTTCGTTAAAGAATCTTTGAGTACATGGTTGCGCATCCAATCCTTCACAAAAAAATTCTGAGGTTTACAGCTACCAATAACATAAAAGGCCTTTTTCATGTTATGATCATTTTTGAAATTTAAAATAATCAATTCAAAATCACTAATGACCATGAATGATACAAGACAAGGAATAATAATCGAAACGATGTATTTTCCCTATTGTTATATTGCATTTATGTTTTTTAGCATGGTGTCAAAGTTGTAAATATTTTCATTCCAAAAAATCTTAGGAACGCCTTTTAATGAAACTTATTGCTTAGATAAGATTCACCCGATTTACCATAAATAACTTTTAATTACAATTTGTCACGTAGAAAAACCAAAGTAAACAAGTATGTTAATTACCATGTATTATTGGAAACATTCAGTACTTGCTAGTTTCAAAATGTACGAAATCCAAGGAGCAAAGCTACGTGGTCAGGCTCTACATTGACATTATGATCCATAAATTCACACGTCAACATACTACGTATGCATGAAACATAACAAATTATATAAATACAGAATAAATTATGTTCCACAGAAAGCGTGAAAGCAACACACCTATTTTTAACAAAATACTCAGGAAGTAACGTGGTAAGTGATGCGGCGAAAGGTGTAGAGAATGAACTATTAGGGAGGAAGAGAAACGGAGAATTTTTAGAATCCATTGAAAGGTGGGAGTGATGAGGTCCTTGGAATCCATAAGGAAGAAGAAATATGCACCAGTAAAATGGTGGAACTTATTGATTATATCAATTGGAATTTGAATTCAATAAAATTTGAATTCTAACGAAATTTAAATTTTACAAAATTTGACATAAATAATTTAAAATTTAGGTATTTGTACACGTTCAGAAATTTAACGGAAATTGAATTTCAGATATTTGTGCACGTGAGATAATTGAAAAGAATTGATTTTTAATAAAATTAAGTATTGACTTAAAATAATTAGTGAAAATGTAATTAATTTATTAATGAATTATTGACATTAATAAATGAACATATTATTAAAATAAATGTTTATATATCATTTATCAATTAATTAAATATATCATTATATAAAATAAATTAAAAATTACAGAAATTGATAACTTTTTAGTTATATTACATATTTAAAACAACAAAAGGATAATTATAAATTTTATATTGCTCATAATGATCAAAAAAAGGCATATTACAAAAAATCTACTCATTATGATGTTTGTAATATTTTCATTCACGACCATCCTACATTGCATACATAATATTTTCACGAAATTTATCTGTAATTTCTTTTCTTTGCTCTTGCATGTTGTTCCCAATAGTGTTAAATATTTCATATTATCTTTCTATATTTGTAGAGTCTTCAACTTGTATAACATGTTCATCTTCTTGTACTTCATCTTCAAGATCTTGACATAAGTCTGTTTTATCTACTTTACAAATGAAGTTGTGAACTAAAAAACATGCCAACACTATTTTTGCTTGAGTTGTGAAAGGAAATGACATATATCCTCGTAATATTACAAAACGATGTTTGACTACTCCAAATGTACGTTCAATTACTGTCCTCAACTATGAATGTCTATAGTTGAAGTTTTCCACTATATTTGTCGGTTGTCTATTTCCTTCATATTCTGATAAGTGATATCGAACACCTCGAAATGGACATATAAACACAGGCCTATTTGAAAATCCAGCATCAACTAAGTAAAATTTACCTGCATGTATTTGAACATCATTTGAAATAAATTCAATTTTGAAAATAAGATGACATAAAGGTATATCATAAGTTGTATACGTCGTGGCACTTGCAAACCATTGCATTAAGTTGTTGCATCTTGAATGAGTCGAGCATCAACAACTGAACCTTCCCACCCACTAAGAATATAATTAAATTCAATATCAAAATTGCATGCAACCAATACGTTTTGTGACAATTCACTTTTTCTATTCCTAAATCAGGCATTCTCTTTTCCATAAATTGTGGCTTTAATGTGTGTACCATCAATAGCACCTATACAATCCTACTCATACCAAAAACAAAATTAATTAATATATAAATGAATAATATGAAATATCAAAATAGAAATAAAGATTAAAGTGTGTACCTTGAAATATGAATAAACATTAACATCATTTTGAATTCGATTATGTGTAGCAACTTCATGTTTAGCTAGAAGTATATCACCTATTTTTAATATAGCATTTATCATTTCATTGAAATATGTACTGGCATTCCATGCTGAGCGATGAAAACACTCTTTGGTTACCCCATACCTTTGATTTTGTTCAATTGTTACTAAAAAAATATCAAGTTTCTCCTCTACACTTATATTTTTACCATCTGATATTACTTTCATATTTCTTAATAATCCACAAAATTGTGAAAAAACATGTTGACTCATTTGATAAATTTTCCTATAGTTGTATGCTTGATATGATGATGATGGATCTAACAATCTTTGTACATATTCTACTCCTTACGTACTGTATATATGAGTGGTGGATGTTTGAATCCCATTTATAGTAATTCCGCATAGAAATTGTCATGTTCCCAATATAACTTTTCTTTTTTTCTTCCTTCGTTCTTCGTCTTCATTAATAATGGGCATAGACATCTTCATAAATTCCAGTGTATGCATCTGTACCTATCATACCAATTATGATTTAATAAAGAAAACATAATAATAGCATACAATGCAAAACAATGCATACATCAACAAAATGTTTACACCATGTTACATAACATTAAGGATAACACAAGTTCAATAAATTCAAACATGTTCAACAAAATTTAAATTTTTAAATGAAAAAAGCACATCATTTTAAATTAAACTTCAACCATGAAGTTCTCATGTTTAGTGGTAGACGTCTAAATTGATTCTTCTTTGATTCTATCTCCAATAATTGCATTGCCTTATATTTTTCTTCTTTTGTAAGATCTGTAAGTGAAAGTAAAATAGTGAGAACATCATCTTCTTCACGATCTTTTTTCTCTAACAATTTCATCTTCCTCTCCATGTATGTTAATTTCCTTTCTTCAATACATTGTGTAAATGTCATCTTTTCCTTTTGGATCGATATCATGTTCTCTTGTAGTTGTATGACACGCTCTATGTATGCCATTTTCCTCAAATTTTCTTCCATATCCTCACTAAAATAATTCATAAGTGATACATCAACATTGTTCATTGTAGTTGCCATAAGTTGTGATTCAGCATGTGGACATGGATGCTTTCCTTTCCTGCATGAGTCTACATCATTCAAACTAGGAGAAGGAGTTTGAGTAGGAAAATGATCTTTAGTTTCAGCCTCAAATTCCATAGTATTTTGTGTAAGAGGTATATTATCAATGTCATTTGTATCTTCATTCAAGTTCACAGCTGCTCTCAAATTTGTTGTACTCATTTTAGTTGAAACTGTTGCAAGATTTCCTTCAAATATTATTTGAAGCTGGTCATACATAGGACATGCTTTACCCTTGTACTGTGCACACTCTAGATGAACCTATTAGGAAAAAAAAAATTACAAATTATAAGCTAAACAGATGTTAAATTTAAATTTGAAAAAATTCAACTAACCATAACAAATTCATCCCAAACTTCTTTTGCGATATTAGTATGTCCATGAATGTAGTTCCATCCCCAACCACTTTGTGCACCAATCTTTGTATAAATCTTGTACATTTGTCGCCATGTTTTCATTCGACTATCAATATTTTTCTTTTGGATGTTACCTCCTATTTCTTTATTGTAATCATCAATTACCTTCAGCAAAGTATCAACTTGTATCTTTCCATCCGGAGTTTTACCATTACCCTCCTTAATAGCATTGCACACCTTTCTTAATATCATATCATCTGCTTGAACACTCTAAGTAAAATAAGATCTTTCACATCATTTCTTGTTTTCCATTTCCTAAGAATACATATATGAACAAAATATAAAATGCACCACAATATAACATAGAGGTCGACATTACCATAAACATTAGATTCACAATATACACCTATCAATTCAATTTTGGGAATCATAATTTGTTGCTCAGTGAATGCTAGTTGCAACATTGCAATTTCAAAGTCTTCTCCTATGATGCAAAATGATCTCAAAAAAAACATCTGCAGGTTTGATATTCTCATTGTTGAACCATAAATGATGTTTGCATTTATTGAATTGCAAGAAGTTAGCAAGGAGGAATTTTTTTTCTTGTCAAGTCCTCTAGATTTGGTTTCTTTCCAAGGAAATCAAAATATGAATCTATTGATTGTGGATGAGAACACTATTCCACCAGTTTGATAGACAAGGTAAATAAATGACTGATAAGACCAAGTAGCTCTTGACCTGTGAAGAGAAAAGATTCAATTACTTTGTCGTGCAACTTGAGTTAGCAATTAACAGTTAATATTTTCTTTTCTTATAAGTTCTACAAAAGAAGAATGTAGTGAATTTGAATTTAAGCAAAATCATTATCGATATCAGAAAAATTGAATTGCAAGGTACAACCTAATCTATATCTCTATATATTAAGCCAACCCCCCATTCATCTAATTTTTCTATGAAGTACCGTAAATACCATTGGATTCACAATATACACAAAATACCATTTGGGAATCATATTTGTTGCTGCACGTCCAAAATTTACGAATATAACATGAAGAAGCTAGCATTCTAATCAACAGTATGAAGAAACTAGCATTCTAATCAACAGTATGAAGAAGCTAGCATTCGAATGTGAAAGTAGCATTGGAATGTACCTGTTCAACCAAAGAACTTACTGTTGAAGATGGTGCATGCGAGTGGGAGGCCGAGCGCGAAGGTGTCGGGGCTGAGCGTGGGTGCTGACAAGCACGAGGGGGAATCGGCTACGGTGTGGGCGACGACGACAATGCAGGCAAGTGCGAGGGTGAGCACGTAGGTGTCGGCGTTGAGCGTGGGTGCCAACAAGCACGAGGGGGAATTGACTGCGGTGAGGGCGACGGTGCAGGCGAGTGCGAGGGCAAGTGCGTAGGTGTCGGGGCCGAGTGTGGGTGCCGACGAGCGCGAGGTGGTATTGACTGTGGTGTGGGCGAGGGCGACGGTCCAGGCGAGTGCGACAGCGAGCGCGTAAGTGTCAGGGCCGAGCTTGGTTGCCGACGAGCGCGAGGGGGAGTCGACTACAGCGTGGGTGAGGGCGACGGTGTAGGCGAGTGCGACGGCGAGCGTGCAAGTTGAGGGGCTGAGCATGGGTGTTGACAAGCGCAAGGGGGAATCGACTCCGACGCAGGTGAGGGCGACGGTGCGTGTAATCGCAAGGACAAGCGTGCAAATGTACGGGACGATGAGCAGGACGAACGAGAGATTGCAAGTGGCCGACTATCGGAAAATGAATTCTGAACTTTTAGGTTGAGAATTCATTTTCTCAACCTTTACATGTGATTGGAATTCAAATTACTTGAGAATTTGAATTCCAAATAGCACAAACAACTCCTAACTTGAAATCTAAACGAAAAAAATTTTCAATTCCATTAGATTTCGAGTGCACAAACCCCGCTTAATAGGAAAGGACAACGCCATCCATGTCTACAACTCCTCGTTACTGCTAATATGAAACGTCGCTTACGCCGCCAACTTCTTGTCTCCTCTCTTTAACCTTAAATGAGATTTCTTGCCATCTCTTAATTGTTGAGGATTTACTTTCCTTCATCGAATTTGTAAGATCTTCCTCCATTGGTCCTACGTCAGGCGACCCATCCTCTAGGCAACTCGTCCTCGAGCTCTTGTCTTCTTGTGCTGGATGATAATCAAAAAGAACAGATATGTTGAATGTTGCCGAAATGGAGAGTGATTTTGGGATATCAACCTCATAAGCATTATCATTTATTTTTCTAAGGATACGACAAGGGCCAAATTTTTTGTTCTTCAACTTGTTGTAACTACCAGCTGGAAACTGTTCTTTACGTAAAAATACCATGACGAGGTTACCAGGTTCCAAGATTTTCTTGCATCATCGTTGATCAGCAATTGCTTTGTATTGCCTATTGGCCCTTTCTATATTGTCCTGGACTTCATGTTGAATAATACAAAGGTCGGCAATGAGTTGATCAATGTTGGGATTGGTTGACGAAAGAGGTGCTAGATTGACTACATGCTTAGGTAGTCTCCCATAAACTATGACGAAAGGAGCTTTCCCAGTGGTCCTATTTGACATGCAGTTATAGGCAAACTCAGCTTGGCCAAGATAGTGATCCCACTGTTTGGGATGTTCGCTAGCAATCGCACGGAGAAGGCTTCCCAATGTGCGATTGACAACTTCAGTTTGACCGTCCGATTGAGGGTGGTAGGTGGAGCTGAAATTGAGGGATGTGTCAAGCCGCTTCCACAATGATCTCCAAAAGTGCAATAGGAATTTTGAATCTCGATCAGAAGTGGACTGTGGTAGTTCATGCAGTCGAACTACCTCGCGAAAGAACAAGTTGGCGATGTTGTTGTCGTCGACCGTCTTCCTACATGGGATGAAGTGCACCATCTTGGAGAACCTGTCCACTACCACAAAGATTGAATCCCTACCTATGCGAGTACGCGGGAGGCCCAAGACGAAATCCATAGATAAATCAACCCACGGTGCTGTTGGTGTGGGAAGAGGAGTATACAGTCCGGTGTTCTGAGTATATCCTTTGGCTTCTTGGCACCTCAAACAATGACGTACTAAACGTCCCACATCTCGCTTCAACTGCGGCCAAAAATAACGTTCTTCTAGTAACGTTATAGTTTTGTCTCGATCGACATGGCCACCTAAACCTCCTGCATGAAGTTCTCGTATCAACTTTTCCCTCAAAGAATGTTGTGGAATGCATAGCTGTGTCCCACGGAAAAGGAATCCATCCTGAATTACCATCCCATCAATTGGCAGATTGGAGGAGCATTTCTGCCATGCTTTAGTGAAGTCAGAATCATCGGCATACAACTCTTTGAGACACTCGAAGCTAGTCATTTCATGACGCAATACAGTTAGCAACTTTGATCGTCGACTAAGAGCATCTGCTACCCGATTTTGTGCACCTAACTTGTATTTTATAGTAAACACAAAGCGTTGAAGGAAGGCAACCCATCGTGCATGCATTCGGTTGATGTTGGTTGCATTATGGACAAGTTTCAAGGCTTGATGATCTGTATGTAAGATGAATTCACGTTGTATCAAGTAGTGTTCCCAATGTTTGAGAGCTCGGATCACTACATACAATTCCAGTTCATAGGTCGTCCAATTTTGACGGGACTCAACTAGCTTCTCACTAAAAAAGGCTACAGGGTGTCCTTCTTGTATAAGAACAACCCCAACACCAATCAAGGAGGCATCACAATCTACTTCAAACACCTTGTCAAAGTCTGGTAACACGAGCACAGGTGCAATGACCAGTTGTTCCTTAAGGTAATTAAAACTATGTTCGACTTCAGCTCCCCAACAAAATTTACTCTTCTTTAAGCAATTAATGAGTGGTGCTGTAATGCTACCAAAATTTCGTATAAATCTCCTATAGAAAGATGCTAACCCCATAAAGCTACGTACCTCACTCACAATTGAGGGTTGCGACCATTCCAAGAGGACTTTTACTTTGCTATCATCCATGCCGAGACCCTTGGAGCTAATGACAAAACCCAAGAAAAGTAACTTGTTGGACGTGAATGTGCACTTCTTATGATTAATGAGGAGGTGATTTTCTTGTAAGGTAGCAAGAACGTCCTTTAAATGCAGCAGGTGAGCCTCTTCATCCCGACTGTATATGAGGATATCGTCGAAGTAGACGACCACGCACTTGCCCAAAAATGGTTTGAGGACCTGATTCATAAGTCGCATGAAAGTGCTTGGTGCGTTAGAGAGGTCGAACAACATGACAAGCCACTCATACAAGCCCTCTTTAGTTTTGAATGCAGTCTTCCATTCATCGCCTTCTCGGATTCTGATCTGATGGTAGCCACTGCGTAAATCTAGCTTGGAGAATACTTGTGCACTGGTGAGCATGTCCAGCATGTCTTCCACTCACGGTATTGGGTAACAATACTTGATGGTGATCCGATTGATGGCACGGCTGTCGACGTACATCTGCCATTCCCATTCTTTTTTGGAACAAGAAGCGTAGGCACTACGCAAGGGCTCAAACTTGGTCGAACAAGACCTAGCTGGAGTAATTCTTCCACTTGGTTTTGTAGGATGGAGGCCTCCTTGGGGCTCATTCTGTAATGTGGTAAGTTGGGAAGTTGTGCTCCTAGAATAAGGTCGATCTGATGTTGGATGTCTCGAATGGGAGGGAGGACCTGTGGAACATCAGGAGACATAATAAAATTGAATTCTTGGAGGAGTAATTGTACTTAAGGAGGAATGCTGTCAGAGTTCTCCTTCTTGTGCATGGTTGAGACGAGTGCATATGCCTTTGGTGCTTGCTTAAACTCTCGAATGAAGGTGGATTGATCCACCAATAAGAAGCTACGTCTAATGTTGTCTTCTACGGCATGGTTTTCTTGAGGTAACGGCATCAATTGAATGCATCGATCACCCACACGTATAACATACGCATTGCTGCACCCTTTATGTGTCGCATCTACATCGTATTGCCAAGGTCTCCCTAAGATGATATGAGATGCATCCATGTCCACCACGTCACAAGCAACTTCGACTGAGTATCGTTGTCCAATAGAGAGAGGGATAGTGCACACTTCCGTAACATCGACTACATCTCCCTTACGGATCCACCCTATCTGATATGGTTGTGGATGAGGAGAGGTTTTAAGGTTGAGTTTGGAAATCACCTTTTTTGACACAAGGTTATCAGTGCTTCCACCATCAATAATAACATTGCAGGTCTTCCCTTGTACAGTGCACCTTGTGCGAAAAATGTTATGACATTGGCTATGACCATTCATTTTTGGAGATAACGATACTCGATGTGTGACACAAGATAAGTGTTCACCTTCATCTGCATATTGTTCTTCTCCCTCCTCGCTATTTGATGTCACTTCTTCTTGTTCTAACTCCTCTGGTCGATCATCGTCGACAGCTCTGTCGGCAACTCTAGTTGCAACATGTACCATACCCCTCTTTGGGCATTGGTTGGATCTATGGCCTAGCTGCTGGCAGCGATAACATTTGAGTGGCTCGGGTTTGGAATAAAGATTGGTAGGAGGAGGATTATTCAACACTTCGGCCTCTTGGTGATTCAGCTTTGGACTGTCAAGTGGCTTGGTGTTGGATCTGGTTATACTTTCATTGGTTGTATTGGGATGTGAACGAAGGCCTCGTGCTAATTGTTTTTCAATCTTTTCAGCAAGGCTAATGGCATCAACCAAAGTATAGGGATTTTGCAGGAAGATTCGGTCTTGTATAGTAAACTTTAAGCCTCCTACAAACCGTGAGATCTGTTGCGGCTCTATTTCATGTAGATTGTTGGGTGAGGCCAAGCGATAGAATTCTTGAGTGTATTCAGTCACCGAGCGCACTCCCTGTCAGCATTGTTGATACTGTGTGAACAAGGTTTGTTCATAGTCGGTTGGCAAGAATCGAGCATGCAGCAACCTCTTCATTTTGTCCCACGTACGCACAGGTTGTTTTTGTTGACAAGCTCAGTTCATCAGTACTTGCTCCCACCACGTCGATGCTCCTCCTTTGAGGCGGTAGGCTACCAACTTTACTTTGCGCTCTTCTGGAATCTCCATATAATCAAAAAAATGCTCCACTTCTGCAATTCAATCAAGGAAAGCTTCAATGTGCAGTTGACCGTTGAAGGATGGTAGGTCCATCCTTAACTTGAAGCCTCCAGCCAGCTCATCCCCTCGTCGCAGGCAATGCATTCGAGGTTCTGGATGCTCTTGATCTTCATCACTTGATGAACCATTAATAGGAGGTGTGAAACAGTGTCGTGTGTGGTGAACCTGTCCCTCTGCTAATCGTTCCACCGTCGTTGTCAGCCTTTCCAACATACTGCGGAGCTCATTGAACTCTGCACGAGTGACCTGTTGAGCCATGCTCTGATATCAGATGATGCGGCGGAAGGTGTGGAGAATGAACTATTGGTGGAGGAAGAGAAACGGAGAACTCTCAGAATCCACTGAGAAGTGGGAGTGATGAGGTCCTCGGAATCTACCAAGGAAGAAGAAGGATGCACTAGGAAAATGGTAGAACTTGATTGATTCTATCACCTTCAAAATTGCTTTATCTACACATATGATCCTCCCTTATAAAGAAAAGAGAAAATAACACTAATTATGACAATTAATACTAATAAGAAAGGATAGCACCATCCGCGTCGACAACTCCTCATTACTACTAATAGGAAATGTCACTTGCGCCGCCAACTCCTCGTCTCCTCTTTTCAACCTTAAATGAGATTTCTTGCCATCTCTTAATTATTGACGGATTTACTTTCCTTCATCGAATCTGTAAGATCTCCCTCCATTGGTCTTACGTTAGTAAGACACCAACAAAGAGAACCATTAAAAAATAGATAAAGCAATTGAGTAAAAAATCAATACTTGTATTTTGCTAGTAGAATCAGGTTTAAAATACACAAGTCTAGACAGAGTAGATTTGAGTATTCAATTTGGGTACTAAAAGTTTATTTGTGTCCACAGAATATAATAAAAAGAAATTCAAAGAAAGTTTAAAAAATTAGAAGGAAAAATATATATATATATAATATTTGTACGTAAACAAAATTTTAAAAAATAAAATAAAATATATCAAAAAGTAATTTCACCAAAAATTTTCTTTACTTTTCTCTTCAGAACTTTTATCATGCGCAAACCCTAGTAAGGTATAAATGTCAACAGAAAAAACGTGTTCTTTGAGAAATTGGAGGCGGATCCAACTTTGCCAAACGGATCCTATTCTCGACTCCGGTATCATCATTCCTCGCTTCACTAACTGGCGCATCCGCATCCCCTTCGAGCGATTCGATTCCTTGCTTTACATCGACGCCAGCAGGAGAAGAAGCTACAGAAAAGCTTGAATTGCTGTTCCTCTGATTCTCTTCCTAAAATCACAACCCACCAGAGAAAGTGGAGGAAACGAACGTGGGAGATCGCCGACGTTGGCGATGGCGGATAAGCCGAGCCGAGCGCTGGTGATCTACGGGGACGGATTCGCTCCGCTCGTCGCCTCCTCTCACTCCCATCTCCACTCCTTCGCCTCGCTCGCCTGCTGCGGTTTCCTATCTCTCAGGAACGCCCCCCGTCCGCCTGGTATACATGCATTCTCATCCCTCCTGTTGCTGGCCCTCCCGGACCCCAATTTCGAGCGATGCATTCAGCATCCAATTGCTCCACTTGCGTCAGTTTCTTTAATCAGTTGCTTTTTTGTTCTCTGTTCGTGTCGGATTCTGAACATTGGAATGCGACCTGACTCAATCGCGTCCGCCGATCGACCGGCTATAATTGTCTCACAATCTGACATTTCATTCATGTTAGTAATGAAAAAAAAGGTTCTTAATGGAACACATCGCCTTCGACGTCTGCTGGAAATGGTCGGACCAGAGTTGTTCAGATTGATTCAGTTAGTTCATGGTTCTAAGCTCTGGTATGGTGAATGAAGAACTGGAAATGAAGGAGGTGAAACAGAGTGGAAAATACTATCGAAATAGAGGAGAAGATATTTTTCATTCCATTTTGTAGCTGTTAGTGTACATTACGAAGATAGAAATCACGGGAGAATATTTCAGAGACATCTCTGCCAATATTGTTACAACAATAATGATTGAATATGATGATATGGCACCTTCATCCATTGTCTCTTGGTGATGGTTTATCATCCCCCTTCAAGCGTAGCTGTGGTGTAGAGACAACTAGCTTGGATTGTAGGAGAGCAAACCATGAAGAACTTATGGCTTAATGAATGTATCGGCAAGGTGGTCTCTAGAAGCAACAAGCTAAATTTGTAACTGTCATGTGCCTACACATTCTTGAACAAAATGGAAGTAGAGCTTTGTCTAGTCATGAAACACTGGCTCGGCAGATAAGTATGTTGGTCCCAAGACAAAACACCACAATGGAGATGGAGTGGACAACATTTTTTCAGTTCTCTAAGAGCGTGTTTGGCAAAGGAGTGAATTCATCTCCAACAAATTTTAAGATGGGAATTTGAAGAAATAGAAAAATTTTGCTTCTCTCAACATGAATTTTAAAGAAGAACGTTTTATTTTTTAAAACATAAGGAATATTTATTGAATGTATTGAACTCTACGAGGAAAAGAATCTCCTCCTTCCCAAACATATCATAAGCAACATTTGTGTCCATAAAAGTTCACTATTGGATAATGCAAGCACTTTATACCTGACCTTGGTCATGGATCATGCAACAGTGACTTGCTTTTTGGAGCTCCATGATATTGGATTGATACCCATGAAGATGATAAAGCTGCCTTGTGAGTGATGATTTGAGGCATCACCATTCACCAGTCCAATAAATTTTCCTGTGGGCTTGTGAACGTGCTGAAGAGGATCAACAAGCCATGCATCATTGTGTGTTGCAAAGTGTAGGCTATGCTTAATGGCTGACCATTGTGCGGAGTGACTATTTGCCATATATCAACATATTTTGTTGACAACAAAAGCAATATCCAGTTGCATTAGTGTCAAGTATTGGAGGGCATGAACAATGCTTTTATCCAAAGATGGATCTATTCACCACCATTGTAGGGTTTCATATTGTTGAAATGGTATCTTTGTAATAGACCCACAAGATACTTGGATTAAGAAATATGGATTTCAGCATTTGTGAATGCTGAAAGTAATTAGTGATGTCTAGGTCATGTAGGGAAAAGTTGTTTACCTATTGTTGACTAACCACTTAAGGTAGAACTGTTGGCAAGATGGTTGCAAATAACCATCCTAGTAGCAACTAGTCTTGTTTAACCCAGTTCTTCTTAGCTGAGACGAGACTCCTTTGTTAGAACCCACATTTCTGGTGGATTTACTTCTAGAACCATCAACATAGCCATATAGGCTATGGCCTTCAAGGATCATTGATATTGTCATCTTCCATAAAATGTGGTTAGATCTATTGAGCTTAACAGGGACAAGGGACAGAAGGATTGAAGAAGATGATGACTGGTTCTTGGATGTATTAGGAACCACAAGAGAAGATAATGAAATATTAATGATGAGAGATGCAAGTCAAAAATGCTTTGATACCATGCTAAGCTATGGTCCAATGAATGAACAACTAGAAATAGAGGTGAAGCTAAGAGGAAAATACTATCGAAATAGAGAAGATATTGTTCATTCCATAGTGTAGCTGGTAGTGTACAATTACAATATAGATGTCATGCAAGAATATTCTAGAGGCATCTCTGTGAATATTGTTACAACTCTGCCAAAATTTTTACAATAGTAATGATTGAATATGATGGCATGTGACCTTTATCCATTGTCTTTTGGTGATCATTTATCGCATGGTATAAGCTGGTTGGCTGGCCAGAGATGATGTCCTTCAATGTGATGTGGATAAGCAAACTCAGTACCTCAAAAAGTAGTTATAAGAAATTCAGTTAATTGGTCATTCCTAGGAGAAAACAGGCAATGCATAAATTTTTTGAGATTTTAATGTGGTTTTGGACTTTGACCTGCCGGTTTGGCATTAGACATTAACAAGATCGCCGTTTGAAACAAGGTTGTATACAGTTTGAATGGTAGGAGAAGCTGTTCTTGTGTCTTCACAAGTTCTAAAGTAATTAAGACTCATAAAAGAAAATTTAATTGTTAATTTCTTTAAAGGTTGTAGGTTAACACTTTGAAATTTTTTACCTCTTCTTTCTTCAGCTACCATTGTCAGGTTTTGGCTTGGAGAAAGCTTGTGTTGAATTTTATAGCGAAGTATTGGAAAAAAAAACATCTATGCATGCTATTAGGTTCCAAGCATGAGGTGGATCTCTTAAGTAAGCAATAAAAACAAAACTTCGGCACAAGCTACCAAGTGGTCTTAAACAACAAATAACTCTGGGGAATTGATCCAGAGATTCTAAAATCATAATAGTGTAACTTCTATAATCAGACCACTTATATGAAAAGCGAACAAAGTTGAAGAACATGCATGAAAGAATAAAATGCATATATTTTACTAAGCTAATCATGGGTGCAAACCATGTGCTGACATCTAGTCCACCATATGACTGTGCAACCTTCTCTTTAAAGGAATTGGAGGCTGAAAGGATTGGCATGACATAAGTAATTCTTTAAAGCCTCAGATGTTACAAGATATCTATGGATAAATTAAATTGAACTAAGTCGATAGTATTTAGGAATTGTCTTCCAAAAAAATGAATTGGGCTCTTATTCATGTATAACATTATAGGTTGATTACTACACCCCATAGATTCAAAAACCCCAGTTCAGCATCATCAGTTTATTGTAGTACCTACATATTTCATTCTACCTTTTTGTACCAAGCAAGATGTCTAATGTCGGCTTCATTTGATGATTAGCTTCTGTGTAATTTCAGAAAATGACAATGACAGGGAGCTTCAAGAATTAGCACAGCTGTTGGATGCCTTTGAGTATTGCACTTCATTGGTGAGAATAATAGAACACTTGCAATGGCATTTACATACTTTGTATGTCTTCTTTCTGAATACTCCTGATGCTTATTTCCTTGTTTAAATCTGTTCTGATTGTCTATTTTGCATTTCAGAAAGGACAAAACAACACTGTTGCTGATGAGGATGCTAAGAATGAATCATCTATGCAGATAATTCCAGAGAGGTTCTTTATATTCTTCTACAACTAAAGTGGTGATAATTTATTGGTTCATTGACTAGATTTTCATCAAACTACAGGTTTATGGGATTAAGGGCTGCACTGATTACAGCTAGTTCTAGTATTAGGTCATTTGCAAAAGATATTGGTTTTACTGTCCTGCAATTGGATGATCTGATTAAACAACATAACACTGTTGTTGAATTCCAAAGAAAAGTCCATAATGAGTTGCCTGTAATCACGGAGTTGCTGCAGCTGTTAGGATTTTCGCAAGGAAAATTTTTGGAAAAAAGTGAATTTGATCTAGTGTTTTTTCATATTAGAGCTAATGAAATGGTAAAAATCTTCAAAGACAAGATGGTTATTAGGACCGATGTTGATTGTCTTGATAAGTTTGTTGGCAAGATAATGCAAATAGCTTGTGCTGAATCTGTGGTTTCTTCCCGCTTGCTTATCTCTCTTGTCTTGAGCTATGGGACTATTTCTGAGCAAGACTGCAATAGTTCAATGTTATCAGCTTCCCCGGTTAAAATGAATTCTGACCTATCACTACTTCGTCCTCGTCAAAGTTACACCATGAAAGGAGGGATGCTTGTTAATGATATTAGGTATGAATAACCTGATTTGTCCCAGTCATGATTCTTCTGCGGGCATATCTCATATACATAGTTTGATTTATTGCAGGCATCATCATCCTTTGCTGCTAGCACATTTGCAGGATTCAGTAACCCGGAGGGATTTGGCAAAGGAGATAACTTTTAAGGAAATAGAGAAGGTGAGTATTCTGTGCACTATAAAGCCCCCATGCTTTCTGGTCAAAAAGAGCCACCACCCCACACCATGCCCCTTTTTTTGCAATAAAGTTGAAAATTGATGCTAACTTCCTCTCTGATTGATTCTAACAACCATCCAAAAATTTAGTTGCTACACCATTGGTAATTTTTAGAAGTTAGTATTTCAATTAAATGATTGTTTTAACATTAATCAACTATAATAGTTAAATTAATTGGGAATAGTGGTACTAGTAGTCTCCTTCAAGATTTAAATATTGGAGGAAGTAAATACTATCATTATAAAAAATGATTGTTTTGGCATTCTTTTCTCATTTGTACTTCTGATGAATCTGCCAATTAACATTTTCTTAACGAAGAAATGTTGCCTCTGAGTCATTTTCATCATTTAGGTTTATTATCATTGACAATCTTTACATGACTTCTTAATTTAGCCATAAAAGCTTCATATTGTCAATCATTAGATGAATAGTGGATCAACAGATAAGCATCTCTCTTTTTGTATTAATGAGTGGACAATTGTGGTGAATGAATAACACTTTGCAACAACATAATTTAATAAGGATAACTACATTCCTTTGATGAACAACTGGGCACTCAGCATTCTCTACATTCTCTATTCTCTATGTCAGTAAGCATTTTCTTTGTGCTTGAAAATTCTTCATTTGTGTGCATTGCTTGCATGATAAAATATTGCTCTAAAAGATTCTATATTTTCCTGGATTTGTAGAGGAATCCATATGATTATATCTAGGACAGCATTTAACTGTTTCACTATCTTCTTCTTCATTATCCATGTGTAATAAGTCTTTTAATTTTCTATCATTTATAAATAAATCCAAACATTAGTAATATAATATAAAACTCTCCAAACCAAAAAAGAGTCATGGAATAATGCTTGATATCCATTATGTGTAATTAAAATATAGAGGCAAAATAATAATACTCAGCTTATTGGTATTCATTTTCTCTCTCTTTTTTTTATTCATGCACAAATTTAATCAATTCTTTTTCATAGTGGTTGAATAGTGATGCTAGGTGATTTCGAACCTAGGTAGATTTCTCCTCTAGTACTTATAGAGTGAGGAAATACTACCTATATATTGTTGGTGGTTCACAAATTTGATCAAACTGATGATAGTTAAATTCGTACATCTCTTAAATTATTTGTTTCCTTTTCTGATGCATATAATTCCATTTCCCCACTGTTTTTTATGTTTTTGTGTCTATACCATGATTTGTCTTCTAGTGAGATTGTCAAAATGGTATCTCTGCTCCATCATGATATAACACCTGCTGGTATCTCGAACTAGATTGGTGTGTATTTCACCTGCTGGTTTGCAGCAGTTTAATCAAATTAACAGGTTGACTTGAGCGTTCAAAATTTGGTTTTTCTTATTTTATGTGGTTAGTAGTAATTCTGGTTGTGATGCCTGTGACAACGAAAAAATCTTATGCTAGAGAAACAGGAAAGAGGACAGTTAGACGTATTCAAATTTCTGAGGATTTAACATTTTATTTCCTAAATCATACAATAATGTGTCCGATTGATCTTTTCAGTTGCATTCTTCATTTTTAGTGGAAAGTTTTGTAACCAATAAGTCGTTGGAGATGATGATTCTTTGTTAGTTTATGTTGGCAAGTTTATTATTGAATTTTCATTTTTTCCTAGGCTGCAGTAATAAAGAATTGTCTTTTAATCTTGCAGTCATAAAATTTCAGGTTTTTGTTTAGCCTTCAGTGAGAGATCATGCCAAGCCTGCCGTATCTGTCATTTAATTGAATATATGTATATATTGTGTCCTAGCCGACACGGATATATGAAATCCAGAATCTATTTACCTTGAGGAGAAATGACAAACGACCCTTACAAGATTATTAATTTTGCACGAAATGGATGCTGATCTACAATGATTTTGAGTATAGTATAACTCTTACAACTCACTAGTTTCAGAAAATTTTCACGGATATGCCAGATATTGAAGAACCCTTAGCATTACTTGTTTGAAGAACCATTGCATCGCAACTAGGCTTGTGTTGTTGGATATAATTCATCAGTCCTCTCTATATTGTTCTCAGCGGTGTTTACTTTTCCTGTAGTGAGTATCTATCATCTTAACCGTGCGTTTTCCATGCAGAATGGTGGGAACTTGACCATACTTGCTGATCGTTTCTTGCACGAGGTTGCATTTAAACTTTGGAAGACACCAAAATATGGAGCATGATGTTTTTCCTCGAGGACCCTCTTTTTACTCCAACATCCATTTCGATAACATTATGTTAATTATCCATGGTCTATTTGGCAACTGCATGTTTTTACATTGTGTATGGTGGTTCATGTCCAATTTGTTCTGATGTTTTCTTTGTCAAGCTGTTTTTAGGCCTTAACTTTCCTGCTTTTGCTGGAGCATCTGATTTTATTTCTACTTACGATCACTTATTGGAAGTACACGTTCCTTTAATTTTACATTTTCTAGGATGAGAATTGTAGTCTTTAGTCAATTGATCTATTATAACTTAAGAAGTACATTTCTTGATTTACCTTATGGACTTCTTCCTAATTTCAAAAATAAAACAATCTTCTTTTCTATTTGAATGTTATTATGATACCTCATGATAGTAGCTAAAAAATTAGAAAGGGATTTTTATTTCCATGCTACTGAAAGCCTTCTTAATATATCATATATTGTTTAAAATATTATATTTTCTTGCATGCAAAAAAATTCTATTTTCCATTCCTTTTAATTAGATGATGTTATCCAGTAGTTCAGCTACTTAAAAAAAGTGAAATGAGAATAATACACGTTTGCTAGTATATCATTTAAAAATATTTTTTGACTGTTGGTTTCTATCTTTAAATTCTCATTTCCAGAATTACATAATTCATTTCTCTCCTGCACAACTGAATTTTCCTTACATGGAGACGCTTTTTTTTTCTTTATCTCCAATTCTTCATTCATTCTTTCATTCCATCCTCTTCACTATTCATCACCATGAGTAAGCTCAATGGGGAACTTGAAGGATTTAGTCGAATGTTGGTGTGTAAGAACATGTATTTAATTTATCTCTTGCAATAATGATTTTAAACATCGTAGATTTTACAAGTGCTCCAATCAGTAAGTAAGTTGTATAAACTTGATATGCAATATAGGGTTTTGAGGGGAGGATGGGATTGAGGTAGAGGATTTGCAAGATAAGGTTTTTAGATGATATGAGGTTGGGGCAGAGGGTTTATGAGGGGGATTTTCTATCAAAAATAAGATGAGTTTACATTATTTTGATGAGTTAGATTTATCCTTTTACATTCTAAGTAAAGATTTAATTATATTTTTGAGCAAAAGGGTAAAAACTAGAGAACAAAGGGTACATAAGAGTAGCGTTTTTTTGCTGAGAATATAAAAAAATAATATCTTGAAGAATATATTAGATATTAAGAATGTTTTCCTAAGAAAAATCACAATTAGAAATAGTCATCAAAGTATGGTTGCTCGAGAAGACGCGACTTTTCGATTTGGAGCGTTTAGGGCTGTTTCTTTGTGAGGATTGATGACTGTTCTGATCTTACTTGGCAGTGCTTGTTTCGTACAAGGCAAGGGAAAAAATGGCATGGATGTCCACACGCCAATCTTTCATTCATTCGTACAAGAAGACAAGGCGTATCATTTCCCGTGTTGCAGCTTGCAAGGTTGCGCAAGAGTAAGGATTTCCTTCAAGTATATTGTATTGTATCCATACAGATTATGAGGGGTTCGTGGTACTTTCTCGTTCTTTATTTTTTTTTTCAGGAGCTGAGATTAAAGTTTAAATGTCTTCTGCCATGAAAACTACGTCAAAGTTTAAAAAGTTACAAAAAATAAAAAGGGTTATGGGAAAAATCCAAATCCACATACCTCTAAACTTCATTATTTAAACCACACACTAATAACAGACAATTATACAATGACTGGGCCAGAGTTGAACGAAATGGGCCGTACGTTTAATCAATCTTCCTACCCAGCGCATCTGCAGATTTCGTGCCCTTGTGCCCATTGCATCATTGGACCACCGAAATGTTTTATGTTTCATCTCAAAAAGAAAATAAAGAAACATATTCGTTTTTACAATATTATAGTTATAAGATTAAGCTTAACATTTTGAGAAATCATTCGTTTGACCTATTAACACAATCCTAACCTGTTATTTAAAATTGAACCTAATTGGATTAAGGTCAACTAATCCTTCATTATCTTAAGATAAGTCAAACCACTGATTTACATCTGATTCTATCTGTTTACACCATTGATCTTGACATATATACCTATGAAATTGATTTTTTATCTCAAGCCGAAGTAAAAATACTGTTATAAAGAAGAAAAAAAAAAACTTGCATGATTATTATCTTACGTGTCTTCGTCAAGAAGGAATCCAAGGGCCTTTCATGTGCGGTCCAATTACATATTCTTGCGTGCCGATTTCGCACCGCCGTTAGTGCAACTAATGGTGGACACGCAACACAACCACTTCCTTTATCAAAGTGGTTAAAAAGGTTTTTTATCGTAAGTTCGAAATTTGCAAAAATCAAAATTTAAAATACAATAGGAAAATCTTAACTTAAAAAAGAAAAAATCAACGAAAGACATGTCGAGCTTCCATGGTATTTATTATCGTAAGATCAATCTCTGGCCGGCTCATGGACCTCATGTCCCATTCGACAGGAAACTTCCTCTCCCCAAGTGATGATTATCGGACGAGAGCCCGGTACGGGGGGCGGCGGGGGCCTTCTTTGTTTGAACGAGTTAGAATGAAATATCAAAAATAAATAAGAAGAAAGTGAAAGAAAATAAGACAATTTTTCTACGTCCCACCGGAAATTGAATTTGGCCTTAAATCTTAAATAAACCAGGAATACTTATGCTTGTAAATAAAGTATGCTTTTGAAAAAAAAAAAGTAGGTCTGTACGTCTACGGTTCCATTATTTATCCACACGCAAAAGAGACAGTGACAATTTGGAGGGGCCCACACGTTTGGTTGTTCGTGGCCTTCACCGACGCAGAAGAATTTCGTATTATTATTATTATTGAAAAATCTCCTCCTGATCATTATAAATCAATCGCTCGCGGCCTCGTGAGCTTCATCTGCCCGACGACGACACAAAAGCAGCTTTCTGAAAAATGAACCAACTCTGTCTTTCCTCGTCCTTCCCATCCACTCTTCTCCCCAACCTTCCGCCGCCGCAGTTCCGGCGCGGAGCCTCCAGGACGGCCTTGAACGGACGAAGGCCCGGGGGAAAATGCTGCGCGGCCCGCGGTTCATTCGGGGGTGACGCTGTCGACGAGGACATGATCGTGCTCCGGAAACGGATGAGGAAGATCGAGATGATGGAGAAAGGCGACGACGACCCGTGCACGGCGGAGTGGATGGAATGGGAGAAGAGTTATAAGGAGGCATACAACTCCGACGTGTGTGAAGCCATGGGACTGTTGCAAGCGTTGTTGCTGAGAACCAGGCCAAGCCTTACTTTTGGGATGGCGGGTATTCTTCTCCTGAGCGTGCCAACCTCCACCATTGTCGTCTCTTCTCATCTGGTGGAGCTGGTGAAGATGGCCATCCTCCACCTCACCTGAAAGTTGATCGATCGATCGATCAGTTTTGGTTGCTGGAATTAGATCGATATCTATCGTCGTGATGAGAAATGTGTTGTTCGATCTCCAGCGGGATTTTAGTGCGAATTCACCATGTAAATTTTATGCTTAATTGGTATTTATATTTATTGTTTAGCTCTTCTGTGTATAACCATGTAAATTTTGTATGATTAATCCGATATCTACTTATGTAAAGTAACTTAAATACATTATGACGATGGATTTACATGGATTCTAGTGGTGAGACGAACACTCAGGAATGCTCTAATCGTCCGATTAACCACGTACAGCGACCATGCAGAAAGCCAGAAACAGAACCCATGCAATATGAGCATGATTAAGAGAAGATCACTGTCATCCTCATACGCAAGATTGTGTACAAAGAATTAATACAAGTTCTCTTGTCTTAACTACGTGTTTGCATTAGCATACGCTCTCCTCTTCCGTATCATTCATCAATTAATTACCTGCACTACAGAATAGTCGCGATCTACGGCGACAAGACCAACGACGCTGCGGCATGCAGCATGTGAGGATATTAAAAAAAATAAATAAAAAAATAAAAAAATTTGGGCGGTGGTCACGTGAACGAAGGATTATTTCTCTTATTTCACCCTCTTCCATAACCATAACCAAGGGCATTTTTTTTTACGTGCACGTGAAGGTTGGGGGTCTTACCTCCTTGTGCCGCCGACGAGCGAACGGGGCCGTCCGGTGACAAGCCGAGGAGCTGCGCGCACAAAGGAGGAGGAGCCTGCATGGAGGAAAGAGTGCCCTGTCCCACCCTTTCCAGTGAGAAGAGAAGGTTTCAAGCATTTTTTATTGATTAAGCTATTTAGTAAGCATATTTCTAGCTTAATCTAAAATATCTAAGAATAAATTTGGTATTTCAAGATTTTATTTAATTAAGCTATTATGTAACTACATTTTTAGTTTTACCTAAAATATACAAGAATAAACTTCCTCTGGAATTTTTAGTTGTCGAATCAATGGATCCGAATTGTGAATCGTTTGAAATGAAAATGCATGTTTGAACTTTTAATTCATTTTTATATAGTTTCATATTGAATAAAGAGGGCTGAAATGATATTCATTTGTAATATAAAAATGCATGAGTGAGTTGATCGTATTTCTATATGATTTTATTATCGAAATGCAAGGTTGAAATGTATGGTTGTAGTTGAAAGAAAAGTATGTTAAAATCTACTGCATTTTATATGATCTGTGATCGGAAATGCAAGACTGAAATATTGAGTTACCTGATAAGAAATGCATTTTTGAATTTGTTGCGTTTTATGTATTGGTTTATGGATAACTACCTTTATGACTGTGTTGTGGCTTAACCATGAGAGCAAAAAGTTGTGCTGTTATGCTTATAATTGAGATTTGATATGTAGTCAACTCTTGAATCTTAATCACAAGGTTGAAATGTGATCTTAGGCTTAAGTTACAAGGTTACATATGTAATCATGACGTAGCCTTTGATTGTAATTATCGTGAGTTGTATAAATGTGTGATTCGTTGCTTATTTTACCATGTTCAACTCATGTTACCATTTGATAAATTAATAAGCTTGTTAGATCTACCTTTTTATTATAGTATGAAAATTTTATGTTTGTGCATGCATATTAAAACGCTTTAAAATTTATTTTAGGTAAACTAGGATACACTTGTTGAACTATAGTTTACTATATTTTTTATTTTTTTTTATTTTTTTTTTAAATCCCAAAACTTAGTTATAAAGCTTGCTAAGAGGAAGGACCAATTATAATAATTGTTTAAAGTGGAGTCTGGAGTTTATTATCGTTCTTTCTGATTTTGTAGTTTAAAAAAGAAAAGAAAAGATTCTATTAGTAAAAAATCAATTATGTTATGTAATAGAATTTTATTAAATATCTTTGATAGGCATCTTAACCTTGTAATATTAGAGGATGATCCTTTTACATGTCTTTTTATTAATATAAAATTTATTTTTAATATTACAATAATTATCACATTCTACATTTTCAAGAGGTGATAATCAATTTTTAGTATTCCATCCGAACCATCGATTTTAATAATCTTCACCCCAAAGATACGCGTTGTGCCGACACAATTTATTTTTTTCAGACCTTGATTAAAATCTAGAAAAAATACTCCGTCACCCACGAAAACGACCCCGGCCTCAGCAACGTCAGCCACGACGTAACACGCAGTTCCGTTAGGAGACTGGAGATGGGAGGCTTTTCAAGCTGACATGTGGAAGCTTCGTTTACACGTAACGGTCCTTGAGAAGAGCTGGATCATGTGTTTGATCGACACGCGTAAGTCTCCTGAGGAGAGCTGATGATCACGTGTTCAATAAAAAGGAAGCTTCCACGTGCCGTATTTATCTTCGATCAATGTTCTGGAGAATTCGTTTTCATCTCAATTAATGTAAAAAAAAAAAAAGCCATCACCACATGTATGTACGGCAAAGGGAGTAGAATGGAACCTGAGGAATTCCGAACAACTTACGCGTATCCGTGGTTAATGCATTACGACGATGACATTTGTAACCGTAGGTTGATTTTTCTTCACGTTGATGTGTAAATCTCAATAAAAATTATAGCGCGATCGCTCGTCCGTCTTCAACCACAGGAATTAATCGACGGTACGCAAGCAGGTGATATTTATACTGTCATGTTCAAGGTCAAAGAGCCACCACTGAAGAATAGGATGGGCATCGATTGCATTTGCTGCAAATAGCGATCCATGGTCATCATCACTGGGCCGATCAAACCCACGAGCCCAACACTAACTGAGTCGTAACACCCATGTTTGCAACTTGATCGAGTATTGGGCCGGCAAAAATATTATTCTTTCTATCAAGTATTAGTTAATTACGTATGGATAATAAAGCGCATGATAACAAATTCTAATGCGCAACATCCGGGCTATGGATTTTTTTTTTGAAAAAAACACTCTTCCAAGTTCCTCGATTAGGTAGGTGGCTTTGAATTAATATTCCGCGTCGAACCTAACCAAGGCGAGCGGCGACGGACACGAACGCCTTCGCGAGCTCAACGAGATGCACCACCACGGCCACGGCCGACGCCGACAACCCGACCAGAAGAAGGCTCGTCAGCCCAATGGTAAGGCCGGGCCGGCTCCTCAACAACCATATCTGCAAGGCCCCCAACGCCCCGCACACGTCGTCGGCGTACCCAGTCTCGTAGTACTTCCTTTCCCACTCCGTCCAGTGCTGCTCGGCCCTGGCGGCCTCTCGTCGGCCGTCGTCGCCGTAGCACCCACCATCGGCGATTCTGCTCTCCTGGATCCGCTTCCGGAGGACAATCATGCCCTCGTCCACCTTCCGTCCCCACGACCTTCGCTCCTCGGGCCGTGGCGGTTCCCCGCTCGACGCGCGGATCGGCGTCGTCCGGAACGTAAGACGGGAGTGGTGGAGTGGACGCCAGGAGGGGACGACGAAGTTGGCCATACAGGACTAAAGATCTCTGTCTCTGTGCGTGTGTAGAAGAGGGACGAGGATGTGTGTGCATGTATATATGATAAATACATAAAGATAATGTGAGAAATGTAAGATTTTCTGGGGAGTCGACGGCGGTAACGTGATGGAATTGGTGCTTGCAGTTTCGGCGGGAGATTCCAGCGAAGAAGTGTACTTTCGTCACGTTTCGCCGGATTCGTATGTCGGCCACGGCGCTACATGTATTAATTTGTGTCTATGTTCGCATGTACTTTTTGTTTCAAATTTACGTGTTTTCAATATATATATACGGGGTATTGTAATAATGGAATTAAGGTTGGAGATATAACCAACGTTACAAACCACGGCAATTAATTGCGCCCAACCAGAAAATTGGGTGATTGATACTTCAGTAACAAATAATACACCTATCAGCTGTTTCATTTTTTGCGTGCGTACAATATTGTAACATTCTTTACATACGAAAGCAGAAAATTCCACTTCTATTCTAACTTCGTTTTCAATTAATCAACCCTTTGTTTGGTACGTATTTACGTTGGGGACTCGTAATCATTTTAAATTCCAAATGAAAGTTATATAGACGGTGATAGATCTGTCGATCTAACAAATGCATCGGCGCCTCCCAACCAACAGCCGAATCATTTACAATGCGACCGTCGTCAAAACAAACAGTTGTTAGTTTTGTAAGATAATAATATATTATAATGACCTTGGTTGATACGATCGAAACAGTTGCAGCTTTCGGCGCATGTTTTTCCTAATCATTCACATTTAAATTTACGTAAAAGTAGATTAAGTGGTAATCAACTCCGACGCACGTCGGCAGGTCGCGATCACCGCGCAAACGACGGCGTAATCTCGTGCGAATCTCATCACGACGGTTTTGGACGACCGATGTTTTATTACCTGACGACGTCGACAACGATATTTATACATTTTTTTTAAAGATTTAAATTACTGTAAATGCAAAAGTTAATACCACTGTAAATAAAAAAATTAAAATTTTCTTTCTTGTAGAATTCCCGGCCAGTATTAAACAAGAAAAAGCCCCCTTCCCAGCAGGGTTAAAATGACGGTAACCTTCGTTTATTTAGGACAAATGAAATATCTTTGAAAGAGTCTATAGTCTTTGTTTTCTTTTCAAGTCAATAATACGATATAGATAATAAAAAAATATTCTTAACAAATATACTCACTTATAAAATATTTTATTTATATGACAACTTATTTTTATACGTCAAGTAATAAACCTGTAATTTAAATTAAAAAATTGAACGAAAAAACTAAATTTTGTAGATTTTTCAAAATATCTAACTTATTTTTACACGTTGAAATAAAATAACCGTTAACCTACAAACCCAAAGAAAAACTTTAGGTTTTGGAATGAAAAAAAGAAGAAGGCAAAATAAATACATATTCTGCCATAGAGCATAAGGTGGTCAAAGGGCACTTTTCCTGCTATTTTTCTTTTTTCCCCGATTATGTCTATTTATTTAGTATAACTGGCTAGAGCATAATATATTCATTTTATAACGGAAATTAAAAAATGCATGCATTGATAATATGATGTACATGTTCATTAGGGAAAATAAATTAACGTACGTATTAGAGAGCCGTTCAGGCCAGAATATTTAATTAACAATGGAGAGATTTACCATGTTGTTTATTATATGAGTTTGAATATCGATGGTTTATAAAATTTCAAAATGACGGCAAGGATCGATCGAGTTATCCACGAAAAATCAATTGATTACAGGTGAAAAAGAATCTTTTGCTATTTATTTTATATAGTGAAGGAGGTTTGAGATATAAGTTCTTTTTGTGTGCCCATTAAAAATTGCATTTACTTTTCTCATTATCAATTTTTCTTCTCTCCTCTTTCACCCTTCCATCTTCTCATAAAATTTACTCTTTTCCTTAACGATAAATGCTTGTCCTTTAAATTTAAGAAAACATATCTCCAAAGTCTGAATTGTTTTAAATTTTTTTTTGACAGATATCAAATCTTATTCCAGAAAGAATTCAAATTTAGGGTTTACAATCGAAGTGTAGGTAAAAAAACGCTGAGTACAGTTGGCATCAACCACCAGGGCAGTAAAGGCAACAGCACTCGTAAAAAATGCAGAAATACCGCTATTGCAAGAAAGAAATATTAAAACGAAGCACTGCTTATACATTGAACCAGCATGTAGATTACTTTCGTCATAATCACATCTTTCACAAATTGTTTTGAAAGAAGACATCAACGGGGGGAAAAATTCCAAGTTAAATCAAAACCCTAAACACATTTGTGAGGAAAGAGAGAAATCTTCGTGTCGTTCCTCATGAAATCTTGCCATCGCATGAATGGATAAAGCCACCTACAAGACCCACTGCACTGAGATCGTCGACCCATCTTTCATTTCAGTGTTGCTCCACCTGGAGGAGCCGAAACAAATAAAACGATCCAGGCGTTGGATGCCGATTGAAATATGGTCTTGCACAGGCGAGAAGCAAAGACGACGAAATCAGATCTACCCTTCTATATATATATATGTTTTTTTTAACTAACAGATCTCCGCCAAATTTGACGAGAAAATGAATGTTCGGACTTCAGAGCTTCTGACAAGCGGAAAACATACCCAACTTTACAACAAGCAAGAGAACAGCCAAGAACCCTACCCTACAGCTGCAATTATTGTGATAAAAATTAAACAATCAGACGAAATACCACCGAAACAAATCTGTCCAACACAGGCTGCAGATAAAAATTTAATCCAAAGCTTTCATGATAAAACATAAATATCAAGTACTTGTTGTGAAGTAACATATATACCAGCTTGCATGCGCTCCTGTGTCCTGAAAGCATTGGCATCTCCAAGACAAATAAGTTGAATAAAAATTTATAACATAGCTTGTAGGTACGACAGAAAATACCCCAAGTAGCGGTAAATAACATATTTTGCTAAATGGAACTAATGATAGTTAAGGAGCAAGCGGCATAGTCAACATATATATGGTAAAAGAAAAATCTAATGATAAACCAAACCATAAAGAGAATAGGAAGATGGTGTAGAGCTCCCTTCAATCCAAACAAAGACCTCACCGAGCAATTGCAGCTCCTAGTTTATGCAAGCCACAACCCCATCCCAACAAGCATCAAGTACAGCCACGGGGAGGAACATGGAATAGGGCAGTGGGATCCATAAACCAGCAGCTGGATCTGCCCTCCCAAGAGCCCCCGTTTGGAAATAAAGGAGCTCTACCCCTAAGCCCACATCTGAGTGCTTAAAATGAACCTCCACATACGTAAGCAGCAACAGTACCCTTGATCGGCCACCGTAGACTTAAGACACCTCGCGGACAAAGATGAGACGAAGGAGGAAGGTTGGGATGGGACGGGAAAGGGGGGGATGAACGGGGTGAGGAATGAGGTGGCGTTGGCACAATGGTGTCCCTTATATAATATTATACAAGGGGTGATGATAGGAGCGGAGAGAAGGTGGGGTGGGTATACCATTCACAAAAGCCTTGGGATGCGGGTTCTATGAGATTCCTCTGGAGTCTCTGACCCTGATCACATGCCCAACTGTGGCCTTCCCTCCCCTCCGCTGGAGGTCATCTGGTGTGGGGGAGGGAGACGATGGCACGGTGGTGCGGTGAGAATCCTCAACCATGAAATGCCTACTTCCGTGTTGTATGTAATCATGTAATTACTTGGTATTGATACCCACATCTACCAAGGATCATCGTGGTTAATAACTAAAGGGTGAGTTAAGCGAAGATGCTTATTTAATTAATCAAAAGAAATTAATATTATTCTACTTTCCGTGAAAATATAAATCTTTGCAAAACGATTGACGTCATGGAAAAAGCTCAGGTCTGGTTTAAGAGATTTTGATGATTTCGCTATTTTTCTCGTTCGTTGAAAAAAGAGAAGCAGATAAGTTTACTCCTATTTATATAAAGTATACGCCACAACAAGGAAAATCATAAGTATAGAGGTTCAAATACATAAATTTAATTGGTAAAAAAATTTATCAAAATCTTAAAATTGTTTTCCCTTCTACATAAAAAAAAATTGTAGCGAAGGAAGAGTGGAAAATGGAAGGGGGAGGGAAGTAGTAAGTGGAAAGAAAACATGTCAGTGCGGTGGACCAGAGCAAAAGACCTGAGGTAGCGACGTGACGCCATCGACGACGACTGAACCGCACTGTCGGCTCGCCTTCTTCCACGGTGTGTATTTATGGGTACTGACGCATTGCCTGCGACGTACCGACGCTTCCTGTATATTCACGGTCCGCAGGTACACGCAACGGCTGAGGGAGCACCACCGTCACCGGCACCGCCACACCATTCAAAATTTGAATCCAATCTGACACCACCGAAATCTAGTGTCTCGGTCCCGAACATTGATTGCCATTGAATGTGCGTGCCTTCGTCGTCTTCCTGGCTACGTACACCGTCCCTGTCGACCTCCGTACCTAACCCTTGACGAAACCTGATTCTCTGCTGTGAATTAATCTTTCTATAACTTATAATAATTTAAAAATAAATTATATAATAATAAAATACTAATTTGTTTGATGATATAGAAAAAAAGAGAGAGTATAATATATATATATATATTTATTTATTTATTAGGGGCCGGCGATCATCAGTTTTATCCTCTTCACTTCCCGTTAATTTGGTTAGTTATCTTCCTTCCCCAGAATCCCCCGACCGTGCGAGAGGAGCACCGACCTCGTTCGTCGATCGTCGGAGGCGCGTGCGGAAGGAGCTCTGGTCGTGGCTCGTCGTCGGCGGGGCGTTACGTTCCCGAACGGAACGTACGCGAGAACGGCGACGGCCGAACACGGGAGGTGAACCACACCGTCCTTCTCATTGATTGAAAGGATTTTCTCGGTAGATGGTGATCTACACTGGGTTGGCAGTCAACGATGGGCAATCTCCAGACGCTCCATATGCATTACTTATACTTGCCATTTACAATATTTTGTTAAAGTTGTTACAACTAAAAATACAACATGAGCAGGCCGTCTGGTTCGCGTGCGAGGGATCGGCAATTGCCCGCCAACATGTACGGTTGCAATGCCAAAGTTACATGAATGGGCGTTTGTGTATCAGGAAAAATAGTAAAAATATATATAATATATTTATATTTGACGAAAAAAAGAAGAAGAGTGAAAGTAATAAATTTAACGAGTCATCTTTCTTTTCTTTTTCAAGTTAAAAGATCTGTAAGTAACGAAAAAAGAAAAAAATAAAAAAAATAATATAATTTCTTAAATTTACATATTTTAAAAATATAATAATAATAAATTTTTATTAACTTCGTAATGTATAATGTATTCTTACGAAGAATAAAAATATTCTTAATTTTTTCATAAATTTAAGATATTTAAAAATATTTTGATATTATTTATTCATTTTATTATATTATTATTATTATTTATTACTTTTTAAATATTTCTATTATTTTTTTTGTCAATACAAAAATATCATATTTTGTAAAACTTTTGTAACTTTCTTTTTTATTATTTTTTAAACTTCCTGATATTTTCTTTTCTATTATTTTTTATCACTTTATAGATTTACAAATGCATTGTCGGAGCTTATAGTTAAATCCATTACATATATAGAAAATTACAGCAAAACAAAATGCTACACGCAACAGCTTTAGTAGCGGCTTTATCAATATACGGATAGGCACAGCAAATTCCTTTATCGTCACTTCCAAAAAGTGAGCTTTGGAACAAAGTGTTTCACTTGGCAAGTTGTTTGATTATAGTATTCATTACCAAAAATAAAATTTTAGTTTTTAGCTTTCGAAGAAAAGAAAAGCGCATGCGTGCATTGATATGCTTTATTTTCCAATATCTGTCTAATTAATCCTCGTCGTTTATTTACAGAATAAATTTAGTTTTTTTTTTTCACGATCCTTCACAGTCTTGAGAACTCGATATCTGACGGGAGGAGATCATAGACTACATTTGTGAATAAACAAACAATTTCAAATAAATAACATGATTAATCAATTTCAAATGACAGCCACATCGTTTGAGTTCGAATATCGATGGTGACGCTTATTTGTAATTTCCAGGTTTATAAAATTTCAAAACGGATCGATTGTGCTAGTGACGAAAAATCGATTGAATACAGGTGAAGAAAATCTTTTGTTATTTATTTTGTACAGTGGAGGAGGTTTGAGATGTTTGGTTCATTTTGTGCGTGCATTACAAATTACATTTAAGGTATGTTTGATTTGATTCTTTTAAATTTTACATCTTTTTTTTGAAGCAGTATTACGGTTGTGATTTAAAAGAGCAATTTTTTTAAAAAAGAAGTAGTAAATCAAGAATAATGTTTGATAAGAGTTTTAAATCTATTTCTCATTTACAATTTTACCCTTAAGATGATGTTTTTAAAGGAGTATAAAATTAATATATTATTAGTATATATAATAAGAAATTAGTAATAATATATATATATATATATATATATATATATATGAATAAATTTATAATTAAGATAACTATATAATAAAAATTGGGTAATTACTATATCACGTATATTCCTATGCTTGAAATACCTTTATGCATAAATCGTTTAAAAAATAGTTTTGTACACGATCAAATTATTAAAATACCTTTACATATATTTTTAAAAATATTAAATATTTTTAGATAAAATCATAAATTATCTAAATATATTAAATTTCTCTTAGTTAAAAATCTAAACTATTTAAAGTTGTAGAAAATGTGTACACTTACGCATGAACATATATAAAAAAGAAAGCCCATATTTAAGGGATGCCATATGATACAAAACGTTATAGAAGGAAAAAAGAACAGCACCTTAAATGAAAAAGATATACTTCAATTATTTATGCTAATATGGTAAACCGTGTTTCATCAAAATTCCATAAAAAAGATTTTCTGACATGATATACCTAAAATCCAGAATTTGTGTGTTTACAATCCAATCTATTGTGAAAAATTTCCGGATTTCTATATAACATCATGGTAAACCTCGTTAAGTTGAATTTTAGGAGTATCCTAAAAAGATATCTGTATTTACTTTCGATTTTCTATATAAAATTTTCTGATATTCCATGTACATGCCGAGTCTGTGATAACCTCGTAGGAACTCAAAAAATAACATACCGGTGGGTGAAAACGGCATAACGTTTCATATATAAAATGTGCAAAAATGGAAGATTCAAATTTTCTTTCCACATAAAACATTCTGTGTTAACTTTGATATACACACACACACACACACACACACACACACATATATATATATATATATGGAATGCATGAAATTCTCTACCATTTGAACTCAAAAAAGAAATTGACAGACATGTAAAAAAAGGTTTCTTTACGTGAGAAGAAAAATATTTGATACATAAAAGTTTTCTTACATGAGCTGAAAAGTACTTGATACATAGAGGTTTTTATACATGAGTTGAAAATATTGAACACATAAAAGCTTTCCTACTTGTGCTTAAAGATATTTGACATATAAAAATACCTCTTTATAATCTAAAAATATTTGGCAAATGAAAAGCTTCCTTATATAAGCTTGAAAAATATTTGAAATATAAAAACTCTCTAATATAAGCATGGAAAATATTTAAAATGTGAAATGCACCACTAGATGAGCGTAGAATTTTTTATGTTATGTATCTAAAGAAAAAAATATATTAATTGTTGTACTCATTTTCAATAATAGAAATATGATTTTTTCTTCTATTTGATGCCTTATTTTTATTATACATGGTAACAGTTTGTGAGATTCATTATGATAATTAATGCACATTTATTTAGGAGAGGTTAAAAAAAAATAAACGCTTAAAAATAAAAATAAATATTATAGTGTGAGGAAAACCTACATTTAAAAAATTTATATACATATATTTTCTTTTTAATATTAGCATGGTTATCATTAACTATTTTCTCAAGACGTGGAAAAAATAAAAGTAGGCTATAGGCAAGAAAGAAGACAACAAATCTGTGAGACTCGACACCAAATAGATTACATATGAGCTATGGGTAAGCATGTGAGCAAAAAACAAAAAAGGAGGCTCTTGAATATTAATTAAAAGGTTCGCATGCTTCTAAAATATATAACTTTGCGTATTTTGAGTTTTGTCTTAGTTTAACTATTTTTCAGTGTACTAATATCTCCTAAGTCTTTTGACGAGGTTTAAAAGTTACATGTACTCCTATGATGAGACTTAAAAGTCATATTTAACAACTTTCTAACAAAACTTAAAAGTCACATATAATCCTACGACGAGACCTAAAAGTAGACTAATCTCATAATCATGTGCATAATACCACGGTTTAAGTTCAAAAAGATAATCATGTATAAGTTGTAATTACTAGCCAATAAATGCATAAACCTCTATCAAACTACTCCTCATAATTTAATATAATAAGTAAGTAAGCAAGACTTTTCCGTTAATTAATATGTCTAATAACGCATAATCACACGTTAATGAAACGTGATCTTAGCAAAATAACACTGTTCATACATAAATCACTAATATTCTTTATAAAAATGTTATGCTTAACACTAGTCAACAATGATATGCGTGATTTAATAATAATATGCATTAACCAGAAATAAATACGTAATAATCAACAACGGTAGTATTTTTGAACCAATTAATAGTGCATTCACAACTAAATCAAGAATATTCCCAAATTCTCCTTCTTCTTCTTCCTCTTCTAATCTTCACGTTCTCCTAAACCTTATTATATAAATAATTAGGAGAGAGATGGCAAATCACCGCCTCCCCAACCTCTTTTATTTATTTATTATCTACACCACCGCCCATCTCATTATAACTTATCTACTACTTATTATATTTTTATTTATTTACCATCGAAATTTTCAATCCATGTCTCTCTCCCTCTCTCTTTTTATACAAATTACATACAAACCTCTGAACTTCATTTATTTACAATTAATGAATTTTTTAATAATAATACTATTATTATTATTATTTAAATGATGTCTAGGACGAACCATGGTTTTCCATTGAAAGCGAGTCAGGCCTTAGCGTCGGCGAAGACCAAATATCAGCTGTGAGCGGCGGCAACCCAACCCCAACTGTTGCCTCTGCAAGCTTCAGAAGGTATTCAACTACGAAACGACCGTCGATCACCATCAACTTCACGAAATCTTCCGACCTGAGGTCGATGCATTCGGAGTATTGCCGCCGCACCTGCATCTCAGACCTGGCAATGGCATGGGCGTCGTTGATCACAGCGTTTCGGTCGCAAGCAAGTCGTTCATGTACGTACGACCCAACGTCCACCTTCTTCGATGAGCTTGGGTTCGTATGCATGCGACCATGGGGGTTCCTTAGGCACCTTCGCCTTCAATCTTTCAAGCTCCTCTTTTACTTCCGTCGGTAACCTTATGTGCGCCACTTTCGCCATGGATTCACCAGAAGGAACCTGCCATTTTCTCAGGGTTTAATTGTATTCGAGATGACCCTTCCAAATATCCCGTCTCAACCAATCTCTATACTAGTGGTTGAAATTGTGGAAAATTACAAATCTATTCCAAGCTAATTCATGAAAAATCATGTCAAAGAAAATCACAAGCAGAAAACAAAGGATGAGAACATTCAAAGTAAATGAAAGCTGATAACATACAGATAGAAATGCGATCACAAAAGAGATTGCATTGGACACTTTTGAAGATATCGTCCACTTGAAACTAAGTCAACTTCGTATAACAAGAGAGACAAATTTAATTGGATATGCAAGGAAGAACGATACAGGCAATACAGGTAGGAATATTCCGATCAGATAAAGATTTTACTAATATGGATTATCCATATACATATTCTAGTAAGCAAGGAATATAAAATATTCTTAGTAGTGACATGCAAGTAAATATAAGCTTTTGAATGGTATACAAAAAACTCACTCCTAAACTATTTATAGTGTATGCACTCTCATTGTTTCTCATTTGGTTATTCCTTGCTTGATAGATAGTTAAACTTCCAATTACATACAACTTGCATTCTATGGATCATAAGCAAATTTAAATAAAATTACAAATCCGTTAAGTTGTTAATTCATAGAAAATCAGAGAATATCACTTGCAGAAAACAATGGGTGAGAACATTAAAAATCGATGAAAACTAATAATAAACCGATAGAGAGAAAATCGACCACGAAGAGATAATTAGATGCTTCAAATAGTTTACCGGAAACTACTCCATCGACTCCGTAATTATAGAAACGAATTTAACTGAATGGTGAAGGATAAATAGCAAAGTATTGAAGAACGATATGGATGGATAAATTCAACTTCAATGAGAGATCGATGCAATACAGATTTAATTAAATATTCAGATCAAATCAAGATTTTTCATAATATGAATCTTTGATATACATATTTCAGTGAGAATAATAAGATTTCAATGATGTGCAAGTAAACATAAACTTTTAAATGACATACAAATAATTTTATAATTTACCTTTTTGTCAACTATAGAAAAATGAAATTAAATCAACTTAACATGTCATACTTGAACTATATTTTAATACAACTGTCTTCGCACGCTACATTAACCAAAAAAAAAAAATTACTTACAAATATATTTATATATATATATGGTAAGATCGTAAGTATCACCAGGTGAATTGTATTTTTAGAAAATTAAAAAATATTTTAATAAATAAAATAAAAGTATAAATTCACGTAAATTTTGTAAATTATAATTTTATTTAAAAAATAACAATTTACAAACTTTTATGTACAAATTCTTTATTTGTCAATTCAAATACAAATTTTATCTTGAACAGATTAACACTTGAAAAATTAACTGAGATAGATATTCTAATTTTTAATAATTCTGACTTTCAAACTTAAACTTGAACTTTACACACGTAACTTTTGAATTTCCTTAAAATACTCTACTTTTGCATTTCTTACTCTTTTCTTTGATTCTTAGACTTGAAATCTTCGAGATCGCTTTAAAATAGCTACTGCTTTGTTTTTATTGAAATTCCTTATGTGACGCACCTACCAAGTTTACGAACTCGTCAAATAAAATTTTGAAAAAAGGCCACCTCCTTCAAAAGCTGAGACTCGACTCACGTTTATTCGTCGACTTAGAAAAACAACGGAAAAGAAATACAAAAGTTATAAAAACTAAAGAATAAAGTAAAGTAAAAGATTTTATTTTCCTCCATTTGCGTCCTTTTTAAAATTTAAAAGTATTGTGAAACTGACATGTCATTTGGTTAACTACTATATCAACTTACTTTTAAAATCAATATAACATTTATAAAAATGGGTACACTAATTTTTGTATGGAAGATTAAAATTAAAATCTTTGACATATGGTGAATGAAAATGATATATGATATCTATAATCTGGGCAGTCAAAAAAGTCAAGATTTACTTTCTTTCCGTGACTTTAATAACGCGCACAAACCTTTCATGGTTCATGTGTCGTCTATACTTCATTACACACCATTTATATATTTCACGTTTTCTTATACTTGTAGTTGTTTTCCAATGTGGTCTTATGACGAGGTTTATGTTAGAAAATCGTTTAATTATAGATCTAACATCAAATAGCCCAAGCTTCTCATGTAACAGCAAGTCTATAAGTTTGTAATGTAAAAGTAATACAATGGAAGATGTTTCTGCAATCAATCATCAACAAACTGACACAAGAAGAAGTTCAACAAATCTCTACGTACATCAAGATCACATCACGAATGTAAAAATCACAAAAGCTGGCTAAACAACCAACGATCACAAGATATGTGGACGGAGGAGATGGAGAAGCAGCAGCTGCAGCAATCCTTTTAGAAAAATGATGCTCGGACTTTTAAGACATCGTAACTTTTATATGTCGTTTCAGGAGCATTGATGAAAATCAACGAGAGATAAATCAGTTTTTCCAGTCTACCGAGGAGATATTGTTTAAAATATTGTTGTCTCTGGTAACATGTCTTGATGGTTTGGTGGAGTGGGTGGCTTTTATTATATCATACAATAAAGAGATTTCCTGCGATTTCGGATGAGGTTCGTAAGTTTAAAATCCTCCCAGAAGAAGAAAATTGACGATGACTTTAGAGATAGCAGGAGGACCGACGGCATCAGAATCCGAAAAGCGAAGAACGAAAGTGTAGCTTTAATGGACGCAGATTCCTCTCATCGTCTCGAAAGTGAGATGCTTTGGAACAACAGAGTGTTGTCGTTGACTTGCGTTACTATATATCATTGATTACGAAAAATAAAGGTTGAGATTTAAACCTACTTGGAGTTAAAAAGGTTGTCGTCATAGGATCGTGGAATGCTGAGGGACGGCAAAATCATCCAAGAATCTCGATCGACTGCACATAAGAGAAACTCGTGGGGTCGGTTTGAATCAAGTCCATCGAATGCCACCACTCAATATTGCTGGGTCCTTTCTTTGTCATTTCGTCGATCACCTTACCTTCCGTTGTCGATTCACAGAGACGTGCCCGTGTTTCTTTTTCCCTTTCGCCACGCTTGGATTCACGCCACACATACACGCCCGCCCAGCAGCATTCGTATCCCTTCTTTTTCCCCCTTCTCGGAAGTCGTATTAATTAAATCAAGATTTGTTTAATCCAAAACGGGGTTTTTTTTTCTCTTCCCTTTTCTGATATAAAGAAAACGATACGGGTTCGAACACTGGTAATAGTTAGATTACGGTAATGTAATTTTCTTTTCAAGGTTAAGATTTTTCCTTTTAAATTTTAATTCTCATTAATCAAATTTACGATCAAAGAGATGACAAGAACTTCCCTATCAAGATGGTGAAAGAAGGTAGAAAGGCCGTCAAAAAAATATGAAAATTTTTTAGCCAAAGACTTTCTAACAAATTATTTGCATCGTATCTTATTTGCAGGGTATCCTGTTTTAATCAGTTGGTTTCAATCACATTCAATAATTAGAAATTCAATTAGAACCTGCTTGCATGGGAGATCATGTCCAAGGGGAGGTGCATTTTAGGACTTTTTCCAAATGATTTCAATTGCTATCGAAAAGACAATTAAGAAGTACGATAAGTAAGCATTTTAAAAATTTATTCATTAATGCATGCCAGAGGATATTAGTGGTGAGATCAAAAGAAAGAGCCGAAATTGATATCATTTAGGAGGTGATTTTCTTAATTAACTTATTTGACAGATGATCGTATAGACGGTCGATACGGGTGGTGTTTGCTGTGAATGGGGACGAACGAAGAAGGAAGAACGTGGTTGTTTGGAATATTCTTTTATTTTGAGTTTTTTTAAAATATGCTAAAATGAAATATGTTCTTATAATTATTAATCAAGTAATTTTAAATCTACTTATGCTTCTTTTAATTTTTATTCACTAATCAATTATTCTCTTGTTATCAAATTAGCCAAGTCAATTTTTTAAACATTATCTTCGATTGCTGCTCGCCGGATCGAGCGTTTCATCTCAAAAAAGTCAGATAGATGTGTCCAGCACACCACCGCCCTCCATTTTTTTCCGTGCACTTTTTAGAAAAGAGTAATAAAATGCAGATATATATATATATATATATATGCTATGGGCGTGGTTGATGTTTAATCTCAACCCTCCCCTTTATATCATAAAACTTTTATTTCAATCCGCTGCGTAACGCCTATTCACGAACCCTAATCTATCCTCACTTTAACCGCATTGCCCATGCCGCGGTACAACCCAGTCGATAAAGTTCCCACCTTTTGGCCTCCCCCCCCCTTCCCATGCCACAGGCTGCAACATCCAAGAAGAAGATGAGATCCCTCTGCTCCCAAGCTCTTCCCATGGCGGACCCTCTCCCCCACCTCCTATTCCACTCCAATCAAGCCGAGCCCCAGCCTTCCCCTCCGCCGCCATCGTCGGCCGCCTCCCTAACCCAGGACGACCTCAAGCGGATGGCTGCCCACAAGGCTGTCGAGTTGGTGGAGTCCAACATGGTCCTTGGCCTTGGCACCGGATCCACCGCCTACCACGCTCTGGAGCGTATCGGGGAGCTGCTCCGGCAAGGGAAGCTCACCAACATCGTCGGCATACCCACTTCGAAGAAGACGGAGGCGCACGCGGTCTCGCTCGACATCCCGCTCACCTCGCTCACCTCTCACACCGTCGTAGACCTCTCCATTGACGGCGCCGATGAGGTGGACCCGTTCCTCAACCTCGTGAAGGGCCGAGGCGGGTCGCTCCTTCGCGAGAAGATGATCGAGGGCTCCAGCAAGCGGTTCGTGGTCATCGTCGACGACACGAAGATCGTCGAGCGCATTGGGGGGAGCCGGCTGGCCGTGCCGGTGGAGGTTATACAGTTCGGGTGGCAGCATACGCTCGGGAAGATCAAGGCCGTGCTCGACCGGCACCCCGGTTGCGAGTGCGAGGCGAGACTAAGGACCGTCACCCAGAAAGGGTTGGACGGCCAAGAGACGGCGGTGCCGGCCGAGACCGACAATCTGAATTACGTGGTGGACCTGTTCTTCGAAAGTGGAATTCACGCTGATTTGAATGTGATCAGTGACGAGCTTCTGAGGATAACCGGCGTCGTCGAACACGGGATGTTCCTCGGCCTCGCGACGTCCGTGATCGTCGCCGGGAAGGACGGAATCACGGTGATGACCAAGGAGCAGTAGTTGGATGTTGCATGCAGCAAGGAGAGGTGAACAAGTTTTTTTTTCTTCCATTTCTATTATTTTTCGATTTTTGATGGTATTTTATTGGATGGTAATTAGTGGTGGCTAACTGGGAGGATTACTCATGCCATTGATTTTTTTTATAAAAATCTTTCACTTATGATGGCAGAGGGAATTCGGATTTTGAATTGTGGTTCTAGTTTTTATTTAGTTCACCCCTCTTTGACGATTACATAATTTGGGATTATCAAGAGATCATGGGTTGGAAAGATGAAAGAACCCATGGGTTTTGTCATATGTAAGTCAGTAAAAGTGGCAACTACACTTTGTTCGGAATTGATGTACTCTTAAGTGAAGAGGGGGTGTGCAATTGGAATCCTCCTTCGTTTTGATTCATCTGGTTGGTTCATATATTCTTGAGTTCTTCGTCCTCACAAGAATTTGTTTCTTTGCTATTTATGCCTTTTCAATCGTGCTCCTCTGTCTCTGTTGATGCTTTTGGTGTGGTCATGGTGTGACCACGTAAACTGGAATGGCTGGCTGATTTTTTTCTTTTTTGGTATGCCGTGGAATTATTAGAATTTAAAAAACTTCAGTTATGAGATCACTATTGATTGAGATCACAAAACCAAAGTTCAATGTCACAGAAGTTCAAGGTTCAGGGTCCAGAAAGAAAGAAATAGATTGCTCAGTGACGTGTACGTTTGCTCTGCTTGGAGATGTGTATCTCTTGGGTCTCTTGGTTTTTTTCCACTCATGATGCAAAATTATTATCATGGTTTGATTGATTGTTGGGCAGCAGCTTAACTTGGTTCCCGTGCATACCAGAGCTTCATATTGCGCCATCTTGTTATTATCGTTAAACCAGGTCAGAATTGCATCACATGACTCGGCAGCAAGTACTCCCAAGATGAGAGTGAATCATGTGTTTTGTTTTAAAATGAATCAAATGTGTGAAATTAAGTATTCGACGTCTGTGACGTCGTAAGATCGATTCTTGAATCAAGCGTGAATGTGTTCTCTTCTTTTTGTATATTACACTTTAATATTCGTAATGATTGCTAGGTACATTAGTTTGACTTGTTGACCTGCTTACCGTAAATTTAAAACTCAAGCCAATTCACAATTGTGTGAGGATTCGGCTTGCGATCGCCTCTCTCACAATCGAATGGGTCCCACGCCGCCCATAAATTTACTCTATCAGAAAAACAAAAATTAATCATGGTTAAGAAATATCACTACATGATATTTTTAAATCTCCATCGTTCATTGCAGCAATCGAAACCTTATTCACACTTCCTCCACGTTGCGTCTCTCCCTTCGTTTCGCTCTTTCCATCTCGCGGATTCTCTTCTCCACTTGCCATGCTCGTTCTCCATGGAAAATAAACGAAACGCATTGGAAAAGGTGCACTTGGGATTTTTTTTATTAAGTTCGTGGAGTAAACGCCAAAAGAGAAAGAGCGAGAGACCATTGAGAACCCTAAGGGCAAAGAAGTCCAAGCCTGGTTTGAAATTTTTTTTTTTTGAACTATTGGGTTATATCGAAATAATGTCATGTTTGATCAGAAATGTGAGTCTTTCTTTCTCCCTTTCACGTAAAAACATTTAACTCTTAGGATTGGCATGGAAGGTTTAAATGATATTAAATTAAAGTGGAATTATCATGTCTCTGTTGCTTCTGGCAATGAAGGTGAGGTGATGTTGTAGGAGAAAAATAGCAAATAATTCTTTCTCTTTTCGATGGTCGTACTGTTGCAGGTTTATTTTGATGTCTTTCGGTGTACTTTTTTTGTTAGCTTATCTCGTTGAACTCTCTTATTTCTATATTTTCAACTAAGGTTTTATATATCTATTTTTTCGTAAAATATCCAAAAGTTAAATAAATGATAATGGAAAACTTCATTAACGGTCTGCTAATCTTATACCATAAAATAAATCCCTGCAATCAAATTTTCGCGAATAAAACACCGTTGTCATGTAGTCCTCTTCCTCGGTCGTGCTCGTTCGAGCTGCAAAATAAGCCGGGGAACTTGTAGAAAAGGTCGAAAGCTCTTGGATTTTCTTGAATCACTCGTCCTCGTCGGAGCGAAGATGATCGAGGTGGTGCTGAACGACCGGCTGGGGAAGAAGGTGCGGGTGAAGTGCAACGAGGACGACACCATCGGTGATCTGAAGAAATTGGTGGCGGCGCAGACGGGGACGAGGGCTGACAAGATTCGGATCCAGAAGTGGTACACCATCTACAAGGACCACATCACGCTCAAGGACTACGAGATCCACGACGGCATGGGCCTGGAGCTCTACTACAATTAATTCCTCCGCCGGTTGCCCTGCCTTTCGTCTCTCTCAGGTGGCCGCCCCCCTTTTGGTTTATGCTGTTTGGATGGAAATGATCGTGTCTTATAGGTATCTCTCTCTCCCCGATTCTATCTCTGATCGTGAGAGTTGGTGGTCTCATGACTGGATTCCAACGAGTTCGGTTTAATATCTAAAATCACAAAATTCTATATTGAAGTACCATATTGAAACTGCGCGGATTTGATATCATTCGATGTTTTAATTTTTATTCCAGTAAGTAAAGTCTTTTTAGATCGGTGGGGGTGTGTTCGAGCGCATGGTTCTCTTTTCGTCTTCAGGATGTCTCAGCTTGCAGTTTTCACCGTAACATCAATTTCCCTTTCTTGGTTGCCATCTATTAATTAATGATGGTATTGCTGTGTGACGAAACCAATAATTGGAATGAATTGTATTTATTCATTTTATTTCGCGACCTAACTAGTTTGGAGGTTCATCTGTGTTTTGAAAACAAAACCAATCATTGTTTTGCATATTGCTAAATATAAAAATTGACGAACTCGATTGTTCAGTATATGAGTTGTTTTAGAAGAATGGTGCGAATAACGCTTTGGGGTGTTGATACATCAAAAGGGATTTCCATTAGACGATACTACAACCACTAATTAGGCGTCAGTCATTTGCTAAATAAGCCCTGCTTTTTCAAGAACCCCTTACGGCAAGAATTCATGAAATTTGGTAAGCCTATGCTTTTTCTAGCTGGATACTTTTCTTTCTCATCCACATTATTATTTCATTCTGCAATATCCAAAGGCTTTGGGATTGTACCTGGTCCTTCTTTGTTTTCCCCTATCCCATTCATTCCAAATCAATTCATTTGTTTGTATGCACTTTTATCATTTGATCTTAGCATCAACCGAGATGTCGTTTTCTATAGGAACATATTATGGAAATCCGAGTGTCAGATCACTGCTTTTGTGCGCCCCTGATCAAACAGTCTGTGGCCAATATATGCAGTATACAATATTATATATGGTTCTTAAATTATTGTCAATATTGTAGATTATTTTTTTCATGGAATAAATTAGTATCGTATTGTAAATGCCTTTTACAATGTGTTAGCAATGGTCTCATTCTTTGCACGGTTACTTTTTAATATATTGAATTTAAAATATTTATTAAAAATTATAAAAGTTATTATCGAAGTAGTGGATATGGTGAAGTGATGGTAATAGGGTGAAATTGCTGATAGGATGGTGGATATGATGGTAGTGGTATTGTAGATGAAGAAAATGGACGGAGAGAAAGAGAGACTGGGTGGTGATGTTAAGTCACATCTAGTTGATTTTTTTCATTTTATAAATATTTGGTAAAATTACAATAAACTATACAATATTTTTTGAAAATTACATGAAAACCTGATGAGAAAGCGTCATTTCTTTGATTATAATTGGATTATTTGTGTGTGCATATTTTGGGTACTTAAAGTTACAGCCAGCCGAAGTCCATTGTAATTGTCAAAAGAAGCTAAAGAAAGCAGGCTGGCAGTTAGTTTTTAAATGACTTGGTAACTTAAATTGGAATTTCGTTACTCATTTTTATAACCTTTGAAATGTCCTGGCCTCCTCGTACAGTTCTATGACATTTGTGCTAGTTATACTAGTTATGATATTTTCCATCATTAATTTATTAGTACAATTGATCTTTGTGGTACTTCTGTTCTATGTAGGTGGGATTAATCTACTCCTGATGTATACTCTGACCATAATTGATTGGATCTGGTATGCAGATCTGTTGGCATTTACTAATTACGCGCTAGAAAACTACAGTCTGGGAGATTCTAAAAGATGAAAATAGGACCTGATGCTAGTGTCGAACAGTTATAGCAGCTTTATTGTTGACTATATGATCGTACTGATATGGCTCAATGCAGGGCAATTTATGCCAGCAGTTGCTGTTGAGTATGGTGTGGTATTCATATGTGGATATTTACATACTGTTCGGACGAGCATTTGAGTATATCGTAATATATTTTGTTTGCTTAATCTTGTTGTGGTTTTTTTGGTAAGGTCATGGGTAGAAATTCTACTTTATTGAAAAGCATCATTGAATTTGTCTCTGTGAAGTGTTTTTCCAAAATTATCGGTACTCTTGGATTTTATAAATTTTCTAGTTATGCACTGGAACATACTGTTGTCGTTTAGAGGATCATTTGCTTGTATGATCTCTGCTGGAATACGTCCTGACTCATCATGTGGATTCTCTACGCAAGCCAACCACCCCTCAAAGCAAGATGTATGTAACCGGTATCTACAGCTATCATGATTACTATTATCAGTCGGTAGATTGTCAAACCAGGCACTTGTGCCACATGAGAAGGTAAAGGACTTGTATTTGTAAAGATCATTATCTGGATCGTTGATGGTGTAGGCTACAAGGCCAGAAGAATGCCTTGCATAACCTTCAATCCACAACACCACCGACGGCAAAATCTCCGATACGATCACCATTTCTGACCGAAATCAATGCATCATTTTATGGGCATATGATCATTTCATTTACATTACTGGCATATCTCCATGTAAATTTTGCTTGGAAGTTGACTGTGGCCTGTATTTTATTGACCTGACCTTGAAGATACCTGAAAATTGATATGCTTTCCTCCGCTGTACCTTGTGTTCTGTCAGTTGTTCGGCAAACTGAGAAGCATCCTTGTTCATGATCATCGGCTTCTGATTAACTTCATGATGGTAATAAATATGGATATCTTTTTGATGCACAGCAATTAAGCTGGTTTGCTTGGAAACTCACCTCCATACTATTCCAACAAACATGACATTGTAGTGGGTTACCACACCATACAAACGCAAAAGAAAAATGATAGAAAAATGGATGGAGGTCACTGCCAGTATGCATGACTTCGTGAGTAGAGAGGAAAGAAGAAAATATGGTTTTGTTCAGCTGCATCATCACCCGTTAAAGTTGATTACTACATCCATCAAAAGGCTAGCAAAACTAAATCACAAATCACGTATAGTAAAGCCTTGTAATGTATACATCTAATTCAAAATTAATTGTTGTGGGTAGAAAAATCATTTTCTATATTGGCTCATATTTTATTTTGATTTTTTTTTATATTCTTATCAATGTAAAGCTAAAATATTCCATCATTTCCGCTCACATATGGTCTCCTTTATGTATTTACAAGCGTTGTTATTTTTAGATGCCCACATTTTAATATAATATCGTAATAAAAAATTCTAATAGGCATACGCATCTATCAAAAAGATATTTATAAGATTTAAAGAAGATTACAAACGAGGAAATGTGTTGAAATAAATAATCCTATATAAAATAATTTAAAAAATATTTTTCATTCATAATCAGTTGATTTTAAATTACACATCCATATTTCGACGTAAAAGAGAGAGAAGATGAGCAAGGAAACAAAGTACCATTTAGCTTAGGAGGGTAACCAACCATTTGGATTTCCAGTGAATGATTCCAAAATTCTCACACTACTTTGGTCATAATCTTCTTTTATATATGATGTGACATGATTAGCTAAGTAGTTTGATTAATAATACTAACAAAATAAGTATAAAATATTCTATTTTAATACATATACTTTGTGTTCCCCTCCCTCTTTTTTTTACCAGTTTCTTCTATCTGGGCATCCACATTATCTCTCTTTCCCTCCAAATTTTCTTGTTATTTTCTTCCGTCCACAGTCTTAAATGATTGTGTGTAGGTTTGATTATTTGACAAAATGTAGGTTTGATTCATGACTTTTCTATTGGTTTAATGGTACAGAAGATAATAATCAACTTCAAATGCTAAATTCCAGTGGTGGTGAATTTGAAAGCTTGAGTAACACAAGTTTCAACCATTTTGTGCATTACTTGGGCAAAATTAGGACACAAAGGTACCCAAATGATTGATAAGAAATGAATTCAGATACTAACATTGACCTATTACATGGTTAGACATTTTAAGTATTTAAATCGATTATTCAAGAACAACAACAATAATACTACTTGTAATCACTAATAAGATTCAAATGTGATTAAGGTAAAAAAAACTGCTATCATTAATTTTTTGTCATAAGGAGATTTTAAGAATCCAAAGTACCACTGTTTCCGTCCTCGTCCGTGCTCTGATCATTTTCTACCGTGTTCTTGGAAAAATGGCAGGGGAGAAGCAGAGAAGCGTGCACGAACTCTGGCTTTTGAATCCATCCATCCTTCCACGGGGCAAGAACATGACATAGATTTATTAAGATTTGCGAGCGAAGAAGGCGAACTCCGTGGTGAACGTGCAGTGGCGGTTAATTGTTAGTTACCACCCACCTCCTCCTCTCAGCGTTTCCCACGCTTCTCTGCTCCCTCTCTTTCTTCCGCCATTAGTCTGTCGTTCTTACCCTACCGTTTCTGGTAGACGACGATGATGAGAAGATCCCAGAGTTCTAGATTAATCGATTTTTGATGGGTCGGTTGGTCACCGTTGTTTTGTTTTTGATTTCTTTGCTTTTGTTAGAAAACTTGTGTATTGGGTTGGGTTCTTCGTATTGCTTGGTTGCATTTAGCTTCTATAGCTATAGAATACCGCGGGTTACATACACGCACGATCTCTTGCTTCCTTCCTAAACCCTTTCTGTTCTGTTCTCTTCTCTTCTCTACTCTACTTCCCCCTAATCTTCTTCCTTTATCTTTTTTATCTATTAAATACATCTGATTTCGGTCCTTCCATATTCCTGAAGCTGCTTCATTCCATATTTTCCCATCATTTTGTATACCATTCACATGCTAGTTCTATATCAACGGAGCTGGGGGAGGAGAAGCTTTTGGGCATGTAAAAGCGGTCATGTTTACCAACTTGGTATGACCCTTTCCCCCATCCCGTTTTCGGTCTGGATGTTTGTGGTGGTTCATTTGTTGCTCCCACTCTTGGTTTTTTTTTGTTTTGTTTACTGTTCGTCTTCTCTCTGCTTTTGAAGCCAATGCTCGATTTCCTTGCTCTTTCCATGCCATTCATGTATGGCTTCGCTCCTTAAAGGAAAAGGTGTCTTCTTGACCTCTCGACTAGAATTCGTGTTTCTTCTCCATACATGATTTTTTCTTGGTTCTCTGTTGTCTCTACGTTTTTCCTTATTCGAATTTCATTAGGTTTTGTCCCTTCTCTGGTTCTCCCATTTGGGCCTTCTTTTCTACATTCTGATTGGTTGTTTATTGCTTCCCTCTCTTCATTTCCACTGCTCTTTGTTCTAGAGGTAACAATATTATACTATTTTGTGTCTCACTGTTACAGGTTCTAGTTGATTCATCCGCAGACTTGAGCTTCCGATGATTGTTGGTTTCCTTTAGTTTTCGAAGGATGGATGATCATTTTGTGCTTTTGGTGGATAGATTACTCACAGAATCGACGTTGGAGGCTGCAATTGAGAGTGGGAATCATTCTTGTCAGGTTGACATGCTATCAACAGATATATCGCAGCAAACCCCCACAGAGGTCACACCTATTAAAAGGAATGGCATCGACGGGGCATCAGTTGGAAGGTTGGTCCAGTGCAGAATCTGCCATGATGTGGATGAGGATTGTAGCATGGAATCTCCTTGTTCATGTTGTGGTAGCCTTAAGGTAGTTGGTGATCAATAGCATGCCATTTTGATTTCCCTGTACTCTTCCTTCCCTTATTCGGTTCATTTTAACTTTGGGTTCTGTGATCTTGTTGGTGTGAATGAGTGATATCATCATCTAACAGTACTTTACACAAGTATTCATGCCTGTGGCTTGGCTTGTTCCCTGCCTTTTGGTTCGCTGCAATTAGAGGAATGACCAAAAATCATGTTGTTTCTGTACTAGCTTTCTAATTCATCTGAGTACACACTTCTAAGGGCCCCCGATTGTTGTCACATTTTACATGATTCACCAAATCTGGTTTTTCTTCATCGTGCCTCTAACTGAACCAAAACACAGACAGCATGGCATGGTTAGATCAAGAATCAAGTGATCTCGTTAATAAGAAACAAGGGTACCGTTCCATCGGTCTCTTTCCTTGTTATTTCTGAAATGTATGTTGGCTTATCACATTCTTTGTTGCAGTATGCTCACCGGATATGTGTCCAGAAGTGGTGCAATGAGAAGGGTAACACCATATGCGAGATTTGTCTTCAGGTAATCAATCATCTAAAACATATTTGTCACAAGTGCTCGAATGCCACACTTTATTTGCTCTGTACATGAGCTTCTCGTTTCTTTTTTGTCCTTCCACACACAAAACACCAGGAATTCAAGCCAGGATACACGGCTCCCCCTCATCTGTTTCCCTACAGTGGTGTGCCAATGAATTTTAGGTATTTCACTTTCCATCCTAAAGGAAGAATATGCCGAAACTTGAATGAACAAATTCCTTGCCTGATGCTTGATTCAGGGGTAATGGGGAAGTATCGAGACGTGACCTCCACGATCCTCGCCTTTTGGCTAGAGATGATTACGAAGCTTTGACTGCAAGAAGTGCATTTTATTGTCGTTCTGTTGTGCTTATGGTGAGCTTGTTTGCTTGCTTTCCTCTTTAAGTTGTGTCTTACAGTTATGTGATACCTTGGCTTTTAACATTTGGTGGTTCTTTGATTGCCATGTAGTTCATGGTTCTTTTGATTTTTCGCCACACGCTCCCAATCATGATATATGAAGAGGAGCAGTACTCCTTGGCAGATTTAGCAGTAAGTATCTTGAAAAAGATTACCTAGAGTCAGAGTTCTTACATGATTGTCCACCACCGTGAATCTTTGATTCCTTGTGATGCATGCACTGATGAACAGCTTATTGTGTTGAGAATCGCTGGGGTTCTTGTTCCTATCTATGTTATGGCTTATGTTTCATCTGTTTTCTATCATCGCAGCTGTCGGCAACAGGTAATACTTGAATATGCTCACGCAATGGTGGTACTTGAATCTGTTTATTTGATCACTGAATCCCCAACTTCTTGGTTGTTTTATGACAAGTGAAGACACGAATGCTGCCAACTGCGGTATCGTGAAGGAGATCAGACGCATTCTTCACCACGGGTGCAACCTCAGTCACATCTGATACATATCCACTAGAACAACAGATGGAAGATTTCACAAGAACCACAGAAAGAAAGTGGACCAAAGGAGGCACATCATGAACAAGAAGGGCAACTACTACTACTACCACTACCAAGATCGAGTCCAGAAGCCTGAAATCAACAGCAAGTATTCATGAACTGTAAATAAAAATTGCTTTCAATTGCAGAGGCTGTTTGATTATGCCACTCTCCTTGACATGGAAATGATGTGGTTACGTGAACATGGTAGATTTTCTACGTGTGATGTGTTTATTAAAGAACATTTTTTGACTTTATAATTCAAAATTAACATAACACATCTATGGTTCCCACTCCTGCACCCACCTGGATAGAATGCACGAAGGAAGAAGAAGAAGTGGAAGAACCATCATCAAATGTATACGCACGCAAAATACATGTAGGAAAGGATGATTGAAACGAGACATTGAAGGTTAAGCGAGTAGATGTTAAAACTCTGATGTGGAAGTCGTTGCCATCCGACATCACGATTACCTCCAATAGTGCTTTTCCTGTCTCCACTGTCATGACCTTCTTCTGTGATCAGCGATCTAAGTAGAGCATTACAGGCTAGCACAATTTTTTATGGAAAATTTTATGATACCTAAGAATTCACTTACAGGGATGTAATTATGTTTGGGGTGATACAATTACTTATTGCAATCACAAATTTACCATGCATTTGTTTACGTGAATGATTAAAATAAAAAATTGATGATATCGTCTAATTAATGACCCAATTGTTATTACAATATAATTACCAAAAATATGTAGAAATTAAGCCTGATCTTCTCATTAGGATCGATGAGCAGTTCGTTAAACTCTTGACTGCACAGTGGTTCGGTGCTTTTCAGTTACCGAGAATGAATTACACTACCCTTATAAACTAGGGAATGAGAATGACACAAACTTCCACGGCGGAAGATGAACAAGGAGAAGCAAAGATGGTGAAGGTTAACATGGGATAACCGGACCAAGCAATGTAGTGGTCAAAAATGTCAATTCCGGAGAAAAGCGGCAGTTGCAACTTGTGAACCCTCGAGACCTCCCATCATGATTGTTGTTGGATGTGTCTGAATGTGATCGAGGTACTGAAAGATGGGTGGAATGTTGACTTCTTGCTCAAGGTCCTGAGTGCAAGCCTTCTTTTGGTTGAAGTTTTCCACTTCTTGCACCAACTCATCCTTTGTGTTGTAACACGAAGTGACCACCTAAAGATAGCAATTGAAAATTTGGAGAAAGTAAATTAACTGTGAACATCTATCATATGTGTCTTAAAGGACTTCAGAGATCCCACTGTCGGTAACTTATTTTCTTGAAGAAACTATGGCCAGACTAAGGAGATGGAGGCTGCACTAACCAGTATGCCACCAGAAACAACTAGCCTCGAGATAGATTCCCAGTACATCAACCTGAAATTCATTATAAAAAAAACTACAAAACAGTGTCCTACAGAATTTCACAAGTCAATGGCAAACATCATATTCAAAATGTATATATAGGACCGTTGAGCAAATTGACATGCCAGTGAAGAAGCAAACTTTGCACATTGTGCTTTATGTATATATACACGCTAATATGCCATTAGCATTATTTTCACTAGCATATCTTCAAGCAATTAATTAGCAAATGCAAAAAAAAGTTGGAATACAGTATTTTATGCCTAGTGATCCGTATATATACCATCTAATTTTCTTTGATTTATTCAGTAGGTAAATTTCGAAGTAAAAGAAATCCTAACAAATTCTAATGCTAATTATGGATTTTATTTCCAATTTCATTGCTTCCACATTAAGATAGACGTACATGTCGACATTAGATGAAAGTAGCCATAACGGTAGTAATAGCCCAGTATACATTATTTTGTTTGTGTCAAATTTGATAACTCCAATCGTCCAATCTTAATTGGAAGGATTTCACCATTTAGCAGGTACGACACTCCAACTCTCCAACCATACTTAATTGGAAGGCTTTCAACACTTAGCAAGTATGGTTCTCCAACCATCTGTTCTAATTAGTGGAGCCTGTTTGTAGCCTGCATTTTACCCTTACCGTGTAATTCAATGCAAGTCGCAAATGAAAAAAAATTCATTACCTTCTCACTGAGCCCTCTGGATGCAGTCCAATGACATCTAAAGTTCCCTTGTCCATAACAAGATTATATTGTGTTTGCAATTTAGAGTCAAGAATATCATCAGCCTACAACAAATGCAACAAATTCACAATCAATATTGAAATTTACAGAACTTTTGAAATTGAAATTTTGTTGTATCATGTAATCAAATCCAACATGTCAAATATGTCGAGTCAAGAGGAAATCGTTGGTCATGTACTATTCAAATGTCAACTTGCACAAGACAAAACCATGTAAATGTTAAGCATGCGAGTATAAAAGAACATGAAAATAATGTCAAAAGAAAAATAACAAATAATTATAACTATTTTATGAATATAAATCTTGTAATTCATAATTGTAATTAGGCTGCTATATCATTGCTATACACCAAAGATGTTAGTTTCTTTTAGGAAAAAGCTGAGTTCTAATATTATATCTACAATAACAGTACAACTTGCAAGCATGTAAAAAAAACCAGTAGATAAATTGTCAGCAACTTATTCATGATTTTGACAAGGGTAATTTAAATGCAGTAAATCATTCCTGATCCGACATGTATCAGTACAAAATCAGCTATAGTGTATTCCAACATGCCTAATCTATATCCATGACCAATGTTACTGGTGCTGGTTTTTCGGGGAGTGTGTTTTGTCTTCTGACGTTCCAAGTGTAACTTGTTATCATGCTATATTGATATTGGACCATGACAAAAAACCATGTTCCGCAGAAAGAATACCAAAAAGTTAATGTTGGCACATCCAGCATGAGCTGCAAGGCTTCTTGCTAAATTGATCCCTGGTTCACTATAATCAGTTCCCGTCAAGTCAGTAAACCTGAAAATTGAGTTTGTCAAAACATGATTCCTAAAATCTGAATGATGATCCTCATTCTTACAATCAAATGTGTCGATGATATCATAAACTTCATTGTTGAAGTGGTTTTATGTAAATCAAATCAAGCATAATACACTAGAATGGGAGCATGCATAAGTCAAAAAAATATGGCCTATAGTATTCTTTTAGATATAGGGAAAACTAAAAATTGTTGAATTTAATAGGTACGTTAAAGCAAACTAAACCATATAAAACTAACATATTGTTGAACCTATGGCATGAGTTGATTCCCTAATAGGTACACAAGCACTAAAACTATGAATGAAAAAATTCAAGTAGTTAATAAAAAATGCAATAAATGTAAAAATAAGAATATTTTAGTATTCCACCAAAAATAAGAATACTTTTAATACAGTAAAGTCTTTACAATATTCAATTTTATTATCATCTAACTAAATGAATGGATCATTGTTACCATTCTATATATGCATTTCTTCTTTATTTTTATAATTTATCACCTTACTTTAATAGGACCATCACCTCTCTCTCACCTTTCAATTGTTTTCAAAGGGTCTAGATTTGAGGTCGTCTTCTGCCTTGATTGGGAGATTAATATGGACGTCTAGATTTTCACAAAAGGATGGCAAAGATGTGCAATTAAACAGAAATCCCACATCAAAGGAAATGTGAAAATATATATCCATCGTCAAAAACTCTTGGTAGGAAAGAACTGAATAAAGCAAAATAAAGTTAGCTAGGCTTCCCAAAGCAGGTAATTTAATATTTTTAATGTCATACTCTCGAAACTGCAATTCTAATAAATGGAGATGCAATAATACCCTTGTTTTTTAAGTTCTTGCAGAAGCAGACCGTTACCAGTCCCAACATCAAGTACATTCCATCTAGATAAGTCTTTACAGATTTCATGGCTGGAATCAGATTGATCACTGTTGCCAGCAATGACATTCCCAACAAAATTGATGCACAAGCTCTTAGTCCAGGTGATGACAATATCCATGACTTCAGCCCCAAACCTATGAGTAGAGGAAAATTTATAATTAGTGAAATGCAATTTCTTCAACTGAAACCTCTATTGCAATTGTAAAGAAAATTAGTTCTTCCATTATGTTGCAGAGCCACAAATTCGATGTTAATTTTCAATAAGAATGTCATGCACTTCTCAATGCATATATTTTAAACCAATGGTAACTTTGATTTGGCGATTACACAACAAGAACGATGCCATTGTATTGTCGATTTTTCAAAGATCAATTTACAAATCCCTGCTCATTGCCAACAAAGAATCAGGCAAAAACAATGTTCACCACCAATAACATGTTAGGAGAAGATCATCACCCACCAAATTTCCCGAACATGTCCATGTTCACGAAAATTCGTAAGATCTTCCGCATATGTATCATCCCAATATTTCTGTAGGCCCAAGACAGACGCTTCCACGTCGCTGGCATCTGGTGCTTCCTTGTCAGAACTGCAAGAAAATTTCTGGGTAAAAAATTCGTTTGTTATTTATATCGTCTATTTTTCTAACACAATCAATAAAGTTACATCATTCACAAATTCAAAAAATAACTAGCACAGAAACTCAAAATTCGAATACAATTTCCAGCTACTGTCCAAATAGAATATGCTGGCACGGAATCTTGTATTGAAAAAAAAAAATTGCTGAAAATTTTCTCCCATAATTAGAGAAAAAGATGCTTCAAACGAACCACGCATACACGCAAAACAACAACAATGCAATGAAAATACGGTTTTTTTTTTCATTCAGAGAATTGGATCAGAGAAACGCCTGTAGTCGGACGCCGTCGGCATAGTGCAGGTAGAGAAGACTTCAGAGGCGTCGACATGGCGTTGCTCGTCGTCGAGGGTGCTCCCGTACTCGCTCCTAATCGACCATGAGTCGGCCGCGACGGAGTGGTCATCATCGGACACCAGATCGACAGAGCCCGAGGATGTGGTACGGGGATGTATCAGATCGGGATCGTCCGGCGGCCACAAATTTCCCGACATTGTGGGAGATTCCAGACGATAAACTGGATATCAGAGAGAGAGAGAGAGAGAAGGGAGGGCAAGGGTTTTATAGCGTCCGTGCGAAGGGTACAGATATTTTTCCAAAATTCTGTCTTTACTTGGCATATGATAAATGAAATGACAGAAGAGAATATCCCAGTAGCGAAGGCAAATTTATAATTATGATTTATTATAATTTCTCAATTATGATTACATGGTTCTTGCAAAGCAAGAGCAGTACAAATAATTCAAGTAGCAAAAACAGAGATAAGAGATAAAAACTCCTCGTCAACGTGAATGTTAAAAATAATTCGTTAGAATGTAATTATCTTAGTGATATCTTATGTTGGAGTAATAAGGATAAAAATATAAAAGATAAAGTTGTTGAAATAATAAGGATAAAGATAGAATCGTAGTGATTAAACTTGTGAAAGAAAATGATATAGTTAATATGATTAATGCATATGTTTCACAAATAGATTCAGGAGAAGTTATTAAATAGAAAAATTTGAAAGATTTAGACGGTTTAATTCATGATTTACTTACAACCGAAAATTTTTTTACCGGGGAAAATTTAAGTGGTCACGTAGAAGAGTAAAAAATAAGATATAAGAGAAATCATGGAAAATTTGGTTTTAATAATAAAAATGAAGAGAGAAATTTAATTTTAAAGTTTAACATAGTTTAGGACTTTTCAATAGTTAACACTTGTTTTAAGAAAAGAGAGAAACATTTAATTACGTTTGGAAGTAACTAAAATATTAGTAAAATAGATTTTTTTACCTTTCTTTTAAATTGAAAATTCATTATTAATATTACAAAATTACTGCATTTAAAACATTTTGTAGCTATAAAATAAAATAACTAATTTTTACTTACACGTTCTAACAAGGAGTTATTTTTCCTAAAGGTCTCTGGAAAACTCATGTCTTTGTATATTTCTCCGCGAATGCATGGAATGGTAAAAGTAATTGCATTTATCGTAAGATTAGATTATTATAAGTAAATGGTAAAAATTTTGCTTGAGTTAAATAAATATTAATTCTTGATCTAAATGCCTTAAAATTCAACATTTTTTGTTAAATTGCAACTATTGATTTTTAAATAAAAATCTTAACGACCATAATTTGGATTAAGTTAAAATTTTAAATAATTTAGATTGTAAAAAATGTTTTATTTCTAAAACTAAAAAAAAAAACCTCAATCGATCCACCACACACGCGCCATCTACTCCCAAGACCAAGCTCAACCTTCTACGGTTCTGCGGTCCACTACTCTTCCAGAACATTCTACGGCATCCTCCACCGTCTCACGTCTCCCGGCGGCGGCGCCGAACTCCACAAAACCAAAAATGGTTACCACGGTCACCACGGCCAGTCCTCTCTCCACCGCTTCGCCTCCCATGTCCATCCTCCTCCGCCATCGCGGCCCCCTCACCACCGTCCTCCTCCGCCCTCGTCGCCGCTTCTCTTCTCTATCCGCTGCCGTCGTAGCCTCGGTCCGCCAATCTTCCGCCACCTGGACTCGTGCCCCCCTGACCGTCATCCACCCCGCCACCACCGATCACACGCTCTTCCACGTTACCGTTGATGTCTCCGACAATCCCGACCTCTTCGCTTCCCACACCGTACCCGGTCAGTACCTCCAGCTACGCCTCCCCAAGGTTTCCGAGGCAAAGCCGGTGTTCCTCGCGATCGCGTCGCCGCCAGAAGTTGCGGTGGAGAGGGGCGAATTCGAGTTCCTGGTGAAGGCCGTGGCGGGGTCGTCAGCGGAGTTGTTGTGTGGGATGGGGAAAGGGGAGGTGGTGGAGCTGAGCGCCGTCATGGGGAAGGGGTTCGAGGTGGAGAAGATCTCGCCTCCCGAGGATGTGCAGAGCGTGTTGATTTTTGCTACCGGATCTGGAATCAGGTACGGAGATCAAGTGAGGAGTTTGTTAGGCTTGCTTGCTTGTGGTTTGGAAGGCTTAAACTCGATTTTTTCCTTGACTTCTGGATTAAACAGTTATAGTTGTTTGAATTTATGCTTTCCCACTTGTAATTAAGCTGGTTATGATTCATTTTTTTCCTTGTTTAGCTGGGTCCTATATACGTTCTGAATTTCCACGATCGGATAATTGATTATTGAGACCCTTGCTTCAGGAAAGACGGTGGCTTTTCTAGAACTTCCTTTTAGCTTCTTCATGTGCGATATTTCACATTCTATAGGGTCGAAAATGATGATAATGTAGTTATTCATGGATTTTTCTTATCAAGAGCAAGGTGGAAAGATCTTACCACGAATATTGCATTGACTAAATGAGAGATAGAGAGAGGGGATGTTTTTATATTTTTTCTGACTTGTCCTCTATCCAGTCTATCACATACCACCATGACTTTAGGTTCTACCAATCTTCTCCTTTTCATAAGTGGGGAGAATCTCTGTACACCTTTATGAATCTTTCTCATACCAAAAGATTCAAGCACACTTCACACATAAAGACCTTTCAAGAGTTGAGATGACAATAAACAATAGCAGGGCAAACCTAGTGCACGACACTATAAGCAGCACAATCTGAACGTTTTTTCACTTTAATGGACTTGCCAAGGATGAGAGGAAGTATCTACTTCCCTCTTTGTGCAAAAATAGTCATTGGCATAAAATGTGCCTCTTCAATTTTGCACTTCAGTTGCTAAATCACCTGCAACAACAAACCCAACTAAGCCTCCTTAACAAGCAGGAAATAAATCAAATAGGTGGCCATTAACATGACATATTCTATCATTGGCATGGGTAGAATTGATTCATTTGATTACACTTTACTCCCTAAAATCTGGTTGTATATTAATCCCCTTTGATTCAATCAATGTTTGAGTCTTATTTTAGGAGTGTTTTTGATGTAGGGTGGCCAACCAGTCGACCCTAATGCAGCTGGTCTGATGGGTCTGATGGGTTAGCCTGCCCCCACTTTCTCTGCCACCTCTTACGCACATCAAGTTGCACAGTGTCTTGGCCTGTCCCATCCTTACATCTGTAGTGCTTGACAGGGGTGATCAGCTTGGATTGCTTGCTTTGACCAACACAATATAATTGTCGTATTCGTGTAGGAATATTCTTAGAGGGATGATGGTGTAGAACAAACCCAACACTTAGGGAGTGATTTTGAAATTGTGACTTGGACGACTCCCAAATGAAAAATGGCTATTTAAAGGGAAAAAATTATTGTTTCTTCAAACCATTTTCCTTTTTTTCTAGAAAAATGAAATAAAATAAGATGAAAAAACATTTAAATGAAATTTAAAGTCTTTTTTCTATTCTTTTACAACAATGATTTTTACTGGGAGATCACAGGTTTGAGTCCTAAGAAACAACCTTCTTATTATGTGTAAGGTTACATGTAGTTAAACCTTTCTTAGACCTCAAATTGGTGGGAACATTGTGTTTTGAGTTTGCTTCTTTTTTATCTATAACTTTGGAGGAAAGAAGAGAAAACATGAATATGTAAGGAGAAAGGATTGAAAGAGGTGAACTATCTATATCTAAGTTGTATTGGGACTGGACTAAGTTTTAAGATAACAATATCAATATATGTGGTGGCATTTGAGCTTCAATCATGCATACAAGAATTAGAAAAATGTAGTCCCCAAAGTTGGATTTTCTATTAATTGCCATTGGATGAATCATTTCAAGAATCACACTTTGTCTTCTCTTGATTTCATTTCTTTTTAACTACATGGATTTTCCACAAATATGATTTGCATGGTATTCCTGTTGAAGTGTAGAAGCGTATAGGTGAAGTAGGAATTAAATGGTTAATTAAACTTTTTAATATAATTTTAAAGACAAAGATGCATAATGAATGGAGAAAGAGTTCTTTAATGACTATATTTAAGAATAAGGGAGACATCTAAAATTGTAATGATTATCATGCTATTAAGATAATGAGTCATATTATAAAATTATTGGAAAGGATAATTGAGCGAAGATTAAAGCATATAATTAAAATCATAGAAAATCAATTTAAGTTTATGTTGGATAGGTCAATAATGGAAGTTATTCATTTGCTAAGACAACTAATAGAAAATTTTAGAATTAATGAAATGTATCTTCATATAGTTTTCATTAATTCAGAAATAGCTTATAATAAAATACTTAAAATCCATTATGGTGGGTTTTAGAAAGAAAAAAAGTACCTATAGGATATATTGATATTATTAAGGATATTCATGAATGAACAATTACTATTATTAAAACTATAGGAGAAGAAATTATGAAATTTTCAATAGACATAAGTTTACACCAAAAGTTCTTTTTAAGTTTGTATCTGCTTATCTTGGTTATAGATGAAATAATTAAGACAATTTAAGGAGAAATACCTTAGTACGTGCTATTTGACATAGTTTTAGTTGATGAAAGTAAGTCAAGAATTAGCTCCAAATTAGAATTATGGAAAGATATTTTAAAGTCCAAAAGATTTTGATTAAGTTGGTTAAAAATTAAATATATTTAATGCAAGTTTAATGAAAATAGGAATGGTGACGAAGATACACACTTAGATGGCTGAGATGTGAGATGCATAAAAGTAAGACTTAAACAAAAAGTTAGTGTTACTGAGATACGTATACCTAAATAGATGAAGTGGTAATACTACACCAAATAAAGATAAGAGAAAATTGGTTTAAGTAGTTTAGAGGAAATTAAAGAAGTAAAGAAAAATCCAAAACTACTTGGTTATAAATTATGGAAAAAGATTTAAATTTATATAACTTATATATTTGATCATAGATAGAAATACATAAAAGAAAAGATTTCATGTGATTGTTCTCACGTATTGGAACTATGATTCAGATTGTTTTTTTATTATTAGCATAGCAGAAACAGGCTTTGATGTTTACATCTTGTTTTTGCAGTCCAATCCGATCACTCATTGAGTCGGATATCAATACTGACAAGAGATCAGATGTGAAACTCTACTATGGAGCTAGAAACCTTCAGAGAATGGCTTACCAGGTTTGAATTTTCCGTTTTGTCAAGATTGGGAGTTTTATTATTAATAATGCCCTTAAAACTAATGTGTTGTTTTCCATTTTGATCAATCTTCATCTCCTATGCTCCTTCTAGGATAGATTCAAGGATTGGGAATCTTCTGGTGTTAAGATTATACCTGTGTTGTCTCAACCTGATGACAGATGGGAAGGGGAACGTGGTTATGTACAGGTAGGTCTTTGTAAATGTCTATGGGAGTTTGTGGACTCATGAAGATAGATCAGGGCAAGTCTTGATTATTTAGGTTTTTAACGTGTCTAACTGAACTGCAGGTGGCATTTGCTAGGACTAAACAGATATTGAAACCTTTATCCACAGGTGCAGTGCTTTGTGGACACAAGCAAATGGCAGAGGTTCGTTCTTCTCTTGTCACTTGTAAGGTGCTGAGATTGTAGCTTTCCATCAATGTACATGCTGCTATAGACATGTTCTTTGTCTCTTTCCAAGTTATACACAAAATCTGTGAGGTTTTTTTTTCCTGTTAATGTCTTTTCTGCAAGCTGACCCATTTTTCCGCTATTAAGTTAATCTGGTAAAATATTATTTTTTTGATAAGGTACTGTGTTGAAAATGAAGAATTTTAAGACTTTATTATTGCAATTCTTAAGGTAGATTTAATGCAAATTTAAAATTTTTTATATATTGGCTGCTCCATACATTCCCATTTTACATGGGCGGTTCTATCTGTAATGAAATTGAAATAATGACAAAATTAAGCAAAAATAAGATGAATTGTAGTTTAAGGTTCCTCAAGTAAGCGATGGCCCTGAATTCCTATGTAGTATTACGGTATTACCTTCTACCAGTAAGGCAGTGACATTACCTTCTGTTCCATCTTTCGTACATAGGCTTCACCCTGACGAAAATACGATATTTGTGTTTCAGGATGTTACTTCTGCTCTTGTGACCGATGGAGTACCTAACGAGAAGATCCTCATGAACTTCTAGTGCTTTTGAAGCGTGAAGGGGGTTATGTACTTGTAAGTTTTAATATCATTGAGAAAATTCGGTGATCAGAATTCTTTTCTCTCGAGTCATTAACTTAATCTATGATTCTTTAGAGGACGAGAATCGTCCGTTGAAGCCTGTAAAAGAATATAATTGCAGCTTCATCTAGGAATAAGTTGATATTCATGTGATATTGTTCAGAGTGCTTTTCCTGTTCATCTCAGGGAAAAGATTTTGGTGTCTTCTATTGTGAAATGGAAATTTACCATTCAATATCATCTAGAGAGAACGATTGAAGAGAGCAAAAAGAAAGCTAACGTTCATTACCATCTAGTTGATATTCATTCTGTTGTCTTCCATTATACCGTGCTGTTTCTTTCTCTCAGTCGTCTTCGTCCATTGCATGATCCTCTTGTCCTCCACGAACCTCGAGTTACATGTTTTTTCAACTACGTGGCTGCCGTTGGTTTATTATTACTGACGGGAATAGATGTTCTCTCGTCACTACTTTTGACTGCTACGTTAGCAGCTTTTTAAGTGTTCATTAGTGCAATTTTGAAGTCATATATAACTACCGCCCAAACCATGGTGGTGAGGGTGTTTCCCTCCCCACCAAGAAAAGCATAGGACCCATCGCGACATTTTTACGTCCGTCTCCTATTTTCGTAATACAAAAGCATAAATAAATTCGAAGTATGCACTATGTATTTTCTAGTGTTGATATTCAGATTTATGAGATCTGATCATAACATCAAAGTTATCAAAAGAGGTTTGCATAAAAAAAAAATCCTTAGCCTCGTGAATGAGACGCACCACAAAGTAGTAGAACACCCCAAGAAGTATCTTGTTCTTTGGATCGTCATGGTATAATCAATTTAAGAGAAAATTTTCTGAAGGCTTCTTTGCAAAATTCTTTCTTATTTTATCACTGTTATTTTTTTAAAATTTAAATTTAATCAATATGATTAGTTAATCTAATGTATAATTTATTATGTATTAAAATTCCAATTTAATATAATTATATCGTTATGATATTTTTACCATAAAATCAATGGTTAAAATTTAAGAACTACTGGTACTTTTTTTTTATAAAAGCCCCGATGGGTGGGGACCTAACATAATAGAGATTATATATAAATGGAATTAGATCGAAATCTCACTAGAAATCAACAGAAAAAAAGTCAACGTCCAAGATTACCTGCCCGAACAGGGAGATGGCAAATACACCTGAAAAATAAAATATTACTGTTTTTTTTTGGTAAAAAAAAATCTAACTGTTCTGTGATTTTTTTTTTTTTTTTGGCAAGAATCAACTGTACTTACCGTGTATTAGCGAAAGATAACGAGTGTTGTTCTTCTCCACTTTCCCACCGCCTGTCTTACCTCCGCAACCCACCGATGGCTACAGAAGTTGCCACCCAACCCGAGACACCGAACCCAACCCCTACCGTCGATGGCAACCACCTGGCGGCCCTCGCCATCTCCCGTCTCGCCGGAGTGAGCCACATGTTCGGGGTGGTGGGCATCCCGGTCACCTCCCTCGCCACGCGTGCAGTCGCCCTCGGCGTCCGCTTCCTCGCCTTCCACAATGAACAGTCAGCTGGGTACGCTGCCTCCGCCTATGGGTATCTCACTGGCAAGCCTGGCGTCCTCCTCACTGTCTCTGGCCCGGGCTGCGTTCATGGGCTTGCCGGGTTGTCCAACGCTCAGGCCAACACCTGGCCGATGGTCCTCGTATCCGGATCCTGCGACCAGCGAGATGTGGGTAAGGGAGATTTCCAAGAGTTGGATCAGATGAAAGCGGTTGCCCCTTTCTCCAAGTACTCGGGCAAGGTCACCCACATCTCGGATATTCCAAAGGTGGTAAGCGAGGTTTTCTCAAATGCGGTGGTGGGTCGGCCAGGTGGGTGCTACTTGGATCTTCCGGCTGATGTGCTCCACCAGAAGATACCGGAGTCGGAGGCGGAGAGGTTGCTCTCGGAGCTTGAGAGACCAGACAAGTTGAAGAAGCAAACTAGGGGAGCAGTGGAGACAGGAGGGATCCAAAATGCGGTGGCCTTGCTTCGGCACGCGGAGAGGCCGCTAATTGTTTTTGGGAAAGGTGCGGCCTTTGCGAGGGCGGAGGAGGGTTTGAAGAAGCTTGTGGAGAAGACGGGCATTCCTTTCCTGCCCACTCCAATGGGGAAGGGATTGGTGTCAGATAAGCATGACCTATCTGCAACCGCCGCACGGTCATTGGCAATCGGAAAGTGCGATGTTGCACTTGTCATTGGTGCCAGGCTTAACTGGTTGCTTCACTTTGGGGAGCCACCAAGATGGTCTAGAGATGTGAAATTCATACTTGTGGATGTCTCTGAGGAGGAGATTGAACTAAGGAAGCCACATTTGGGTATCGTTGGTGATGCCAAGCTTGTCGTGGATACGATCAATGTGGAGATCAAAGACGATCCATTCTGCTTTGGGCGGTCACATCCATGGGTGGAGGCAATCACGAAGAAGTCAAAGGAGAATGTGGTGAAGTTGGAGGAACGGCTATGCAATAATGTGGTGCCTTTCAATTTCCTCACGCCAATGAGGATCATCAGGGACGCAATTCTAGCCCACGGAAATCCTGCACCGATCCTGGTGTCCGAGGGTGCCAACACAATGGATGTGGGGAGAACAGTGTTGGTTCAGACGGAACCCAGGACGAGGTTGGATGCAGGGACGTGGGGGACGATGGGGGTTGGTTTGGGATACTGCATTGCTGCTGCTGTGGCCTCACCTGGACGCTTGGTGGTTGCTGTCGAAGGAGACTCTGGCTTTGGGTTCAGTGCTATGGAGGTTGAGGTGTGTTTGATCTATTCTTTGTTTATGATCCTTAGGTCTGCAGATTTCATTCACATATTATCGTTTTATTATTTCTTAGGTGAACTCTGTTGCATATTGAAATCACATTTCAATTAGACAAGCCAAAGTAATACAACTCATACTAATGTTCTTATACCTGTTGAACAGTATTGCATGCAAAAGCATGTTCAATTGAAGGAGCAAAACTGAAATAAAAGAAATATTCTTATGCTCTTGCCTGGTTAATTTTGATCGCTCTTATCTTGCATATATGACCAATTCTAAACATTGCAGATAATTGTAGATACTAGGATAACCACTTTATGGTACTGGTGTTCGATGCTTATTTGAGTTATTTCACATGTTCTCTGCTATGGCTTTTGTGTTATGAAACAAAAAGACCTATTTGACATGAGAATTTTGTCCATGCTGTTGGAAAGTTTAGTTGGAAGCTTGTGCTGGCATAAACTAGAGGAAATTAGATGCCCCTAAACCCTGTCCATATTGATTAGTCTGTGGTTCTTCAATTCCTGCAGACACTTGTGAGGTATCAACTGCCTGTAATCATAATTGTCTTCAACAATGGCGGTGTATATGGTGGTGACAGAAGAAGTCCCGAGGAGATTACCGGCCCTCACAGGGAAGACCCTGCTCCAACATCTTTTGTTCCTGGAGCAGCTTATCATACTGTAATGGAAGCCTTTGGAGGGAAAGGTTACCTTGTTGGGAACCCTAAGGAACTCCAATCAGCTCTAAGCGTATCCTTTTCTGCACGGAAACCTGCCGTGATCAATGTCACCATAGATCCATATGCTGGTGCTGAAAGTGGTAGACTGCAGCACAAGAACTGAGATGGACCCTAAGACGTTTGATTTCTGTTGATCAAATTTGGAGTTGCATCTACGTTGTTACTGTATGATATGTTTTATTGTTGCACAACATGTAGTACATCATTCCATGTATTGCACTCTTTTCGATTGGCTCTGAAAATTATACTCCATCATTGTGCATCTGAATGCAGTTTAATAAATTTCCATCTTGCAGTGTTATTGACATATGATGGTAGTGGTACATCCTTTTTGTTTTGCCAAATGACATGCAGCATCCATGCTTCAAAGATATCTACAGTAAAGGTAGAATTCACAGTCCACAGATATTTAGCATGATGCTAATACGAATTACTCTGAAGATCCAGAAATACACCAATATGCAGTATTCATATTTTTCAACTTGGAAACCTAGTATTTTCTTGGATGTCTTTAGTTTGCATACAGAAGTCAGCAACTTTTGATTTGGTTTTCTGTAGGGTATTAGATTCATTTTGGTTCAGTTCTATTTCACATATTGTTAAAAACCTTAGCCCACCATTTGCCTAGAATATGTGTCATATTTATGGTTTTCTTGAATAAAAGACAACGGTCACAGATATGAAAACGGTAAATTGTTTATGATGTTCTATTCTTTGAACCAAGCTTGGTTATCTACAAGTCGTTCACTTTCGTGTCAGCTCAACCTCACAATCCTCCCTTTTTCAGAAGAAACTGATGAGTTCAGACCTTCAACTTGTATATCCTTTGGAGTAATAAAGTTACAGGTTCCTGCATGAGAAATGGAGTAAAGAGACGTTATTGCTGTGAGATGAATGGCCTGGATTACATATTAAAGTTTGAAATAGACCCAAAGCAACAGAGATTCCACTCTTCGGATGTTTCACCACAGGTACGTCATTTGTCTCATTATACTTGTAAAAAATACTTTTGAATTTTTTCAGTTATTGTTTTGGCATATCATTGATCTTTTGTTACTGTCTTCCATGTGCAATGATTTTTATTGTTCACATGTATGGTGCAACTTGTTGGTATTGGGGACATTAGTGTCATGATGAAAGAAATAAATTACAAAAGAAAAAAAGAAACACCATAGAAAATATTACATTTCAATAAGCTGACTAAGGTGATCATCAAGATATGCCAAGACGATTGAAGGTGATCTCTTGGTTTAATCCAATCATCTGAAGACTTATCAAAGTACCTTGCTTGACTTGACCTGGTAGGGCAAAGCAACAAGTTGTTACCCTGTTAACTATATATGTTAGAGACATCAGGACTTTCAACAGAGCCTTAATTTTTTATGTGGCTATGACGATGGATACAAAAGGAGGATACACTAAAGGTAAAAATCTACTAGCAAATATGGGGAAGCCACTGGAATAAATTCATCCCTGGGTTATTCACATCTCATTCTTTGTAGTCATCATTTTGGTTTGAGTTAGAACTCTGATATATGCATGATCCGTGTGATTTGTACCTGATGATAGCAGACACTTTAGGTTAATTTATGAACATCCAAAAAAGGTTAGTATATGGGAAGAAAACACCTTGTTATGTGTTTTTTGAATTATTTTTTGACTACTTCTGTTACTGTGCAAGGTGGAGAGGTTCGTGGAATTAGGTGGCTCTCAAATAGATGCGAGAAAGAATTTAAGGTAAAATGAAAATACGTGGTATCGTGGGCATTATAGCTTTCCAAAAGAAGCAACCACGCACTCTCTTCTGAAGAAAGAGAGTTGAAGCTTAAGAATCGAAGATCTTCACATGTGTTGGTGTACAAGAGGGAGAGGGACCTTACAACCATCATGACCACAGTGGTAACACAGAAGTTGATGTAGTTATTAGAATTTAAACTTTGATGGAAAGTAACCACACAATTCCAGTTAACTCATGTGTCAGTATTATTGCATTTGTTCTTGATATTAGTAGTGCTTTTAACTAGATTCAAATCGAAGACATTTTTTCTTCATAGATTTTACAAGAGAATGAAAGACCAATTGTGTCATCTGCAGTTGGTTGTCCATGTTATATTCCGGTGATTGGCTTGACTTGAGACTTGTGTGTGCAAACATTTGAAAAATCATTTAGAAGGTTCATCTAATGGTCATGATAACTTGGTCTTGTGTTCTCTGCAAGGATCGGGATTGTTAATAAGCTAAGAAATGATAGGAGAGTTGTTAACGGCTGGAGATTTTTTTTCAATGCAAGTTCATAAAAAATATGTTCCTTCTTTGAAACATAATTCAGTTTTCCATTATTTCATTTTGCTACAAATTTTCATATTTTTAAAATTTTCTATGTTCTAGTTTTTAATTAAAACAGATTATAATGCGTCTATTTTTTTTTCAATGAATGGGGTTTGGCAAAAGAAAAAAACACTCTACACTCTTATTAAACTTGAGGCCAAGTAGTTTCTTTCCCGCCTTCCTTAAATCTCAATGTTATGGAGGCATTGGATTCCCATGCTATTTGAAGTCACTCTTTATAAGTTAATGTACCATCTGATTCAGATAAATCTCCCTGGAAAGTGTGTAATCGACATAGGTATGATGCATGTAGATACTCGGCAATTAAAACATTCAGTGACTTACAAATCACAGGGTTCCCTGCAAGCCTTGATTGACGTCTGCCTGTTTTTATATTATTATTGATGTCACTCTGAATGGGTCAGCTTGCCATTGTGGAGGAAGCACCCCTTTCTCGAGCTTTCTTTGCCTGAAACAATGGAAAAGCTGAAGCTTATGGGACTGCATGAAGAGAACAGAATATAGGAAACAGAAAAACCTAAACCCTAAAGATCCCGAACAATGAAAAGATTCTGTACCACAAACATCAGATGCTTGTAATAAGAATCAAGAAAAAAAATCTAAATTAAAAGATGAAGAAATGGGACCACCACCAAAGAGTTGAAAAGAGGAGCTACTTGAAAAGTGGGTTTTCTCACTTCTTCTTGCCAGTCAACACATAACGTCATGATGGCTAGCAGCAAAACTTGCACTGAAAGAGCACATATGATTCCCAGCCAAAGACCCTATCCACGATGTATTTATTTTGATTAGGTGTAGCAGGAAGAAAGTGAACCATCAAAGACTCCAGTGTTACCTTTCCCTTGAGATGGAGAACAAAGGCGAAGAGAGTGCCTGAAGGAAGGCCCACCATGTAATAAGCCCCAAGATTAAGAAAAGCACCAATCTTCTGCTTCCCACAGCCTCTAACTGTGCCTGGACTTTCAGGTCTCAATTAGTCTATGAACAATTCTGTGTGCAACTGATATGTCCATTACAATACCCAAATCAGAATATATATTTCTGAAGAATTGTCACCATTTCTACCTAAACCATTTAGGCCTAAACTATTGTTTAGGCACTGGGGCAATTCTTCAAGGCTGTTAGTTATATGGATCTGGGTGAATTCAGTTAAGGATCCAATAAAGACCCATCTACTATGGGGTATCATATATAATAGGTTTTTAGGGTTTTAAAACCCTACTACAATAAAAAAAAACCCTAGGAAACTCTTCTCTCCCCTATCTCTCCTGTCCAATGGCTTTCCTCTCCATTTTTGATGCTCTGATGAGGAGTTCGATTGTTCCTAAAAATCCTAATTACACAATTACCTACAATGCTGTTATGCTTGTTTAGTTTCAGAAAATATAATTGAATATGTTAATTTTTTGACATACATAATATGCATTGTTCATAAATATATATTTAGAAAATATATTCTATATATATATATATACATATATGTTCTATACATAAAAATACAAAAATATAATATATATATATAGAATAATAATGTAATAATATATGTAATCCAAAAAAATAAAATTAAATAGGAGTTCCTAGGCACTTGGGTGTCCTTGGTGAGCTTGGTTGTTGCCTAGTCACCTTACCACCTAAATAACCTTGTTTTCATGTGTTAGGACTAAATCTAGAACTATAGGACTTAGAGATGTAGCCTAAATCTTTTTTTGTGGTTTGTTTTATGTAATAGCACCTGTTTTGATGTTTACATTGCTAATCATTTGTGCATCTTGGTGTTTCTATACTTTTACCGCATTTTGATCGATCAAGATAGAAATAAACACTATCTAGTTGTACCTGTCAGTAACACCATTTTTATGATGATATGGTAATGTGTTTGTTTGGGATCTACCAACAGTACTTGCCGTTGATAGTTACACTTTTTGAAATATGAGAGAATGAAATGAATTGTGATATTTTGTTACCATACCTGAGAGTGCACTCTGAATTCCATCCAAAAAAGTAGATACTGCAACCAATATCATCATAGTTGCCAAATGTTTCACAACAGACTCTTCATTGCTGTATAGCTTTCCCCAGACATGGCGCACTGAGATCGTACAAGCTGCAGCCACAATGCTCTCCATGACCGCCAATAGCATCGTAATGCAGATAGCTAAGCGTGCAGCCGCAGGTTGCCCAGCACCCAGTTCATTTGAAACTCGTATACTATAGGTTGAAGGAAAAGGAAGAAGACAACAGTCAAACATAATGTGTTAAAAACACAATCCACAAATTGAAAGGAAAACTGCAGAAACATCCGACCTGACCACAGCACCAAGTGCTGAGATGATCATAAATCCCATTGCAGAGGTGTTGAGACTGAGGAATTGGAGAATATTAGTGTGTTTATATATATTAAAATGAGAAAATCAGAAATTATTTGAGAGACCATTCATTACCTGATGGACAACACAGATGTTTCTAACTTGGGATCGGGAAGAAGTCCAGATAAGAGAACCATCATCTCAAATGACCAGAACTCCAAGCTGCTTCCGGTGTAAAGAGGAAGTAACAATTAGCAAAGCTCATTTGATTCTTGAAAAAGAAACTATAGTTGGCTCCAGTTTGCAGTGCAGAAACTTGAGGATGGTGATTTGGTAAGCACGCAAATTCTTTTGTGACCAAAATGCAAGCTAAACGATGGGTGCATGAAAATCAAATCACTTGTTGAAATCCAAATCGCAGAAGGGATGGAGATTGGACGTACCAAACCATCAAAGCTGATGGTAGTGCAAGCTTCAGGAAGTTGGGAATGTCTAGAAGAGCCTTCCTGGAGAATCCAAGCCAAGTGCTTCTGCAAGTAGAAGAGAATCTCATGTATATTGCCAGCAGTGCGACATTGAGCCAGTAAGAGATGGCGGTTGCCAGTGCAGCACCCTTGGCACGAAGGCCACATTTGAACACCAACGTCCAACAGAAGAGCGAGTGTAGCAGGGTAGTGACACCACAAGTAACCACCATCGGAATTACTCTGGTCTGGCTCTGAAGGAACTTGATCTGGCACTGGAGAAGGCCATAGGCAAAGATGGCTGGGATCAGCCATTTAGCATACACTCCTGCCTCAAGTGATATCTCTTGGTTTTGTCGGAGTGCCGTGAGAATCCGTCCTGTGTACGCCCAGATCAAAGCTAGAGGTGCACTGACGAGGGTGAGGACCAGCATGGCCCTCTGGGTGTACACACCAAGCATGTCATGCTGCCTTGCTCCATATGCTTGCCCACATAAGGTTTCCAGTGAGCATGACATTCCAAACTGGAAGAGGAAAATAAACAGAAGGAAAGCATTCACTTGGTATTAATCACAACGCATATCATTGAATTCTTCTCAGGTAATTGAGTACCCATAAGTATTGGACTTGGAATAGAACAAGCAGTGAAGAGTATTGGGTCGGAACAAAAGGACTTCCGATTATGACTACTACTATGCAGACTTCTAATCAATCGGACATGTTAAATTCATTTACGAGAAAGAAATGTAGAATACCATAACACTGAAGCCAGTGACCCCAGCAAAAGACGTGGCCATGGAAGCACCAGAGAGGGCGAGTTCCCCAAGATGGCCCACAAACATAACTGATATCACCTGAAGGCTGAACAACAAAAGGTTGACGGACAACAATGGTAGAGCCAAAGAAAGCTGCTTCTTCACCTCTGCCATCACCAAGTTCTTCCTCACCGTAACTACCACACCCTCCATATCCCCACCACCATCCATGAACAGTTAGCAACTTGCGCCTCTCACCCTGGGAACAACTCCACCAAACCAAGGTAGTGTTGTGTCGTCCGTTGGTCTAGAAAAAACAATGTATGTTCTATATACGGTGGGCGGGAGGAACCTTGGATTATAAGCAGCATGGTCTGCATGGGATCCTGGTCTTTTTGCCTTAATGGCCTGTCAGCCTGACAGCACCTCCGACCAGGTGGTGAACGCATGGTCAGGATGGTTCGTTCTCAATCTGTCGGTTATGAAGCTCTCCTTCACCAGATGGACGCTCACCATTGTCTTCAGCGTTTCCCGTCTCTTTGGTGAATAATCTATGCAAGATGAAGCAAGAGAAAGAAACAAACACCAGTATCAATGGTAAACATACAATCATTGTAGAAAAAGGAAAAAAAGAAACGCCTGCTTCTCTGCATGCGTTACACAAAATCTTGCATGAAGATGATTGTTTCTTCCTCTAATTTCTTCCTTCGATTACTAGTTTGAATTAAAAAAACTTCCATGGCGTGTTTCTCGAAGCTTGTGGGAAGATCAGTTACTCAACTTCCCAAGAAGTGTGTTGGGAAGACGAGGATGACATGTGTGTGATGTACACTTTGCTTGGGCACCGGTACTATTTTTGCTCAGGAAAATGTTTCCAAGAGCATTTTATATTAGTCTAAGTTTTATTTTATATTAAACTTTTATTGATATTGTATTATAAAAATTTAAAATGATTATATTATTATGTAAGATGCAGTTTTCCGTAAATTTCTTCTTGCACAATCAGCTCGCGCGATCGCATGTATCATCGCATGATCGTGTTGTCTGCACCGCTTGCATCGTCTACATCGCCTGTGGCTTTTGTATCACCTGCACCGTTGCGTATCTAGGAACGAAGAAAAATAAAAAATGCAAAAGATGTGTCTACCCATGAAGGCTGCATGTGTCGGGCACTTGTAGGGAGAGTCTATTAACACTGGTATATACATTGTTATTATTATTTAATCTATTACATAATTTACTGGGTATGAATTCTTTATATTAATCCAAGTTCTATTTCTTATTTTATTTCTACTTAATATATCAATGGTTAACATTTAAACGGAAAAGAGTTAACTTTTAAGACCTTTAGATCAAAGATCGTTTTTTTATTTAATCTATGTTAAAATTTTACCATATATTTATAGCCATCTAATGTTAAAACATATACGGTTACTTTCATCCTTTCATATATTTATTAGAAAAAAGTTAAGGCGTCACTAGGAAAGTTAGATAAAAAATCTCTCTTTTTTTTATTTTTTTTATTTTATTTATAATATTAATATTTTAATATTTAGATTACAAAATTAATGAAATTTAATAAAAAATACTGAATTTTTAAACTTTTTGGTCAAATAAAAATATTACCACCATATAGTTATAATTATTTTTATACTTATATATTTATAAGAGAAGTTGTACGATAATGTTTTTGTTAAAACTTAAATTTAGGTCTATTTATATCCAAGTGGAATCGAAAATTAACTATGTTATTCATTGTTCTTTAAAATAGAGAGAGAGAGAGAAAGAGAGAGTTTATCTTCTATGCAAACATCAAGCATAGGAAAAATTTTGCGATGGATGGCTGAAATCTGCTAACAGCGGAAATTCTTTTCCAACGATATTTTAGTTGTAATATTTGTAGAACATTTTAGAAATAGCTAAAATTTGTAAAAATATTGGAACAATTTATATTCGCACTTCGACATCAAATAACTTATTAAAGAAAAACATATTTTACAACTAAAAAAAAATAAGACGCCACTAGAGATACACTTCCGCAAGAAGTGTAACAAAAAAGTAAACAATGTTTGGTTAAGCTTGAGGTTTGCATTCGTAGGGTCGTTCCAATCTTGTCATTGTTCCTTTTTTCCACTATTTCCGGGAAATCTCCCGTTGTTTAATTACATTGTTCATCTAAATGATTTTTAAGAAGAAAAATACATGCTTGTTATTTTATGAATACCACGTCAGCATTGTACATCGAAGTATCGTGCTTGGATGATGCTGGGGCTTTTATCCAAGAAGAAACATTACATCTTGCTTCTTCAAATATTCAACACGATCAGGATCTTAGCTTCGTTGAGATTAACAAAAAAGTGAGGAACATGCATCCTAACATCCTTTACCGCCTTTCCGAGAAGCATCATGGTGAATGTTCTTAACAAGAAGATCCGAAGCTTTTCCTTCCTCTCTTTTTGTTTTAATTTACGCTTACGGATAACATTAATTCGAAATCACCTGAGTTATGTTACATCAGCTACTCAAGTGGGGAAAGGTCATAGTAAGAAAGAACTAAAGAAGGAAATAAAGGGGAGTTCCGATCAAACATTTAAAAACTAGGGAACCAATAACATCTAAGCATAACTGACATGTGTGCTTGCTACAAGTGACTCAATAATAAGGCAAGCAGGCAGAACCTTGCAACCATCTTGCTTTTGAACATGAGAGGTTGGTCGGCTCAAAAATGGAAGATTTGCTTTTTACTTCCATGTGACCTTCATATTCTCCATTTCATCATCTCGCCTCACCTCGGTCATCACTCCTTTCTTGCTCACATTTAGTTCCTCTTTCTATTGATCTCTCCTATCAAGAATTGTTCTAGTTACTTGTTTGCAATTTGAAGTTTGATGTTTCGTTCTTACCAGTACGTGGGGTCCGGCTCACCTGACCCACCTGCACGAGAGAAAACAAAGCAAGATAGGTCAAATTTGAAACACCAAAGATCAGCTCGGCGTCCACTCAGTTTAAGTTACTTTCAAAGTAGCAAGTCAGATTTGTCCAACAGTGATTCCAAATTCAATATGAATTCAGTTCACCAGAATGAATCGTAGAAAATATTCAAGCAGGTTGCTTATATGGTTACCAAAATCGGCTTGTAACACCACCGGAAATTCGTTCCATATCTCCATATTTCAAATGACATGCTTGTGTGGAATTTTACTATTTGCGAGAGAACAAACCCTACTGTGTCATACCCATTGCTGCACCGACGATACAAGTCTTTCACTTCAACTGGTTTTGATAAATACATCACACAAGATATGCTAGATAGGGCTCTATTTATGGATCATCATGCATATTGTCGAACACTGTTTGAAAAAAAAAAACCCAAAAAAGACATTATATGGATTAAGCAAAAACTGTCAAACAATCATTTTTAGAACATTATTGTCCTATAAGCAGAGGATGATAGAAATGCCACACTTCGCAACCAAACACAAAAAATATGAGCATATTATATAAATCTATAAATCATTACAATTATTTTTAAAATTATAACAATTATCACAATAATCTATATACAACACCAAGGGTGTCTTTGACTGGCAACCTAAATTCTTTCTTTAGTTCCACTCAATTTTTAGAGCAAATTCTTCCATATAAACCACATTTTAAGAATAACTTCGAAAAAGAATTTGATGAGGTTATTGAGAGAAATGAATGGGAAAGCAGGTGAAAGAGAAGCTGAAAATTTTTGCCTTACTTTAGAAGTTGGAAAAGTGCAATTCTTTCCAAAGTCCAAAGTTGGTTCTTAATTTTCAAACAAACCTTATACTGAAAAGGAAAAATCCTTACCAACTGCTGTAAGGGACTAAAAAGGCCAACCCCCCAAACAGTAGGTATGCCTCCTGGTTGAAGGTCCCAGCTGCCCGAGGGTGATCTGGTTCATGTCACTGTCGGTGCAACAGCAGCAGCAGGTAATTATCCCTGTACATACATACATATGTGTGTACGTACATTCGTGGAAGAGGATGATTTGATGACCAGGAGGAAGGAAGTCGATGTCTAGATGGAGGTGTGTGCTGACTTGTAATATCAACCAAAAGTCCATCGAAACCTGTGTGTGTGTTGAATAAATGAATCATTATATAGATTTTAAGGTTTGGTTAAGTTAGAATTTCTTATGGGTTTAGTCCCACATAGAGACATAGATCTTATATCTATTATTAGTCAATGAAATCAATCCAAGCTTGCATCACTTTTTTGTCTCTGCATGTGCATGAAACCTTCAGAAAATGTTAATCTTTCTAGTAGAGGTGAAAGTTCCATCCACAATCAAAACAATTAGAAAGTGTCTTTTATGACCAAAATATGTTTCAGAGTTATGCAAGAACACCAGTTAGTATAAAAAGAATTTCCCTTGCAAGTGCAAATTTCAATATAGGCTTCGTCAAAACCCAATGAAATGCAATGCTGATCTGAAAACTTAGCCAAAATCCAAATTTAAAACTAGTTCTTACAACACCCATTTCGTTAGATGCAGAATTCTACCATTCTTCTTGTCTTTGCAAATTTACTCAAATCACTATAGCCCCTTGTTGCAAACAGGATTTTGCTCAAATGATAAAAACCTCCATAGCACTAGTTCCCAATAGTGGGACCCTTAAATAGCCAGCATACGACAATAATTAATATGGTGAAAAATATGAACCAGAGTCAAGGTAACATTACTTAACAAGAGGTTAGTACCTAACAGCTTGATTAGCTTCGTCAGCTTGAGATATAAGTTATTTTCGGTTTGACAGAGTCATTATTTCCAGCAATAAGAATTTCAACCAGATCTTATCAAATGTGAAAGATCAAGCAGCAGCAGCAGAAGAAGAAGATCATACCAGGCAGAAATACCCAAAAAAGCAGATAAAATAATGTCTCCATTTGAAGAACAAACATCTGTAAACTGAGCTAAATATTAGAATGAATGCTAAAATAATCACATCTTTCACTGCCAAATTCACATTTCATCATTGTAAACCCGATCACATTCAAGGCCCGTAAAAAATCCAATGCAAACCAATAGAAAGTGAAGATTAATTACCTCTTCACACCAAGACAACCTTCGCTCCGGCGGCCTTCATCTTCTCGACGATCGACTCCCCTTCCTCCTTCGACACCCCACTCTTGAACACGGCGGGCGTTTTCTCCACAAGCTCCTTCGCCTCCTTCAGCCCCAAATCTGTCAACCCCCTTACCTCCTTGATCACCTTCAGCTTCGACGCCGCTTCGAAGCTCTCCAGTTTCAGCTCGAAGACCGTCTTCTCCTGTTCTTTTTCCTTCTTCGCTGCTGCCTTCCCTCCCCCACCACCGCCTCCGCTCGCCACCCCACCCGCCTTCATCACCCCGATCACCGGCTTCTCCTTCATCTTTAACTTCTCCATCAGGATCCCAGAGAGCTCTGTCACCTCGGAGAGAGTGAGCCCAGCGACTTCGTCGACGAGGCGGAAGACACGTTGAGCAGGGGGGCTCCGGTGCTCAGCAGGGTCGAAGTTGGAGGGGTCGTAGTCTGCCGGTAGACGGCGTTGGTCGATCATTTCGAGCTCCTCCTCCTCCTCTCTTCCTTCTGGTCCAGGTTGGGGCGCAGCAGAGGCGGAGTATAGGCGGAGAAGTTGGACGGGTTTGAATGGGGAGAGGAATCTGGCCCTGGGGAGGGATCTCGAAATGTAGCTCGTCATCTGACAAGTTCCGGTTCCGGTGACTCTCTAGGGTTTGCGTTGTTTTTCCGGGGTTCAGGGGTTTTGGAGAAGGAGTGCCCATCAAAAGAAACCTCTTTTATTCGGGTAATCGGGTAAGAAGTGTAGCGCGTTTAAAATAAAATATCCTAGCTTTATTTGGATCTTGTAGCAACGGCAGCTCTGCCATTGAGAAAGGGACCGGGGGAAGGTGATTGAAATGGGGAAGACGGCGAAGAGGGAGCATCTGCTTCGGTGCCTGGATTCTCACGCCCATGGCATCCGTGAGACCTTCCAGGTGACGAAAAGCCAGAAGCCTCCCTTTTCTGGGTCACTTTTCCCTGTGATTTCCTTTTTTCTGTTCTGGTATTTTGATTGGTTATATTAGCTAGTGCAAAATCTTTGTTTTGTGATGTTTTTTGTTCATGTAGTTAGTTTGATCGCTAGATGAAAATCTTTCCTTCTTGGTTGCAGATGTTTGAGCAGCCTGCATGCTCTTCGCTGGAGAAGGTGGAGTGGACTCAGGTCATCACTTTGGTGGACGAGATCTCGAAACAAGCGACGATCAGTGAGTGTTTCTGTTCGTTACCTCGGTAAATTTTATGTCTTGGAGAATTTTCCTTTGGTAGATAATTCACAAAAATTCCAAATTGTGTGTACAGTTACCTTCTTCTTTAGATTTGACTAGCATCAGACATTTGTATAGTTTCTTACTTATGTTATTTTGAGACGCTCAGTATATGGGATAAGTTGACTCAAGTCGATAGCCATTATGAGGGAGGTGGTTACCGGGACTAGTGTAAACTGAGATGGTCAAAATTTGACTTTTCAATACCATTCGGTGGCAATATCAACAAAGCTATTTTCTAGAAATTATGATGGAAGGTTAAGAAGGGTGATTTCTTGGTTAAGAAGTGTGATAATTTTCCTAGACATTGTTTTAATGACAACCCATAAAATCTCCCATATTTTTTCCCCTTATCGTTTGATATTTGTATTAAGTATTTTCTTTGTAGGGCCTATTTTGTGCCATAGAAATAAATGAAAATAGAAAATAATTGCAAAGGGACACCACTGGAAACAGAACTAGTGAAATTTATTTTTCTTTTGATTGATTTTCTTATGTTTGTGCCTAACACAGAAATAACTGGAAAGTAAATTCTGTTGTTCGTATCTGTCCGTGAAATGAATGGAAAATGATAATTTTTTGCCATGTATCAAACAAGCATCAATTTCTGTCTATCATTTTGTCAGTCACATTCCTTTCATCTCAAACTACTTAACTACAAATATTAAAAAATACAAAAGCTCCAAAACTTCCCAAATTAAAAACAAAATATTCACTAAAACTGATTCTTATTTGTAATAAAATATCGTAATGATTTTTATTTTCTAATATCATCGTTAAACAAACAAAACATAATTTCCTAATATTTTTCACGATGAAACAAAACCATTGTATTCGACTTCACTATTTTTTAGGATTCCATCAAATTATCAATGTACTTTTTATCAATCAATAAAAAATCAAAAGCATTGAGCAAATGGAAGTATGCGGGAAGATGAGTGTGGTTGTTTGCAGATTTTTGTTTGAAATAAAAAACCAAAGTGAATAATAGGAGTCGAAAAATGAAAGGACATCCAAAGAATTGTTCTTTTTGACCATGAACTGAAATAAAAAAATTGAAAGAATTGATGGAACAGAAAAGTTGAAGAACAATAGAAGAAGGAAGGAAGATGTGAATCGAACAAATGAAAGAATGGCAGAAGCAACTGATGAGAGGGCTTTCACTCACCATAAAAGGAATGCATGTGGAGGAGGAGTTGGCCAGGAAGGGGGTTATTGCATGAGGAGTCAGTTGGAAGCACAACATTGCAGGCTAGAGACAAATGAGGGCATAGGCACGATGCTGGTTGTGTGAGATTTTTTGTCCTTTTCAAACCCTTTTCATTGGAAAAGGAGTGGAAAATCTTGCTTTCATATCAGGAAATGTCAGGAAAATATTTTCCATCTCTATACAAGGAATAAACATTAAGGAAAGTACTAGTCAAATGCAAAATGGTTCGATATCCTTTCCTTTTATTTTGTAGGCACAAACCACCACAAATTACCAATGGCAAGCAATAAAAATCTCTCAAAGGAATTTTTGATTGCGTTCAAATACTTTGAGGAAAAATTGTATTGCTCTGTAGATAAAGAATCTGGTTGTTTCTGTTGTTATCAGTTTAGCTTCAATGTTTTGAAATATTTTCACAGGAAGGCCATTACCATCTTACCCAACCAGCTTATCAAATAGAACCTTCGCTACCACACTTATGGTTTTTGATTCATGATTTTCTTGTTTTGAGCTGTTTTCTATTCAGCTGGAATGGTGTGGTCTGAAGAAACACCAGATGTGAAGCATTTGGAGGAGAACATGGCTGTGTACTGCAATACACTTCAGGGATTTCTTTTGCTTTGCCATGGGAGGACGGTGGGTGCTGGTCCCACTCTCCTTGCTAGCATCCGTGCATCTGCATCACAAGTCATAGAGCAGAGTCTTTCATTGTTAAGAGAGCCCATCCCTTCGTATGGTAACCCCTCCCCTTCCCCTTTTCCACATTTATATTACACTTCTTTGGGTCATTGTTTTTCACAAACTTCTAAACGTATACGGATTTGACAGAAGCTTCTGTTTGCTTTTCTTCTGGTTGCTTTAGATTTGATAGAAGTTTCATTTAGTCAACTCCAGTCCCAAGATGGAACTAGCAGTAGCTTAGAAAAATAAATTCTTGGTTGGTCATGACGATTACCATAAAAAAGTGGATGACAATTATACTGAAAAATACATACTCAGAGGATGATGAAAATTTTCTTGAAGACTTCTGACATCGAGTCATATAATTTTTAATGTGCATTTACCATGAATCTTGTGATGTTGATTGAAAGACTTTGTATTTTACTTATTTTAAAAATTCCATAGGAATAAAAGGTTCTGACAGAAAGAAATCGATCCCACAACTCTCTGGTTCTGTATGGGAGGCTTGTGCTGCTTTCAAGAAAATCCCCACTACAAACTCTGTTGCTATTGGGAGGGCAATAACTCAGGTTGCCGTTTCAACGAAGGATGTTCTTCGAGAGATGAAAGAACTGAGGCTCGCTGAATCTGAACTAGCAGATGTGTCTCCTGCCGAAGTTTCTAATTCAGTTTCTGATGATCGAGAATTTGATTGCTTGGCTGAAGATGAATTTGGCAGTGATCTTTCTCGGGAGGAAATGAACAATGCCCAGCTAGTTCTCAGCATTGTATCTGACACACTTCTTTTTATGAAAGAGCTCATCCGCTTCATTTCCAGCATGCTTAAGGGAGCTAAAGGTGAAAACAACTCTGACGGCCATGTTGATTCCTTGGAGAGAGTATTGAGACATTGTCAGGAGATAGGAGGTCAAATTGATGAACTTGGAGCTTGTGTCTATCCACCACAAGAGATATCTCTGATGAAGAGAGCAGCGGAGAAGATATTTGCTGAAGTCGAAGGGATAAAGTTGGTTATTGGCGGCGTGGGAGACATTACCGAAAATTTGATTGGTGTTATAGAAGGAGTAGAAACTTCTCTAAGGAAGCTTCAGATGGCAGTGCTGTCTGTCGATGATGCTGTGGTAACCGAGATGGCAAAGGTTGTTTTGTAAGATGGCACAAATCATCATGGCGTTTTGAATACTGTAGTTCCTGAAAGAGAACTGCGTCATGCTGTCATGCATGATTTCCATGTTCAGACTTTGCCAGACTTCAGGTTCAAGTTAGAAGATTTGACCAGCGCAAGGAGAGTTAAGCGTTGGGATTTCTGCTTCTGGCGTTATGAAGTTACAAAGAAGGATTGTAAGGCTTGCATGCTGCTTGATGACCTGCAATGGCAATTCGCATTTCCATCTCAGTTTTTACCATGGATTATACCATTTACCATTAAGTAGGAAGTAGCCACATTTTGAAATGATTCGAACCCAAAATTTTGACCTTCAAAATATCCTAAAAAATAAGGTTTATGATTTTAAAGCACTTCAAATCTTAGTGCATAAAGCTTGTGTTTTCAATCATTCATTTGCTTGTCTAACAGATACACCGGCCAACGATACAGAAAATTGTCCTGATGGTTTCAATCGGAAAGTACCTTGTTGGCATCATCCTTATAACAGAATTTAAAATGATTTATTTAACAACTCGTTTGATCACCCTGCCCCAAGTGATCAACTTGTAAAACATCTCAAACACAAATTATACAATAAAATAAAACTGAAAATCCCTAATAAAAAAAAGGAAAATCAACTGATCTTAGCAGCGAATATTGTAGTTATTTTTTGAGTTCGAGCCCAAGCTTTCTTTTCTTATATTACTAGAATACCAACTACGTTACATGAATATGGTATGATAACGAGAAGGGTTCCTAATAGTATCACCATGGAATTTTTTCTTGTGACGCCACCTTTATCGATATTTTATTTTTAAAATTTAAATATAATAATCTACTATAATAATAATAATTACTTAATATACAATATAATCACTGGCATTAATATTTCAACTCAATTTAATTTACATTCATTAATTTCCCATTTGTGACCTAATTTTTGAAATTTAAAAAAGAGATTGAATTTTCTGTTAGCACCATTAACCACCCCTTTCGCACACTTGCAATGTTCATTGGGTTTATCGCATAGAGTTGGTTGGATTCATCACCCTCGTTCGTGACCAACAGTCGTCTATCGAGGACTAATTTAGTGAAATGTAGGTATTTCAGAGCAACAATTGGAAAAATAGGATTAACTCACCCCTGCATGTACATTTGGAAGGAAGAATTGCAACCAAATCAACCCTATAATCGCTTCTTAGATCATCCTTTCTAAATTTGCTTGCTCTAGTTTTTTGAAAGTTCGAATTTTATAAAAACTCAAAATTCGTCAAGAACAAAAGAGGATTTGATCGAACCCCAAACCCAAACACACACAGTTTGTGCCAGTGTTGAGTTCTTGTACACTCTCTATTGCTCTTCAACTCGTTGCCACAACTGTTGATCATCGAAAACATTATCGATCCACTCCATCACTCAACATGCCCTTTATTACTTGCTAATCTGTCGTCTCAAGCAACGATCCTAATACCCTTGATTGAGAACACCATCAATTAGTTACTTATCCGCATTTAGTTATTCTCTTTAGGCAATACACTTGAAGGTGCATATCTAACTGCGGCCTTACGTTCGGTGAAGAACTTACTAGCAAATTACTTCATTTCTTCGATTAAATTAAAGTCGACTTAGGTATTTTTCAAACCGATCGAAACTCACCACCATATGTTAGGCGTCAGTAGTAAATACATTTTCCTATTAAATTAAGAGCTATTGGCGCCGGTATATACATTTTCCTCTTTGAAAAATAGTAAATTTTAAGACTTTTAAATTAAGAGCTATTTAATTTAACAAAAAAATTTATCATATAATAATAAAATATGAAATAATGAATGCACCGTCGTCGCGATCGTCTTGCAGCCGCAACTTTCCCACTCCCTCTGGTACTCCGCGACCGCACCTCTGCCTTCCATTTCGTCCGCCGCTCGCAGCTTCGCCGGCCTTCTTTGCTCGCTCGTCTCACCTCCGCCAGACCTTGCTACCAGATGCGAACCGTCCCTCTCCCATAGCCCTCTGCGACCTCTCCTCCGCCGGTCGCAGATTCGAGTCCCTTCTCCGCGAGTCGCACGTCTGCCGGTCGCCCCTGCCTCCCGCAACAGCGTTGGAGACCGAGAAAGGAAGCTCAAACACTGCTGAACGATCCCTCCTCCATATCTGTAAGCCATTGATAGTTGTAAAGGAAGTTTTATTTGGGCATTAGGGTTTGCTTTTTATATTATTTTAGTTTATTTGGGGAATTGGATTTGTTTTTGATATTATTGCCCCATTTGCTTGGACTTGCATGGATGTCAAATGTCAGCTTGTTTGTGCATTTTGCTCTTTCCTCCTCGAAACCACCACGATGATGGAGCTTGGCTCTTGCCTGAGAGCTTCGAGTGAGAACCTTGCTTTCTGCGCCATACCATCGTCGAGAGTCTCCGTCTTTCACCCTGTAAGTTTCCGGCTGCTGGGGAAGGGCCCCAACTTTGCTCCACAGAGAGGCCTTCGCTCGGGGCTCCAATGTAGTGCGGTCGTGGAAGCTCGTGGAACTTCTCTTTCAGAGGTATGTTTTTGCTTATTTTTTCTCTACATTGTAAGCAGTTTTGATCTTCGAAATATATATATATATTTTTAATTTTAAATTTCTGCCGATTGGAATGGGATTAGGAAAGACTCAGGCTTTTGCCTTTCTCGGAGCCGTTTTTCCCTAGTCAAAATTCCCTTTTTTGTTTTTCTCCCAGGTTTTGTAGTTTAGAATTTAAGGTTTAGAGTATAGGATTTAGGGTTTAAGGTTGAGTTAGTGTTTCGTAGTGTTTCTGCTAATGATTTGTTGCTTGTTTGCTTGAAGGGTGAAAAGTTTACCTCTCAGGTTAGTTGTGTTTTTTATCGATCATTGTTTATTGATGCGATCTACCATTGTTTTTTCTTAACTTGCCTTATTATTTTCAGTTTGAAGTCATGGTCATTCTTATTGACCGGACAGAATTTTGTTTGGTACTTTTCCGTGGAAATTTTTGACTTTCAGGGCTATTGTGAACTCATGATATATCAATTCTAGGTGAAGAACAAAGAAGTTGAGATGCTTACGAGTTTGACTGCATTGTCCCCTTTGGATGGTCGTTATGCGCAAAGGGTCAAATCTTTGCGACACTATTGCAGTGAATATGGTCTGATTCGCTACAGGGTTTTGGTTGAGGTACTTTTCTAATTCTCTTTAGGATGCTTCTCTCCAACATGCATTGCTGTACTGTGTTGTCAATCCATGACATGATTATGTGAATTTGCAGTGCAACTGGAAGCAATAACCAAACCAAGCATGAAGTACATTGTTGGTATTTGATAACTCCATAAAAACATGAAGCAGAAAGAACGATAGGTAGTTATATTGATTGTGAATGATCAAAACAAAGAAACCTTGAGAACAAGCACTACCTTATCTATGTACTTATTTATCTTGGTCATCAGTATGTGATATATGATATGATATTCTTGTTCATAGGAAGGTGCATTTTACAAGGAGAATTCTCTAAAAGGGTGGGCATATTACCCTTACTATTTTCTGGATGAATTTGATGTGTTGATCATAAATACCTTTTGTGAATGTCTCAGTTTTACTCACTCTCCAAACTGTTCTTTTAGAACTCTAGTGCCATTTGCTTTGGAAAAAGGACATTAATGGTACTTGGAGATTGTTATGACATCGACAGATGGTCATAGGAGTTTCCATGCTCTAAACAGATTTCTTTGTTGCCAGATTTTTTTGAATGAAATTATTCTTAATGGATCACTTGTTATTCTTGTGCATCCCGATATATTAAATCAATAAATTCCAGAGATGTTTTATATGATAACTTCTGTAAAGCTGTAGTAAGTATTGATTTCACAAGCCACCAATTGACTTATGCATAGCTATGATTGTCATTGACTGCAGGTAAGATGGTTGATAAGCCTTTCCATAAACTGTGAAATCCCAGAGGTTCCCAATTTCAGTGAAGATGCAATGTCTTACCTTGAAGGAATAATACAAAATTTTGGTTTAGATGATGCTGATGAAATAAAGAAGATAGAAAAGGTTACCAATCACGATGTAAAAGCAGTGGAATATTTCTTGAAGCAAAAATGCCGACACCATCCCGAGATTGCAAAAGTAATCATGAAAATTTTCTAGTCTCATACATGATTTTTTTCTTATGGTTATAATATATGACCTTACTCAGTTGAATTTCTTTGTTGCAGGTACTTGAATTTTTCCATTTTGCATGTACATCAGAGGATATAAACAATTTATCCCATGCTTTGATGCTAAAAGATGTACTCAGTGACGTCATATTTCCTGTCATGATTGAATTGTGTGAAGCCATATACAACATGTCCAAGGAATATGCAACAGTTCCAATGTTGTCACGTACTCATGGGCAGGTAATGATCTTATTCATACAGAATAGGTCAATATGCAATTCTCTTTGGAAATTGACTTAACTTGATACGTTTAGAAAATAGATTGGCTCATTTTACTGTAACAGTAGCATTTTAGTGTGTATAGATGATTGTCTGGTTCCTTTTACTCAATATTTTCTACTGGATGTTGCAAAAAATAGATTATGATGATTTTTCCCATATCACTATCTGGAAGAAATTTTTCTGTATCCCTTCTCGTTTGATCCGATGGATATTATTATTAGCTCCTATTTAAACAAAGTCTTGGAAGGTTTAAGAACCTGATATGGATTGAAGTGTTTTATGATGTTTTGAACCCAGCTCATGTACCTCTTTAATGGGCAAACAGAAATATGAAGAAGCATTTTCATTAATTACTAAAATATAAATTTGAATTCCAAGTCTGTAATTTGGATGATTTGTCTTTTGTTGACATGAAGAATGCGTATAGACTATAGAATATTAAGTGATGGATATTCCTTTTTGAATTCCATATTTGTGACATGGCCTAGAAGCATGTATATATTTGATCAAGTACTTGCCTAAGATAAATTCCTTCTTGGCATTTCAAATAATGAGGCTTTTTTCTGTCATTTTGTTGATATGTTAGACAGCTTCACCTACTACTTTGGGGAAAGAAATGTTAGTTTTTGCTTATAGGCTCAGCAATCAAGGCAGGAAGTTCTCTAACATTAAGATAATGGGAAAATTTGCTGGTGCAGTTGGGAATTACAATGCCCACATTGCTGCATATCCTCATATTAACTGGCCAAAGTTTGCAGAGGAGTTCGTAAGATCTTTAGGAATAAATTTCAACCCTCTTGTGACTCAGGTACATTTGCAATTCGTTATCTGTAATTATGTTGATTTTTTATTTCACTGTATTCCTAATGTAATTGACAATGCTCCAGTCTACACTGTCTGTTTCCTAATACATGTCAATTTACTAATTCATTTGCTGCAGCATCTTATATCAATGCTTGGGATTATTTTGACAATTTCTGAATCCAACGTATGCAGATTGAACCACATGACTATATTGCCGAGCTCTTCAATGCATTTGTTCAATTCAATAATATTTTGGTAGATTTTGACAGAGACATATGGAGCTACATCTCATTGGGTTACTTTAAACAGGTAAGTATATTGTGCATTTTTGTTATTAGGTTGCATTTACTTGTATCTTATAACACATTAACCTCTTTCAACTTGCAATGCCAGATACCAAAGCCTGGTGAGATCGGATCTTCTACTATGCCCCATAAAGTGAATCCTATTGACTTTGAAAATAGTGAGGGTAACTTGACTATGGCTACTGCCATTTTATCCAGCATCAGCAATAAGTTGGTCATTTCCAGAATGCAGGTAATTGGCTTAAAGTTTTCAGCATTGTGATATTCAAATACACTTGTATGGAATAAAACACAAAATTGTGCCTTTTCTCGTTGGTTCACAAAGGATAGCTGTCAAAAAACAATCCTAGCTTGACATTTTTTATTGACAGAGGGATTTGACCGATTCAACTGTCTTGAGAAATTTGGGTGTGGGGTTGGGTCATTCTCTCATTGCCTATGGAAGTACGGTTCAGGGAATCCACAAGCTTCAGGTAATCAATATTCAATAGAGCCAGTCAAGTTGGAGTTTTTGGCATTTTATAGCATGCATAAGTATTAGGATGTTTGTGACGTCATCACTGTTTGTTTCCACACTGTTATTGATGTTTCAGTATTCTTTTAATGTTATTCCCTTACAACAAATTTCCTAAAATTTTGTTTAACCTTTTTTTCCATGCAGATGAATGAAGGTCGTCTAAACGAAGACTTGGAGCAATCATGGGAGGTTCTTGCTGAACCAATACAAACAGTAAGTTATTAAAGCTGCTCTCCTTATGCACAACCTACATTGTCTTCCCAGAACAAAGTAAACATTGGGTGCACGCTTGCTAGTTACCATTTTACTACAGCAGATGCCAAAACAAAGCATTCGAAATTTGAGTGAAAATGAACAAGCTACTAATCTAAGAAATTTTATAAATTGAATGCCTGATTAAAGAAATCCCTTCTTGCCTTTTGTCAGAAATCGTGAGAGAAATTTCAGTGTTGTTTTGAGAGATGAATTTCCATGTCATAGAGTGAGAACCATACCGATTTAAGAGATGGCCAAAAGTAAAATTTTGGAAAAAAGTTATCGCGTGTCTGCTCAACTTTGATTCTTTCTAATTGAAATGGTATCATGAAAATCGAACAAGACTATGAAAAACACTGTACCCACGAACTCAATAGTGATCAAGGTTAAATAGTTGCATCGACAAGTTTACCGTAGTTCGTTATTTCTTTCATCATGATTATGCTGCCATCTGGTTGTCTTGCTTTCAGGTGATGCGAAGATACGGTATACCTGAGCCATACGAGAAGCTGAAGGAGTTGACCAGAGGAAGGGTTGTTTCCAAGGAGAGTATTAGAGAATTCATCGAGCCATTCAATCTTCCAGACGAAGCAAAATCTTATCTCTTGAATCTGAGACCACAAACCTACATTGGAGCGGCCGCAGAACTGGTTAAATCTGTCGATCCTGCGAGGGAACTTTTGAGTGGATTCAAGGTTTTGTAGAGAACAGCACACATTAAACAATGCATGCTATTCATCCCCACAAATCAAAGGCAACGGTGTTTGTGTTGGAAGCAGTTAACCAGAACATTATAATTACAGTTTTGTTGTGCTCATCTAGAAAGCCGAACCGGAAATAAAACGCCGTGTACTCTTAGGCTTACATATAAAGATCCTTTTAATTTTTATTTATTTACCATATTGTATTGTCCTGCGATAGTCATATGACGATATTGTACCCTTGTTTCTTTTGGTGCACGAAAAAGTTTTTTTTTTCTCTTTGAGAATGGCAGTATTTTTTAAGGTTTGTACATTAAAATGAATTGAACTCTTTCAAATAAATAACTATTCGGCAAACTTCAATGACAATGAGTCGCATGTCAAAAATGTCGACATGCGTATAATCTTCTTTATTGGTATATCAAATCTGCGATTAAAATACGTAAGAAACAAGAAGAATATGCCCGAATTGTGTTCGCATCATGCTAGGTGTGGTAGGAGCGAAGAGCTGCTGAAAGAATGGCGCCAAGCTTACTCACATCGACGGTCACATTCTGCTCGTTCAAGAAGACCGACCACAGAGCCCCGAACCCCCGCCTAAAAATGGCAGCCGGATCTGTGAACACCGTGTGGTTTCTTGGGTACTTCTCCGTCAAGGAGGTCTCCTCCACCCCCACCTCGTAGTCCAGGTACCTCAGCCCCATGGCAATCGCAGGTTCTCCGAACGTATACCCACACGCCCACCTCAGTCTCCCCCACGGGATTATCTGTATCACGGTGGCGTTGGTCGGGAGGAACACCATGTTGCTCAGCCCAGAGCCGTGCACCCCCAGCATCACGTCGGCGGAGTTCACTTCCCCGGCCACATATGACAAGTTGGTCGTGATGGACGGCCTCAAGACCACCACTGCGTAGCCCAGGCCTCTGGCCGTCTTCACGACTTGATGCTCGTTGAGCAGAGACCGAGATCGGTCCCTTGACATGAGGACTAGCTTTGGCTGCTGCTTCTCCCTCGGCATGGAGTACTCCCTGCTCAACGAGTAGCAGTCCCTCAGGAATCGCCGGAATTGAACCATGGAGTAGCCTCTGGGAACCATCGTCGCATTGATCCCCAACACCTTGTGGCTCCTTAGTCCAACAACGACATGCTTGTAGCAATGGGTGCCCTTGTCCGTGTCGAGGTCGATGATTTCGTACCTCGAGAGATGCTCAAGTATGGATTTGTATTTCATCACCCACCAGGATTTGTAGTCTACCACTAGGAATTGGACCTCGCCATGGAAGGGGTGGGAGGTGAGGAAGAGTGGCACCAACACGTCCGTCAGTTCATGGAAGTAGTTGCCCTGGAATCCCCCGGTGGAGAAGACGATTGCGGGGACACTGTGGTTGACGTCGCACGGTGGGGCGATCTCCGGTCGCGGTCGTGTGACAGTGAGTTCCTTCACCATGGCCATGGTCGACGCCTCCCATTTTCTGGTGTAAGGCCTGATCTTAAAAGATGAGCTTGAGATCGAGTCCTTTGAGACGAACATGATGGATGAGGAGTTGGCATTGGTTCTGATGTCTCCGCGCATCGCGCAGACGTCGGACCGATGACTGGAGAAGTCACATACCATTTCTATTCCCGCCGATGAAACATCGATAGGATCATGGTCTTCTAGACCGAACTCTTCATCACTCCCACTCGCCGGAGCTTCTGCGTGTCCTTTGACATCCGCAAGCGTTGCTGCAGAGAACCCAAGATGGTAACCAACGTCCAACACGAAAATCATTCCACAGCAAAGAATTAATCAAGTTCCGTCCCCTGAACCTGCATTGATGGAGTCGCCACTCTGTTCTTCCACTGCCGACGTGCTGCCGCCGTCATTCGTCTCCAACAAGTCCAGCGTCACTTAACAAATTTAATATATATGATCAGAGAGAGATAAGCATATACATTGTTGCATGACTCGGAACTTGATCAATTACCGAGGAGAAGATCTTGTGTCCTCGTCGTGACCAGTAAAAACAACGGAGCGAGGACGAACAATAGGAATGCCGCAAGCTTGCAACCGAGGTGAAGTCCGGGGCCGCCGGCGATGAAGGCTCCTCTCTGTGGGTTCATTGTTGCAAGTACCAGAAGCATGGGAACAAGTGTCGACGCCAATTAAATTAGGCAGTACTTCATGAATAAGCTTCCTGGTTCCCATCTCGAGCACCATGCGTGTGGATTGTGCCCAAGGGAGAAGAGATGGTCTTTCCCTCTCAAAACCGAGGTCATGGACATGGACATCCCGATTACCACCAATGATACAAATCTAAATTATTAGACGTCCGTCGATGAAGACGAACAGTGTGGAGTAGGTCATGGCTCATCTTCCATGGTTGGTAGACCGTCATCCCCGTTGGCAACGTTGGTTGGCTTCGTCGTCTCTTGCAGGGGGACCTTTGTCGAAGGTGTTTGCAGAAATGCCAGTACAAAACCTCATTATAATAAAAATGAAACATGTAACAGAGAGAAGTTTGGTTATTTTTTTTCCAAAGAAATTATTGACCGTTTTATATATAAATTCAATAAATTTCGTTTCGTATTATTATTACCGTTCTCCCTAATTTCACTTAAATCTGAAATTTTCCCTTCCGTTGAGAAGAAAACACGTTAGAAATACCTTTAGCCTTTTGAGTTGTGACCGGGATTTTCGAATTTTACTAATAATCATATACATAACTCGCACATTATACATAACTAAATGAAGTTTTCTCATCGTAATAATGTGTAAAATTTCAACAATTATAAATTTTTCTCATATTTTTCATTCCTCTACTTACAACTGCATTCTTTGATATTGCTTTTAGTTTCAGTAATATAAAGAGAATTCCTTGACATAATTAGGTGTAAAATTTTGATAATTTAGGCTACAATTGTAAGTGTACATTTTAAAAGAACTATTTAATTAAATAATTCTAATAAAACATTACTAAATTATAAGGTGAATTATTATTTTAGAAATAAAAAAAAAAATATAAAATTCCTGATGTGCATTTTAAATGTATTACATGAAAATTGACTTGGGCAAAGCACTAGACCATCATCACCAGTCACCAGTATCTAAAAAGTAACGATCTTTCCAATTAATTAATTTTAAATTGAATAATCAAGAAATTAGTCAATTTCCATGACTTTGGTATAAAAATCTAATATAGTGTTATCTACATATTTCTACAATCTTACTATGATTTTAATTGGAAAACAAGATTTTTAAATAAGGAAATGATTTTCACCACTTATATTTTGTCCGCAAAAATATACGGTATTATTTAGTCGATAAGCAAGAATAATTTCATATTTTAATACTATTTTATAAATTCTCCCTGAAATTTCATGTAATTGTGTCCTCACCCAAAAAAGACGATCTGGTGCCTCCACAAGAGAGGACGGAGCATTGTATTGATCATGTCACCCCAGTGGTAAAAAAAAAGGTCATGTCATAACCTCACAAGCTCAAGTGCAAGAGGCACAGATTTGGCTCAAGCAGGATAAAAATTAATTACCAGCAAACCACATTCTTCCTTTTTTCAAATTAATTGCTCGCAGCAAGCCACATTCTCAAATATGCTAGCTAGACTGACTTCCAGCCCAGGAGAAAAAAATTGTGCATTTACAGATCATTAAGGTGATGATATATACAAACTAGAATGACCATCCAGGAAAAAAAGGGAATGTGAAATCAAAACAAAAGGAAAAACACAGCAAACTTTTCAATGGTTCTTCTTTGACAAGCGTAAATCCGAACGTCTGTGGACATACAACGACCAAACAGCCAGGAATGCCACGAGAACCACCCCAACAGAAGTCCAGAAGATCACCAGCCATCGAGGCATGGGATTGGGAAACAAGCCTGTTGGGGACGGAGGACATCAGAGATCAGCACGTCAAGTTCTTGATCGCACATGTGAAAAAAAAATGAAAAACCATTCATGTGTCGACGAGCGATGACGCTCAGAACTCACCGTGGCCGAACTTGATGCAGATGAGAAGTTCGACTATGCATATGGCAAGGGAAAGCCAGCAGAAGGCCCCCACCTTCTTCACCGGTTTTCTGGGAACAACAGAAGAACATGGTATATATCATAGTGCACGTTGAGAAAGCGAAAAACAGTGAGAGGAAGGCGTCACACAGAGGTAGAGAGAGAGACCTGTCCTGCAAATAACTATTGTATTCACGGATTGTGGGTATTGCAATCAACCACCAGAGGACCAATCTGTAGACAATCAAAGGATTTCGAGGTGGGATCCAGAGGCAGAACTTGAGGAAGAAAGTGTTCAGCTCCACAGTCATGAAGACAATGCAGAGGCTCAGTACTTGGACGAATCTCCACGGTCCAAGCAATGGATGCCACTCATCCTTGTCCCAATGAGCAGGGGTGAATTGACTCAACGTTCGTTTCAGCTTGTGAAACAAAAGAAAAGGTTAAAATCAGTCGAAGAGAATGGTTGTCCTTTTATTTTGTTACCACATGGTGAGCAAGATGTCAGTTCATGGCTTGTCCTTTTATTATGACAATTGACCTTAAGGATGGTTTGACGACCAAAAAACAAACAATGCGGTCAACTCCATCAAAATATTGTCCCAATGGAACACAAACAAAAAATGCACTAAATTAAGAGAATCCAAAAAGGAAGGTTTGGGAAATCATGCAAACCACAAAAAATAGCAAGCACTCAGTTTCACCCTTTTTTTCAAAATTATAAACGAAAAATTAACCATCTTCAGAAAGTTGTTGGATAACAAAATATCTTATAGATAAAGCAAAGTGCCACCCCCATGGATTGGCCATGATATAAATCACCCAAATTGCACTCTAAACTGGATTTCCAAAAAATTTCAGTAAATTGTCCTTTAAACTGGATTTCAAAGAAATACGACTGAATGCATCCACTGGGAATAGACCATGCATTGACAAGAAGTTATACTAACATCTGAGTCACAAAGGCAAATTTGATTTTCATCTTGTAGGATACATATGATAGCAAAGTTCTTCTATTAAGTAGAATATATATAATAGATTTCATTTAATATAGTAGGTTATTTAAAATAGAACTACCTGTTCTCTAACTCTTTATTACAAATCACACGAACTCGTGTAGTGCAGTGATTTGAGTTTGAATCTAAACAGATTCCAATATGCAGATATTTTGCAAAAGAAAACTCTTTACTACAAATCACATATCATGTAATTTTAAAAATGATATGTATGTGTAATTTTTTAAAAGTTATCTAATAAAAAATAATCATCTAAAAAATTTCTCATATACAATTTTCATATATTCTTTACTAGTGAAAATTATATCAAGAGTAAAACATACCTTACCAAGAATATTAGGTTGACGGCTTATACCAACCCATTCATAAGTCTTGCCATCGAAGTAGCGGACGGTATGCATTCCAGCCCAGATACCTGCCACCATGGGAGGCTAATGATCAACCTTACAGAATCGTTTCAGAAGTTTTCAAGGTATTAGTAGGCATACGCTAATAATCAAGGTTCATGTTATCAAGCATTGAATGCCAAAGCAAAGGTTGGTATTATATAGCAGGTATTTTGGATTATTTCATTTCCCAATGATGCTAATCAAGAACTACACCTACTTGATCAATTACATAATATCACACTTGTAGCATTGATTGAATAATGCTCTGTAGTTTGTTGGGAGTCTTGGGACTATAAAAGCATGTGACAATTGACGAGCTAGGGACAGCCTAAATGACACCATTCATTTATAATCTAGAAAAGAAGCGTTAAGTTAATCATTCAACAAATAATTATCAAAGATCTTATCTGTAACTTACCAAACCAATTGCAGATCAGAATATCAAGGATAATACTGTCCCACCAGCACTCGTTAAAATTTGGTAACATGTGGCGGAATGTGAACTGCAAAATTTTAGTTAAGGAATAAGAGATGTCCATAAGAAAGAATCCAGAATAGTGGCATACCCAGCCAGACTGCTAAACTTACCTCCATTAACTCAAAACCTATAGATAGAACCCATAAGAGAGGTTGATTTCGTATCATTATAGCCTTCCCCCACCATCCAAAGATGTGAGCTGGGACAAATTCATCAAATAATGTTTCCTACAAAATCTAAAACGCAGAATTAGTATTTGATGGATCATGTTGACGAGGGAACAAAAATAATTAAAAATGAATGCAAAATTTTAAAATAGATAGTCAAGAAGACACCATACATAAACATTTATAAACCTGTTATTTGGATTCTCTGGGACATAAATACGACAATCAGAGCCATAAGATCTTTCAGGAAGTTCTGCAGGAAGAAAGTTGGACTAGAATGAATCATGCAAGAAAAAGATTTGACATCATCATTTCCAAAAATAGGAAGAGGATTTTCAAATATTTGCTTTCATACCAACACCAAGATCAGGGTGGAGGAACTTCATGAACTGGCGAGCATCATCACGACTCTGATACACAGAAATGAATTATGAATTACTATATCAGATAAATTATGCAACATAAAATCCTAATTATAGGAGTTTGAAGATTAATAAGCAGATAATTCAAATTATTTTAGGTGTTTTTCCTTGAAATGCCAATAACAAAAAATTTTGAATAAAACACCTTTGGATTCATTTCTTCCCACTTTAGACATTTTCAATAAGAAATAAAATTTGATAAACTAGTACATCCAAATAAAACTTCCAAAAAAAAACTCAAAATAAGCTCTAAAAATTTCAGAAATGCTGGAGACAAACAAATTGCCAAACAGACCTTTAAAACATTCAGAAAATACGGCAAATTGGTGTTTAGTGAGATTACTCAGTGAATTATAAGAATAATTATTATACTTTTCTACTTTTTAAGAAAACACGTGATTTTCAACTAACTATTTATGACCTTTTTGGTGTCATGGAGAGATTCTCAACAAGAACCAAGAAATGGAATTATGTAAGCTCGGTAATGTTCCTTTCTATAAACATAGAAGAAAAGGGCATAAAAGCCTATAAAAAGAATGTCAAGTGCACTAATATTTAAACAAAAGCAATCTGCACCAGAAACAAGCACCTGGAAAAGCAAAAATGTAAGGGCAACGAGGTATACAACTGCCATTCCATGAACCAAACGCCAAATGGCAGGATGTGGTCTGATAAGCACCCTGAAAGGAGTGGACAGAAATTTTCAAATATGTAAATTTTCTGAAGTATAGGACTTGAAAGAATGAGAATGACTAGTAGCAGTGCATAGCAAGTGGAGTCATTAACACAAATATGCACAAGCACATGGTTGTCCAAAAACAGTAAACAAGATTTGAACAAGGAGGTGATAAAGATAAGTTGGTCCTGGAGGCTAAATAGTGAAACACAGAAGGCACTGACTTACGTTGAGGGTGCCTGAAGCAAACAATAAGCAAGAAACACAGCAATCATAGCACAAACACCCCTACAAATTTCACAGGAAAAGAATTTACCCCCTGTTAATTATCATTACATCAAAAGAAGGACAAACCTTATAGTATCAAAAAAGCATACCTCTTTACAGAAGTGACACTATCATAAGAATCTGTGGTTTCTGAAACAAATGCTCCACTTGACCAACTGAAAGTCAAGAAATATTTTGAGATATATTACGGTGGTTATATTTTAATATGGCATATATGCCAAACTTATTCAGTCAATCGTAGGATCATAAATATGATGCATAGAATAACATTGAAATTAAAGATAACCACAGAAAAAGACAAGAAAAACCTGACTTGGCTCATGCATAATTAAATGTATAATGCATTTCTATACTACTCATAGTTATTGACCATTTTCCTAATTATTCAATTCTCAAATGATGAAAAATAGAAGCAGGAAAATAAATCAAAATCAGTCAGCAGAGAAAGCATTTTTCCTTCAAAAACTAGAGAGAGAAACACTTCTGACCAACTAAAAACCTCAATAATTTCCGAAGTCTGAGCAATTATGGTCGCAGCAATGCAACTTGATGAAATATAATCTAGGCAACAACTTCCATCCCATATTCTAAGTATTCGTCCAAATTTAAGACAAGGATTTTGCCCTGATATAAGGTGATAAGTGAAAAACTGGTACCCAATTTTCTTGAAAGAAATAGCTTACCGAAATGGTATTTTTAAAAATGGTAAGAATATAGACACACGAAGATTTAAATCCTAAGTGGAAATTTGAAACCACATAATACTAGCCAACTTAACTGCCTAAAGTTAATTATATCTTACAGAAACAGTTGAAGTGAGATTTTCTTCATATATCAAATTTGGCAGCTGTAAATATAGTGCTTACATCAAAAGACATGCACCAAAAAGTAGCAAAGTGATTGTCCGGGGTTTGTAGGCCCAAGCAGTCCATGGATCAAGTTCGTCTATATTGCTTTGTAATTCTTCTTTATTATTTTCTTGGGTTATGTGCAGCGGTCTTCTTGAATTCCGTAGGCCATTTACCTCCATGGCCATAAATATTTAAAAAATATCTGGTTTCTGAAAAAGGAAACAGAAATCTATTATTTTTTTGAAATTAACAGAGAAAGCAAGAGGAAATTTCAATGACTAATGATTTATACATAATAATTTATTTAGCAGAAGAAAACAATGCTGTTTGGTAACAAGTGTGAGTGTGTGTGTCAATATATATATTATTAATATATATACATGAGTCCGAAGCATCAAATGGAATCATTTGCGCTGTCACATGATATCCCGAAAGCAAGTTCACAGCTGTGATATCACATCATGTATACTCAAATAGGCGAGAAAAAAGAGGAGAGATGGCGGGTCACCAAAAATCAAATCATCTCATTATATAAATACCATCCTTCTCGTCATCATCGGGAAACTACAGGGAAAACGCATCGCAGAAAATTTACCGTCATTCCAAATTATATAATTTCAAAGATAGTTGGCGTGCACAAAACCAAAGGCTGGAATACTCGGGAAATTTGGAATAGCATGTCATTTGACACTCACGACTACCCGTATTAACTTCGTCGTCAGTTTTTAAATCTACAAACACGAATGAGGGCAATGGCCTCGTTGAGAGCAGGAAAGCGTGCTCTTCCATTGAAATAACTAAAAGACCCAAGAAAAAACAAGCCACGGCAAAAAATGGGCAGCTAGCTAGCCTGCCACAGAAGAGCTGGCTTGCTTCCAAAAGAAACGCGACCGAAAACCAAACATCAATACTCCACTCTGGAAAGAATGGCACCATACCACAAATTCGTTCCATGAAAAGGAGAGAGAGACAGAGGGAGAGAGACGGAGGACCACAATGGTCCCTCTACTAAACTTAATGCAGCAACGCAACAAAAAAGGACGAAGCATCTGCCAGACGGAGATGATATCTATCCAGACAAACCTACTCGTGGAAATGCAAGAAATACAAACAGAACCACCGCGAACAAACTTCCGTTAAAAACAATAATTACGTTTGAGAAATTCCGAGAGAATTGTAGAAAACAATTCGGAGAAAAATCGGATGTTCGAGGCAGAAGAGCGGAAAGACATCGACTTGATTACTAGACACCATCCTATACCTCGTAGCCCAATCCGAGAACTGCGGAAACCAACGGAGTACCGAGAAGAGATCCTCCAACCTTCAACAACCCACAGTCGGAGAAAACTGAAGGGGCCCAAACAGAAGCGACCAGATTGCAGCATGAGCAGATGGAGGAGGAGGAGGAGGAAGGCGTGAGAATCGAAAACGATCGCCACCACCAGAGATGGAAAGAACGAAAGAAGAAGAAAGGAGGGAAAGAAGAAGGAAGAAAGAGAGAGGGGATTTGACAGGAAAAGGAATCGAAAGGAGAATGGATGATACCTTTAAAAGGTGGGGAGCTTCAAATGCCAGACAGCCTCTGTTCGCCGTACGATGTCCCGCACGAGGAGATCTCCGCCGTCCACTCCCCCCTCGTCGTCCTCCTCCCACCGTCCCCCCACCCCCCCCACCCCCCCCCCCACACACCCCCCCTCCCTTCGTCCCAGAAGTAGAGATGGACGACAACAACGACGACAACGACAACGACAACGAGAACTATAGAGAGAGAGAGGGGAGGGGGATGAAGAAACGGAGAGAAGACCGAAAACAAGAGGAGGCATGCGACGGTCAAAGCGGAAAGGATTAGATTTTTACGTGCCTTGAGGTTACGGAAATGCCCCTGAGATGGGGAGATATTACAGGAGGATTGGCAAAATGACGGGAGTAGCCCTCAGGATGGATATTCCATGATTGATTGATTGATTGATTTCTTTGAGAAAGATTCCTTTCTGCCCAAAAATGCAGCTCGGTTTTTTTCTTCAATTTCACATAAAAAAATGTGACGGAAGAGAAAGAAAGACTTTCAAATTTTTTTGCAAGGGAAATCTTTTACTTAACGTTAAAACTTTCCCCCCGTAATAATAATATGTATGTATGCGTGAACTCAAATCCATATTCTTACGGCAGAGTGAAAGATCAATCAGACAGATTATACCATTTTTTTACTGATCAAATCCAGCTGGTTCCTTTTTACCCAAGATAAAGTAAAAGAAGAAATGCACTGCCTAACTCACATTGGTTAAAAAAGAAGCACAGACAATTTGATGTTGGGTGCATCATTGGTCATATGCATCAAATAACCAGAGCAGAGAAAGAAAGTTAACACCAGCACTCTCAGCGAGAATGTAAAGGAAGTGAAATGGCCCGGCCAGACAAGGGCACCGCGGTTCCAAGTCAACACAGTAAAGGGCGCTCTAATCCAAAACAGCATGGTACCAACTGGGCGGACCTTTCCTCATGCACGCAGATGAAAAAGAAAGGAATTTTCCTCCGCAGCAAGATCAACGAACCGATCATATGAATGAAATCTTCGCTCCGATAATACTAACGTTACTGGTAAACATGTATTATTTACTGAAATTTAAATTGTGACGAGCGTGTACAGATCTGACAGAAAATAATAATAATAATAATAATAATAATAATAATAATTGTAGGCACACACGAACTTCATTTTACTGCCCATGATTGCCAGTACACTCAAGTTGGATGGATGTTCTCCACGCTCACACCACTCACAGTCGTGGAGTACCAGCCATCACTGGTTGTGTTGTACTCTGTTCCTTTTGACTGCAACAGTGAACTGACTACTGGCCATTCCACCGTGGGGTTTGGTACAGCCCCCACCCCCACTCCATTTCCTTCCGCTGGATCATCATCCCTCGTTTCTCACCTCACAGCCTCTCGTTCTGCAGGCTGTTTAGCTGTTAACCCACCACCACCCCGCCTTCCCCATTCAAACCCATGGGGGTAAAAGGAAGGAAAACGCATGACCTGGAGTAGAGTGGATGGAAGCTCTCACTCCGGTTACTTTCACTGTTGGGAACGAGAAGGAACTGTTCTGATGCATCGGTGCTGTGTGGCGACATGAGAGTGGTGGTGTGATGAATCCAAGTCACACTTGGATGCATGCACTTGCCCGATTTTTTTGACGACGGTGGAATCAAAAGAACAGAAGAGAGTAAAAGGTTCAGGAGCGATTCTTTAAAAATTAATCATTTAAAAAATTTGAAAGGGTAAAATAGGAATTGGATTTGTGTTGGGAGGGTATTCACGTGCGAAGGCGGTTACGGTGGCCTCGGAGCGAAGCGAACGGGGTCTCGTCGTTCACGGATCAGATTGATGTACGGGTACGGCGGCGGCCCACCCATGGTTTTTTTTTTTTTTTTTTTAATTTTAATTTCCTTCTCTTCGTACATGCTATGTTTTTTACATGCGTTATTCTCTTCTCCCTGTGTTGATCTACTCGACATTTAAGAGTCTTTATTGTTATTTTTATTTGGTAGAGAACAAATCAAATGCCGAAATCCAGGCGGAAGCGTGCGTGTGCGTGGGATGGAAAAGGGGACGAGGTCGTTTTCTGCATGGTGGGTGGCGTGGCCACGGGCGTATGACCGTATCTCGCAGGAACAAACAACGCGGTCGTCTTCTTTCCTTCTTTTTGTTCCTTACATCAAACCCATCTGTGCGTCGCCCATGGATTAATCAGAAGGAGAAACACGTCGCCCATGAATTCCGCAGAGCTGGCTTAGTGCTTCTTATTGTGATCATCGCCAATTTCATCATCCCTTCCTCTCCATGACATCACTTTCCAATTTCATATCCCTGCTTCCTCCAACAAAGTACGCCAGAATCTGATGCAAGAACAAGAAGAAGAAGACGAAGAAGAAAGCTTAAAGCAAGAAAGTTATCACAAAGTTTCCTTTTAGTATATATTGCGAATCAACAACACCATTTTGTGGTTAACGAAAAAGGAAGCAAGTTCGTTCAATTCATCAATGGTCTTCACCAACTCCATCAACATGATCGATGTAGTAGTTATTACAATTTGAATAATAAATAACGTGAAATGATCACACAACAAGCGTACCTAACTCGGTTCCTTGAATTAGTTTACAAACACAGTAGTTAAGTTATTACACATTCCACTGTTCTCTCTGTGTGTCTGTCTCTCCTTTATAATAACCACTCGCAGATGGGCAAGTTGAATTGGAGGGGAAACAAATCTCCAAAAGATGGAGAGAGAGAACATGTTAGAAGATAAAATAAGAAGTAAGATAAGATAGGTCTCAGACAAGTTGATTTAGTTTAGGAATTCAATGTGTGCGCATCCCAAGAGCACCATGAGATGGGAAAAGTAAGAACCATGTTATTTGCTAAGATACCTTGGTCTCCAAGTTTTAAATCTTACAGTCCCAACCCGACTAGGAGTAATCAAAACTACGGATCATGTGGTCGACGTGGTCCACGAAGGAAGTGAAGGAAAAATTAATTAATAATAAGTAAAAAAAAAATATCATCCAATTCCCATGTTACGAAACTTTTTTAACATTCTCTCTTGTTTATAATTTATTTTATGCCTACAAATATCTTATAGATGGACACGTGTAAAACTACTTTGATATTTATAATTTATTTTTTGCTTTCAAATATCTTATAGATAGACGTACGTAAAATTACTTTGATATTATGTAAAATCTCATATCAAAAGTAATCAATAATAAGTAAAAATATTTATCATGTATTAATTCAAATTCAATCTTTATGTTAATAAATATCAACATCTATGATGTACCAGTATCAAGCCACAAGCACAAAAGACACGAGGAGAACAGCGGATTATGTTCGCCTCATGGATGTCCGGTGGGTGGAGGGGGATCAGACGACAGAGAAAATGAACATCACAGAGAGCTTAATCAATACGGTGGTCGACTGGCCATCTTCATGTTCAACAGATTTTCCACGAGCTGCGGTGAAAAAAAATTAAAAATTGTGTGGTCACTCTACTGTTGGGTGTCCATACCAGACCATAGTTGCCATCCCTGGTTCCAATAATGTATTGGGTTGGGACTCAGCGGTAGTAGGTGGGTGCCTCAGCTTCAGGTGCTATTACTCAGCTCAGCGCCGAGGATACTGTTCCGGCGTGACAAGTGCAGATAGATTACTGGTGTGGGTGTGTGTTTTTTTGCTGGAAGAGACCATTAGTCAAATGCCAGGGCTAACACTGCCACCACAATCAATGGGGGTCCTCAGAGAAGCTCAGAAGCGCAGTGATCGTTCCATGTGGTTCTCAGGAGTCCACATTTCCCAAAGTGGCACCTTGCACCTTCTCTTGATCTGTTACAGCTGCTGCTGCAGCGCAAGTTAATATATAATTAGTACTTAATGAACCCCCCAAGTGAGTTTAAGAGGCAGTCGTTAGACAATGATTTCTTTATCAAAATTATAAATGTTAATAAGAGCTCAAAGAGGCACTTATTAGTTACTTTTACCCTTCAACTACAACTAAAGAATGGGATGGATAACTGTGTGCTTCCAATTTGACTCTTGCGCCCTCCTGTTCTCCTTATCTGTTGTCTGATCTTGCTTTTCTCCTGTCATGCTGTGCATTCTAAGAACCCCGGCCCGAATGCCGACTAGCTGCGATGGTATTGCTCGTTAAGTACAAGTTTGATACTGGATGGAGTAGGCAAACAATCTACAGCCTCCTACAAGTATTCGATGAATATGCTTGTATACGATATTTCTTCATCTTAGCTCTGTTTAAGCATAATAGAATGCTTGTCAATATGCCGTGAACCCAAAGGGACCCCGGCATTGAGCCATTCCAATGCCTCTAGCTGTTTGTGCCCTGCAGGCTTCTTGTTGCTTCATGGCTGTCCAACAAACTGCATCCCATAGAACTCCACTGTGGCTCTGGAAGTGATTTAACTCCTCTCGTTGTGTAAACTGGATTATCATATCCTGCTCGAGCCAGAAGAGTTTGAAGTGGCTCTTTGGATTTTCTTCTCTGCCACTAGAGGATTTTGTTATTGGACTTTGCGGGAACCAATTTTTTACGACCAAAAACAAAGTTTCCACTGCGCGGATCCTCTGTTATGAGCAACTGCATGATTGAAAGGGGTTCCTCACCGGATTCTTTCTGCTTTAGGCTTCATTTTCTGTTGAATCCGAAAAAGGACTAAAGTCACCATAGAACAGAAATTTCAAATAATTTAGATTCTAAGATAACAAAACATCAAATAAAATTTCAGTGCTAAACCTCGTACATCCAAAAGTTTTTAGCAAGAAAAGTTTATGCGACAATTTCCAAGGCAGTACAAAAAGTCCAAAGCATTGAGACAATAATATAGTTCGACTCTATATCCTTTAACAAATTTTGAATTTTTATTCTTGCCATTGAAAAAGCAATATTATAATTAACACAATACAAAAATTATTCATTGAAATTCGGAGTCTTTGCTTAAACAACCTTTTAAAGGATACTAGACAACTAAAAACAGATAAATGGTGTTACACTCACTGTGTGGTATTAGTTCCTGAATCTCTCTTTTGAGGAGAATCAGAGCCAGATACATTTATGCTAATTCAGGTTTCATGGAGAATTCCAGCTAACTACTCAACATTTTCAAGTGCCCATCCTAATGAACAGAGATAAGTCAAAGCAACACAATAAAGACAACCATTTTCCTCTCAATCTTCAATGAATGTTTGGTAACAATTATTTCAACTAACGTGTGAAAATACTCTAATATTTTTTAATAATCTACACATATAGGATTATGTTCCCCTGATTTGACTGCTTGAAGATATACAGGACAACACATTCACCCTTAGATTGAACAATGGTGAGAGAAGCTCACCTTGTATTACACCACAACAAAAAGGGAAATAACCTCTGGATTAGCCATTAATTAGCACCAAACCTTTAGCTGAACTAAAGTTTTTTTAATCCATCCATTCAATTTGGGCAGGAAACCATGCATTTGCAACGCCTCAAGCAAGAGTCTCTAACTAATATTATCGAAGGCTTTTCTGAAGTCTACCTTGCAAAGAACTCTAGGTGTCTTAAAGCCCAACAATCACGCAAACCTTCTTGGGCTGAAATAAAGCCATCTGTCAAGATTCTTCCATTAACAAAAGAAGCTTGGATTGGACTTAGAAACATATAATGCAGGTCATTTTAATTATCATCAGGTCCACCATAGTCTATATGGATAAATATGAAAAAGAAGGTAATCGCAATTTGGAGATTATAATATTTTGAGTCATTTGAACGCATAATATAAACTTAAAAATTTGGAGATTATAATATTTTGAGTGATTTGAATTTATAATATAAACTTAAAAATTGTATGTTTAACCAATAACATGTGAACTTATGGTCCAATAACCGTGCCATTACATTATTATATCCAAGTTTGAAGGCAGATTAAGAAGAATGACAAAGGCTTCTTTAACACAACCACATACACTACACCCACAATTGAATATAAAGGCATCAGGAAGAACGAAAGAACCAAGAAGCCTACTTACCTGTTTGAAGATGCAAAAGAATGGTTACCTGTCAAGCAAAAGCCTTTGAGATCCAAGAAGGAAGTAAACAAGGTGTATTATTCATAGCATGATATGATGCTTCTTTTGCGTTGCTACAGTCAACAACAAAGACAATATCATTAATTGTGATGATTGTCTCATCCATATTTGTCGCAAGACCTATCTTCCACACTCCATTTGCGGGCTTATCAAATATTAACTTCTGCTTATTTAAGAAATAATCGTTAGCATAAAAGCAGCAATAACAAAGAACGGTGACAAAAAATATTATTTCACCATCAATGTGTTCAACACAACCATAGAATGGAACTAAAATTAGAAAGTAGAGTATAGAGCATAGAAGGCGTAGATATTGAGTTCAAGCTATTAGATAAAATCATATCAAAGAAAATGTAAGAAAACTGCTGAGCATTATATTGAAATCTTACCAAAAATCTGGTTAAATGTACGAGCCATAGTGTAATGATCTTGTGTCACAAAATATTATTAGCAGAATTAGATGCATGGTTATCAAGGCAGTCACCAATGCATTGACTTGTTTTTATTCTAATAATACTACAAAGTGCATAATTTTCAGTGTTTCAATAATAGCTGACACAGCCGTTCAAACATTGTGTACACTAGTGAATAAACTTGGCCTCTCATTTTAGGTATTCACGACTGTTTGTACAGGTTTTGTTTACACAATTGCGTTATAACATTCTGTCTGATTACATAACTGTTTTTGGATCCACACAGGCTTCTAAAAGTTACGGGATGAAGTAGAAGACAAGAACAAATGTCTACAAATATTACACGTTGTAATTTTGGGAAACAAGAAAATTCATGAATAGTTTTTTGTTGATTACTGACCTTCATGGTAAACCTAATTTGCTATGAAAATGCATATAAGCGTGGAAGCTCACTAAGCCTCCAAAGCCTTTAACACCACACTTTATCATCTTCATGATGTATCTGCATGGAATATTAACCGAATAATGCCACACTAGGAGAATTGCATGCTCAAAGTTGATAATCTTAGCAATGATTCTCAGTGGAATACCATCAATTCACATCAGAATCGTGAATAGGCATGCAGTCAAACTTGAATCGATATTCAAACCCGGGGGATACACCTACCATTGTGCAATTAGCGAAGTACACTAAAAATACAACACAAAATCAACCAACCAAAACGAAATACACGGAAACTCGTATGTCTCTGAATAACGGAGGAAAACAATTGACCCCTTTCCAGAGAAGTTGACATCTCGGAATCACGATCCGACTCGTCCTTCCTAGGAACCTGATATGCGAGGCTAGAGAGCCCGACCTCTGCTCCGTCCTTCAAAAATCCCCACCACGGTTCACCAAAGCCCTCTGCCCCTCCCTCCACTCCTCGTAACCAGTCATCCTTGGCGCAGTCAACGTCGCACCCGGAGATACAGATCGATACTACGCATCATCCATCTCTAAAGGATAGATACTATGAGATAAAGTAACAGAGAGGAGAATAACAGAGTACCCGAAAGCACGAAGGCTGAGGGCAATCATCATCTGCAACTCGCTGTCGTCGCAGGGCGAGTGAAATCCTCCTGAATGCTAAGTGGCTACGCCATGGCATCGAACCATCCGATCAAGGCAAGATGCAGATCAGATGAAAGAAAAAAACTAAATTGGTTTGTTATGGTGGGTAAAGGGTGAGTGTGCAAGATCTCAGTCCTTCCTTCGCCGCGGGGAGATTTTTTCCTAATTTTAAAGATTTTTTGTAAGGTCTAATTTTTTTAAAAAAATTATATTTAAATATTATTTGAAAAAATTTGCCATTTTGCCTCGTCATCAGTCTTCCCTTCTGTCCTCCGCGTCCTCTCTTTCCTACACAAGGGGTTAGGGTTTTACGCTCCTCCACCACCACCGATGGCGATAGCGGCCGCATCACCGTCCACTGCAGCTCCCCGATCGTCGAAGACGGAGAGCTACGTCGATACAAAGCACCGGGATGACGTGCGCTACGCTAACATCCTGGCGGCCCGCGGGGTGGCAGACGCGGTCCGCACCAGCCTTGGTCCGAAGGGAATGGACAAGATGATCTCCTCCGCTAGCGGTGACGTAATCATCACCAACGATGGTGCTACCATCCTTAACAAGATGGAGGTCCTCCAGCCCGCCGCCAAGATGCTTGTTGATCTGTCCCGGTCACAGGACGCCGCCGCTGGAGATGGCACTACAACTGTTGTTGTTCTCGCTGGCGCGCTTGTGCGCGGCTCCCTCTCTCTGCTTACATCCGGTGTCCACCCCACTGCCTTATCCGATGCCCTCCACAAGCTCTCTATCCGGGCCGTTGAGATACTACAGAGCATGTCAGTCCCTCTTGAGATCTCCGATCGGGTGGCCCTCGCGAAGTCTGCTGCAACGTCTCTGAACTCTAAGGTCGTCAGCCAGTACTCGTCCCTTCTCGCCCCCCTCGCTGTGGATGCACTGCTATCGGTCGTGGATCCTAACCACCCTGAACTCGTTGATCTCCGGGATGTTAAGATTGTGAAGAAGCTTGGGGGCACCATTGATGACACTGAGCTCATTAAAGGTCTCGTCCTTGATAAAAAGGTGAGTCATTCCGCTGGCGGACCAACAAAGGTTGAGAATGCAAAGATTGCAGTGATCCAGTTTCAGATCTCGCCACCCAAGACTGATATTGAACAGAGCATTGTTGTTTCGGACTATACGCAGATGGATCGGATTCTCAAGGAGGAGAGAAATTACATACTTGGAATGATAAAAAAGATTCGAGCCACTGGTTGTAATGTTCTGCTGATTCAGAAGAGTATTTTGAGAGATGCTGTCACTGATCTTTCATTGCATTACCTTGCCAAGGCAAAGATCTTGGTGGTTAAGGATGTTGAGAGGGATGACATTGAGTTTATTACCAAGACTCTGAACTGCCTTCCTATAGCAAACATAGAGCATTTCAGAGAGGAGAAGCTTGGTTTTGCCCAGCGTGTGGAAGAAGTGTCCGTTGGGGATGGGAAGATTGTGAAAATCACAGGAATTAGGGATATGGGAAGGACAACAACTGTGCTTGTGAGGGGTTCCAATCGGTTGGTCATTGATGAGGCTGAAAGAAGTCTCCATGATGCACTTTGTGTTGTCAGGTGAGCGTCGGTATGGTGTGGACCTCATATAATATTTGTTCTTCCTCTGCATTGTAAATATTGATCGGAATATGGAATTTTCTCATACTAAAGACTTCAATTTGAAAACTCGTTATCTCAAAACTGTTAGATATGGAATTTTCAAAACTCGTAAAACACTTGCTATAGAATTTTCTTAGGATCTTATTCAACATAAAGTTGAAAGTCTTGGTGTGAAATTCTATTAGTTTTTTTTGTCTGCTGTTATTCTTGAAATTTCAAATTATGATTGTAGTTTTCGTTCATTTTAGGAAGTTTATATTTATTTTAGTCTCAGTTTAGATGCTTAAGCAGTTCTTGTCTTCTTTGCCAACTAAGTTTAGAGAAAGTCACCTTGTCCTTGAAACTCCGTGCAGGGATTTTCACTTCACTTCATTTCAATAAATGGTTTGTGTGATAGATGTCAAACTTGAAAGGATCTTGTACTCTCAAAATTGATTGAAAAATATATAAAAATACAAATGTAACAATTTAAAAGCATGAGAAATGATCTCTCCCTTGTCCCTTTATATACTTTACAGTTCCACCCTGTTTTACCCCTTTATTCCCCTTATTGTATTTGTAATATTTATATTTTGGTTAAATATTCAAAAGGTAAACACTAATTTAATTGTTGAATGGGTATTTCACAAGACATTTCTTTCTGACACTGACATGCCTTTTTAATTTTCTCTTGATGGACTAAAATATAGAACACTTGAACATAGAGAAATCCAAAAAAACAACGATTGTAAATATTTTGTGTCAATGGATATTTGAAAATTTCAGTTTCTTCTGCTATAGATATCTTTGTTATTAATTTTTCACAAGTTTTTTCTAAAATTGAAAGTGGGATAGAAGAGCATTTACTTTCATTAAGACATTGACATGGGTAGAAGTTCAGTTGAGTAGTCATTAGTTAGGGTCTGCAATCTAGAATTTATAATCATTATGTGGTACCTCTCCAGTTTTTTTTTTTTTTGAATTTCTGGTTTGATTTGCTGCTCATTTTCTGTTGTCATTCAGCCATAACTGTCCATTTATGTGAAGGTCTCCAATAATCCTGAATTCCTTCTATAGGAAAAAGAAAGGAAGGGAAACACATGATAAAAGAACAATTTGCCAAAGCAATGACAATGTCGATATACTTTTTTCCTTGTCAACGGTGTGTCACATGATACTAGAATTGTACAAGTTCTTTCCTAAATTCCTAGCATTGTTCAAGTTCTTTTGGTCTGCTATGATACTGTTATCGATAGTTTCTATGCTTGGTAGCATAGAATAAAATGGGTTTCTTTTTATCTGCCTTACTGGAACCACAATTTTTTTTATCTATACCATGATTAGAAACATGATCTGATACACACCAGCCCTTGAAGGTGGGTGCTCATGCTTCACAATTTAGTAACAGGCAACCTCTCATTAATGTCTCCATCTTCCAATGATGATCAGGTGTTTGGTCAACAAGAGATTTCTGATTGCAGGTGGTGGTGCACCGGAAATTGAGTTGTCTATGAAGCTTGGTGCTTGGGCAAAAGAATTACAAGGAATGGAGAGCTATTGTGTAAAGGAATTTGCTGAAGCATTTGAGGTCATTCCCTATACATTGGCCGAAAATGCAGGATTGAATCCTATAACCATCGTGACAGAGCTGAGGAACCGGCATGCACAAGGGGAGATCAATACGGGGATCAATGTCCGGAAAGGGCAGATTACAAATATCTTGGAGGAGAATGTGGTCCAACCCCTTCTTGTCAGCACCAGTGCAGTCACACTGGCATCTGAGTGTGTTCGAATGATTCTGAAGATTGATGACATCGTCACAGTCAGGTAAGGCGTTAGTTCATGAACGGTTTGTTGGATTTTGAGAGTTAAGGTTTAATTGTTTTTAACTTGTTCCCGAAAAAGCCTAGGATGGATGTTAGCTTATTTGCCGAAAAAACAAATTGTTGTTAGCTTGTTGCTCATTGTGGGCATTATATGTCAAGTTTGTCCCTTGTCAACCTTGGTATTTCTTCGTATGAGTTATGCGTGAGCAGAGGTTTTTGCCTGGGTGTGAAATACTTAAGACTTTATCTTCACTTTATTATGTCATGTATTCTACCATCACTAATCTATAATCTAATTTATAGTAGGCACTACCAACCTGTGACATTTTTCTAAATTAAGAAGATTTGCACTATTACCAAACTATCATAAATAGTAGGTTTAAGGTTTGTTTTGTATAGAAACAACCGCGCTCTTTCTTGCCTGGAGGCCGGAGGAGGAGATCGAATCTACAGACAAGTCATCGGAGCCACGGCACGAGAGGATCTCCGGACAACGTGCTTGCACTGCGCCAGGGCAGGTTTGTTCCCGATAAGTCAAGTTGATCATGCCCTGTAATTGGATGCCGTGGCACGGTCGTCGTCTCTTGCTGTAGTCGATCGAACTTCGCCGCCACCTCCGTCGTCGACATTCTCTTCACGTCACGTTGCTGTAAACCACTCCCCTGATTGCGACGCTGGAGTGCTGCATGCATGCATGCGCAAACCCGGTGCTGGGTCATTCATTCATATGCGTTATTGTCACCTGTAAGGAATGCATGAGCTTCGGCCGGCCAACTTGCAAGCCCAACATCAAGGAGGCGCCGGCGCCGTCCAGAGTACCTCCACCACAGATCGATCGTGAGCCCGTCGACGTGCATAGTCGAATCCGATCCACCCACTCGACCCGTCCACTGCGGTGTAGTCCGACGCAGCGATCATGTCGCCGTCGTTCCTAAAGGCGATGTTTACTTTCTCCAGCATCTCTTCTCATAGGATTTAATTTGTAGACGATGTTTAATCACATATATAATCGCTTCAACAACGGTTACTTCTTAATAATGACGTATAACAATTAATTGAAGATATTAAAATACGCATTCACATGGCTCGTGGAGTAAGTGTTTATTTATAATGGGAGCGGAATGCGCTAAGATGTATGATTGATAACTACCATATGTCTTCTGATAAGTAAATTTCGACAACCACGTGTGTGCATCGTACGTCGTCAACCGGATCTCCTGTGGATGGACGGTGAGTCGACTCCGACCATTTAGAAATGGAATTACCGCCTCCGTAATCTTGGTAATTACGGAAGTTGGTGCTTGTGTACGAAGAGAAAGGTGAATAAATTCGTGGAAAATAGGATGTGATCATTTGAAAAATAACGAAAAGAAAACTAGCATGTTAAATAGATTTTTGTTCAAGAAGTAAGATAAAAATCTGTTTACAATATATAGAAATGAAATTTATATATTATTTATAAAGAAGATATACTAAAATCTTCGTATAATTTATTTACAAAAATGATATATCAAAATCTAACTTTTCTTCGAACAATCTTGCTCGTGATCTTCTCACTTTCTTCTTCCTTTGACCTTTATGTTCACAATTTCACCTCTATCTGATCCTTCACTTTCAGATTATCAACATTAATTGTGATGCTTGGCAACTTCAAGGCTACGAACGCCAGGAGATCGAGAGTTGGAAGAGGTTAGGAGGTCGAAGTCTGGAAGGTCGAGTCTGGGAAGTTGTGGAAATGAATGCAATCATTTACCTACCTTTCTACTCATATGAACAATCACTTATTTAAGTGAAGGAAGATAATTCCTTTAGGATTTAAGGTTTAGTAAAAGTAATTCTATCACTTTCCTTTCTTCTACCAGCCTACGTCTCAAACAATTACAAAAGTGATAAAATATAGAAACTTAGCCTTTTACTACAAATAAGAGCAATCAATTTACTTGGCCTTTTCCTACAAATTAACTTTTACAGCTTGTGGGAGAAGCTAATCTCTCGATAATTTTGACAATCTCATTTGTTGTAATTTGAGAATTTTAACAACATCAACACATAATTTTTTAATTTCAGTTTTACCTTCTATTAATGATAACTTCTACCACGATAGTAAAAATTTGCTAAATTATTGATTGATCATGATAAATTCAAAAATTTTCATTCAACAAATTAAACAATGTTAGGTGCTGCAACATCAGAAGCATCACGACATCCATCAAGACCAGATACAATTAAACAACCATATGATAATTTAAAATTTTATTTCTACAAAAAGAAAAAGAAATACATGCTTTTTTGTCATAACTACTCCCGAAACTCCAAGTATTTCAAGGGAAATAGAGGGAAAATGAAATAGAGCGGTGTGCAATATTTTCATGTTATTATATATATTTAAATAAGTATTGATTTTGTATAAGAATATCATCATGTCACGAGGGCATTTTTGAAAATAAAAATTTAAAATCTCAGCTTCTAGCTTTAAAAATGAAGCTTCTCCGAAAATGTTACTTTTCAAAACTATTACGTAGTTAAGGATAATGAACATTTCTCGATCAGTAGTTAAGGATAATACATCTTGTTGGATCCATTACTAGTTTTTGGGGTTTCTTCTAGTAATTGTACTCAAGAAGTTAACCTTAAAAGCGGATCCAAAGGGACCCTTAAGCTTTTAAGTTTTTTAAATTTCATTAGTCATCCTCTTCTTCTTCTTCTTCTTCTTCTTCTTCTTCTTCTTTCTAAGAATGCATTGCCATGAAAATTCAAATTCCAATAACAATATACGTATAAGTGATTTTATTGGAGCTAGTTATCCTCTTCAACATCATATTAATTGAATTTGTTTTCCAGAAAAAGAACATCTGGGGCTTTTGAGAGTAAGCTTTCACCTCTTTCTTTTTTATAATGATGCCATTTTTGTTTGGTTCAACTCATGACATCAATATTAATAATAAAGTAGATGATAACTGTGTTATCTATTATTGTTATTAAATATTCTATTTTAAAATTAATTGATCAATGAAAAATTTCATCGTCTATTAGTCAAAGATTCCGTTTTTATATTTTTTGGTATGAAGCTTTTTAAAATCCTATTCACTTGTAACTTATCTTAAGTTTATAAATATATTACAGATGAATATATGTAAACCTTGTGTGATATATGTCAAATATTTCATCTTAAAATCAAGTAAAGAATTTCATTATATATAAATTTAATTAGAATCTGTCTTTATATATTTTTAGATGCGTTGCCATAACAACAATTAACGCATTGAAAAGATGCCAACAAAAGTAAAACAGACAAAATAAGGAGAACAAGATCAATTGACATACATAAACTTCTCCTTTTCATTTATGCATAATATCAAACATCTTACAGAAACATATATATAAGCACCTATACAACATGAATAACTACCACAACATTCTCACGATGTCTTCACTCTACACAAACCTCATTCGCCCATGACAACCACACAAACACCCACATTTAGTAAATAACCAACCACAACCGCGTTCCATGCTCACAGACTAAATTAGACAATTAACATTTCATTCACAAACACCCACTTAATTTAGGTTGGTCTTGCAGCACAATCCCAACATCTCCCTAAATTTTGCAAACGCATCATACTATATAGGTTTAGTCATGATATCTGCCACCTGGTCCTCTAACCTACAAAACTCAAGCACAATCTATCCTTTTTGTACTTGATCTCGAAGAAAGTGGAATCTAGTTTCAATATGCTTTGTACAACCATGAGCTATTGGGTTTTTGGCTAAATTAATAGCTGATTTATTATCAATAGATTGCTCTAAACGACCAGCTAGAGACGTACCCAACTACTCCTAACAAGTTCTTGAGCCAAATAACTTGACATGCGCTAGTAGTTGACACAACATACTCTACTTCACAAGTGGATAGAGTAACAACCTACTACTTCTTAGACATCCACGAAAAAGTTGCCCCAAAACTAAAAAACATAGCCAAATGTGTTGCGATGATCATCCACATCACTGCCTCAATCGCTGTTAGTGTACCCAAGCAATTCCTCTGTGCCACCCGCACCATAGAATAGACCAAATGTCTATGTCCCCTTAACATATCTCACAATACGCTTGGCAACTTGTAGATGAGATTACAAAGGATTCTCTATAAATTTACTGATCAATCTCACTCCATACATAATATCTGGGTGAGTATATATGAGATGCCTCAAAGTTCCAACCAATTACTTGAAGAATGTTAGTTCTGCAAATGGACTTTCATCCAACTTGGATGTTGCGAATCTTGTTTTAATGAAGTGTGCAAAATATTTAATTAATCATATTTAAATCACTTAATTATGTTAGATAAGAAATTAAATTAAGAACATCGATTTATATAGAAAATATCTTAAGGTTATATATTTGTCTGTATTAGATCTAAAAAATGCTAAATTATATAACATATCGTTAAGTTATATTAACTTTTTGTACTAGTCATTTAGTTAACGTGTGTTTTTACTATTTACTATAATATATATTTTTTTAAATTCATATATGTGTATCATGTACTATACATGTAAACAACTCATTGAGTTAATGAAACGAAACATTACTAAGTCATGTGAGAAATTCATTAAGTTAAAGGTATAAATGTTAAAAAGTTATGTGATTAACTTATTGAGTTAATGAATGAAACGTTAAGTTATCATTATGTACATTTTGACTTTTAAGTTTAAAAATGTTATATTATATCACGTGAGTTGCATATGTTTAACTCATTAAATTAACATAACTATACGCATTGAGTTGTTTAATTAACTATTAAGTCAACACGTTAAGTTAACATTATAAACTTAAATAGTTAATCTTTTTACTCATGATAAAATTAATTATTGATTAAACATTTGATTTATGTCACATATTGAACTCATTGAGTTATAATTTTATTCTATTTTATGTGTTTAGTTAGTATTAATATGACATCTTGTTATTACATTTAATAAAAAATTTTAAATGCGAGTTTTATTTTATAGAAATTTTTCAAAGAATCTAGAATTAATGATTTAAGAAAATTCAAGAGGAAAATGTGAAATAGAATGTGTGTATTTCAAATTTTGAAATTGAAAATATGTGAAGAGTGGATTAACGTGAAATTTATGCATACAATGAAATAAATTATATAAGACATAAAATTCTCATTGATTACATATACACACACAAATATATATCTCTCAGAAAAATTCTAAGAATGAGAAGAAGAGAATTCAGCAACTTCGGTAAAGATCAAAGATGTCAGATATTTGTCTTTAAAGATTTACAGAAAAAGAAAATCTCAAATAGAAAGAAATATTTTTAATTCTGTAATCTAGTTTTTTATGTTTGTATATATGAAATTACTTAAGTGAAGTTTTAAATTATTATATCATTGCACTTAGGATTTCAAAAGAGATTTAAATTGTAAAGTGTAATTGAAACTTTATATATAAATTATTGAATAAAATAATTTTACAGATTGTTTTAAAATTGAAGATTTGACTATAGTTAAAATTAGTTGAAAAATATAATTTGACTTCCTCTTGTGTAGCCTTCAATCTTCTACATTGGACAATTTGATTTCTACCTCAACCGGTGTCTTACAAACATTCAAGTTTTGCAATTTAAACTTTCTAAGAAATTCTTTCACATAGGCTTCTTGACTAATGAAGATTCCATCACTTCTTTGTATCACTTTCAAACCAAGAAAGTATGATAACTACCCTAAATTAGACATTTCAAACCTCTGTATCAATAACTTCTTAAAATAAGAGATTAAAGTATCATCATTACCTGGAAGAACCAAATCATCCATGTATAGTCCCATAAGTAAAACTTTGTCTCTAGATAATGATTTCACATACATGTCGCAATCAAATATGCACTTGGAAAATCCATTTTTAGTGAGGAATATGTCAATACATTCATTCCATGCTCATGGAGCCTACTTCAACCCATACAAGGCCTTCCTCAACAAGAACACATTTTCTTCTTGGTTTGGTTTAATAAACTTAAGAGGTTGTCTTACATAAACCTCTTCATGCAACAAACCATTCAAGAACGTAGATTTGATGTCCGTATGTAGCAACTTCCATCTATTTCAAGCAGCCATAATGAACAACAAGCATGTGGTCTTGATATGTGCTATAGGAGCAAAAACATCCACATAATCTCATCCAAACACTTGCTCATATCCTTTCACCATTAAGCAAGCTTTGTACTTGATAATCACTCCATTAGGTCCTTTCTTAATTTTGAACACCCATTTAACATCAAGTGTGTTGTGGTTGGGCGGAAGTAAAGTAAGTTCCCATGTCTCATTCTTCTTGATAGCAGCTAACTCTTTAGTCATGGTAGCTCTCCAGTCTTCGCTTTGCAATTCTTTTTCAATAAAAACATTCTCCATTCCAGCATAAAGAACAAGGTATAATGTAGCTTTGTCTTCTTTGGTTGACATGCTCCCCACCATCACTTCATATTCCCTAAGTTGCAATGGTGTCTGCCTTTGCCATTATGGACGAGACTCCCCATGCTCCATTCATGATTGACTAGGTTGCTCATGCTGACCCACAACACCTTCATTAACTTGTTCTGAGACTTTGAGATCGTCTGTTTCAAATAAGTAATGGTCTTGAAATACTGCTAAGAGGAACATTAGAATCCCATTTCCATCCATCTGTCTCATTAAATACTACATCCTTGCTCACCAATATCTTATGAGTTACTGGATTGAAGAATTTATATTCACCATTCATATATCCAACTAGAATACATTTTTGGCTTCGATCTTAACTAAGAAGGAACATGTGCAAAAGCAATTGATCCAAAGATCCTCAAATGCTTAACCCAAGGCTTACATCCACTCCAGGCTTCTACTAGAGTAATATCATTCAGGATGGTGGTAGGGGACTGATTCAACAAGTACACCAAGCAAGCCATGTCTCCCTAGATCTTGTACGATAGGGACTACGTCTTCAATATGCTTTGAGCCATATTCAAGATGGAACAATTCTTCCTCTCTATGATTCCGTTGTGTTGAGGAGTATAGGGGCATGTAAACTCATGTTTAATTCCTTCTGAGGTGCAATACTCCTTAAACAACCCAAAAGAATACTTGCCTCCACCATCAGACCATAAGATCTTCAAGTTATACCCACTTTGTTTTTCAACTTGAGCTTTAAACTCTTTGAAAAGAGCACTTTCGTCTTTTGTTGCATAAAATAAACCTAGGTTCTCTTGGAATAATTGACTGTAAAGGTTAAAAAATACCTATTTTCGTTGTAGGATTCCACCCTCATGGGTTTGCAAACATCTGAATGTACTAATACCAATGGTGTTGAGGCTCTGTGTTCATTGATGGATGAGAACAGCAAACAACTTTGTTTGCCAAGAGTATAGCCCTCAAAAGGTTGATCTACTTGTTGTATTGTCGGTAACCCACTAACCATTTATTTCTTTGAGAGTAATTGTAAACTTTTGAAATTCAAATGGCCATACCTCATATGCCAATTGCAATCCTCACTATCTTCAACAGCTTTCAAGTACACTTGTACATCATGTGTGATATCGACCTGAAAGGTGTGGTTTTGTTACCCTCAACAATATTACACCAGATGAATCAAAGATCACCAAGTTATTGTCAATATAGTTGAGATCATATCCCTTCTCAAGCAATTGACCCAGGCTCAATAAGTTATTCGTCATTAAGGGAACATAAAGCACATCTAAAATGTAGCTATAATCTTTTGATTTTGTCTTGAGTAGAATCCTTCCTCGTCCTTGGGCTTCAACAAATTGATCAACTACAAACCTAACATTTATTCTTATAGATTTATCACGTTCAACAAACAACGATCTCTCCCTAGACATATGGTTGCTACAACTAGAATCAAGTTATCATACATGACTACTAGATTCCTCTTAACTGATGGTAGCCATCAACAAGGAATAATTTTCTTCAACTTTAGTGTTGTCTTCTTGTTCTTTGTCACCACCCAACTGGTCCCTCATATTGATCCGACAATCATTTGCATAATGACCGAACTTGTGGTAGTAATAACATTCCACATTTGCTCATCCCCTTTCTCTACCTCTTCCTCGTCTCCTTCCATGGTTGCTATAGTTCTCTTGACGAGAATCTTGAGATTGTGAGGAGTTATCGGTGTTCCCCTGATCGCGCCCGCATCCTCTGTTATCGTAGTATTGACCTTTGTTGCAACCTCACCCACGTCCTCTACCTTCATTGTTTTCAGCTAGAACATTCTTACTACTTTCATCTTTAACATTCACCTATGATTAAAATTCTTGTTTCATAAACTTTATGTTATGATTGAGCTATCATTATACCAAAAGTTAAAGATGATAGTAAAAATGTTACCAATTTTTTTAAGTAAATCTTAAAATCTCTCACAAGTCTAAGTTCATAGAAGGAATCATTAGAATTAACCTATTTCTCGTATAGTTCTTTAAGGTCTTTTCTCTTCTCCCATTAGATTTGTAAAGTCTCTCCATTCATCTCTTCGTAGGTCTTTAAAGTATTCACTTATTACCTACTTATAGGTCATTTAGGTACTTCAACCTGTCTTCCATTGAGTCCGATTCCTCGATACTTCACTATTTGTTTCTCATTCAAGTGTTGTTCATGCGCCTACAACGTACCTGTAAATACATCTAATGTCATGCTGGAGATGTCGTGGGCCTCCTCAATAGCCACGACTATGTATTCGAAGCGAGAGGTTAGTGAGCGCAAAATCTTCTCAACCTTCAAGTTTTCAGCAACCTCTTCACCACAAACCTTCATTTGGTTTGTCAACGCAAGCAAGCAGTTGATATACACCGTGATCGTCTTGGACGTCTCCATTTGCAGAAGTTCATACTGTCGATACAATGTTTGTAGACAGACCTTCTGCACTCTATCCACCCCCTTGAATGAAGTGGCCAGAATGTCCCATGCTTGTTTAGATGAAGTTGCCTCAGCAATCTTCTCAAACGTTTCATCTGTCATCCCTTGATGGATGAGAAACAAAGTCTTCTTATCTCGCTTCTTGGCCTCCCTTTGTTGATTTCGTTCTGATTCTGTTGCATTTGTCTCCACCTACGGAACGCCATACTCGATGACCTCCAGCAAATCATGGTAGTCAAAGAGGACTTTCATCTGGTGGCTCCACCAAATGTAATGTTTCTCGTCCGATGTTGACACCAAGACTTGGACCGAATTATTTATGTTGAGCACTTAATTTCTTCAACAAAGATGCAAACCAAGGAGCCCACTTTGCTACCAGATGAAAAGATTCAAATAGAAGTAAAATAGACAAAATAAGAAAGAGAACAAGATCAATTCACGCACATAAACGTCTGCCTTTCATTCATGCATAATATCGAATATCTTACAGAGAACATGTATATAAGCACCCATACAACACGAATAACTACCACAATATTCTCACGATGTCTCCACTCCGCACAAACCTTGTCTGTTCATGACAACCACACAAACACCCACATTTGGTAAATAACCAACCACAACCACGTTCCACGTTCACAGACTAAATTAGACAATTAACATTTCATTCACACGCATGCATGACTTCTTTCCATTTCAACTCACAATCCAGCCAAAAGCTTACACTCACAGATTTCAATTAACCGATACACATGGTGCATGCATGGTTTGATCTTAGTTTTCGACATAAATATTTGCATATATATATATTATAACAGTGGAAACAGGTACAACTGAAAACTCCAAGATCCGATGGCAGCTTCGATCGCGTCGCTTGTCGATGTTGATCAGTCGGAATTAAGACTGCGGTACATCACGGAACGTCGGCGTTCGTCGCACCATCTTTGTCCGATGCGGGTTCCTCGACGAGGAGGCTTCTTGCCAAATCCTCGTCCTTGTTCTGGTTTCCGGGCTTCTTCTCGTTACTCTTGCCCCAGATCACAAAGTAAAGCCCAAACACAATCACAATTGAGCCTATAAGCCTGAGGAGGCCGGTATGTGTTAATTAATAATAACTAGGAACGGATTAAAAGGGCATTAATTGGGTAAATCAGGGATTAATTTAGTTCCATACCCTCCGGTGTATAGCTGGTCGCCAAGTATTATGGAGGCCATGATGGCTACTATCACTGTTTGTACAGGTTGGAAGACGGCAACGAAGAGGGGGCCTCCTCTGTCGATGCACCATATCTGAAGAGAGAAGGAAATCCCTGATGCAACAAGACCCTGTGGAAAAAGGAAAAAAAATTTACATCAAGTCTATGAGCCTGTCATGTCAAGTTAATGCAAGATAAGAAAAAGCATGGAATCCAGATCGTGAGATATGATGTTTAATAATCGTGAGATTTGGCTTACGGCATAAAGAATGGTGAAGATCTCTCCTGCAAGATTGACCTTCCATTTCTCAAAGTCTCTTTCCACGTAGAGTGCGATCACCAGGAACTGAAGCCATCCAAAAAGGCAAGTGAATGCCGTGACTGAAAGCCTGGCTGGGTATCTCTTCAGCACAGGAACCTGTGGATAGAGAATAAAATAAACCTAGCTTAATTGCTTACTCTTTAGGTAACCAATCAATTCACAATCATATATGAGGAACTGTTGCTAATGTCATGACATCGATCCAACCAACTGATTAAAATAAACTGGAATATAAAAAGAACATTGTTAGGGGCTAGTGCTAATGGCAACTGACCTGAAGGACCATCCAAGAAGACCATGCAAGGCAGTTACCAAGGACGAAGATGCAACCCAAGGTCCAGTTATGTATGTCATCACTTGTCAAGGGTGAGGGGGAGGGAGATGGATGGAACCCAAGTGAATGGTTTAGCAGAGCAGGGCCCTTGAAAAGAGTTATGATGGTCGCACCTGATATGCTTGCCAATGTTCCCACTACCTTTGCGAGCCCATACTTTTCTGTCACACTTATTTTCTCAATCCTGATCACAGATGGAAGGGGGGATTAATTAATGAGATCGGCTTGCCTTTTTATAATTTTTGATTTGTCCTTGGGATTTTTGCACTAATTAATTAATACCTTAGCATTGCAGCAATGGCAAAAGTGATCGCTGGAACTGAGTTCTGAATCGCAGAAGCAAAAGTTGGAGACAGATAGTACAGACCCACAAGGTAGAATCCTTGGTTAGCAGTAATCCTAAATTGAATTCCAAAAGAGTGAGTACTGGTAAGTTTTGATAAAAATCAACCACCCACGGTCTCCGAATTCAAATATGGTATTGATCGATTCGTCTTACCCAACAAGTGCAAGAAGAAAGAACTGGCTCAGCAATGTGAAGGTGAGAGGTGGCCTGTCTTTCCTGAATTAATTGATGAAACAATAAAGGATGTCAAATGAAGGTGACGATTCAATCCCAAATCTTGCTTATATATATATATATGAAACTACGTACGTACACAAACGCCACAGAGTTTTAACCCAATCACTTACTTCTCAAGGAAATAGGCAAAGGGTGCCAACAAAGCGAAAGCAAGGATGTTCCTGTACAGCAGGTACACGACTTCGCTGACACCCATGTTGAGCGCAGTTCTTGAGACGATATGGAACCCTGCATAGCATAATTGGAGGAACAGCACTCCAATGAGAAGCTTCACCTTCCTAGACACCACCGATCCTGCCATTTTGATTTCTTTCTTTGCTTGATCGATTGCGGGTACCAATGCATATCCCAGAACAAGGGGAGGGGAGGGGTATTTATATATAGCTAGCAAGTGACGGATGTCCAAGACCAAGGCACTCACCATTCATGTCATGCATATTATTAATTAATTATTACTAGAAAAGGGTGGTATGTATTAGTCGGTATGGGGAGACCACTGGATCATGCTGACATATCCGCATGGTTTGGATTCTTGAGGAGGCAAGCGTACGCTTAGTTTGAGATCGTGTTTAGTGTGGTGTTTGGATTGTCTCATGAATGTAGTCTGCAAGTTGCATGAACCTGTCTTCTCAAGTCCATGATAATATAATCGATCAGAAATAATATTATTATCATTACTTGTAATTATTCTCGTTAAAATTAGCTAATATGTATTATTATAAAAAAAAAAACTGCGGTATCGTGAATTGATCATTAATTATGAAGGGGACAAGTACTGCCGGATCTGCGTGCAGTGAACTGCCTGCATGTGGTTGGTAAACCTCCCTTCTTAACTATTTCTGTGGTGTGTAATTAATTTCACGAAATAAAATTTTCGATAATTTCTTGACTTTTTAATTACGTGCATGTTGGCACGAGGATTGGCATTGGTATTAGTTGAGGAGACATGGTGGTGGTAGAGCGGCTTTAAAAGCTAGCTAGCTAGCAGTTGCATATGTACATAAATCCTAATTAATCATGTTAACTTTGAAGATTGTATATTAATGATAGCATCGATCTTTACCTAAATTATAACTCATGTACGCATAATCACATTGCTCATGTTCTTCGAAAGAGGGGCAAGGTGGTGCAGTTGATTAAGTTAGTGGGAATTAAGTTAACTAAAAGGTACATGGAAGATCGAGTTGTTTAGTTGTTTATTTATTAATTAGTATCAGAAAACATTAATTATTATTATTGTTTATGAAATAATAGTAGATGAGTTCAGGTAATGTGCTGGGAGGGAATCAAATGTCATGTGACCGTCCCAAAGGTTGAGGCTGTTTCTTGACTCTTCCATTGGGATTGCACGGCCCTAAAACTAAACCTCCATGCACATGCACAGAGACAGCATAGTCCATATATGTATATATATATGTATGTATCCACATGATCATGCAAGCACGTAAGGCTAATTAATTAATTAAACCTCCTCCATCAGTATCGATCTCTCCATCTAATTAACACATATAATCAATCGATCGATCACCACATGGTGGTGTTGAACGACGACTGCGGGTTGAGGGAAGAGAGCAGGCATTCCCTGGCAAGCCAACTCACCATGGTTGTGATGGAGGAACTAAACCCTCGTTACCACATGCCGTCAAGCAGGCACTAGCGCTACAAAGCAAATCGTGGCCACATCGACAGGGACAGTCCTGAGGACGGAAGGCCAGGTGTGCATGCATGCGAACGCCATCCTCTCCTTCTCAACGACGACGACAATTATATAAGTCGGAGAATTAACGGATCGATCGATGGAGCTCTATATATACCAGTGGAATATTCCTCTCTCGGCGTCTCGATCGATCTTTTGTCGAGCATGTTCGCTCCTACCTCCTTGTCCGGAGTGGATGGAGTTGATTCTTTGGTCGGGAGATGCATCAGACCGGCGTGGGCGGTCGCATTGAATTCGGAGGATGGGGATCGAGACCGGGAGGCGGTGCTGCCGCATGGTGTCGCCGCCTCGGCCCCAGTCCAGCCCGGTGACAGCGTAGGCGCGAAGCCGGTGCGTACGGGTGCCCCCACCATCCTCTTGTTCAGCGCCGGAGACGCGTCGGTGGTCCGAGTGCCTCCTTCACAAATGAGCTGAACTAATGACCAAAACCACCTTCAGAGGTATGCTGAAAAATGGTGTCCAAAATAATTAATTCTTTTTTCCAAAATTGGACTTAATTGGGTTTAGAGTTTGAAAATTCGACATGAAGGTTAATAACGTTAAAAAAGTTACAGAGGTACAATATAACATAGAGTCAAAATTTATGTGCTTGTAAATACATAAATAAGTGATAAGTAAAAGAAAGTATTAATAACAAATAGATACATAAATAAGTATTTCTACAAAATCTCTTCGTAGGCCCTTATGTACATACATATGTATTCATGTTCATACTTAAATTGCCTCGTGCGTTCGTATATTTTTTCATCATAATACCTTCTTTCAACTAGCTAGCATTTGTCATCTTATATTGAATATTTCTCCGATACCTTTTGCAATGTTCAAAACTTGCTTAATTAGATGCTTGCAAACTAAACTCAAATAATAACTACTATTGAAATGAGTTTTGTCCCTCAACCTCTCTCCTTTTCTTCTCTAAACGAGTTTCATATGGGTTTGCGTGATAATATTAATTTTGATATATTACAGTCTTTCGTATTTATCATGCAAGAGATACTTTCATATTTATGAAAGCCCTGACGCATAAAAAATACGAAAGACTGCAACGTATCAAAATACTATAGTGAAATTATTCATAGAGTAAAAATGCCATACAACACATTTTAGGGTTTTAAGATTTGTTAGTGTAAGTAAGGTTTGATGTTCGATCTACAATTAATTAACGTTTGGTTCGATGAATGGTTGGTCCAATCAAGAAAGAGTCAGACTTAAACATAAATTTCAACTCATTTAAATAAACAACTCAAGGTTAAGTATTATTAGTTGGAGTTTATTCAAATTGATTTATGTTTGTTTAAATTTTGTAGTATTATTTTTAAATTATATATACTAATTTGTATGATCCTACAAAATATACAATCTACATGATCTCTCTTGATAAATTGAAATGTTCCCTAAATTCACTATTATTGAAAATATGTATTTCATAAAAATTTACAAAAGAATAACTAAACGTTTTTTGCAAGGTTAAAGTATCCAAAATATATCATCTACAGTCATATCAACTACCTCATGTACAAACATATCGCCAATGAATTCATCTACAAATTCTACCTTGGCACGTTGAACATGCAACTTACATTTAACTCGTAAAGCTTCTACTCGAATTTAACTTGCCTATAAACAATGTAAATTTAAACATAATTTTATGTTCAATTTTTTTTTTAAAGTGAAAATTAAATATTATTGGTTCAACTTGTTTGACTCGATTATCATCCCTTATTACAAATAGCGAAGAAGATAAATGTTCAGACGATTGTTAGAATCACTTAGATTTAGTTTTTACAGCCGAAAATAACTGTTGTATGGACACGCACGCTTGTTCTCTGCCTTTTTTTTTTTGCTGGGCTGTCACTACTCACCTTTCCATAAACTTGCACGAAACAGTTGATTCTCTGCTTTTGCAATATTACTGGAAGAGTGGAGCAAACAAAGCATTATCATTTATATCATAGGACGTAAGAGGTAGATTCCAAGACTCCAAGAAACTAGAGTGAACTTAAATGATCGGACACGGGAGATCCTGCAGAAGAGTTCCACTTCCATCAACACTTGAACCCCTTACAGACCATGGTCCAGATAATGACTACAAGCGCAAGGCATGAAGCCGCCACCATCATCTTAAACTGGAGGTTCTGCAGCCATATCTTCCGGCGTAGTTGCTTACCTTGCCTTTGGAAGTTGTCCGCCTACATAAAGAGAACAAACATCACGCATCTGAAAGATTACAATTATCAAGTGCTAACTGATAGTCATTACCTGGAAATGCAAGTTCTGCGTCTTGTCGACTAGAAGTTCGATCTTCTCTCCACGGTCAAGAATCTTTACACAGAATACGATGTGTCAAATGAATTGAATTTTCATCTGCACTTGGCTGAATGGGTGAAATAGCTAATGTTTTTCAACAAAAGAACCTGAAGAAATGTAAAGCATTGGAAAGCAAACTGCTAATGGTACATCTTGGAGGGAAACATCAGCAACCACCCGTACTATAATTACATTATGTGAGATCAACCACATCAATATTTTCTTTCAACTATTTTTATTTATAGTTAAATCTTCAACTAAATTACATAAATAAAAATCTTTTTTTACAATTCTTAATCAAATAATTTTAGGTCTTCTTCTATTTCTTTTAATTTCTTATACATTAATTAATTCTTTTTTTCTAATTTGTACATATAGTCTTCTGAGGATATAATCAAACTACTTTAAACTGATTTTTTCTTAACTTCAAACTTCAATTGATATAATCCTTACTCTATACATAATAAAATCATTTTTTAACATATCTGTTATAATATTATTATTCATCCATTTAAACAATTACATCTCTACAAGATTAGCTTTTTGCATATGAAGCAATAAATACTTAAAAATCATTGTCTATGTTAGAATAATCTTATATTAAAAGGTGATGACAAAACACATACACGTACAAGTAAGAGAAACGTTGAGTTGTCCTCTTTTAGTATTAACATTGTGTTTAGTTGTATTTCCTCTTTTGGAAATACTTCCTTTTTTTGTATTACCATTTATCTCTATAAAGAGGGACACATGTTAATGAAAATGATTATCGATCATTATTTAAAATCTCTTGTTTTAACATGGTATTAGAGCCTTCAAAAAAAAAAAAATTTTTGATCATTGACAATTCTCTTCTTCTTCTTCTTCATCTTTGATAACCCTTTTTATGTTTTCGACACCAGTTCTTTCTCTCGTTTTGGCATCTACACCAGTGGGCCTCTCACTTCTTTATCATCATTGTAGTATGACGACTAGGTTATGACAATCAACTCTTGTTAAAAGTCAATTACCTTTTCTCGTTGACATATCCTCTACTACCCTTTAACCACTACCGATGATGACTTCCTTCAATCATTTAGCTGAAACATCCTTTGGTTTAGATGGGTGGCTTTCCAAGCTTTCCATAAATCCTATTAAATTCACGAAAGGAAACTACCATCATTGAGCACTAGTACTCGAAACCTTCATTGTTTCCCAGATAAAGGAATGTCATCTCTTCAAAGACCTACCAAATGAAAAAGTCGCGACCTTCGCAGCTTGGCATGCAATAGACGTAGTAGTCGTCTCCTAGCTACTCAACATAGTTGACAACCCTATCACACTAAGTATTTCCTGACTTCATCCTACTAAGAAAATATGAGATTCTATTTGCACAACCTATAACCACAAGCAAAACATCTCCCACATATACAAGGTATACGACCAACTCTTTTCTCATCAACAGGAAAACATCTTTGTCACCACCTATTACAGGCATTTGCGTGCCTTGCTTGACAAACTCAGTGTCTACCAACCATGCATCATTGATCTTGCCACCCTCTGGCAATATCGTGAAGAATTGATAATTGCTCTCTTTCTAGTTAGGCTTTGTCTTGACCTCATGACTTTGATATGCAATCAAATCTTGACCGTTGAGTATCTTTTAGAGAATACTTTTAGGTACATTCTGCACATCTCCACTACTACTATTGTTGAAGCTTCCGCATTGGTCACTAGCTATTCCAACCAAGGAGTAGGTGATTCTTCCCAACAAGGAAAAGGAAAATAGGGAGGTAAAGGAGGTTTATCTCAACTAATGTGCAAGTATTGTGGAAGAAAAAATCATCCTACAAAAAAGTGTAGGGAAAGATTTGGTACACCTTATGCTCCTACTACTTTGTGTACTTCAGTCTATTCTACTATTGCTATAAGCAACCCTCCAATGGGATCTTTCGCTAAGCCGCACATGGTAGAAATTTCTCAAGAAGATTTTGATGAACTAATACTTCTCTGTAGAAAAAAAGACGAGGACACCATTGCCAATCACATCCTCTCTTCCGTGGAATCTAGTAATATTACTTTTCACACATCACTCGATAACTCATGGATTATTGATTCTAAAGCCTCTAATAATGTAAGTGGTAATATTTCCTTATTTTCCTGCCTATCCCAATTATCAATTATTCATTCAATTGCTATTGTCAACGATCGTAACTACCTTATTTTTGGTGAAGGCACTATGCCTGTCACTTCTAATATATCCCTTGACAAAGTTCTTTATGTAGCTGATTTTCCAATCAATTTGTTATCCATTAACGCCATTACTAAACAATTTCACTATTGATGTACTTTTTTCCCTTTCTACTGTATATTTCAAAATTTGCAGATGAGGAGAAAGATTGGTTTGGACCATGAACACGGTCATGGTGTGTATGTCCTTACCCAAGATGTACCTCATGGACTTTCTGTCATAGCTACTTTTGGTGATTCATTCCTCTTATGGTATCATCATCTTGGACATCCCTCACTTTGCAAGTTGTGTGAAGCCCTTCCATGGATTACCATCAAATCTTTTTCTTGTCCCTCGTGTATCATGGGTAAGTAGTTCCATGCTACTTACTCAAGTTGTGTTCTATTGTTTGCTTCTAAATCCTTTGATTTAGTTCATTGTGATATTTAGAGTCCATCTTGAGTCGAGTCTATCTTAAGTTTCCACTATTATATTGTCTTTGTTGATGATTTTTCTCGTATATATTGATTGTATCTCTTGAAAAATCGTCAAAATATGTTGAATGTTATTGAAAATTTCTTTAATGAAATAAAAATTCAGTTTGATTTTGTTACGAATTTTTTTTGCATTGATAATGCTTTTGAGTTTACCCAATTTCTAATTGCCTCTCTTTATGTTACAAAGGGAATTATTCAACAAATTACTTATGCACATACATCCCAAACATAATGGTGTGACTAAAAGAAAACATCGTCATATTTTAGATGTTGTCTACACACTTCTTATTAAGATGCATGTCCCCAAGTATCTTTGGTCTAATGCTGTTGCTACTGCTTCCTATCTTATCAATCAAATGTCTTCATCTCCTTTAAAAAGGCATGTCCTGATTTCTCACCTTTTACCTAATATACAACATTTTCCTCTCCTTCCTAAAGTCTTTGGTTGTATTGATTTTGTCAAAAATGTTCCTCTTAATTTAAACAAATTGACTCCTCACTAAGTTAAGTATGTCTTTTTGGGATATTCTCGAATCCAAAAAAGATATCGATGTTTTCATCTACCCAACCATCAGTACCTTGTTTCAATAGATGTATTCTAAGAGGATATTCCATATTTTTCACAAACTCCTGAGTCATCATCTATGTTATCCCAAATTGGTCCTTTGGTTGCTTCACCTTCTCTACCTATTGAACCTACTATGACAACGAAACAAACACCATAACCTCCTAAACAATCATAGCAACGTCCATTACAAGTATATCAAAGGCATGCACACTGATCACCCTTACCCACTTTTGTGGTTGATAGACCATCTTCCTCTTCAAATGTAGATTCTACCATCAGTCTTGATTTACCCATTGCTCTTCGAAAAGTTACACACACCACTACAACCCATTTTATTACTCATCATGTTTCATTTAATGCTTTATCCCATAATTTTAAAAGGTTTGTCCTAGCTATTACCTCTAAATCTTTACTAAAGAGTTATCATGAGACTCTTGCTCTCTCTTCTTGGAAGCAAGCTATGGATGTTGAAATGCAAGCATTACATGATCGCGGTACGTGACAGTTAGTCTCCCGTCTAGATAACACTCCTGCAGTCAATTGTAGATGGGTATTTACAATCAAATACAAGTCGGATGGCTCCATTGAACGACACAAGACTCAATTGGTGGCACACAGATTCACTCAAACTTATGGAGTTGACTATACAGAGACATTTTCTCTAGTGGCTGATATGAATTCTCTCTAAATTATCTTAACACTTGCAATTACCAAATCATGGTCTTTATCTCAACTTGATATTTAGAATGTATTTCTATATGAGGATATATAGAGGATCTACAGGAAGAAATATTTATGAAGCAACCTCCAAGGTATGTTGCTCAAGGAAAGAATCAAGTGTGCAAATTATAGAATGCTATATATAGTCTTAAACAAAGCCCTAGAGCTTGGTTTGCCAAGCTTAACTTTATTCTGTTATCCCATGGATTCAAGAAGTGCGTGGTTAATAGTTTTATCTTTATTCTGAAATAGTCTATTAGTTACACTATTCTTATAGTATATGTAAATGACATTATAGTAACTAGTAATGATACAACTAGAATAAAGGTTACAAAAAATCTTTTGGCCAACTACTTTATCATTAGAGATTTGAGCACTCTTCACTATTTTCTTGAGATCAAATTTTCCTATGCAAAATGTAAATTATCTCTTTCTTAAAGAAAATATGCTATAGACTTATTGAAGGAGACTGGCCTCTTAGGTGCAAACTTGAATCAACACCCATTGAAGCCAACCCACCCTTTTGGGATAAAAGAACACCCATTTTAAGGATGTGGGTTGTTATCAACATTTAATTGGAAAACTAATTTATTTCACTATAACCAAACCAGATATTTCCTTTGCCATTGAACTTCTTAGTTAATTTATGAAGCAACCATAGATTATTCATTGGCAGGGAGCTCTATGGGTAGTCTCATATATCAAAAACCAACTTGATAGAGATCTTCTTTATGCCAATAATGAAAATATCCATATTAAAGCCTATTCAAATTCTAGCTATGCAAGAGATCGAGGAGATAGAAGATCTACTTCTAGATATTACACTTATGTTCAAAGCAATCTTGTCAATTAGAAAAACAAGAAACAAAATGTAGTATCTAAATCGAATGTTGAAGTTGAATTTAAGGGCATGTCCTAGACTTGTAGCAAATTAATTTGGATATGTGCCCTATTAACCCAATTAAGGGTAAAAGTGTCTTCTCTTATGACTATGCATTACAACAACCAAACTGCAATCTACATTGACACAAATGATACTTTTCATGAACACAACAAGCATATTGAAGTGGATTGCTACTACATTCAGAAGCTCACGGAAAAAGACATTATCTCCTGTCCCTATATATTTTCTTCCAAACAAGTTGCAAACATTTTTACAAAAAACTTATATGTAAGACCATTTAAGGAAGGTTGTAACAAGTTGGGGCTACATGACATGCACTCTCCAACTTGAAGGGGGAGTGTTGAGTTGTATTTCTTCTTTTAGTATTATCATTGTGTTTAGTTGTATTTCCTCTTTTGGAAATACTTCCTTTTCTTGTATTACCATTCCTAACTATAAAGAGGGACACATGTTAATGAAAATGATTATCGATCATTATTCAAAATCTCTTGTTTTAACTAGACATCTTCATTCACAATCAATTAATTTTAAATCAGATATATATTTTTTAATACAATTTCAAAACCAAAAATTATCTACTAGGTCCAAGTCTCAATAGATTAATCTAATTCAAAAATAAGAATACTTGTAGGGTCTAAAACAAACTGCAGGTGAGAGAATATGGAACAATTTCACATTGAAAAATTGAAAACAAGACAAGCAAATATATAAAAAGAGATTTTTTACTCATAATTAATTAATTAAAATATATAAAACACTATGTTGCTAAAAGATAATTTTTTAGACTTGAAGTCACACACATTTGCTCAATCCAAAAATGAAGACATTTGTAAGACTTAAAAGTTACAAGTAAAAGAGAGTTCCAATAATCTCATACTGAAAACTTGAAAAGTAGATCATTTGAGGTGTTGGCTAATTCATCTAGTCCAAGCTCTAGCCCAAAGGTGGCAAACAAAACTATTTGAATCCCACAATTTCAAAGAGCAATTCACATACATTCGCTAGACTTGGGTGTTGGCTAATAAAAAGTAATGTTGGGAAAAATGCTTGCTTGTTGGCCCGCTCTTACACCTAATTCATTGGTTCAGTAGACTTTGAGGTTTCTTTAGTGCTCTCATTCAGCAAGAACATGCGTTACCCTTCAATTCATCAAAACTCAAATATCCCATCTACTAACTTAACTATCAAAGGATGTTTGTTGGCCCCACCCTCGTAGGTCCTGAGTACTTTTGTTGTGCCTTGTAAGGCAAGGTGATCACCTCGTTTGATTTGAGTGAATGTAGCTAATGGTTTGAGCTAGAGTTGAACATAGCTCAGATCAAGTTAGAGAAGCTGGACCATCCAACAAGAGGAAGATCAACAAGGATAGGACTTGTATGCAAATATAAAGAGTGATCTCTCTACTTATGAATAATTAAGTTGTATGTCCATTTTAATAATTTGAGTGATAACTGATGGATAACAATGAATGAAAATGTTATTGTGTTCGTATTAAGCTATTTTGAGATTTCCATATCTAAGGATACCAAAACAACAGGTAAATATTATCACAAGGGCAGCATGCCACTTTCACTTGGCAAGAGACATCATCTAATGAACAAAACAGTGATTTTTTTCAACTGGATGAACTCTAACCAAAGAGGAGCACAGGGCAAGTACCACAACATAAATTTGTTTTCAGTTTCATTTGGAATTATGGCTTCATTGCAAACTTACAAAATAGATTTCCAAGTGCACTCAACAGTTCTAGCATTTTTGAAATGTAAATTTTGCATTTTGATGAAATTAAATACTTTTCAAAAAAAATTTGATGAAAGCAAACTTAAGGACAAATTCTAGAAATATGGAACTGCATTTACAAGGTTGACCTCGTCATTTTTTATGTTCACAAAAACCTAAGCAAAAAGCTACAAACAGTACTACTTTTCAATAAGATAACTATTCTGAAAGACCATAATCTCAATTATAATTCCAAATAAAGTGATTGGGTGAGAAAGGTCAATCAATTTCTTAAACAGACCAGTTTCATACATGGATCTGTCTGAGAAGCATCATTTACATTGTTACTGACTGTGAATGAGTTTTGTATCATTAAAATTGAATCAAAGTAGTTATGACATCATTGGTCAAATCAGAATCACAAAGCAGCTGATAATGTGAACAATTCAGTAAGCAGGCCATATCTGAATATTTGACAAATAATTTAGAATATACATTATTTACTTGTAAAGTAGGAAAGTAGAGGCCAAGGATAAAGGTTCTGTGAAAGAGATGGGACAAATAGAAATATAATTTGAATAACTTCTAACCAGAAAGACAGGGAAAAACTAAATTATAAAGCAAACCAAGAATATCAAAAAAATAATTTTTTGCAAAATTTTGAATTTCAAATGTAGAGGGATGATATCCTGCCAGACTGCTCCAATTCTCACCTAGAAAGGCCTCTGTTTTCGTGGGTTTTTTTTTGGCTCAACATCACAATTATTGGTTTCATATTGGATTTCATTTATTATTTGAGAGACTTCTCAAGAATTGACAATTTCATATTGGATTTCATTTATTATTTGAGAGACTTCTCAAGAATTGACAACCAATTTCACACATTATACCTTTTTTTTAAAAAAGATGTCTCGTTTACATCATACTTAATGTGATCAAATATGCAAAAAAATATGAAATTTAAAAATGTGTATTTCATTAATGACCGTGAAAATATAAAATTTGGTATACAATTTATATAAAAACAAATGGAAACAGAAAATATAAAGAATCTATTCAAGCTCTCAATCACAACTCACAAAATGATTGTCAAATAGTTTAGACTCATATTTAGGAGCATTTACGGGTTTGTTCATTTAAGTAGCTATTTCTTATGTTTAAATAAAGAACTAGATAATTTAAGCTTATATCTAGGAATATGACTTTCTTGAATATGTTTGTATTTTATATCTAAGGTTTAGATTTTGCTTGATTTTAAACTTAAAAACTTCTCTTTTCTTTAAGTTCTAAGTTTTAATTAAGCTTAGATGATTATATTTTATATCTAAACTATAGGATTTGTTTAATTTGTCGTTTCATCCTTAGATATTTCCATTTCAAATATCTGAGTTCTAGGGTTTATATAATTTTTTTAACTTAGATCTTTAGGTAACATATCCAAACTATAATTTTACTTCATTGTTAACTTAGATATATATATATATATGTGTTTGTGTGTGTGTATTATTATATATATGTGTGTGTATTTTTTTCATACCTAAGTTATAACTATCAAATCATAACTTAGATAAAATATACAGCCTCTCTGGATAGGGTAAGCAAATGATGAAAAAGAACTACCACGGATTGTCTAGCAAGAACTGACAGAGGCTATACTAACCTGAACAGTTGATGTAACACAAGAAATGAAATATGATGATCGCTAACAGAGTTATGTAGAGTCAATGGTACAATCCGTTGTTAGAGAGAACATCTGGCAACTGTTGTTGCAGTTTGATATTCATTGAGTGCTCGACAGCTAGACGATGCAAACCAAACTACTTATTGAAGTACATCAAATCATTGAATGCATGACAAATTCAATAACAGACAAGGACTTTGTATAAAGCACATTGAAGTTTATGATAAAATACTCTTGTGTAGGTAAGGAGGAAAAGAAAAATATCAAGTTTAACATTTAGGTCAAGAAAAGAAGTGGTTAAGTATGCTCACAGAATAAATTTTCTCTCCAATTTCAAGGGTCGTTGCTGTAGAATCTATAAAACTTGTACCTTCTCTATATTGTCCATCATAACTCCCTTGACCTCGGTGATTTGAGCATTCAGTTTGGAGAGTTGTCTCATTTCTCCTGGATGATTCATGCAATACTGCATATGGTCTTTCAATTTTGGCCTGTTTAAGTAGTTTGTTGTTAGCAACAGGGATCTTGAATGATACAACAAAACTTGAGCTGAGCTGGAGGATTTACCCAAATTCCCTATCAAGGTTATATGCAATGCTGAATCTATCTTCGAATATATCTTCATCATCATCATTAGCAAGTGTGAATGGGCCATCCATATTGGTACTTGCCCCAAATTTCTGCATGAAGTCATCCTTTACTCGTTCCAAAAATACAAATGGTATGCTCCTGCCAGCAGCTTCATCAGCCACAACAAGAAAAACTGTGCAACGAAGACTCTTTAGTGCCTCATCAAATAGGACAAACCAGGGGAAACAATGAATTCCATGGAATACACACCAAATCCACTATCCACAAGAAAATTGAAGGTATGGCCATCACATGAGAAAGTGAACTTGTTGCTGTTTGAGGGAAGCTTTTGTAAACACTGAACAGCTACAGTACTGAAATTTCCAGAGAACGAAGTGTGCTCTGCAAGTACAATGGTTCCCTTCGCAACAAAACTATATATCAATTGATGCTTGCTCATGTCTCTTGTATAACAGCCAACTTCCTTAAACACTACTATCTGTATTTGAAAAAAAATAATTGGCTCCAATTTCAGAATGTGATATTGCTTGAGAACAAAACTAGATCATTATGTCAACAGCTATTAGAAAAAATCCCCTTTAATTAAAGAAAAATTACCAATGCAACAACCACATTCAACCACGGTTACTGTAGGAGTGTGACTGCTATTCCAATCTATCTAAACCTCTACATGTTCCAAATTATGCGTATTCAGATTATAAGATTATGATGATGTGATAGAAATTTGAAACAAACAGTAATGATCATTTGGACTATGCATTTTTGTTCCTATGATATTGATTATACATAATCTAGACTTTCTATAATCAAACTAATAAAGACTTAAGCTTCATTTCTCTCACAGGAAAAATCCCAGCCCTCATGATTGTACTTAAAAAATTATGACAAAAACTCACAGTAAATAGTATTGCTGCCATTTACAAAGAAAAAATAACAACAGGTGGAAATGCGAATACAAACACTTCTACCTAGTTTTGTACAAATTATAGGACATTAAAATTATGCACAATAACCGGGGTTGTAGATTTTGCAGTACAATAGAATTTATGTATAGTCTTGTTTGATTCATATTGTACAATTTGAGATTATGAGGGCATTTTGGAGAAATAAATCACCGTGTTCGCTTCAGATTATAGCAGTTTCATAAACAGAACACTTATAATATAAACCAAATCATGCCTAATAGCATGGAGTGAAGAGCACTTAATCATTTTTTCTCTTTTGTTTTGTGGCTAGGGTGTTCTAGGCAAACTGTGTTGAGTGACATCATCGCCACAAGCAATTGGTCCCCCCTCTTCCACTGCTTGAGGATGGGGGAGGACTCTTCTTGAATTCAACTTTCTACTGTATTCTCTATTACTTGCTTTCACATCTGACTTGTGGTTGTCTACATCACCTTCAAGCTTGACTGAGTTCTCTTTGCATTCCTATTGCCTCATTTCCATAGTTGCCACTTTCTCCATCTAAAGATCTGTAACCACTGCCTACCTTCAGCTGAAGGCCTCAGTTTGATCTTTAGTGTTTGCCTCCTTTCAATTGTCTCACCCTAGTTGTGCCTTCCACCATGCCCACACCCAATCTGTTTCACTGATCCCTTGTCACAACAAGCAGCTGTCTCACCCACCAACAATGTTCTTTCACCTCTATCTATTTCTTGTCACCCATCAACACCCCTGTGTTTGTCACATCCATCCACCCACCACCCTTGCCTCCTCACACTTATCCTACCCATTGCCCATCCCTGTTTCTCCCCATCACCAACCACCCACCCATCATTTTGGTCTCCTCTCACCACCTCTGTTCCTGCTTATCCATAGCTACAGTACACAGCCACAACCTGTGTTCCACCACCTTCTTTCTTCTTTCACCCACCCATTAGATGTTTGCCTATGGTGTTTGTCTTCATTGCTGTCCACCCCTAACCACCAAAAGTTTGACGTCTCCACCTACCTTTTGATTCTCTCCTCCACCACCTTTACCTTTATTTTTGTTTCTCTGCATTTTTTAGTATATCACTGGTTATGTTTAGCTGTTACCCATTTCTACACAGTACTCTTTACCATTCTTTTTGTGGCTTGAAGCAAGAAAGAAAGCTTGGACATTGCTACAACATGAAGCTACATCATGCACAATCAACAATGGTGACTGATGGAAGACATCCTTGTCTCATGGTAAGAAAGGAAGTTCAGACATCTCTGTAAAACAGTTGGTTTACGCACCACCAGCAATTGCAATTGTCGGAAGACATCCACAATGGAAAAGGGGGGATGGCTTCATCCTGTTCTACCTCCATAGTCCACAAAGATGAATCCATTGATTACAATTAAGCTTACTATAATTAAGCTTATTACATAAGGCTTTCTTTATAGTCGTCATTATGGAAGTTTACTAGTGATACCTTCTCTCCTTTTATCATAATGATTGTATGTCCATCTATATCTTATGAATGAATAAATGAAATATGATTCCGCCCAAAAAAACATGGAACGAAGAACTTGAAAGTTGAAACTTAGCTGCCTTCGAGCTTGACACTAGAAGTTAAACCAACCATCGCTGGTGGGGGGGATAACACGCGTAAAGTGATTCACTAACAGCGTTCGAAAATCAGACAGAAAAAAAACTGGCCAATAGAATAGTACAAATTCTATCTTAAAATCCAACCGTCGAACTTTCTCTCCTAAACCACCTTCTTTTGGTCATTACCTTTCATTGATATACAAAGTTATGCAAAAATGGCTGCAAGCATTGGCAGGGAAGCAGAAGGACGCAAAATTTACATAGACCCTTGAAAATAAATTTAAAAAAATCGGAATGCTAAAGTGGAGCTCGTCCAAAAAATTACGAACTTGATGAAGTGGCTGAGTCGCTCATCATCAAACTGGTACGATTAGAATCCAACACACAAACAAGAGAATAAATCAAGACAACGGCTATCCACAATCACATTCGTCGGTAATCCACCGAAGTAGTGATTTTCGGAAGAAAGTATGTTCCTCCTTACTGAAAAGAGAGAGAAAGAAGCAATCTTCGGAAATGATCTTACTCAGAGAAGAAGACGATGATGATTTCGTTGACGACGACGAAGGCGGCGGCGGCGGCGTACTAGATCACCACATTCCTCCCACGTTAATCCCAAACAACGATTTGGCCTCGGCTCGATCTACGGAGGGACGACAGGCTTTGGTTTTAGAACGTCCTGATGAGGCTGAATTACTATTTTAGCCCTCCTCTTGCCGGTGATGGAACGGAGGTGAAGCACGTTGTTTGCCATATACTGTGGATGAAGTGATGAGGGTATTTTAGGAAATAGCTCGGGTTGACCGGTGGATTCACGATAAATCGTAACGGTTAAGGGTCATTTGTGTACATTTATCAATGGAAAATTTCTCTCGGAATTAGTATGAAATGGAAAGACTAAGAAATGATAGGAAATAAAATGATGTTTGTGCATATTAGTAAATGAAATTAAATGATAATAAAGTTTGAGTTATTTGTGTATATCAGGAAATGATAGTAAATGATAAGAAATTTTTTTAAATGGTTTAAATTTATCTTTATAAATCATTTTAAATATATATTATGAATATTTCTAAATTTTTAATGTATTAACTTCAAATAACTATACAAAATGCACATATAAAATAATTTTTTCATCAAAAGTAAAATTCATTAGAACTACATTGAATATATTTTTTTACATATTATCTCTCTCCCACGTAGAATATATAATTCTTTCACGCATTACATCAGCTATTACTTTCCTTCGTTCCATGCTCAAATTAACAGAACAATGTACATTATCTTCTTCAACATTGTTAACAAATTCTTCATTTAATACAACATTTTCTTCATGCAATTCATTTGCCAAATCTTGTAATAAGTCTTCTCGATCTGCTCTTCTAATGAAATTATGGATAAGAAAACATGCTAAAACAATTTTAACTTGTGTTTCAAATGGATATGGCATGTAACCTCGTAAAATTGCAAACCGATGTTTGATCACTCTAAATGTACATTCTATAACATTTCTCAATTGAGAATGTCTTTAATTGAAATTCTCTACCACGTTACTTGGAAGTCGATTTTGATCATATTCTAATAAATGATATCGTACACCTCGAAATGGAGAAATAAATTCCAGACAATTTGGAAATCCTACATCTACCAAATAATACTTACCTACACAATATACATAACATTTAGCACTTTCTATTATTTACATTTATATAAACAAATAGTTTGAATGACAATAGTGTTGTCATATTATGTGGTATTTGAAGCCCATGCGGTCGAGAAGTCGCATCTTGTAAAATCCTTACATCTGCAGTTGATCCTTCTCAACCAACAAGTATATACGTGATTTCCATGTCAAAATTACAAGCTGCCAATACATTTTGTGTTAATTCTCCTTTACTATTCTTGTATTTAGCAGTTTCTTGTCCATAAATTGTGGCATTAACATGTGTACCATCGATAGCGTCAATGCAATCCTACATTAAGAACATGTAAAAAATGTATTATTAAACATCTATGCAAAATACATTCAATAAAATAAAATAATATAATAATATAATTCACATTTTACCTTAAAATATGGGTAGACATTTGGATCATTACGAATTCGATTTAACGTTGAAGATGAAGGTTTTGCTATAAGTATATCATGTAATCTTATTATAGCATTGACAACCTCATTGAAATATGTGCTAATCATCTAAGCAGATTTCCGAAAACGCTCAGTAGTTACTCCATATCGTTGGTTCTAACCAACTGTAACAAGAAAAATTGCTAATTTCTATTCTACATTTATACCTCGGCTATCTTGTATAACTCTTTCTCTTTTAAGCAACTCACAAAATTCCATAAAAATAGTTTGACTCATGCGATATATTTTTTGACAGTTATATGATTGGTGAGGTATTGATGAATCTAATAATGTCCTAATATATCGTTCTCCCTCCCTACTATATATTCGTTCAGTAAAATTTCTTGTAATATGTGTAATAATATGTGCAACTCCTCTACACACTTGAGTAATTATGTTGCATATTTGCCTTCGTCTTTGCCTTTGTAATCGTCATTGAGAATTTTCATTGTAGTTATCGATGTAGAGGAAAACTATATGTAAAAAAACAAATATGTCAAATATATCAAAATTAAACCAAAGGGAAGTACCTATGAATAAAATTAGTGTGCGAAATTGATAATAGTGTTGTCAATAAAGCAAATAAGGTAAATATTCAATAATAACAATAATGTTTAAACATCATAATAACAACAACAAAGTCTAACTACAAATTATTACAACATCACAATAAAATGTTTTTTCAATAACAACATAACTCGCAAACATCATAATAACAACAACAAAGTCCAACTACAAATTATTACAACATCACAATAAAATATTTTTTCAATAACAACATAACTTGCAAACATCATAATAACAACAACGAAGTCCAACTACAAATTATTACATCACAATAAAAAAGGGGGATAACTATATCCACCCTTAACATCACAATAAAATGTCCAAACATAGGTGCATATGACAAATAATAGTTCACATTCTCTCAATATGATGTCTTATCTATGTAACTCGTACAACATTAGAAGGTAACCCTAAAAAAATAACTCTTTTCACAGGCTGTTCTAGCAAATCCAAAAACAATTTTCTCTACTTCTGTAAGACCCTCAAGATCCCATATTTGGGGAATAATTTCATCAATTTCTTTCCTGAGTTCTGATTTCTGCCACTTCTCATCATTTTCTACAATCTTCGCCATACTTTTACTCAGTTCATTCATTGAAATAGCAATTGAATGAGATGATTTAGCATGTGGTCGGGCTTTTTTCCTTAACTTTCTACCAACATTTTCACCTATATAAGGGCTTGGTGAATGTTCATCCTCTCTACTATTAGGAAGTACTAGAGGAACTTGAGTATTGAATACAGGAAAGGTGTCCACGGGTTCTTGGAGTTCCACATGTTGTAGTGTTGTGAAATCTTGGGGAATGCGACTATTCACTCCAATTGCCATATTTCCATCAAACACTGTATACAGATCATCATATATTGTACATGACTTTCCCCAACATACTTTACATTCTAGATGTTGATATAAGAAATAAATGAAAAAATTACTTAATATATGAAAGTTCAAAGAAATACATAAATACCGTTAAATAAAATAACATACCTTCAAAAATTCATCCCAAATTTCTTTGGAAATGTCAGTATACCCACGGATGTAGTCCCACCCTCATCCACTTTATTTAGAAATTTTTGTATAATTCTTATACATTGTCCTCTATGTTTTCATTCTACTTTCTACATGTTTTTTCTCAACATTGGCATTAGTTTTATCATTGTATTCAACAATTACTTTTTTCCATGTCTCAGCTCTGATCTTCCTATCATGTGCTTTTGTATTTCCCTCTCTTATTTCTGATGCTAAGATACTTAAAAAGATTTCATCTTGTCTGATGCTCCAGTTCACATACTTTTTTCTCTCAGAAGTCATATTCCTGTATTATGTTCATTAACAAAGCTAAAACAAGTATGAGAATTGAATTTTTCGTTTTGCAAGTATATTCAATCGTATACATAATTTTCTTACAAATTAAGATTATACGCATTCACAATAATATAACAATGAATCAACAAATCAATCAAACAATAGAACAAAACAACAAGGACACAAATACCAAAAAGGGAAATCAGTGCAATCCAACAAAATAACTTCAAGTAAAACATTGCACATGCATGCAGTATACGAAATATAATAGGCACATCATGTGAATTTCCAAAAAATAAGATAGACCTACACTTAAGACACTCCAAATGAACAATAAGATGAATATAACGATTTTTAACTAAACAAACATGATATGGCATGCCTCCATTATTTTATTATTCTAGTTTTTTCTGACAATTAGATATAACTGCTATACTACAATAAGTTTACTTGTAATCTAAGAAGCAAAATGTATACAGTCTATACTAATGAATTTGCAAAAACCTATTTAAAATTCTTAAGCCTATATAAGAAAGGGAGAAGCTATTAATAACACTAACGAACTATAGAGGGTACCTTTGAAGAAATCAACCTATTAATAATATAAAGTTATGTTGATATGTGTATCCAAGATAAATTTACACTTTAAACATAGACAATCCTTATATGAATTTCTAATATGCATGGAAATTCAAACAAATTAGCTAAACATTGCAATCATATTCAACGTAGAATCCTAATCATTGCAATCATATTTAAAGTAGAATCCTAATATAAAGTTACGTTTTGTGCCTAACCACCTAAAATAAAAGATTCTCTATAGATAAATGTAAATGGTTTTGCCAACCCCACACATCACAATGAAATCCTAATAAAGTTATTTCCATTTTTCATAAAAGAGAAATCTATATCATATACATTGGAATCAACTAAATGAAAATCATATGTTTATGAAACCTTTGACTGATGTTGAATTTCATGAAAAAAAAATTTGAATTCAAAAAGAAATTGTTGAAGGTTGAAACAACAAGATTAATGAGAATGCTTGAAGATATATGAAAGATGTTTATAGCCCAGGAAAATGTAGTGGTTTCTAAAGCTATAGAGTTACGATTTCATGCTAAGCAAACCCATGCACTAATTAGCATGAAAATCCATGCATTGGTTTATAAAGTTGTATCATATTCATGCATTGAAATCCATATTTCTGTTATGCCTGTTAGATCATGCAGTGCTTAATATTTCACACCCGATTCTTGAAATTGTAGAGAAGTGCACAAAGCACACCTGAAGCAAAAACTCCATATCTTCATCCATATTTAATGAAAATCCGTGAAATCACTTAGGTTGGAAAGATGATTCATTAATCTAACAGATCTAAGTGACAGAACTTAAAAAGCAGAACCACTTAGCAAATTCCGAATTAACCCATAATACATAAATTCTACTTTGTTTACAAACTGATTCTGTCAATCTGCATGCTCTGAATAAAATTAGAAAACCTATTCAGATGAGCCAAGAAAATTTATCCAACTCCAGAATCGTAATCTACATTAAAACCACTCAAAACCCATTTAAACATAGCCAAAACTCCAACAAAATCATATTGTTCGAGTAGTTGTAAGTCACAACTACTATAGTTTATGCAGTTGCGGCTGCCATTAACATTCAGAAAAAACATTATCGACAAGAGGACAACAAACAATGCTAAGTGCAGAGCAGGACAACAAACCGATGTATGAAATCGCTACCACGAGCTAAAGCTGATGGAAGGAGGAAGGCGACTGTGCTTTTCTCGGCTTAACGTGTGTTCGGGCTTGACGAAACAATGTCGGTCGAGAAACCAGCACGTTAGTGTTCTTCGAAGATTTTCCCCTTGTTTCGGACCTGGACGAAGGCGAGTCTGCTTCGATTGGAAGTCGACAAAACCTGCGAAGGGAAGGTTGAAAAAATCGTTATGTGAGTAGCTGACGGAAGGAGGAACTTCAACACTGACGCCTGTACAACAACGTGACGAAAGCGAAGCGAAGGAAGGAGGAAAAGGACGTCGACAATGCTTGCGCCTTCGCCAACAACTTAGGAGATATAATCATATTGTAGACTTGTTAACGAAAATCTTGTAGTAACAAATTTAGGGTTTTGTTATCCTTGTACCATTAATTATCAAGTAATTTAGTTTCGTGCATGGTATGCACTTAAGGAGAGAAAGTCTAGTACTGTAGCGTTTGTTGGATATCGTGATTGAGGGAAGATTTTCTAGTGACGATATTAAGTGATTTTTTAAGTAATTAACATCTTCTTCGTTTTTCTTGTAAATATACCAAACGATAAAGATAATTGCATAGATTTTATTACTAGATTACTATAAATATATAGTAAATGTTTTACTTAAATAAATATTGATCCTTAATTTAAGGGTGTTAAGATCTAACCATTGATTTCTAAGTAAATATATAATACCAAATATATCTTATATTAATATAAATTTAATTCATGGTAGATTATGCCATAAATTAACTGATTATTAAAGAAAAACCTAATAAGTAAGACATGCATAAACAATACAATCGTTGCAAATGGTAAATAGTTGTCCTCCAACTTTCGTACATCTCCTTATAAGCATCTGCATGTACAAAATGTGTTTTTGTGATGTTGTTATTTGATCAGTAAGAATTGATGCATAAGATATATATGTAGTTTTAATGATGATTTTTTTTTTGGTATTGTTGGTGTTTTTGTTTGATTTGAATTTCAAGATCTTCTTATTTCGTAGATTTTACATTATAAGAAAGAGTCAATTACATTATCTATTGATAATGATAATATTACTAAATCAATTTTATTTGGCAATTGCAATAGTTTTACTTAAATTTAAATAAAATGCTTCTGCGTCAATAATATGGTTGTTTGGCATTATGGAGATTATGGTCTTTCAAATCAATAATCTAAAAAAAAAAAAGTTAATGGAGCTTTTTTCTGATGTCACTATTAGTTGATTGTACTGATTATATTTTTACTTTGTACGTGCTGTCTATTTTGTATATGTAAATGGAATCGGATCCACTGGAAAGGATCCGCTCAATTGTAAATACATATATATGTTAAAATTGAAAGGTGGCCCGAGGTTTGGCGACCAATTTATTCTAGGGCATCAATTACCTTCTTCTTTATCCGCTAGTCGAAGATCTCTTAGAAATTCCTCACTTCCTCACAGAATTATCGGTGCTATTCCTATTTTGTGCATGATATCAGAGCTTTCAAGTACTATTAATGAAAGCACGAGTAACAATCTAGTGAGATCCTACCTTACTTGACGATACGGGGAATCATTGACTGTGTATCGTACCTGATCTTTTTCATCTGCCATGTTATTGTTGGATTTACTGTTCTGCATTATATCTTTGCTGATTTTGTCAGATTTTAACTAGATCAAGAATTGTTTGAAGTTTTGACTTCTAATTTTGTCTGATTCGAGAGGATTTTTACCTCATGGAAGCTATACTGGTGAAACATCCGCTAATTCTGAATCGACTTCAACCATAGTATCTTATTGCGATGATCTTTATTTCATCGTAAATTCAAAAACTACTATTGCTATGAGCAAGAAACTGAATGGAAACAATTATGTATCCTAGAGTAGGTCAATGGCTAAGATACTGAATGTCAGAAATAAACTAGGATTTTTTTATGGGACTATTGGTCAACCGTCGAATAGGACAGATCCAAAGTTACATCATCATTGAAAACGTTGCAACCATATGGTCGTCACTTGGTTATTAAGTAACAGTTAAGAGTGTATCTTTTCTAGAGATTTGGAAGAATCTCAAGAACAGTTATAGTCAAGCTAATATGTCTAGAATATTTCAACTGTAACAAGATATTACTTATCTTCAGCAAGGATAAACACCTACTGTGACTTATTTTACACGCCTTAAGGCCTTGTGGGATGAACTGGCCATCTGCCAACCTAAACTTTATAGTAGATGCACAATGTCTAAAAAACGAATAGAGAGAAGAGAGCAAGAAAAAGTAATGTAGTTTTTAATGAAATTGAATGAAACATACTTAATTGTTAGAGGGCAGATTCTTTTATTGAATCCATTGCTCGGTTTGAGTAGAGTTTATAGCTCAATTATTCAGGAGGAGAAACAAAGGATGTTTACTTATTTCATCAACACTTCTAATATTATGGCTATGGCAATGAATAGAAACTTTAATCAAAATTATAATTACAATGGCAAAAGTAATGACAAAGGAAAAAATGTGAATAGTTAGCAGAAAAATAATAAGAAATTGTATTGTACTTATTGTGAAAATAATGGGCATACCAAAGGTCAATGTTACCAGTTAATTGGTTTTCCACTGGGACACAAATTGCATAAGGTCCTTCTCGACAAACAAAAACCTACTGAAAAATAAGAATGTGTATGTTAATAATGTTGTAGATGAATCAAGTGTACCTAATCCCACACCATCTCCAAGTCCACAACAATATGAACAATTGATCACTCTTCTAAATAACGTTTCAGTTAATTAGCAAGAGATAGATGCAACTATAGGTATGGGTTCATGCTTAACTTCAATTCATCATGCTAATGTTGTCAGGGCATATTTTGCCTTAATAAAAAAGAATGTGTCGGTAATTGATTCAGGAGCCACAAACCATATGTGCTGTAGTTTTGGGATCATTATCAAAAATTCCAAGATATAAACAGCACAAATAGTCAAATTACCTAATGGCCAATCTACATGTGTTGATTTTGTTAGGATAGTTAGAATATCAGTAAACTTGTAGTTAGCAGAAGTTTTCTATTTACCAAATTTTGAGTTTAATTTCCTATTAGTTGGAAAAATAACAGATCAATTAAATTCTCATGTTGACTTTCTTTCATATGTATGTGCTCTGCAAGACCTACAAATGAAGGAAAAGATTGGAGTCGCTAAAAAGATGTGCAGATTGTATGTTCTGATCATGGAACAACAAGACAATAAAGGAACCTTTGCTGCTACAGTCTCTAGTTAGTTATGGCATGCCAGGCTAGGCCATCCTTCTTGATTAGTTCTGTCATAGATACCTAATGTTACATATGATAAAACCAATAAAAATTCTTATGGCATATGTCAAGTAGCTAAATTTCAGAAGTTGCCCTATTTTGTTAGTCATGATAAAAGTAATAAAATTTTCGATTTGGTGCACTGTGATATTTGGGGCAATTTTAGCATGTCAAGTCATCAAGGTTTTCATTATTTTTTGACTGTAGTTGATGATTTCTCTTATGTTACTTAGACCTTTTTAATGAAAACATTCTTGAATAATTATTTCACTTGTAGAAAATCAATTTTATAGTACCATTAAGGTTGTTAGGAGTGATAAGGAGAGTGAATTCATTTCTTCCAAGATGCATGTATTATTAAGAGAAAAGGGTATCATCCATCAAGCCTCATGCATCTACACACCTCAATAAAATGGGGTGGTAGAGCGAAAATACAAACATTTTTTAGAAGTTGTAAGAGCCTTACGTTTTCAATTTATCAATGTCATTGAAAGTTTGGGGCGAATGTGTCTTAACTATCATATATCTCATAAATTGGCTCCCAACTCCAATTTTAAATGGGAAGTCTCCCTTGCCAATCATGTTCCAAAAATTAACAGATTACAATCACTTGAGAAAATTCAGATGCTTAGCATTTGCTATCAATCACAACGTTTGTCATAAATTTGATGCTAAAGCTACAAAATGTGTTTTCATGGGATATTCTTATGAAAAAAAAGGTATAAACTATATGATATGAAAACTAAGAAAATGTTTGTATCAAGAGATGTTAGATTTTGTGAGAATCTATATCCTTTCTCTAGTTATCATAAGCAAGAGAATCAAACATCTTTTCCCTTACTAGAAAAGAATTGCATTCTGCCATATGTGGAGTTGAGAATATAGTTGAAAATAAAGAAAATATACAAGAGATCATTCTTGATTGTAGAGATATATAAAATGATGAAAATATTGCTAACAATATATCACCTATCATACATGAGGAGACAGAGACTATTGAAGACACTGGAGAAAGATTTGAAACAACACTTGGGATAATTAGACCTCTTGAAAATTAGGATCCTATTATGGGTCCTATTAGTAGGTCAAATAGATTGACTTCTACTCCAACTTATCTAAAAGATTTTATATGTTCTAAAGCCTCTTTTGTCAAATATTCTTTAGTTAATTTTGTGTCCTTAGATAATTTGAGCTCTAACCGTAGGAATTTCTTTTTTACTCTATGTGCTACTCTCAAGCCTCGTAATTATGAGCAAGCTAAAGGTCACAAAGAATGGGATAAAGCTATGGATGCAAAATTAAAAGCTCTTGAAGATAATCATAAATGGAGAATAATTGATCTCCTAGAAGGGAAGAAAGTAATCAGATGCAAATGAGTATACAAAATAAAATGCAAGACAGATAACACAATAAAGTGCTATAAAGTAAGACTCGCAACAAAGGGATACACACAAAGAGAAGGATACGACCACAATAAGACATGCACCAGTGGCAAAAATGGTTACACTAAGAACCATTCTTGCAGTTGCAGAAAAGAAACAATAATGTTTGCACTAGTTAAATTTAAATAATGCATACCTCCATGGAGATTTATAAGAAGAGGTTTATATGGAATTACCACAATGTGTACAAGGAAAGGGGGAGCATTCTATTTGTTACTTGCAGAAATCACTCTATGGTTTGAAGTAATTTGGGCGTAACTGGTATTTCAAGCTTACAGAGACATTTACAGATTTGAATTTTAAACACTCTGATGCTGATCATGGGTTATTCACTAGGAAAGATTCAAATTCCTTCATTATTATTTTAGTATATGTTAATGACCTCTTGATTGCAAGTAACAATGAAGAGAGGATCAAGGTATCAAGAAGGAACTTAATTAGAAATTCAAGTTAAAAAATCTTAGGATACCTAAGTATTTCTTGGGAATTGAATTGGCAAGATCCAATGAGGGCATCTGTACTACTCAACACAAATATATCCTAGACTTGGTTGCAGATTCAAGAATGTTGGGGTGTCGTATAGCCAATATGCTTATTACTGAAATTATAAGCTCTATTAATAATTCTCCTTCATTGCAAGTTCCAAGAATGTATAAAAGACTCACCAACAGATTAATTTACTTAACTGTAACGAGACTAGACATAGCTTATGCAGTCCGATATTATAGTCAATTCATGCAATCACCTAACAAGAATAATTTGGATGGAGTAATGCAGATTTTAAAGTACTTGACACCTCAAGTCAAGGTTTACCGTTACATAAAGAATATAATATGAATATCATAGCTTTCTGTGACTCAAATTGGGCTAGATGCCCAATTACTAGATGGTCTATCAATGGATACTGTATTTTTTTGGGAGAGTCAATTATCTCATAAAAATCTAAGAAGCAAGCAATAGTTGCAAGGTCTTCCATTAAGGCTAAACTGAGTCATTAGCCAATACAATTAGCGAAATACTATGAACATTACAAGTACTATTGTTTGTTCCAATAAGCATTCATTGTAATAATATAATTACTATGCATATTGTTAAAAATCTAATATATCGTGAGAGAACAAAATATATAGAGATTGATTGTCATTTTATTAAAGAAAAGATTCTTGATGGAATAATTCAATTACAATATATAAAGATAGAACGTCAACCAATAGATGTTTTTGCCAAACCAATTCTTAGTTCAATTTTTCAGAGATTTATTCGTAAACTAAAGAGTATTAACATTTTCTCCTTCAATTTAAGGGAGAATGTTAATTGATTATATTTTTACTTTGTACGTGCCATTTGTTTTGTACATGTAAATGATATCGAACCCACTGGAAAGGATCCACCCAATTTTAAACACATATTTGTTAAGGTTCGCAAATGGCTCAAGGTGTGACAACTAATTTATTCTAGAGGATTAACCACCTTGTTCTTTATCTGCTAGTCAAGTATTTCTTTGGAATTCCTCGCTTCTTCACAAAATTACTGATGATATTTCTATTTTGTGCAGTCGCACGATCACAATGATTTCATGATGTCAATTTTATTTTTTCCGGCCACCTGTGAATCTATTATTGGTTTCGTATTTTCAACAACAACGATTAAAATAATCCTAGTGTTTATGCAGAAATCTAATATTTATATTTAAAATTTGAAACTAAGTTTTCTTCGGGAAGTAAAGCATTCTTGCATAAATAAGGATGACGAGTAACGTGTAATGGTTCGAAAAGGATGCTTAGTTGTAAATATTTGGATATACATGTAACTAAATAATAACTAAGGGATTTTACACAAATTACCAAAAAGAAAGGTGTGTTGCATGGACGAATGATGATCGGGTAAATTAAAAAAGAAAAGGTTCATTTAAAAGGCTTCCACTATTAGCTTTGAGGGTGAGAGAATTGTAACTTTTTAACTTCATTTCAAAGATAAAATCAAGCTTTCCAGTTTATTTAATTAAATAATATATTTAACTTCCCTTCATCTAGGAGAAGAATTGAAGTTGTTAATATTTTAAGCTAAAATTTTCACAAAAAATTAAGGAAAAAGAAATACCCGACAATAAGAAAAAAATTTATATGGAAAGAGAATTGAAATTTAAGTTTTCGAACAACTTAGATTTTCTTGATCAAAATTTAACAAAGAAATATTAAAAATATTTCTGAGATCATTGAGAAATTTGTTGACATTAAGATTCTAAAACTATAGACAAGTAATTTGAAAAATCAAAAATATCTTTGTAATAGTCTTTAAATTTTAAACTTTAAATATAAAATCTTAAATTAAAATATTACTGTTCAGAGAACAGAACAAATAGAAAAGAGATTTTTGAATTTCTAACCATATAACGTCTACCGTTGAATAAATTAATAAAGTATTTTTTTTATATTAAGAAAAAATTTAACTACATGATGTAGGAACTCGTTAATTACATTTAAAAGTTCTTCGTCGTCGTCGAAGTACGTGTAAAATTCTTGATGTTATTGGAGCACAGACGCCGAGGAGTCATTGACAGCCATTGGAGGAGACCTTGCACCTCCGGATAGCCTTGAAGGAAGCCCAAAAGGCTCCTCCCACGCGAGCAGAAGTTTGTTTCGCTGTTCCGCCCTCTCGGTTGGATTGCTTTACCTTATGCCATTCTCCCTCACGCCTTCCTCCTCCTTCCCTCCCTCCCTTAAACCAACCACAAAGCCTCGCTCACTCTCCTCGAGCAGACGTTCAATCCACCTAACGCACTTCTTTTTCTTCTTCGTCTTCATCTTCTGCCGTAGGGGTTTGGAACCCCATGGACATAACCACGGTGGGTTCTCTCTCTCTCGGATCAAAAGTTTGCTTATGGTGCAGATCTCGCATTTACTAGTTTGAGTACGTGTTTCCTTCTTTCTTCTTCAGATTTTCCTTCAAGAGGAAAGGTAGTATGCTAGTGTTTATTAACTTCTGTGAAATTTCTGTTATGAGATTAGAATATAGTAATCCTTTTACTACTTCAAGGAGGCTTAAGCATTTGGATGACCACAGATGGAACATGCTTTTCTAGGTAGTAATGTGCTGGAATGATATCTCTATTTTTCGATGGATTTTTTAGACTTCTTAGGGGAAGCATGTATGCCTTTTTTCATTTTCTTTCTGATGAAATTATGAAATACTTCTTGAAATTTTAAATGTGCGGTAGTAAATGGTCCGTATTTAATTTGAATTTTAGTAGTTTAATATGGAAATCAGAGAAAATTAAGCAAGTATTTTTAGGATGATTATTGAAAAGTTTTGATATGATCTAAGGTTATTTTTAGATATTTATTATTGTCAGTCTACAGTAGAAAGCTTTTCTTGATATGATAGATATGAATATCAAAAAAAAATGCTATTTTGATCATCATTACAGGGTTTATGTGAATTTATAAGTGGAAAACATCGAGATCTGCAAAAATTACTTCTTTCTTATTTACAAGATGAGTGGTTTGGACTGCAAAAATATTACGCATTTGTTCATATATATATACAAAGAAAGAAAGAAAAAATGAAATAAAAAAAGAGGAAAAAAAAACATTGAAGACAAAAAAAAGAGAGAAAATGAGGAAAGTAGGGTAAACACATGATGGCCACCTCTGTCGTGCATGATCACATGATTGAGAAGTAGTTGACGCTCACCGCCCTCTTATAAAATCGATCGAGCATCGATCGATAAAAGAAAAATGAAAAAAGATAGGTGCAAAGAGAAAATGAAAGTAAGAATAATAAAAAAGAAGAAGAGGAGTGATCGGAAGCAAAGGAGATCACCGACATTGTGAAGGTGAATTCTTTTGGGTTGCCAAAAGTTATGTTATATATATATTTTTCTTCTTTTTTTGTTACACGTTCTCGATGTAACGAAAGGAAGAAAAAAGAAGAAGCCTCTATTGTCCATTGGTAGACTAGTAGAGTGGTGTTTAGAATGAAAAGATATATAATATTAATGGTTAAATAATGGATAATTGTATAATAATTAGTTTATCATATGAGAATTAAGTTATTATGTTATAATTATACTATTATATGATTTAATGAAAGAATCTGTGTAATTTTAAGAAATTAATGTTAATTAAGTATATTTCTATATTGTCGGTGAGTTACAGGTTTTTTATTCTTAAGTATCTGAATTATCTATTATTTCAGAGAGTTACATTTCATATATCATACAGTTATGTTTTAAACGTTTAAAAAAAAATTTATTATTTTTTTGAAAGACACGTGTTGTAACATTAATACATGACTTAAGTGGATTTTCAACAAGTTAGACGTTAACGATTTGAAATGCATCTAAGCATCGGATAATTAGGTTTGCAAGTATTCGTAATATATTTTTATCGTAAAATTTATTAAGGACACGTGTTGCAATTTGGAAACATGACTTAAGTTATCTTTTGAAACATTAGGTGTTAATTATCCGAAATATGTATAAGTTTCGGATACTTATAGTTGTAACTATTCGAAATATTTGAACTCGTTAAGTTATTTATTTATTACATGTGTTTTATAGTTAAGTCAAAGAAGTAAATTCGTTAAGTTACACTAATTCTACGAACCTTTTATTTTCTAACATATCACTGTAGTAATTGCAAAAATAGGAAATTCGAAGGAAAGTCATAATTACACGTATCACGTAAGAATTAACTCGTGGAATGAAGAAGAAATCACCATCATTGATATGAATAAAGGAAATTCAACTGATCATTTAAGCAGAAACAGTTACTATTGAAATAAATATAAAAGAAGAGGAGAAAGACGAAGAGTGTGTAGGTAGAGAATCGCGCTAACTGCAGGAAGCATCTAAAGTTCCCTGAAGCTCTACAACACCATCAAAATCATCAACTATCAGAGATCTATGAGGATACTTTCCGGATGTCGGATTGATTCTAAGCCAAACACGGTGATTGACAATCACTGTGAGAATTGATCGTGTCGCAAGAAGGAAAGCTGTTTTCATCAAGCACCGACTCATATCTCAAGAAATCATAAAACTTCTAGCATTGGTTTCGGATTGATGTTAGTATACTGAAGAGGAGATCAACTTACAAGTCTTGGCTTACGATTTTATAGGGAAAAGAGGTAATATTGTAAGTAATTAAGTTTTCAGTGGTGTAATTATACCGCATGTAGTGATTGAAGTTTTTACTACCGATAGAGATTTTTACATTTCACTTTTTGCTTATCTTCAAGAACATATCAAAACAAAAATACCAAAAATAACTAATTATTTGTGTTTACATTTAGTATTAAAGTATTGTATTGTTTGTTTTGTATCGTGATTAATGTTATTATTATTAATATTGTGAATGTTTTATGTTTGTTTGATTTAGAAAATAGAAAATAGTTTTATTATTTACTGAAATTAATTCGTTCAGAATACTCAAGAAATCTTAATGGTTATTATTTGAAATTCTGAATATTAGTTTTACTTAATGACAAATCTCAGATTAACTAACATTAAAAAACTTCATTGATGTTATTTACATTCTATAGAACCGTCCAATGGATGGCCGAATTCCTTTATGAATATCAATATCTAACTGAAAATGTAGGCTCGTGGAGTTAACTTAAGTCTATAAGGTTAGTCCATTGAGTTATTTGTAACTCCACAAACTAAGTCCGTTGAGTTAACAATAATTCAATAAAGTGATTAATTGAATACATATAAACTCTAACATAAAAATCAAAATAGTACACAATTCTTACTCAATTTCTATAGGATCGACCTATACTTGCACACAAATACAATATACATTGTACACTTACAATTAAAAATACGAATTAGACTTAATATCTAATTTGTGTGAAAAGTTGTTTGTTTACTTCTAAAAGAATTTATTAATATAAGCATAAAAGCAAATCAAATAAGTTTTTTAACACTAAACAAGTTTTCTGACGCTGTTACTGGAGAAACAATCAAGTTTTCTAGTGCCACCGAATAGACAAGTTTCTGATTTAACTTTTCACAACAATACAAGGGGCACTTACCAAAGAAAAAAAAAGGTGCAAAGTCCTCTATTGTTCGTTGGTGGACCAACAAAGGAGCACCTATTGAAGAAAGAAAAAAGAAGAAGCCTCTGCTATCTGTTGGTGGATTGGCAAAGGGACACCTTCGAAAAGAAAAAAGAACAAAGTCCTCTGTTGTCCACTAGTGGACCAACGAAGGATCACTTGAGGAAGAAAAAAGAAGCCTTTGCCATCCATTGGTGGACTGGCAAAGGAGCACCTACTAAAAAAAAAGGAACAAAGTCCTTCACTGTCTACTAGTAGACCAGTGGAGGAGCACGTATGAAGAAGAAAAGGGAGGAAGAACGTCTTCTACCGTCCACTGGTAGACTAGCAAAAGATGAGTACAGTAAAAATAAATAAATTAAATGATGAAGACAATGTTAGATGCCATTGTTGCAGTGTCTGCCAAAAAAAAAGAGAGAAAAGGGGGTGGTCGGATATCTGGTTGACCCTCAAGCAAAAAATTAGTGAAAGACGAGAAAATCGTAGAGTTTGGCGTAGGTGGTGATGTTTGTGAGACCAAAAGTAAAAAAAAGGGGAGAAAGAGGTGGTCGGATATCTAATCAGCCCTTTACAAAAAAAAAGTGAGAACAAGAAAATGTTCAAGGGCTAACAGCAACGGCAACTATTTAGAATGAAAAAGTGCATAATACTAACAATTAAATGATGGTTAATTACATAATATTTAGCTTACCATATGAGAATTAAGTCATTATGTTATAATTACACTATTATATACTTTAATGAAAGAATTTGCATAATTTCAAGGAATTAGCATTAATTAAGTATATTTTTACACTATCGGTAAGTTATAGGTTTTGAAATTCTTAAGTATCTGAATTGTATGTTATTTCGGAGAGTTACATTTCATATATCAGACAGTTATGTTTTAAACAATAAAAGAATATTTTATTATTTCCTAGAGTTCATATGTTGAAACCTTAATACATGATTTAAGTAGATTTTTGGTAAGTTATCTGGTAACTATCTGAAATGTATCTAAGTATCGAATAGTTGGGTTTGTAAGTATCTGAAATATACTTTTACTTATTAAGTTAAAATTATGCATGTGTTGAATTTAAATATTTTATTATGTCACATGAGCTGTACATGTATAATTATACGTGTTAAGTTACTTGAATATATATTAAGGTAACGCGTTGTATTAGTATTATAAGTTTATAAGTTATTTTATTTTATTGCAGGTGTTTTAGATAAATCAACAAAGTAAGTTCGTTGAGTTACACTAACTCCACAGACCATTTATTTTCTAGCATGTCACTGTAGCAGTTGCAAAAATAGAAAATTCGAAGGAAAACCATGATTGCACACATCACGCAAGAATTTACTCATAAAATGAAGAAGAAATTACCATTGTTGATATGAATGAAGGAAATCCAACCGATCATTTAAGCAAAAATAGTTATTATTGAAAGAAATATAAAAGAAGAGAAGAAAGACGAAAGAAAGTGTGGGGAGAGAGGTGAACCGCGCTAATTGTAGGAAGTGTCGGAAGTTCCCTAAAGTTTCACACCACCACCAAAATCATCAATCATTGGAGGTCTGCGAGGTTACTTTCTAGATATCGGGTCAATTTCGAGTCAAACACGATGATTGACAACCATTGTGAGGAGTTTTTGCGTCGCAGGAAGGGAAGTCATTTTCACCAAGCACCGACTTATATTTTAGGAGATCGTAAAACTTCTAGCCTTGGTTTCGGATTAATGACAGTATGTTGAAGAGGAGATCAACTTACAATTCTTGGTTCGTGATTCTATAGAGAAAGAAGGTAAGATTGTAAGTGATTAAATTTTCAGTGGTGTAATCGCGTCACATATAGTGACAGAAGTTTTTACTATCGATAGAGATTTTTATATTTCACCTTTCGCTCATCTTCAAGAATATATCAAAACAAAAATATCAAAAACAAATCATTATCTGTGTTTACATTTAGTATTAAAGTGGTGTATTGTTTGTTTTATATTATGATTAATGTTATCATTGTTAGTATTGTGAATATTTAAGTTTGTTTGATTCAGAAAATAAAAAATAGTTTTATTATTTTCTGAAATTGATTCGTCCTAGATGTTTAAAGATTTTAATTGTTACTGTTTGAAATATCTGAATGTCAGTATTGCTTAATGACAAATCTAATATTAACTAATATTAAAGAGCTTAATTGATGTTATTTATATTATGTGGAATCGCCCAATAGTTAGTCGAATTCCTTTGTAAATAGTAATATTTAACTGAAAATGTAAGCTCATGGAATTAACTTAAGTTTACGAGGTTAGTTCCTTCAGTTAACCATAACTCCACAAATTAAGTCTGTTGAGTTAAGTGTAACTCAACGGAATGTTTAACTGAACACATATAAATTTCAATATAAAAATCAGAATAGTACACAATTCTTACTTAATCTCTGTGGGATCGATCTATACTTGCATACAAATATAATATACACTATGCACTTACAGTTAAAATACAAATTAGACTTAATATTTAATTTGTGTGAAAAGTTGTTTGTTTACTTTTAAAAAAAATTATTAATATAAGCATAAAAACAAATCAATACAAGTTTTCTAGCACTACCTAGTAGACAAGTTTTTTATTTAACTTTTCACAACCTAAACAACAAATGAAAAAAAAAAATTCCAATAGTCATGATCATTTGGTAGGCGCAATAGTTGCAAACAAAAGAAAAAAAAAGATCTGCAATCGCAAGCGACGACAGTAGCAATGACAACAATGACCAAACAAAAAAATCCTTAGTAGTCGCAAGCACGACACGTCTAGCAAGCATGGTAACTGTAAAAAAAAGAAGACGACGATCAGAAGTTGTAGGTGACGTCTAATTGGTGTAGAGGCTACAAAATCAAAAAAAAAAAGAGGGAGAAGAAAATGCTCTAAAGGCAAGTGTAGCCAAACAGGCCATTGTCGGCGAAGATAACTTTTTCTGGCAACCATAATGAACAAAAAAAACATGGAGACCAAATGGTTGCACCAACAAAAAAAAAGGAGAGAAGCAGGTAGAAACTCACTTGGCCATCAAGAAGTGAGTTGTCGAATGAAAATGGAGAGTGGCGAGCCAATGAAATTTGAGCATCATCGTGGGAAAGGATGATCGTCCAACATAGTTTTCAAAAAAAATATAGAAACAAATAAATGTGTAAAAAGAAAAAAAAAGGAGAAAAATAAAATAAAATAGAAACAGACATACAAAAAAAAACGAGAAGATTTGAAATTTAAATAGCAAACAAAAAATCAAATTCGAAACTCAATACATAAGTTTAAATCAACTAAGTGGAATTCATAGAAAAATAATTTGATTAAATTAAAATTGTGTCTTAGATATAGAAATATCTAAGCTAAAATTTAAATGAAATCATAACTTAGATAAAATGTAATAATATCTAAGTTAAAAGGAAAAAGGAGAACTAAATTACTTAAATGAAATTATAACTTAGAAAAAAATATAAAAATATCTAAGTTTAAAGAAAAGAATTAAATTAACTAAATGAAATTATAACTTAGATAAAAATATAAAACTAAGTTAAAAGAAAAAAATAAAAAATAACTAAATGAAATTATAACTTAGATAAAATATGGAGACATCTAAGTTAAAAGAATAAGAAAATTAAATTAATTAAACAAAATTATAACTAAGATATAATATAAAAATATCTAAGTTTAAAGAAAAAGAAATTAAATTACTTAATTAAAACTATAACTTAGATAAAATATAAAATTATCTAAATTAATAGAAATACCTAAATTAAATTATTACTTAGATAAAGCATGAAATTATCTAAGTTAAAAGAAAGAGAAATTAAATTAATTAAACAAAATTATAACTAAGATAAAATATAAAAATATCTAAGTTTAAAGAAAAAAAATTTAAATTTTACTTAATTGAAACTATAACTTAGACAAAATATAAAGTTATCTAAGTTAATAGAAAGAAAAGAACTAAATTAATTATAACTTAGATAAAGCATAAAAATATCTAAGTTAAAAGAAAGAAAAATTAAATTAATTAAATGAAATTATAACTTAGATAAAATATAAAAATATCTAAGTTTAAAGAAAAAAGAATTAAATTTTACTTAATTGAAAATGTAACTTAGACAAAACATAAAATTATCTAAGTTAAAAGAAAAGAACTAAATTAATTATAACTTAGATAAAACATAAAAGTATCTAAGTTAAAGAAAAAGAACCAAATTAATTAAATGAAATTAAGACTTAAATAAAATATAGAAATATCTAAGTTAAAAGGAAAAAACTCATGTAAACAGAATGGCACGCTCAGTGGGATCTCTCATCCTTAATGTCATGCCTCATGTGAAAATGCGCACCTTGATTAAGACAACATGCTAAAGTTCTCCTTACCCTTATATAGTAAAAGTTACTGGCAATGACATTCAAGATCATTATCACATTTCCAGTTGCCTTCAGCTCATTCACCCTAGCCATCCTCACTAGCAAATACGAAAATGGCCAGCTAGTCGCAATGGAGCTCAAGCTACCACTCCTACCTACAACCCCAACTCCAATAGGCCCTTTCATACTAGTGTCCCAAAAGGGAGAAACACTTGTGCTAGCATTGGCCAACAAGCCTTTCAACATGTTAGTGGGTGCACTTGCACCTACCATTACACCTGTCCCTAGCAATGTTGACAAAGGTCAATAAACAAAGCATCGAAGTCGACACATGCACCCTTAAACTATACACAATTCACGAACCTCAAACCACCCCACTGTAAACACCCCAATTTTGAACATGTATTAAATAGGTGTTCATAATTCTCTAGATAGCTCAAAGCTGCTATCTACATCCTTGATCATGCATTTGTATCGTTCGTTCGGCATTTGCACACTTGGATCGTTCGGATCGACCCTAGATGATCCTAACTTTCCCCATCAAGGATCATACTCATCTAACCTCGTGTTGAAGGTCATTCTCCCTTTGATTGATCAATCCCTCTATCGGATTGTCAATCAGACCCTTGGATCATCTTGAATCAGCTCTAGGTGATCCTGGCCATCCGTTTGTGATGGGCGTCCCATTTGTCCATTTGGATGTTGATCGGCCATTTTCCCCTCTAGAGGAGGTTCATCGCCTCCCTAATTGATCGGTCCTTCAATCGGATCGACAATCATACCCTTGGATCACCCTAGATCGGCTCCAAGTGACCTTGGCTGTCCATTTGTGATGAACATTCTACCTATCCATCCAAATGTCAGTTCAGTTAACCTATGTCATTAGAAGGATTAACTTCCATTTAATTGGCTAATCTTTCAGTCAGATCAACAATCAGACTATCGAATCGCTCCTGATTAGCTTTGGACAATCTAGGCCCTCCATTCGTGATAGATTGCTTAACTAGTCATTTAGATGTTGATTGGGTCATTTGATCTTTGGAGAGGGGTCTTTGTCCTCTTGATTGACCAATCCTTTAGTTGGATTGTCAATCGAACTCCTAAATCACCTCAAATTAGCTTCAGATGATCTTATTCCTTCATTTGAGATTTGGGATTCTCAATGTCATTTAAGCCTCAACCAAATCGAATTAGCCAAAATGAAGGTCATTTTCAGATTCAACATATTTGAATTACCCAAGGGAGACATTTTTCAACATTTTGATTAGGTGCCACATGTTACCTCTTAGATGTACCACATGTTGCGCCCCGAGGTCGCTACATCAGCAGTTGCTATAGAACATCCTGCTAGACCTAGATTTGCTCAGCCCATATCTAAATTTGAATCTTGATCCAGATTTAGGTGGTATAAAATCACCTAAGGATGTGTGCAAAGGGGAAAATCACTTTCAGCTTATCGTAAAATCAGCTGCTTGTGCCACTATCGATGCTACCATTGACGAATTTAGATTACTCATTTCCATTGTAGGTAAGGAGTTTTCTTCTTCGAATTGCATGTGTCAAATTCTGTTCTTTTGGTTTTCAACTTCTTTTTCCAATTAGCATGGTGTTTCAACATTGCATTTTGAGTTTTCATTAGTGGTTAAGCATCATTGATTGTTTCTTCTTTTTTCTTCCTTCTCCTAACCTCTGATGGCCAAGACTTTGTTGTTGTCGAGCACAAGGAAGCTCTATCTCCTCACACCTAGCTTCGTTTGCCACGGGGCCGCTTTCTCCCTTTATTGGTTTTGTCGAAAAAGGCGACTATCACCGAAGATGGAAGTTGTTTCCACTGCAAATTTGTTGAAGCCTGACAAACTTCGAGAAAGATTTGGACTGTTCAATCTCGTAGTTTCAAGATCTAGACCGTTCGATCTTTTATTTTATTTTGTTTTACTTTAACTTTTCAGTCCAATCCTAGCCGCTAGATCTAAATCGGAGGACTTAGATCTGTTCAGTCTTGACCGTTGAATCTAATCTAAGATAGATCATATCTATCTGATGCTGCTCAACCACGCCACCACTGCCAGACGTCGCTCAGCCGCACTCCGTCACCCCGTTGCGCTCTGCCATGCCACCACTACACTGTGCTGCACCCACTACTCCGTTGCGGTCATCGTGAATGTTCCACGAGCTTCGCAATCTCTGTTGCAATCTCTATCACTCCTCTAACACCTTTGCGAGCTTCACTACTCCACCGCCACTCCCTTGCAACCTTCGTAAGCTCTGCCACTTCACTACGATCATCGCAAGCTTTCGCTGTCTCTGTCCTGCCGCTCCACTGCGATCATTGTGCGATTCCAACTATAGTTGTATCCACTATCACCATTGAAGCTCGCCACTACTCCGCTGATGCGATTCCTAACGTTGCTCTCATCGAAACTTTGCTGCTCTTGTTGAGCATGTTGTTAGTCTACCTATGTGCTAGAGCATTGGAGGTTGGGCAATGTGAGTGGAGAACGTAGTTGTGCATTCCCCGAGAGCTCGCCAAAGGACAACTGCTGGCACCAGAGACGAAGGCCTCCTCCACCGCAGTTCGGCAAACTCCGCATGGCCATTGGATCACCCATATTCGGGCGATCTTGACCGTCCATGTGTCCCAGTCTACGGTGGATCCAAAACCGGGTAGATCAGTGGATCCAGATCCTCGTGGTTAACCTACGGGTTTATTGGTTTAGCTGGTAAATCATGAGTTAACCCTATTTCAGAGCACGATTAATTGGTGGTAGTTGGTTAATCAGGCCCAAGTGACCAATTTAGTCGATTAATCTGTCATTGGGAGTGCTGACGTTATCTTTTCGTACGTTGACATCACCTCCTATCTGTTGACGTCAGCATACCATTTGCTGATGTCATTTTCCATTTGTTGACATCAACAAGCCATCTGCTGACGTCATCGGTCAATTTTCTTCGAGCGACTTCCCACGAACTTTGGGTGTCCTTTTTGGCTATTTGAGTCACATCTTTTATACTATAATTGTGTGCAAATGATGTTGTACCCTCCAGGGAGGCCCCTTCGCGTACCACATGTTTTGTCTCAAAGGGGGAATTTCACACACTTTGTGGTGAAGTTCTGAGCTGTCGTACCCTTTGAGGAGGCCTCATCATCCGCTGATGTCTCAGAGGAGGAATGCCTTATACTTTAGCAACATTCTAGGCCACCCAACCCTTTAGGGAAGCCCCTTCGCGTTCCGCACGCATTACTTTGGAGGTGGAATTTTGCACACTTTGTAGCGAAGTTCTGGGTTGTCGCACCTTTTAAGAGACCCCTATCACACTCCTCGCATGGTTCATCAGAGGTAGAATATCGCATTCTATGGAAATATTCCAAACCTTCTATCTAGCCTTTTTAAGAGGGTTTGACTTCATTAGGTTAGGCTTCTATGTGGACCTTCCATAGGTTTACGTCCTTTGTCCTTCTCGTCTGCCTTAAGTTGAGTCATCCTATAATTGATCCTAACCATATGTTAAGATTTTAGTGGATTCGATCAACTCTATTGACTTTGGTCAAAGTCAACAATTAACTTTGACTTTTCTCCTTGATTTCGACCAAAAACCTTTGGAGGTTTTTACATGGGTCTTCTAGACCCATAGTTTCTTTAGGGAAAACCTTGTTCACTTATCCCAATACCTTTAAGAGCTAGAATCACTCGCACCCATCTCTTTAAGAGGTTAGCTTGTTTAGGCAAATAGGGTGTCTCACAACTTTCCTATCTGTACTTGAGAAACTTACCCGAGTCTCTTGGATCAACTCACGAGAGATTCCAATTTCACACTATTTAGGTTTTCCTAATTTTCCTTTGACTAGACTAGGTAGCGACTTTGTTCTTCTCCAATGCGAACAAGTTAGCTCACATTGTTGGGGAATGTCATTTGTAGACGTATGTTTTTTTCTCATCCTCCGTTTTGTTTTCCTCATGGGGGAAGGAGGTGCATTAATTTTTTTCGGCACCTTCTTGGAAGGGTTTACACCTACTTTATGCATCAATATCACCTTAACTAGTCAACAAAGGGAGACTGTACTTTGAACGACATGTGACCCACCCCCTCATGGTGTTGTAGCTCACGATTGTCGTCATAAAGGTTTAGGAATGACCAAGTGCATTGACGAAGGGAAACACTACCAAGCAAACAACCTCCACTTCGAGAACAACAAGTTGCTCGACTACCCTTTCAAAGTAGTAAAGTTCTCCCACTCCCCAACAATCAATACTGCGAGGAGGTATAGTTAGAGGGAAAATGCTGAATATACACCCTAAAACAAGCTAGTAATAGGAAGATGGTTCAAACTCACACTTGGTCCCTTCTCAACGACCAGTTAGGTATCATCGCAAGCATCATATCTATAGGAAATTAGTTGAGGATAACACCAACTAACTTGAGATGCCTTGTCAAGGTCCTGACCAACAATATCCACACCAAGGTAGAACCGATCATCCCACCAAAGCAAACACTAGTACAAGCCATGGGCATTCAGCTTGCCTACAGTGCTAGTTGTTGCCTAAGGAAAAAAGCTAGCCATGCTCCCATACTAGAAATTCAAATATCTAGAAGTGAAAAGTCTATTTTGATGGGGAATGTACATGCTACTCTCATTAGTTAACAACCTGAGGTCATAAATGAAAGGCATATACCCAACATCCCTCTCCATCTTGGGTCACCACCAGAGCCAAAAGGGCCAACCCCCAAATGCTCAATATTTGAACATTTGGGGGAGAAAGTTGACCCCAACCTGTTGACCCAAAGCAAGTCCATCATGAGGCTTGTTGGAAAGCCAATATGTGATGTTCAACCACAGGGGTTATGTTATAAAGTTAACCATGGCGAGAAGAGGATTGCACCATGCTACGTCATCCACGAAAATGATGGCCAAAGCAGTTGAAAGCTATCGAAGAATAGATTATCCAAGCTAAAGGAGATATCACGTTGACCAAGTATGGACACATGGTGGAGAAGAGTAGTAGAGGAGAAGTTGAAATTCCTCCAAAGCAAAAATCCTCATGACTAGGAGGTGAAGGACTTCGAGCATCACATGATCAATTGCAAAAATGGACGAGCGTCGCTCTCGTCATGCAAAACTTGCCTACCATGTTGCCTTTTCATACCAGAACCATCGAAAGCAATCATTCATCACCAAGCTCTTCAGTGCTTTCCTCAATTGTTGTCAATTGGTTGGCACTCCACCAAATTGAGGAAGACAAGTAGAAACAGGGGATGCTGGTAGAAATAGAGGATGGAGGAGAAAATCTATAGTCAATCAAAAAAATTTTGAGGGAAAATTACCATTTTGCCCTTGGTCTATTATACCACTTGTGACTATACTAAGTGTGACAACTATACATATAACATTGTTGTCATCGACCAACTTCACAACATGAACCTTTTCCAAGAGTGGTGCATTGACTTCAATGCCATAGAACATATGACTTCACATGCCCAACAACTTTAGACCTTGGAGCCATACACAAGTAGTAGCTCAGTCATTAGGGGAAATGGTTAACACTTGCTCATTTCTCATGTTGGTACTATTACTCTTCTGTACAACTTATCAAATAGATTCTTCATACCCTACATTTATCCCAAAATTTACTTTTTGTTCAATGTTTTTCTCATGATAACCATTATTATTTTCATCTTGATGACATTGGTTATTAAGTGAAGGACAAGGTGACAAACAGAACTCTTCTCGACCTTAGCAAGAATGGCTCCTACTCCCATCAACCCCAACACCCTCTTTGCTTGTGTTCCTTCCTCAATGTGGCACCTTCATCTTGACATCCTTCTTTAATATATCTCCATTCTACTGCTCGCCACCCCAATCTTCTATAACCATCTACCTTCAAGTGTCCAATTTGTTCTCTTGGGAAAGCACATAAACTTCCTTTCCAACGAAGTTCCATTTCTTCCATCACTCTTTTGGAATTTCTCTACCTTGACATCTAGGGACTTATCTTGGTTGAGTTCTCTAGGTGTTGATTTTATCTATCTATTGTAGATGTCTTTTCTTGCTTTACATGGATGTATCTCTTATCTAGAAAAGTTGATACTTTTATTGTCTTTAAAACCTTCAAAGTTATGACTAAAAATTTACTTTCTTTTAGATCAAAATCATCCAAATTGATAGTGGTGTCGAATTCACTCATCATGACTTTTCTCATTTTCTTGCTTTAAATGGCATTGCTCATTTTTATATATGTCCCTACACCTTTGCCCAGAATGGTGTCATGAAATGCAAACATTTTCACTTTGGTAGATGTCAAGTACTATCTTCTCCTCATGACATCTCTTTCAAACATTTATTAGGTTCATGCCTCCCAAACAACTTGTTTCCTTATAAATCAGATCTTCACTCTGCTTCTTTGTAATATCTCTCCTCACAAGACATTATTTGGAGTATCTCTTGATCTCTACTTCTTGAAGGTCTTCGACTACCTCTACTACACCCACCACTAACATAAGTTAGCTCCTCAATCATATCTGTGTGTTTTCATCAAGTACGTCATCAACTAATGAGGGGTATGTGTGTCTTCATCCTCTATCTAGGAAGATCTATCTTTTACACCATGTTATTTTTCATTAACGCATCCTTTCCTTTAAACACTTTCCTTTAGGGCCTTTTACTCTCTTTACTTCTCCTCCCACTTTTTATAAACCATTAGTCTATGCTCTTCAACCACCACTATCTATTCTTTTTAACCCACCCTCACCTACTACCCCAGCCATTAACATAGCCTCTTCTCCTTCATCTATATCTTCCAATCCACCAAAGAGGACAAGACATTTCTCTGAGTTGTATTGTAACATCACTTTACAAGTTGTTTCCATGGACTCCTAGTCCAAACCAAGTTGTTATTCCCAAGCAATGGACAAGGAGTATCAGACTCTCCTTTGCACCTAAACCTAGGCCTTAGTTCTCCCACTATTCAACCACTAATTTGTGGGATTCAAGTGGGTCTACAAGGTTAAGTGTCATGTCAATAGTTCCATTGAATGCTTCAAAGCATGGTTGGTTGCCAAAGGATCTTCAGCCTTGTGTTGAAGCACACAACTATCTAATTGGTTTTATCCCTTGTTGTAAATGTTTCAATGGGAATTACATCAACTTGATACTCCAAATACATTTCTAAATGATTATCTTTTAGAGGTGGTATGCATAAAGTAACCCCCTAGTTATGTTGATCCCACTCACCCTCATCTTGTATGTCAATTTCACAAGGTGTTATACGAAGTTAAATGGTGCCCTTGTGCATGGTTTAGTGTCTCCAAAGCTTTCTTTTTGCTTTAGGATTCAAGTCCAACCTCTTAGATTCGTCCTTGTTCATCCATCATAACGATTGTACCGTGGTACTCGTCATCGTCCTTGTCTATGTTGACAATGTCGTTGTCGTTGGCAATCTTGCATCCATAGTACAGTCCTTCATCAACTTTCTCTACTAAACACTCAATTGCTACCATTTGAGGCATTTACACTATTTTCTCGACTTGCAACTCTCCTACAAGGACTCAATGATTCACCTCTCCCAAGAAAAGTATACCTCAAATCTTCTTAATTGACTTAGCAGGAAATTCCCACAGTTTCGATTCACATTCGTTGCTTGCTGATTTTGTTGTACAAAACTGGATTTACCTAAAAACTATTCTTATTCGGTCGAATTTTTTCTATTAACTGATTATCTTGTAGATTTCCGAGGTCCTTTTTATGGACCGTTCATTTTTATCGGTGATTATTGTATCCGAATTATCGTTTATTTTGGTGTTCCTCATCCTTTCGTTTTAGACAGACTCCTACCAATCCCCCCCAGTGCGGTGGCCGTTGTTATCATGGTAGTTCCATAGAATTTCTGAAATGACATTCCGGAGTACTGCAGGGTCGACAAAGATATGTTGGTATTATTTAATTATATACCATTTTTGGCAAATAACGCGTATTAATAATGTGCATATGTGAGGTTAGGTTTTCGGCTGCTTGAGCTCAGTGTTGTGTTATGATTTAAAACCAACCACTTGCAGCAATAGTAGGCATCCATGTTTTTAATGATCGAGGAAATTTCCATGGGAGAATATTTGTGCTGTCTTTTGGGTTCTGTCAAGCGAAAAATAAGGTAAAACCTAGTTCTTCCTCGATCGGCAGCTCCTGCTAAATTTTATGTTAATATATTTTTCTGGTGATTAAATTATACAACAGCTCATAAATACTTTTTTGATAGCTTTTGCATTTGAACTTGATAGAATTAATTACTGCATTGAGTTACAGCCTCCGAAATTATTTCATGTGAAACCATACCCACCCAGCTGGATTTTATTTTTCACGTACGGGTTACTTACTGCATGTCTAAGTCCATTGTAAAAGACGGTTGCATATTTAAATTGCAGTATTTCAATAATTAAGAATTGAAATTTCAGATCTCTGTCGACCAAGGTACGTAGAAGGCGAACGATCCTTCGTTAAATGAAAGAGGCAAATAGGGTTTTGGTCACAAGGTATTCTTAATGTGAAGGTTTTCTTTATTCCATACGTTTGATCCATCAACTTTGTGGATTTCTTTAAATGATTTGAAATAATACCTAACTGAACTTGGTTTCCGTCACACTTCCTGAGAGCATGAAGGTATATTATTATTATTATATATTGTTGATGTTAGGGTTTAAACTGGAGATGGTAAGAAAAGTAACATGATCCAATTAGGTTCCTGGTAATCTCCAAGGAACCAATCCAAGGGAAAAGTTATACTCATCTACTTAAATAGTCATATTATCATTCAAGAAAAATGTTAAGTAGTCATAAAATACATAAACTACCTTTGTTTCAGTTTTAGAATGTGATAACTTTAGCCAAGGATGATATTGTAGTTGTATCTAACGTTTGGTAACTTTAGGAGAGAAGAGTAAAAGTTTAGGAGTGATGTTTATCTATTAAAGTAATAATGTATGTAAATTTTCAAGTTTTCCTTTTAATTATTTTTTAATGTAAATATATATTGTAATGAATATTTGGTATATTATAAACTATTTTTTTAATACTGTAATGTTATAAATTATATGAAATAATAAAATAGATATTAAAAATAGATAATATCGTTAATAATGATATGGTAAATAATAATAGTTCATTATTAACATGGTAAAAGAAGAGTCAATCTTCCAAATAGGACTATTAAAAAGTTGGTAAAAGAAGAGTTAACTATTATTATAAATAAATAAATGAAAAAAAGTCGATCTTCAAACAAAACATAGGAAAAAATCAGTTCCAATCGATCTTAAAAAGTGATTTATTTAAGAGCTAAAAGTTGTCATGTTACTCTAACTCTAGGGGTAAGAGTGGATGTTTTTTTTTTTCAATTCAACTGTTCTCAAACTCCTAGCACAAGTTGGAGTCAGAAATTAAATAAGATAAACGCATCCATAACGCATGTTGAGGATCCATCTTAGGAAGTAAAATCTGCTCAAAATATAGGAACTATAACATATATACATACTTCAAAATGTATCGTACTGTTGTAAATTTCTGTCAAAAAGAAAAACAGCTGCCGGACGTCTTGGTCACTACCGATTGGTCATTCACATACAGGCTATGTAGGACTTCAATTAAATCTTCTTCCACGAACTCTTCCTGTCGAAACCCTGATTGTCTTTACGGACCTGGGCGGCGGGATCCACATGTATACATATTTAGACACCCTGCGCGCAAAGGGCGAGCAACAAAGGTATAATTACGTATGTGTATATTTTTATTTATACATTTATGTCAATTCATGGACGTGATAAAAATAATAACACTGTGCTATCAGAGGGAAGAGATCAAACAAATTTCAAAACAGATAATTAGTGAATCATGGAGGAGATTGACGGAACCGGGAAGGGGGTGGAAGGTGATGCCAGAAGAGTGGAGAGCACAAAGGAGAGAGATGCATGAGCCCCGCATGCAACCCTTCATCTGTGCTCTCTCTCTTCTGTCAACAGCATCATTCACCATGTGCCTCCGATCGGTCCTAAAAGCAAGAGAGAAACCAATTAACATAAAGCATGCCTGCATGGAACTTGGATGGCAAGGGAAGACGGAGGGCATAGAGGAGGAGGAGGAGGAGGAGGAGGAGGAGATACGGAGAGGATGGTGCTTAGGGCCGTGTTGCCAAGGGATGAGGGTTAGAGACCACTACAACACCACACCTCTACTTATAGGGGAAAGAAGAAGAAGGCACCAACTGCCGCTACTGTCACTCATTTTCCTGTCCATGGAATGGAATGGGAATCTATTCATTTTCTGGCCAATATAAACTTGGACCTTTTGTGAAGACAAATGGACGGGTGAAATTCGTAGTAGCGTGTGGCCACACTGATTGGATGCTCATCCATCCATATATACATACATACATATATATATATAACCAATCGGCTGACTGGTGCATATATATGTATTTCTCATTATTATTATTATTTAGTTAATTATCACATGATTTCTTTTAAAGGAAAAATAGTTGATGTTGGATGGTGAGATTGGCAGAGGAAAATGGAGGATAGAGGATGGAGTACGGTGGAGGATGAAAGATCGATCGATGGTGGAGCGCGTCAACAAGCTAGCTCCCAGTGGGCGCTCCATGCGCATTCGGTGGAGGACCTTCCAGCGACACGCTTCCAAGGGCGAGCAACAGTCGACGCAAGGGAGTGGCCATCGATAGGCGTACGTACGTAAGAGGAGAGGCAATGATCACTGATTTTCAGGGATGGGAGAAGGATAACGATAAGCTTCTGGTGATTCTTTCGTATAAAAAAGGTATTCTTCGGTGGATGTCCCTAGCTCTACTTTTCTCTTCCGGGATATGGGACAAAACATGAACTCATATGATATATGCAAAATGTTTCCTTCCCTGTTCGCACGAGCAAACACCGTTGATCGATTCGATCCAAAGGTGAGAGCAAACTTAGCTATAATAATACATGATTTGCTTGCAGATGGTATAGTTTTCGTTCCCTCAAAAATTAATTAATTTCAAATTAGAGTTACCAAGAGTCACTCTAGAGTCCAAAGAATTTGGATTGAATATGTCAAAATTTGAATATATGAAATGTAAAGGCTATGATATAAAGGCATGTGTACACTTAGATAGCTGTGAAAGTTATGAAAATAAGACTTTTAAATATGACATAGAGAAGTGGCGATCAACAAGCATGTATAAAAGGAGAGGCGTAATGATCACTAATAAGGATGAGACAATAATTGAGGAGGCCCACGTGGAAAGAGAAAGGTGAGAGAGGGGCAACATATTAGGGTTTAATTCCTAATGTTTAATCGGGCCACCCTCCCTATTGATCAGGTCGGCATAATTCCTAATTTTCTCGATGTCTCTAAGCCACTTTTAGATAAAAATAACAAAAAGGAGAAGTATCGTGGATAACATCAACAATTTCGACTTCTAATACTATAATGTTTAAGAGTCAACTTTAAATGAGGTATGAAAATAATACTTTAATCACCGACAATGCATCAAATCCTCGCATCCACCGACAATGCATAATCAATATGAAAATAATAGATAGTGAAACTATGAAAGAGCAAGCGTTTTGTAATATTTGCATCGTCAACTTCTCTTATGAGTATTTTAACAATACTGATTATCTTAATAAAAATTTAATGGCATATGAAGCTAGAAATAAAAAATGTGTTGTTGATTGTACTATGTATACTCAAGTGTATTATAATTTTGAAGGTAATATTCCTTCATAATATTATGATTTTAAAAAAAAACACACATATTAGACTTTTTGTTGTAAATAATTTATCAATTAATTTTAATGATAATCTTTATATTTCTCGAACTTACTGTCTACAATGTACTCATGCTTGTAGGAATGTTATTTGATAAGATATTATAAATAAATTTAACTTGGTAAAAGAAGAATTAATTAATGTAATGAATAATGTTAAAACTTGTATTTCTTTTACTTGTAATACATGTTAAGTTTGAACAAAAATAAGATATATTACTATTAATATATATTTTATAGATTTTGATTGGACTTTGCAAAAAATGATCAATATGACGTAAAAGAATTGTTTATCCTCATAATACTACATATGATAATGAATGTTTTTAATTTATTTTGCATTAGAGATAAATTTATTAGTAGTATGATACTTTTAATAATAATGATAATGTACCCATTTTTATGTTTAAAAGTAGATGTAATTTATCAAATAGTTTTAATTTATTTCAGCGAACATGTATAGGAATTGATTGTATTATATAATATCTTAAAAGACATAATAACATGTACAGGAATTGAACCTATAAAATTATCATCTTCGTATGAAATGCCTCACCAAAAGATAGAACTTTTATCCATATTGCAATATTTCAGGGAAAAAAATTTTACTGGAAGTCCTGTAGACGTGGTACGAATAATATCGGACAAGATTAGATTTGAGTTGGATGGAAACGACAGGGGACGTACAAGCACAAATTCTCGGTGTTTATCCAACCAAGAAAGAAAGAGACGGCCACGGACGCCTGCCTTTGCTTTGCAAGTGGGCGACCGGTCGACGTACTTCATGGACGTCGCCGTCTCCTGGCCCTGGGACGCCACAAGCCCGTAGGATCTGATCCGATCCGCTCCGTCCAAAGTGCCCGTCACCTACCATCCCGCCGTTTCTCACCCCTGCATGCGCTTTCCTTTCTGTCGCTGGCGTACCCCGTCCCTGCACCTTGACGGATCTGCATATATATATATATACACACACACACCACTGTGCCCAACGGCAATATATATATATCTCATTATCAATAAAGAATCGATGCCATCATCTGATTCTGTGTCACCAGATAAAACTGTGTACGTAAATTGGCCACTCAATCAACAAATCTGTCGCATGCAAATATATATCCACGGCTAGCTCGGCTTCTCCATGTATGTCCCAGATGTCACTGCTAAGTTTATGCTTCCTGATACAGTAGCAGTGGAAGGCGGTGGTTTATCTACGTACCATGGCAGTGTTTCAATTCCTGAAAATATTAATGATTAAACAAATATATATAAATATCAACGTGGCATGACGGTAGGTAGGCCTGGTGAAACGGCGATTTAGGACGGACGACTTTAAGCCCATTTATTTTGTCCATGATGAGTGATTGGGTCCAAGTACCGATCCATTTATTTCTTAGAAGCCGACCTAAAAAAAGCGAGCGAGAACAAATTAATCTTTGGACCATGTATGAAGGCGATAGGAATACAAGAAAGAAGACGAGGTGGTGCAGTAGTTGCCAGGCCGAGGGATGATGGAAAAGAAGACGGCGGCGTAGGAGTAAGCGTAACAGAGATATGGAACGTATATTTTAATTGGGAAGAAATTAAGACGGTTGGGAGAATGAATGGACCCGTATGGCCGACCGCCTCATATAGGCAATGGGATCGATGACGACGGAGGACGATGGGTTGGGACTCGACCTTATTATAAATGTCGATGGCCTCCACCTTCTCCGACCCACCACCAGATCCTTGAAAGCCGACGAAGATGAAGAACACTTTCCCAGCCGTGCTCCTTCTCTCTCTCATCCTCCTCCTGTCGACCCAAGTCTTCATTTTCGCCGAGTCAAGGCTGGTAGTATCCTTCCGCGGTGGTCGTCCCGTTTTAGGTTTCAATTAATAATCATCCTCCATTTATTTAATTAATTTTGGTCGTTAATTATTCCTACATACGCTCTCGATTTCATACGCTCGCGTAACGTACTCAACCGTGTTGTTGCGTTGCAGGCACGGGTAACGTCGGCATCGGAGGTAACGAAGGCGGCAAAGGTATCGTCGACGGCATAGTCGGCGACCGGAGAAACCTTCGCCGCAAGGTCAACCTCCTTCAACCAACGCCGTCGCTCGAACATGAACGGTCTGGTGTGTTGATCACCAGAGGTCATTGAGATGCATGGCAGACGGTAAAAATGTAACCTATCATGTAATGATGATGTTGAAGTTGACGTTAATGATGACGAGATATCATCATAATCATAATCACATAATCATAATAAATAATGATGATCATCATCCATGTTTGCCTACCCATGCGCACACACATAGTGTGTCATAGGTTGAGCTTCACCCGACAATTTGTGCGTCACAAATATGCCTATTAATTATTCTTCTTAATTTACTAAAAAAAAAATCACACACATTCAAGGGAATCATCTTATTTTCGTTATATTTAATTCCTCACAAAGTATACAATGTCTAATCATCTTCTTAATCAGTTAAGAGGTTTAGCTTAAATATAAGAGTTGATCGATCAACTTTCCAATTATCAATTTACAATTGATAAACAAGGATCAAGACATCTCTTTGTCTCAACTTGTACAAAGGCTCATACTGCTTCATGTTATGAATGATCACACGGTTCTCCAACTTTTGATACCTAATAGTTTATCCAAGTAGTCAAATCATTTGACCTATCATCGCATCTTTTCACTATAGCACTTTGTTGACCCATCAATCCACCAATGTTGTGTCTCGTCAATACAGTGATTTACCAATAATTACGTCAGTATGCCTCTCCACAAATGTCCATGCAAAGTCGATACCCATTCATCAATCAATTGCCTGATGATCGGTCACACCGGTCCATACGTTGATATCAATCGACTAACGTATCAATGAATTTATCGAACAATCATGTCTACTCATTCAACGATTGTCAGCATCCTAAATGAGGGTCTCATAGGTCTCCCCCACCTGTCTTCCACAATATCCTAGTTGCTTGCGAATCTAAGTAAGCTCAAAGAGTTGTATCTTTTTCCTATCTAGATTCTTCAATCGAAACTTCTTTTCACTTCACCAAATAGTATACCTTTAGATTATTCTTGCTCATACCTTCCCCTTTACGATCCAAAATAGTTTCACCCTACTTATCAAAAGTTACTCAAATGCTTAGAGTTGCACATTGTAAAATCATCTATGTAAATTCTTCTTGATCCTCATGGTACTCCAAAAAACTAACATGAAATACTGGATGTACTTTGAGATGAACTAGAAGGTCAAGTTTATAAGCTAACTTGTCAACCTTCCTTGTCACTACAAATAGTCCATTATACCTCGAAATCAACCCTTTGTGTGCAATCTTTCTACCGATCTTCTTCCAATCTAAGGAGACAACTTCAAAAGTATTTGATCCCTAATTTGAAATATAGGATTTTCATCCTCTGATATAGAAGACTCCTTACTCAAACCAAAATTATCGAGTGATGTCTTCCTTCACACTCTTGACCAATCTCTTGATGATAGAATCCCTATAGGTCTCCTCATGGATTTTTTGTAACATGCCACCTTCAATCTAATTAATGCTAACCAACGACAATACAGTTTCAATCTTCCAATTGAAAGCATCTACAACCTGGTTGTTCTTCCTTAGCTTATACTATAATACAAAATCAAATTTTATCAAAAAGTCCTACCATTAAGCCTACTTTGATGTTAACTTCTTTTGCATTACAAAGCTACTTATAGCAATGTTGTTTGTAAATACCTTAAACTTAGAACCCAGCAAATAGTGTACCTAGACTCTGAAATAATATATCATGACCATCATCTCCTTTTCATGGACAGAATAACTCTATTCTATCTCATTCAACTTTTAGGACTTGTATGCAATGAGATGCCCTCTCTAGGTCAAAGCTTTGCTAATTGTGTAATCAAAAGTATCTATCCAAATTTCAAAAGGTTTCTCAAAGCTTGCAAGTCTCAACCCTAGTTTGGCAATTACCACGTGAACTAACTCCTCAAAAGCAACTTGATGTTTTGCACGTCACACCTAGGCCCTAGCAATGATCCTTCTTCAGTAGATCCATTAGTGACGCAACAATCTTTGAATACCCTTTTATGAATTTGTAGTAGCAGTTGGGCAACCTAAAGAAAAATTGGATTTCAATCACTTTCTTAGAAATTTCCCATTCTTGTATTGTCAGCGCCTTCTTCAAGTCCATCTACATTTTGCCTTGATCGATAATGTGTCCCAAAAAAGACGTTACTTAGCAAAGGACATTTCTCAGCCTTTAGATATAACTAATATTCCCTTAACTTTAGTAATTCAAGACCCAAATGTCTTTGATAATTTCTTGTAATATATTAGTATACACCACAATATCATCTAAGTATACAACCATAAGTACATCAATGTAATCTAAAAATATGTTATTCATCAAATTACAGATTGTTGTCAAGGCATTTGTCAACCTAAACAACATTACAAGTCACTCATAAGATCTATACCTAATCACATTGGTAATCTTTAAAATATCATTTTCACTCACCCAAACTTGATAATAACCTAAATGCAAATCTAACAATGAAATGAATTTTGCTTTGCTAAGATGATTAAATAAGTCCCCCACATTTGACATAGGATACTTATTTCTGATTGTCATCTTATTCAATACACAATAATCTACACACATCTTCAAAGACTCATTGTTTGGCATTAAAAAGTGTATTTTCTTATATATATTTTCATGTATAATTGATTCTTCGTGAAAGATAATTTATATGTTTTAAGTGAAATTAAGAGATTTATCAATAAAGGGCAAATAGGTGAAAGTGCTTTAAAATAGATAATTTTATGAAGAAATCAACATTTTATGTGATTTTTATGGAATGCATGAAAATTGTTTTTCAATTTCATAATATGTACTATTATATTTTTATACAAGTCCTTTATTTATATGGTTGCCATTGAGATTCGCAGAGGTAGAAATGTCATTTCCTCTATAAGAGATTTTCCATAAATAATAGGAAAAACCCTCAATGCTCTTGGGCTTCTCTCCTGCATGTACGAGCAATGATGACCCCTGATCTCCTGTGTGAGCTACATTATGTGGTAGAGGCTCAAACCAAAGTTCGAAGAACCAATATTTGATATCCTAGTTCATGCATCTTTCTCCTCTCGTGGCCAACATTCTCTTCCAACATTTTCCCACCACGTCTGATGAGTTCCCTCCACGATGACAGAGTAGAAAAGGGCTTGTGTTGACGTAGCCAAAGGAAGGAGAAGATAACAGAGGTTGAGGGCAATAGGCTACTTTCATCGTCTCATGATCTTGGTGCTTCAAGGTGTATGTGTGAGTTGTGGCAAGAGGGAAGTACATTCAGTTAGGTTCCAAGTGCGTTCATGGATTGAAGGTCACTGCGTTTGGGGTTCCAAGCTTGTGGACATGGCCAAATGACTTCAACCAAAGACGATCTGCGAGGCTTGTGTGGATGCACCTATCTCTCCCCATTTCTTGATATGCATCATTGAAGAAGCGTTGTGTTCACCCTTTATCATTTTTTTTAGAGTAAAGTAGAGTAGAACAAAGTAGCTGTTAGATAGATTTCTTTCTTGCAAACTAACATAGGTTGTAAGACAATTTCATACCTAAATCAATGGAATATTTCAGCTTATATCATGCTTATTGTGAACTCCATGTATTAATTAGGTAGATCTCAATGTAATAACTTGTGTAAGTTGTTATACAATCCTTTGTAGTTATTTTTCAGAATTTTTAGTAGGGTATTTGCATGTAAAATCTCTTAGGTAAATGATTTGTGATGTGCACATGATTTCTCAATTTTTAAAGACTTCTTATTTGCAAATCTGGTTGTGCCACACTCGATTTTGTATTTTTTCTATTAAGTTTATTGAGTGAGATTTTTAAATGCCATTGGTCTAAAGGAACTTTGTTAATTATGCTAAAAATTATTATTATTGGAATTTAAGGGTGTCGACAAACAAGTAGTTTTGCATTTACGTCTTTCTTGGCAATTTTGCTAATCATACGAATATTATTTCAAAAGTTTTTTTTTGTAAATAGTAGACTTGAATAGTTTTCTAAAAGTATTTATTCTTGAATTTCAAATATGTATATTTTAAGTTATGAATTTCCAAAATTGCATGAGAACTCTATAGGACTTGAGGATTGTAAACTACGGTGCACAAGTACTAAACATTCGATGCAGCCCACCGAATGTACAGCGCAAGGCACGTGACATTCGATGCAACTCACTGAATGTACGGTGCATGACACTAGAAATTTAGTTTTCCCTTAGTAGTTTAAATTTTCATAAATTATAAAGTTAGTCTTAATGTAATTCATCAATATTTAAATCTAATTAACATATAAATTTGGGATTAACATAATTTTACCAATCTAATCCTAATTTAGATTAAAGTTAATAATTGAAATCTTATTTAATATCTCAAATTCTTTATGGATTGACCCATACTTATTGGTATTCTTCAATGGATATCGTATGCTTGTTTAGAAATTTTTAACTTAATTTTTCTCGTACAGCCATCTTACTTCTTTTGGAACAATATTGGAATACTATAAGGAGCTTTACTAGGATGTAATAGTTCAAAATCTACCAACTTAGATAGTTGCTTCTATGGTTTCTACAAATGAGTTGGTGGCATCTGATATAGGACTTGAGCAGGGGGAGTTACACCAGGTATTCAATCACATAATCAACAACCCGTCTAAAAGGTAATTCCTTCGGAAGTTCTAGAGGCATCATATCTGCAAAATCAAACAAAATGTTAAAAGTTTTCTTAGGAGAATGTCAGCCTTCTCTTCCTCCTTATCAATGTTAACGAGCGACATGTAAGTCACTTTCCCTTTTTGCATCTATTTTGAACTTACATTGTTGTGATCAATCGAAGCAGCTCCTCCTACTCAATAGATCATACAAAACACGGTTGACGAAAATTCCTCTCAAATAAATTATGACAAATACCTTGGTAGTGAAAAGAAAATTCATCCCCAGAATGAATGACCATGGAGTCATTCATGTCTAATCCCCAACATGGACCCATGTTTATACTACATCTTATATCTAAGTAGAGGCTGAGTTTATCGTCTTCACCCAAGAGACATATTAACGTGGTCTTAACAGTAATTTTTCCATTATCTTCTCACAAATGAAATTGTAAATTTCTTCGATATCAACCATGGCCTACATATTATGACCAGTCACCAACATGTTCACGTAGATCAAATCACTATGCAGAGAATCCTTAGTAAAGATATTAAGAAGTTGAAGTAAGTTTACCCTTACCATCTCATTCTTCTTTGACTTTTCGCTATTCATAATGATTGTATTTAGCTTCTCTCACTTTGGATAGTTTCAAGTATGATGAGGTCTATCACAAATGAAACACCTAGCCTTTACTTTTCCTTTCTTCCTAGAGTCTTTCCTTTTCTCCAAAGTTCCTTTCTTCTTCCATTTTTCCTTGCCTCATATCTTAAAGTCTTGGGAATCCATTCGTGATGCTTTGAAATCAACTAAAGTATCTGCAACAATTAAGATAGCTCGTAAGTCCTTCATTCCTTATTGTTGTAGTTTGGTCTATGTCTATCCTTAAAGTTTCGCCATGAAATTCAAGAGTTGATCACCTTTAGACATCGATTTTACCTGAAGCATCAGTGAAGATAAGTGCTTAACATATCCCCTCATTACCCTCATATGTTTAAGTTTCCTTAAAGCTTCTTGAGCAACCCATGCCAAATTCATCAAAAAAAATTGTAATTTCAATTCCTCGACAAAGGACTGCCGTGAAGAAATTGAGGGTCTCTCCTTGTTGTAGTGGGTCCTCCGCCATAGTTTTGCATCATCAAACAAATACATATTTGTTAAGCTGTCTTTCTCCTTATCTAAAGGTCTTAGGTTCTTACACATTTACAAGCTTCTATCTTGAAGCCTTTAACAACTTACTTTAGAATAGTAAGTTCCAACATCCAATTCGCTTACCACGTCTGGACTTCTTCATATAGATGTTGAAAAGATAAAATAAGGTTGTTTACCATGTTTATTAATGTTCGCAAACTTAAGACTTCAGCGATGATCCCAACATTTTGATTGATCCACCTCTTGATCTCATCAATCTACTCGGTATTTGACTTCACCATTGGAATGCTTGAGATCCCTCATGTCTTTCACCTTCAAATCCTAGCAATAGAATCAAATGTCACTGATTGAGGTTCATCTAACGATAACTCATGCGGCACTAGTATACCCATAAATTATTTTTCTTAATTTATCAAGGAAAAGTCATGTGCGTTCAAAACAATCACCCTCTTTGTCTTGTATTTTTATTCTTTACAAAGTACACAATGTCTAATCTTCCTCTCCATCCATCGAGAGGTTCAACTTAAATATAAAAGCAGTCAATCAATTTTCCAACTAGCAACTTACAATTGATAGGTGAAGATCAAGACATCCCTCTATCTCACGCTTATACAAAGAGTCACACCGCTTCATACTACAACGAACCACACGGTTGTCCGATTGTCAACACCTAATAGTCAGTCCAGACGATCATATCGTTCAACCTATCATTATAGTTTTCTATTGTAGTACTCTGTCAACTTGTCGATTTACCAAAGTCATATCTCCTTGACCCATCAATTCACCAACAATTGTGTCGATATGCCTCCCCACACCTATCCATGCAAAGTTAATACTCATTCATTGATTGGTTGTCCTACGATCAATCCATACACTAATATCGATAGACTGGCATAACGATGCATCTATCAAACAATCATGTCCATTTGTTCGACGATTATTAACATCTCACATCACACTGTAGTTGCCAACCTCCTTCACAATAAATTATCTATGACATGGCTCCTTGTGTTGATAATGACCTTTTAACTAGTATTAACATTATCTAACAGTCATATTATGATTATCTTAAAATTCTAAAACAATAAATGTTTTTGTGGATTGGTAATGAAAGTAAATTAGAGAATCAGTTCGACTTAAGAAATAATTAATGGTCTATATTGTAAAAGATGTTCAGACTTGAAAATTAATAACTGCGTAAAAAGGATAAATATATATATATTTTTTACTTATTCATACACTCATCGATATTAAACCTATAAATCAATAGGTAAGTAATATGTGTAGCTTAATGGGTTAACCAATGTGTAAAGAAATAATAATGTAAAAATCTCTAACCATAATTATATTCAAGGAGATGAAACAAATAAGTAGTAGAGGTCTAGATATTTGACAAAATCCAATGAATAAGGTTGGAATACAAATCTAAAGTTTTCCATATATGGACATTTATGGAAAGGAATCTACATAGATTATGGTGGGTAGGAGGGTTTGTGCATTTCGTAATTGGCAGACGAAATGTTTATAAAGGGTAATTTTGATTTTATTCTCCCTTTCCCGACCCAAGAGATGCGAAACCTAGGAGGAATCTGTCAATCTCTTACGAAACCCTCACTAACCCTTATCGCTTGAGACTCCCTCATCGACACTCTTCCCTTGTCAGCTCTCCTCCCTCATTGATGCTCCTCCCTTGTTGATGCTCCTCTCTCCTTTGCCAACGCTCCTCCCTTGTTGAAGCTCCTTCCTCACGGACACTCCTCTGGCGTCCATTGCTCATCACTTGAGCTTGTAAAACCATCGCCTCCTTCATCGACCGAGCAAGTAATTACAAATCAAAATTTCATTTTTACGTTTATACCTTTGAACAAGTGTATGCATTGATCCGTGAATAATTTCTACGCTTTCTATGCGTCAATTTGTTTTATTATTATGATCTGATATATTGTTATTTTCTCTATTTTCGATACAATATCAAAATCGATATTGACATGGTGATATGTTTTTCTTTCCTAAATAATCATTATAAATTAATTGTATCTTATCGGATGCCTTAGATGCTTGTTCTCTATATACCATATGATATTTCTCTATAATATGTGCTTATGAATGTATAGGTTTTTCTCTTTATGATCTGTCATTGGTTATTGTCCTTATATGAGTGTATATGCTTTTGTCATTGGTCATTGCTTACGTACGTGGACATAACAGCTCCTAAGAGGACTAGGAATGCAGTTAGTTAAAGTTATACCAGTTGGAGTGTCGAAGTAGATGTTTTATTCTTAGATATATTGATGGAGGTATTAAATATAAAAAAATCCATAATAGCAAGACCAAAGAAAGTATTTGGGACAAAAATGACAAATATATTGATAGTTGCATAATAGGAAAATACAATGACAAAAATGAAGTGAAAATTATAAAAAAAATATTGATAGTTGCATAAAAACTTGATGACAAATATATTTAAGTTATCAAAAAAAATTTGCAACAGAGTAGATGGAGGTAGAACTTCATTCAAGGCTGTGACATACCAAATGAGATATGAAAAGAATTTATTAAGATTAGATTTTCACCTTGTCTTACTTTAGATATGTTGAAGTTTATAGAACTTTACTTTTAATGAGAATTTTTTTTTGTAGTCATATCTAGAATGTGAAGTTTATAACAAATTTTTGACAAGAGTATGGTTAATGGAAATGTGAGTGAATAAAGTGTTGATACCATGGTACAAGCAACAATAGACGTATCATCCATAAATTTAGGGGGTGTTTGTGCACCCAGAAAATGGCGGAAAACGTCGAAAAGGAAAATAGCGGAAAATTTTTCGTCATTTTCTAGGTGTTTGTGTACCAAATGATTTTCCGTCATTTTCCCTTGGTATATAAGAAAAATTTTCTTTCATTTTTCAACCTTCTAATCTCTGAAACTGATGGAAAATGAAGGAAAAGAAAATATGAATTATCACAAAATATATTAACTATATGCAATTTTAATATAAAAACTATTTATCTTTAATAAATGAAAATTGATATTATGAGAGATATGTGGAATAATAAAGATGTGTAAAATATATTTTATATTGTAACAATTATTATAAATGACTTTATCTTATATTATCTATAATAAATTTTGTTATTCTCTATCTTATATATAAATACAAAAAATATTTACTTTATTAATTTTAATATTTTTATTTTGTAAATAAACATATATATTTTATATTTTATGATTTTTCGTCATTTTCTATTCTATACACAAATACATGTATTTCAAATTTTATCATTTTATATTCTGTGTACAAACACCTTAATTTTCTACTGATTTTTCGTTACTTTGTGTCATTTTCATTTCCATCATTTTCTATGATATTCCATCATTTTATTTACACCCATTTTTCGATACACAAACACCATAACATGGTCACTCCAATGAATACTCAAGAAACAATGGATGTAAAGTCCAATGTACCGCTTAGTTCAGATAACAGTGCATGACTTGCTACTGACATAAGAAATATGACTTGCTACTGACATAAGAAAAAAGGACAAGTGACTACAACCTGATGCAAAATTACATCACCATATTATTTCTTCTTTTAATACTGTAACAATGGCTTTTATGCGAATGTATGAAAAAGATGATGAGAACACAGTTGAACTTAAGGAATATTTTCAAGAGATGGTCTTCGTGCAAGAGGAAATGGTTTTTGTGTAGCAAAAGATGTTAAAATTGTCATTGAAGTAGGGACGTCGTTCAAATGAAATTATTACAACATTAATTGAAATTAAAGGACTTTTAGAGACCGATCTATTTAAAGCTACGTAGTTATTGCAAAAGTAAGAGGTGAGTCATCAATTTTTAAGTCTACCAAAAAAATAAAACTGGCTTGGTCATACTTTATTCTAAGATAAATTACTTTGTAATTAAGAGACTATGTCCTTTGTTATGTTGTTGGACAATGCTATTTTTAACTAACTTTGTGAAATGCTTTGTAGACAATATGTTTGTGTGAAAAAAAATTGATGATATATGCTTGCTTTGTGGATATGTACTTTCTTATACGTAGACTTATTATTGAAGTTATTGCTGTTGTGGTTTTATGCAAATGTATATGAGTATAATTTTTTAATGTATTCTTCTTTACATAAGAAAAGATGTTTCCTCAGGCTATTGATAATGTATTAATGTTATTGGAGGAACACAAGTGACTAGCTCGAAAAAGGCAAAAGACATCTTTTTGCTTTGTGGAAATTGCTTGCAAAAATAGCAAGTATGTCAACTACAATTTTAGCAAATAAAAGTCATATTTATAGTAAAAAGGTAGATTACATAAGAGGGTTATTAGATTCTTTATTGTCATATCAAGTTTATAATGTTCGAAAGATTTATAAAATAAATCAAAGTATCTTCGTTCAATTTTACAACTTAATGAGAAATTAACGAGTGATAATAGATATGAATAACATTAGAGTAGGAAAAAAATTATCATATTCCTTGTCACAATCTGCCAAAATTAATGACATGAGGTAACTTAAGAGTGCTTCACTCATTCCACCTAGATAGTTAGTATATACTTTAATAAAGTACTTAATATTATATTATGATGATGTACTTATAGCAATACTTTCATTATCAACATACTCTTATCTTTTAAGGTATTATATTAATGTAAAATGCAAATTTATTTATTTATTGTTATTTTTAACATTATAAAATTTATTTGATATTTATAAGATTACATTGGTTTCATTAATAGTACGCATATCAAAGCAATAATTCATGGAGTAGAAACCACAAAATTTAGAAATAGAAAAGGTGAGTTGCCTCAAAAATATTATGGTTAAATGTAATTTTGATATGAAATTTATGTATAGTTCTAAGTAGTTAGGAAGGATTAATGGTTGATACTCATTTCCTCCAAGATGTAATAAGTAGACCTAATGGATTGTTCAATACATATATCACAATGTTTTAAATTAATTAAGATGTTAATATAAATTTATATGTAGATAAGTTTTATTTGATAGATACTAGATATTTCAATTGACTAAAATTTATTTATACATTTAAGATGTGTGATATCATTTATCTAATTATAAAAATGATCAACTTCCAATTAATACCATAGAGAACTTTAATTATAAACATTTATAGTTAAAAACAATAATTGAGTACTCCTTTGAGGTTGTGAAATATTATTTTTCAATATCATGATGTTATATGTCATTTCTATATGAAACTCATGTGAAGATTATCATTACATATTTTTTGCTTCGCAATTTTATTTATAAGATTGAATAAATTTACTTAAAGATCTTCAAGATGAACTGGAAGAATTATAAATTACCAATGATATACAATCAACAAGAAAGTACATTTAAAAGTAATTCATATAGTTAAAACGAGTAAAACAAAGTGAAAAATTAACAAATAAGAAAGATGTATGAAGATATGATGTCATTAATATAGGAGGGAAGGTGATTTTAAAATTATTATCAAGATTTCAAGCATAATATTATTGAAAATGTCATTGTAATTTTAAACAATATTTATTCATCAATGTACTTTTTAGTGTACTTTTATGTTGGAAAACTTCAAATGTGTCAATTTTGATTTGATATTATTGTTTAATTCAATTTATTTATTATAACATACACAAATGAACCCTTTGTAAGTATATTTGATCAAACATGAATCTAGATAAATATCTTGTTTTATTAAATTTTTTGAATTCAATTTGAATACAAATATTGTTTTTGAATATGTATACAAATATTAAGATTTTTTATTCCATGTAAATTATAGAAATGTATGCTTTGAATAATTGAAACCCTTAATCCCCTTTATCTTTAAGAAAGCTTTATCAACAACAATATATGTATTTAAGTCAAAATGATACATAAATATATATATTAATATCATCATAGATACAAATATTGTAATTATGCCAAATAAGTGTATTTAAAAAAAAAATAATTACTTTAAAAGAATAATATTGATTAATAAAATAAATTTTGTAATATCAATTAAATCTGATCCATAGTTTATTTTTATTCAAACAAATAAAAAACAGTTACGCCCTAACATGTATTTATTATATAAATATTTAAAAATTGAAAGCAAATACAAAATAGTATTACCAATGATTTATAATTTATTTGATAGATATTGATATTTTTAAATTTACTCAAATTATTCGTATATAATTTATATTCATAGTGATATTTAATCAATATTTAAAAAATCATATTTAAATCTTTTATTTTTATTAGTGTTTGAATATGATAAACAGATACTTTGAAAAAAAATTGATAAACAGATGTGTTGGGCTGGACAGACAACTGTTGGCGCCTTGTCCTGACCTCAAGACTTCACATGCCCCCCCCTCTCCCATATCTCTCAATACCCACAACTCACAGCATCTCTCTCTACTCACAGCATCTCTCTCTAACGCCTCCCTGATTCCAACATTCCCAATTCAGCCCACCAAGGTCGCCACCTTTCCCATGGCAAGGTTCGGTGCTTGGAAGCCCTGGGCATGGGGCATGTGGAAGGAAGACCTCTTCACTGACACAGGCCAACCATCCATGCCCAACGTTTAGGAAGTAGTGTGGGAGAAGAAATGGAGTAAGTGAAAGGTTTGCAGTTGCTCTCTCCTGTGCTCTTGCTCTTGCCTTGAAAAGAAGACACGGGAGAGTGACACTGCATTCCGGGGGAATTGAGGGTTTATGGTCCGATTACCAGGTATCATCTTTCTTTCTTTTTTCTTCTTCTTCTTCTTCGTCTTCTCTTTGCTCAGGCTCTTCTTTTCCAGTAATTTTCTGTCGTTGTTCGTGTAATTGTCTCTTGAAGAACCTCTAGTAGTGTGATATTGCATTTACTTTTGAATAATTCGTTCTTCTGGTATCCAACCATCTATCTATCGTCTTGCGTTGTGATATTGCATTGCCATTGAGCTGCATTCAATGATGCTATTAAATCCTGAACAGCGAATATTCAGTTCTTGGGCTCTTATTTATTTCCCTCTTTACGCAAATCTTCAATGAGGAGTAGATGGGGGTTGACAGAAGAACAGGGGAGTGCATTTTTAGGATTCCTTTTGCTTGCGCTCTGAATCTGCAATGCACTGTTCACTGAGAATTATTTTTTATTGGTAATGGAAAAGGATTTCCCATTGAGTGCTGGCCTTGCACCTCCAGACTGGAACTTCTTGTGCTTTGACGGTGGACCCAACAGTAAAGGATTGGTGTACTTGTACTTGATTTGAAGGAGATTTGCCGATTATGCCTTGTTTCTGTTCCATGTGTAGTGCAAAATGCAAACCCCTGTTGATCATTAATTTCTAGGCACATGGTCATCCTAAGTGCTGATGCCAGATCCATCTTCGTGTAATACACACCTTCTTAGATTTAAGTTAATCATCATCCCTCCAAAGTGGCTTGCATGTGAACGAACTCTGGAGATTAATGCCAGCCTAAACAGTATTCTCGTCTGTGCAAGTGGGTAAACTTGCAGAACCAATGTCCCACTCTTGAGAGATCCAGACCAGGTTCTTTAGTTTCTCCCCAGAAATTCCTCCTCCAAAGCTTTCTCCTACTTGCTAATTGCGATAGATGCCAAGATGGGCAATGAGCAGAATTCAAGCATGATTTGGTTATCATAGCATGGAATGCAAGGTCTGGTCCGAAAGCGGTTTTTTAAGATTCATTCAAGATAAAGAATATAGATCATTAGTGGGAAACATCTGCATCACTTTTTCCCCATATTTCTTCCTAGGGCCCCAAACCCACATGGATATTGCTCTTTATTCACTGAGAAGCTTTTCCAGGTCCTGCGTGAGGCAGCCTTTTCCCTCTTCCATTTCAAATGTTTGTTCTCCTTTTCACACACGAACTTTCTCTTTCTCTGTATATATGCGTTTGTAATGGAGGGTGCTAAGATGTGCGAATAAGATAATAACTTACCGTTCACCTCCACACCACTGTGTTCTACAGCTTCTATAGAGATCATTGCAATAAAATGTATACTCATGCTTACGAGATAAAGTCTTGCAATGGTAGAAAGGAAAGAAAATTTAAACTTACACGAAGTAAGACCTTTCACTTACAGTTGATTAATTTTGAATTAACCTTTCGTTACATTTAGATAAGTCACCGCTTTTCTAGAAAGCCATCTAATTAAGCCCCTGATCCATTTTCCTGAGATCCACATAATCATTTCGAAATTCAGTTCCCGTTGTATGCAAACGTTAATTCGGAAGAGAAGAATTACTTACACCAATTTCTTTACAAGTCGAGTGAAAGTAAGTAATTAATTACTTCACTACATGATATGCATGCTGTCAGATTTTGGCTCTTAAATTTCTGATCAACGTAGGCAATCCAAAGAAAAACCATGTTAATTAAGAAGCATTTAGTAGCATCATTTCTTTTGCTTCTCTTCGTTACAGTCGCAAAACTTCATATATTAATCTACCGCCATACCCATTAATCATTACATCAAGCTAGGCAAGACAACATATATAGATAGGTAAAGGAGACGACATCCATAACTTCATGCACTTAATTGATCGTTAATTAAAAGAAGTTCCTCACTTGATTCGATGTAAGGGAAGGTAGATTTGGGTGATGTCTTCCGATCCCCCTGGTTAATTTCCTCATGCTTTGTTCGTCTGCACAAACACATGCAACTTGATTTGAGAACAACAGGAATATATCAAGAACATGGTCGGAAGATGACACCTGAATATATATATATATATATATATATATATATATATAGGGGGGTTATAAATGAAGATGCATGCACCACCGAGACCTGCAAGTGTGAACGAACACAAGGAAGAAGAAGACGATCACCAGTGCTGCAGGAAAGCGATGGAACCAGGAAGAGATCGATCAATCGGTACTCATCCCCAAATGTGGTATCGCTACCTCCTCAAACATGAGTAAATGATGGGTTGTGTCGTCTCTTCTCGTACATGTACGTACGTATGTATATATATATGTGTGTGTGTGTGTGTGTGTGTGCGTGTATATAACAAGCATTGGATTCTTTTATTGGTGTTGGTTTTCGACCCCCAAACCCAACAACCACAAGCAGCAAGTGGTGGATTATTGGACCCCGCCCCCCCATAGCCTTTGGTGCCTGTCATCTACTTCGAAATACAGATTCGTGGCTTGCACGACTCATGACACAAAGGTTCCATCACTTATTCCCATGAATATTATTACCAATCATGTTGGACATCGTCCGATTCACAGTGCATTTGTCGGATTATATTGAATATATTCTTTAGCCTTCGTAAAAATCTAATTTAAAGTGTAATTTTGTCTTAATGCACCTTCTCACTTCAACTGTTTATATCTTTTATGCTTGCAGATAATCCGCAATGGCAAAATTGTAGGTTTGAACCTACGTTAAGTTCGAATCACCGAGATAAATTTGAAATATATATGTATATATTCTTGAGGCATTTGATAGCATAGACTATTTCGTGTAATGCGTGTTTCCTTAAAAAATGTAAGAATAAGAAAATTTTGAACCCAAAATTCATGTCTTTTTATATATCGACAGAACTTCAATTAACACGCAAGGAGGTTTTCTTTCTTTCTTTTGGGAAGCCTTCGGTAACACGGACCATTAGATCTAAGGTGGAGTTTGGTGATTATTCTTTCAAGGCATTTTTCCTACAGGAATGTTAGGAATTACAAAAGGTTTGAAAATTCTGATGTTTTTTTTTTTTCACCCACGTTTTGCCAAAAGCTAATTAACCAATCTTGATTTTTTCTAGTTTTGTTTTCATAAATATTACAAATGAAGCTCTTAAAAGATCTAAGGCAAATAAATAAACACATAAAATTAAAGGTTGCTTTAAGCTTTCTGAAAAAATGTTAAGACGGATAGCATTATTGCATCCGTGAAAGATCATGAATCCCAAAAAAAGGCAGCTTTAGAAAGCTGGCTTATTTAGAAAATCAGTTTAAAATAATCGATAGTTTAGTGGAATGCGTTGACATAAAAATGAAAAACAGATAAACCGGATGTGTTTTTCCAGAGGCCAATCAATCTCCGTATGCTAGCGTTTTTCTGAGAATCGACTTGAAACATTTTTTCAATCTAAATAAAAATGGAAAAGAAAAAGGATGTATACCATAATTTTTCAAAATATCAATTTAGTTCCATACATTAGATTTACAAGAATTATGGTTCTGTGTGTAGGAAAAACTATGGTTACGCGAATTTGTGGATGTGTATTTTACTCGTGTATGAAGTTGTGGATTTGGATTGATTTTTGCTTGATCACAATATATTTTGGATAAAAAATAGGTTTTTCTTCTGTTCAGAATTACTCTACGTATGTGAAGGGAAAATAGTTTTTTCTTTTTCCGACAAAGTTCAACAAGGCATGTTCTTCGGCCCAAAATAAATAGAGAGGGCAAATAAGGTTCCTCGTCTTTAAGGACTTCACAGGAAGGGATTAATTATTTGGCCTTTATCCTTCACCTTTTACTCATCATATGTACTAATTAGACAACAATGTTTTATATTTGCATTATCTATCCATCGTCTTTGATTGAAGACGAATAAATGCCCTGAAACGCTAGAGAATGCTTTCCTGGCCGTCGCGCGTTCGAATGTTGTCCAGAATTGATTTCAAGCTACTTCAAATGTCATTATAATAATGCTTGAACCATTGGTAGTATTCTTGCATGTTAATACTGCTTATCCACTTGCTACCATTCGAAAAATGATCGATATACCCAAATAAGAAACCCGCGAAATTCAAAGGTCGGCAACGGGGGAAATTGATAAGACAATTTTATCTTATCCCGCCTTATTTTTTGCTGTATTTTAAATTTGACATCGGGTATTTTCCATCCATCTGCGTGTTTATCGTTTACGATCTTCCATATGGAAATCGATGTCCTCCACGTGTGGTAACCTTACGCATGATTTTCCTGAAGCATATGGATCATATATTGCACCAGGATTTTCGTAAGTGTATCTGCATAAATAGTATATCACGCAAGCTCACCGTTAAAATACTCTCTCTTTTCTGGAACACAAACTGAGAAAATCACTGGCAACCAGAACTGATCCAGTTTTACGATCGGCAACGCGGGAAAAAGAAGAAAATTATTATTTTTTCCATTTTTCTGAATGTGCGCGTCAAATTCATCCCATGCCAATCTCGAAGTGACAAATAACAGCAATTCCCAACGGAAAACACAGTAATCAAGGAAATGAACATCAAAGTGCTACTAAAACTCTGTAACGAGATGAGATCTTGATTTTACACTGAAGTAAAAACATCAAATTACTGCTAAAAACATTACCATTAAAAAGAAAAACTATCTCCGTCCGTGTCAATATTTACCCTGTTATTATCAACTTTTTAGCTTTTCGTTTCCTTGTACTATTTGCCTTATTTTCTTAGCTCTTCTTCTATCTTCTACAATATTTTCGGTGAGTGTCGAATATATAACTCCAGAAGCAAATTAGACCCAATTAACCCCGTTACATGCATGTTTCCAGTGAACCTCTTCTTCTATTTCCCTCCTAACAAGTGCTTGAGTGGGATGGTTGATATCAGGACAAGGCCGCCGCGGCGCCCAAGAATTCCCGGTCATTTGGAGTGAGAGCGTGGCGGAAGTGGCAACGATGTCCGTAAGGGCAAGCTTCTCCGGCTAGAACCATGCGGCAGACCTCGGTCTTGTAACGAGGGTGGCGGATCACGGGGCGCAGCTCAGAAAACCCATGGGCAAACTGGCAGTGGTCGCCGTAAGGGCATGTCCCTGACTCCTCCCACTTATTACAGAGCTCCGTTTTGAACATCCCTTGTCTGTACACCTCGAGCTCCACTGGTTTCATCCCCTGCTCCTGCTCCCCCTCCTTCCCGTTTCCCGGCACGTACACTCTTTGCTGCAGCGATCGATCAAGCCTAGAAACACCTGTTAGAGACGTCGGATGACAAATCGACTAATGGAGATGGAAGGAATACCACTCACGGATCCGAGAAGTGCAGGGCCAGTCATGCGCCCGCCGTTGTTGTTTGTGTTGGCCTTAGCAAACCCATTGGAGCGGACGGATATACTCTTGGGAAGAGAAACCCGCTGAACCTGTGGGACCCGATCGTTGCAGAGGACGCTGGTGGGGCTGGTTCCAGCGCTTGAATCGTCAAGGTTGAGGCGGCGGAGGTCGTTGATGAGTGAGAGCGGAACAGGGAATTTGAGAGTGTTGGTGCATGGCTGTATCTGGCCGTTGGCTTTGAGTTGTTTGACGAGGTTGTTGTTGGCCTTGCGGAGGCGGGAGATCTCGTAGCGAAGGCATTGGACCTCCTTCAGGGTCTCGCGGAGGTGGAAGATGCAGAGCTCGTAGAGATCCTCCATCTCCCGGTACTGAAGTGTGAGGCGAGCAAGGTAGAGGTAGCGGTCACTGGAAGAGACGATCATGTCGTCGTTAGAGAGGGAGGAGGGGATTGAGGAAAGGGACGCGGGGCTAGGGAAAGTAGGGTGGAGTGGGGTGGAGGTCGATGAGAAGATGGAGTTGATGTTGAGCAAGTTGGAGTCATCAGGCAGATATTGAAGCTGTTGATCTAGAAATGTCAATGCTGGTGGTGAGATGGCAGCCGCGATGACACCAGTGTCGCCTCTATTGGCAGTGTTCTGCTCCAAATCATGTTTCTGATGTTGTTGCTGCCGCATTCCAAGGTTCTGTTTCAAGAAATTAGGTACCAATTTGGTGTGCGGTTCTTTACTCCAATGCTGAATCAAAAACATAGCGGAAAGAAGAAATGACGTCGGAAACATCTAGAAGAGATCCTTGTCGCGAAATCAAACCTTAAATTGTACAGGAATTTGGGGGAACAAAGTAGACATGAAAACTGCTAACAAGAATCGTTCGGAACACAGCTTATAAGAAGATATATCATCCTCGTCAGATCTGAAGAAATCGAAGCATCAGCAAATCGAATTAGCAAGAATGACACGAGTTTCTCTGCAAATGTCGAGTGCCGAAATGGTAAAGCAATAATAATCTAATAATCTGCGGTGCAAAACAGAAACAATAGACAATCGAAATTCGAGGTAGGAAAAAAAAAAAGGATGAAGAAGAACGAGGAGAAGGGACGCAGAAATCACATCAAACGAAGAAGAGTGGCAAAACCGATCGATACAAACAAATGGAATGAATATTCGGCGGAGGGCAAAAGAACATCGTATCATGCCAAAGACGAAGAGATCGCACGGAAAACCAGCAGAAACGACGCCATTGATTGATTACCAAAGTGATCGCCGCCGCTGGGAGGTGGAGAGGATGGGGCAAACGAGAAGAAACGGTGTTGGCGGGTATTTGTAGTATGTGTGAGGTAGCTCCCATTGCTCTGCTTGGTGCCAAGGGGACGGCCCTCCACGGCGTCATCGGAATCCCAACGGAATCGTTGTTTCCTGGCACGCCGTTGCGCTGACGTGGCGTAACAAACATGTCGACAAACATGTCGCCGGAGTGAGTCATCAGTCACGTCCCCCCCTCCCTAATGGCAAGACCGATCTTGTTCGGTGGAACGAAACCTCGTCTGCCGATCACGGAACGAACGATGGATATCCCTTCCTGGGCGCTGGAATCGTTAAACGTGATCGAAAGAGGCCAAGAAACAGTAACCACATATTAGTCGCCATTAAGATCACCAGAAAATTGTTAATGCAAATAATCAATGCTGTAGGATAGACACGCGGTAGATAATTTAAATGAGGTGTAATTTATTAAAGATAGATGATCACGTCATTATTATTATTTTTTTCCGTAAATCAAGAAAATAATAATTTATCATCACATGATGTCGGACACAAATTGATAATGACGTTTATCTTCAAGAGGACACAAATTGATTCATGCTTCTGGTGGACGCTTAGACCATCGAAGGCAAACGTTTAAACAGTAAGATAATGTTCTAACTGAATCGATTAACGCTCATTTAAAATCGACTCACCGATCGATTTGGTCCAAGACCATTAAAATTGACGGCCATACAAAATAAAAAATCTACCGATTGACCGATTCAGCGCTCCGTCATCATAAACTTTGACCATAAACCTTGACTTTAAAAAGAATAGCATTCATACACGTAATGTTTTTGCTACTTTATAAAGGAAATATATATATATGTATGTATGCTATTCTTAAACTTTGATTATAAACCTTATCTTTAAAAAGAATAGCATACATACATGTAATGAATCAACTTTATAAACTTTGATCATAAGATTAATTACATGATCCAGTCTCTGAAGGAAATATATATATATGTACGTGTACAAGGAGAAGAACATGATCGTATTTTCAGTAAAGAAAACAATAGAGCAAAGTCCAGTCGGCCGGCTTGAGCCTTCCGGTAAATCAGTAGGCCGTGATACCCCGGGAAGCGGCGAGGGACTTGTAAATCTCCAGCGCCAACCTCCTCTCGAAATCCTTCTGTTTCTTCGACGCCTTGCGTGCCCTCGGCCCGGTCCCCGTCGAGAAGGCCTCGGCGGAGGTGGTCCAGGTGAGCACGCCGACATTCCTGCGCTCCAAGGCGAGCATGGCGTCCACGTACGCGTCCCGTAGTCGGGCAAGCAACTTGACCGGCGACAAGACCCTGAGGTACGCCTTCAGCCTCATGGTCCGGCGCACGCGCATCCTCCACCTGCCGGCGTTGACGTTGCCACCTCCATGGAGCTTGATGACCTTGCCGCTCGTTCTTGGGTTGGCTATCCTCTGGTACTTGCTCCTTCTCCTCCAGCGGGATGTTATGCTCTTGCAGAACTTCACCGGAAACGACTCCATCGATTCCGTGGTCGGCTTTTCCCCTTTTCTTTCTTCTCCGGTGTGAAGGAACGAAGAGTCCCTCCCCGTTCCGTTGGGTATTTATAGGGTCATCGGCTCGTCAAAAAAAACACATTCTGGAAGAATTTGAAGGATTCAATTATTTCAATAAAATAATTATTATTTCGATGTTTCTGAGAAGCAACCGTTGAGAATAAAACCACAAAATTACAGATAAGGGACTGCGTACAAAGAAAATCGCTACCGTAATTGCAACGGCGCACGCTCGGTTTAAACATTTGCAACCGTTGATTAGATGCTATGATTTATTTTTATTTTTTTTTTAAATCCCACCTTATTACAACAGCCGAAGAGGAAGGTTCATGTCACGTGCATGTCTGGTGGCGTGCCCGTTTGTTTGAATGGTCCGGGTCCGACCACATGTGTACGTTTATTCTACACATGGTTTATAACAGATCGGTATTAGTTGGTGGATTTTTTTTTTTTTTTTAAGATGTATTCGTTGGTGCAATTTACAAGTATCCCTTTGTTTAACGAATATCAAACCGTTACGATTGATTATTTTATAACTGTAGTTTTTCCGATGTGGTATTCATCGATTAAAAGGTCCTTGTCCATGATCTACAAAGGCAGCTCCGTTGAATGTTGAATGGGTCCCTTCAGAGATTTTCTGTGGTCCAGGTTAAATAATGATGCAGCATCACCTCGAAGGAAAAACGCTTTTCAAAATATTGACTTCAACGTATTTGTACCAATGGATTACCTTGAGTTGTGGTCAATACATTGTTAATGGGGTGGAAAATTTTGTGACGGACAATAATAGAAAATTTATCTGCAAGTAAAAATCTAGATATTCGAACACCGCCAACAACGTGGTTTTGAAAATCTTGTGATACAAAGATTTATAGGCTTGGGCCCAACTCTTGTTCTCAGAAGGCCCCAAATAAAGATCCGTGCAACACTGGGCTTTGCGAATCTCCTCGGTCCTCTTGAGTGGTCCGGTCCAGGATACAAGAAATGGGCCTACTTAATCTGACGGTAGGCTTTTGAAAATGAATGCTTGATCTGCGAATAAACAACCACTTCCTGTTTTCTGTAGAATACAATAAAATGTATTTGATCGTCATGGCTGATCAAATACCACGTAGAATTTCTGTTTTCTCTCTAGATCTCTCAGTCACCGTAGCAATTATTCAACCCAAAAATTTGTATAAAATTTTGCTTAACCCTTGGAAACGAGCTTCAAGTATGATGTCAGTATCTGGAACATCTTTCAAGAGTTATTAGAACTCCAGCTTCCAAAATTTGTTTGAGCGAATTTCTTCAAAAATTGTGTTGAAGGCTCTCTTAAAAGCTGCAATTGTTTAACAAATGAGAGTAAACTTCTTCGATCCTTTTTCTAACGCTAATTTTTACATTTATCAAATTTTAAATTTGAATAAAAATTATAAGTAAATATTTATTCCGTCGGTCCGCTATCAGTCCGTCCGAATATTGTTTTCTGAAAACGAGACGCGCGTTTATTTATTTATGACGCCAGGATGTCAGCCAAGGCAAAATCGGAACCAAACGTGGACAGTACAACGCCACCAAAACACGTGGCATCAACTACGTGGTCAATCTTACCCGTCGAAGGCGACGGCCCAGATTTTTTCTTCTTCTTTTTTGGTGAGCCCGAATCGAGATCCACCTTCCGGACGTTCGGGCGCCCGGTGGTGGGCCTTAGGTCTAGCGGTTCGACCGTCTCGATCTGTTTTCGTCCCGAGCGGTGAGAGCTGGTGGGTCCTACGATTTTTTTTTATTACCAGAAATTTCTAATTAGAATATCGATTTATTTGATCGGCAGATTGATAATATGTTGAGAAGAAAAATCGTACTCGATTATGCACCTGGAAGATAATCGACAAGAAAAATATTCTTTGACCATAAAGTTGGTTCATTTTTTTTAACAATATTCTTTGAGATGAATAAAGTAGTTTCAAATTGCTTGCTCAGGATCCCATGAATTTATTCTCACCTACCTCACACGCGCCCAGGGGAAAGTAAAGGAGTCAAATTGGAAATGCACACTTTATTCCGAAGATAATACTCATGAGAATAATCCGCATTGATAATTTACTTATCAGGAAAATGTTTTTAAAGATGTTTCTAGTAAAAGGAATTTTTCGAGGCGTTTTTATTTTTTAATTGTTTTTCAAAATAAGCGTAATTATGTTATGTTTAATATATAATATAATTTAGCCCCCTATTAAAAATTTAACTTAATTCTAACTAACTCACTCACTATAATTTAACATAATCTGCATTATACAGATAAGAATGATCGATACTCATTCAACCATCTAAGTAAAATTTTTATTTTACAATTATAATGATTAAATGCTAAATATGTACAGTTCTTTGTACTCTTGAAGAAGGTTAATAGTTGAGTTGATGAAGATTGACGATGGTTTGTCAATCCAATCCATCGAATTCTAATCCAACGGGCGCACAAAATAAAATAATGCCCAAAATTACATCGACAGGAAACGTTTCTCGGTTCTTTCACGTCACCAAACACCTGCCGTCAACCTCGACCGTTATCTACGCTCGGACGGCCCGTCGTCGTACTGATATAATAATTATCGGACCCCGTTCACGCTCTCCTGCTCCCGCTGGCGTCGGCTATGGCGATGATGGCGAAGGATGGTGCAGCGAGGAAGGAGGAGACGACGGCAGCTGCACTGCGGACTACCATGGAGAAGGTGCTGGCGGCGGATAAGGGGCTGAAGGAGGAGGCGGCCAGGGAGATAAGGCAGCTGACAAAGACGTCGTCGAAGAACAGGAGGTACCTGTCCAATGCGATCGAGCCGTTAGTGTCGATGCTCAGGTTGGAAAGCGCCAACACCAACGAGTCCGCGTTGCTGGCGCTGCTCAACCTCGCCGTCAAGGATGAGAGGTGAGGTACCGTCGGCGGGTCTAGTGTTGGTTTGTGGCTTCTGGACCGCCGGTTCTGTCGTCTGGATTGGATTTTGCGTTAACAGGAAGGATCTTCCCTGTTGCAGGACATGGGTTTTCATTGGTCGTGATAGGATTTTGTTTATTTCTCCTCTTCTTTTCCATTTAATTGATGGCATGTGTGAGAATTATTCAGACTCCTGTTCCGGTCGGAGTTTGGGGAAAATTTTCCATCTATGCCGAGTGCCGGGGGATGAGGCAAGACTGTAGCCCATGATTCTTTTAACTAGATTGTAGGCTAAATCCATCGTACGTCTGCTAGTACTTTTTATCATGATAAAGGATAGAACAGAATCCTGTTTTGTATCGAAGACATGGTACTTTTGGGTAGGATGAACGATTTGTTACTGCAGATTAAATGTAAAGTTATTTATATATGCTTCCAAAATCTATGCATCCTTGCTGGCTGGCTGTTGCGATGGAATTTGCTAAATCGCTGTTGGTTTGCATCTGCAGGAATAAAAATAAAATCGTGGGCGCTGGTGCTCTGGCGCCCATAATGGGCTTCTTACAGTCGACGAATTCGAGGCTGCAGGAGTGTGCTACCGCTGCCATACTCACGCTTACGGCTTCCAAGGTGAACAAGCCAAAGATTAGCGAAGCTGGAGCCGTTCCGATTCTCATGGGCATTCTTACAAACGGAACCCAACAAGCCAAGATAGATGCAGTTTCTGCGCTCCACAACCTTTCCACTGTTGCCGAGAATCTCCGCCCCATTCTGGCAGCGCAGCCCGTTTCTCCGATCATCAACTTGCTGAACAAGTGCAAGAAATCTTCAAAAACAGCCGAGAGATGCATGGCGCTCTTGGAAACCTTGTTGGGTTTCGAGGAAGGGAGAGATGCCTTGACATCTGAGGAAGGTGGAGTGCTTACGGTGGTAGAGGTCCTGGAGGAGGGGTCGCTTGTAGCTAGAGAGCACGCGGTTGGAATGCTTCTAACGATGTGCCAAAGCGACAGAAGCAAGTACAGAGAGGTAATTCTCAGGGAGGGCGTCATACCTGGTCTTCTGGAGCTGACGGTCCAGGGAACGCCAAGCTCTCAGGCGAAGGCCCGCGAGCTCCTACAGCTGCTGAGAGATTCTCCCTGCCCGCGCTCTCAACTTCAGGAGGACACCCTGAAGGATATCGTTAGGAACATTGCCTCCCGAATCGACGGCGACGACGATGAACGCGGGGAGAAGGCCAAGAAAATGCTGGACGAGATGGTTCAGGTGAGTATGGAGCGGAGCTGGAGGCTTTTGCAGCAGAGGGCTGGTGTTGTATGATGACTACGTACGTACCTCTACCTCAATCTCTGCTGTGTTGGTTTCATTTTGACTTGGATTCTCTGCTACGTCCGAGAATAAACAAGCGAGCGGAAGGTGCCAGTCCAGGCCACCGGAGTGGGTGGTAACTAGTGACCGGTGTGCATGTGTATGTTTTTTTTTTTTTTACCAATTTGTGTGATGTTTAATTTACCAGCCGACGTGTAAAAATATTCCTGCATATGCTGTTGCTGTTGTAAGAGAATAAATTTTGAGGGTGAGCGACGTGCTCCGTCCGTAGTTAATCAGCTCTATTATTTTTGATATTAAACAATCACCAAGCATAAGCAAGAATACTACCAAATTGTACATTGCAAACAGAAGATATCAGAACAATTCTAAACGACAAGAACGAAAGCAAACACAGCACCGCTGACCGGCCGACGGAAGCTTCGGACAATGGCAGCGGATGCTAGCGACTCACACGATTAAAAGAGAAGAAGAGTCCATCACGGACCCTACACGTGGTGGGAGTAGGCAGTGGGAAACGAAACAAGGACCGACACAGAGAAAGAGAGAAACATGATCAGAAAGAAGGGATGGTATTGGTGGCTGCGACGAATGACGGGTAGAAATTTCGAATTATAGTTTTTAAAAATAATATATTATTTCCTGTGCATGAAAAGAGCCTAAAGGGATCCATGAACCTCTACAAGTGGAATTTATCGTGGAAAGAATAATTGATTGAGCTTCAATAATTGGACTTTCTCTTTTAAATGTTTTGTCTGAAAAGTTCGTTTGTGTAAGTGAAAGAAAAATAAGGGAAAGGAAATTTTTTAAAGATAATGGAAAAAGAAAATAATGAAAGTGGATAGAAATGATAAAAATTGAGATTTAGGTTTCTGCGTACTTAATGAAAAATACTATAAATTAAAATTTAAGTAGTTGAAAATCATTTAATTTAATCTTTAGTTGTTTATTTTACGTAATTAAGTTACTCACATTACTTGATTTAATATTCCAGGTAATTCTTAATGTACTTATTTTTAATCTCTTAATTAAATACCTGATCTCTAATTTAAACTCTAATTACTTAGTTTAATCACCTCTAAATTGAACCCTTTGGTGGAAAATGAATTCCAAAAGATATAAGGTCAGAAAACTTCACCTTCTATGTGTTAGAAAATTATGAACTTTTTTTTTAAAAAAATTTAGATGCACAAACGTTAGAAAAAATTTAAAAAATGTTTTCTAGATCTTCCTTTTTCTCATTTTTCAAAAGTATAAGCACCCCATAGTGGAACGGAAATTTCAAATGTCATTAATTAATATAGTGGCATTAGTGATCGATTAATTAATTAACGAGCTTAGCATGTGCTAGGTTCCATTTCAAAGTCAAGAGCCTAACGAGCAACGAGGAGGAATGAAGAATCGATGGATTGTTGAATGTGTTTCCAAATGGAAGTATACAGATTCCAAAATGCAATTAACTTAAGCAATAATATTCCCTTTTTTTTTCTAAATAGTAGCGGTGTGTAATTAATACACATAGAACATTTTGATGGCACCATTTCATACCAAACTTTTTCCCCCCACAGATGGAGGATTTATCATTGCGCCTTTTAGGGGAAGGTATTCATCAATAACGGGAAACGAGTTACTAGTGTTCACTTTTAAGCTGACAAGGAGAGCATTTTAAGGAGTGTCATTGTGAGTTTCTACCTATTACATAACCATCCCATCACCAGCAATGGTTTTTTTTAAAAAAAACAACAAACAAACATAAACACACGTGAAAGAATAACATGTTCGGCGGTGTTCCAATAACACTCCGAAATCTCACCTCGACTCTCTCTCTTTTTTCTCGTTTCTATTTAAAGATCCGATTTCCTCGCTAAATGTAATGGATCGGAGGAGCTACTATTTTCCTAACGATAGAAAGCAATAAATATCAATTAACACGAAGATAAGGATTTGCAATGTGGTAAAGGACAGCCAACGGAGAGATGACCAAACGGTAAGGAGGAAAGGGGGAAAGAGTCCCCCCTCCCCAAATAGAAATTAAAAGAAGACGAAAACCGAACGAGGGAAGGAAAAGTAGCAGAGGAAGAGATCGAGAGAAAGGAATTTAATTATTAGGAGAAAAATGTTCATGTCGATTTAAATTCACGATTTAGGAGGTATTTAGAAAGAAAAATAATGAAAAAATTTTAATCATTTTTTGAATGTTTGTGTATCAAATGAATTTTTAAAAGATTTCACCATTTTCCTTCAATATAAAAGAAAATTTTTTCTTTCATTTTCTCACATTTTGATTTCTGAAACCGATAGAAAATAAAAGAATAAAAAAGATAAATTATTACAAAATATATTAATAGTATATAATTTTGATATAGAATTTATTTATATTCTTAATAGATGAAAATTGATATTACGAGAAATATGTAAAATAATAAAGAAGTGTGAAATATATTTTATATTATAATTATTATTACAAATGACTCTATTTTATATTATTTATAATAAATTTTATTATTTTTTATCTTATAAATAAATATAAAAAATATTTAATTTATCAATTTTAATAATTTTATTTTATGAATAAATATATTAATTTACATTCTATAATTTTCTATTATTTTTTATTCTATATAAAAAATACACACATTTTAAATTTTATATACAAATATTTTAATTTTCTACTGTAACTGTGATCTTCCTTTCCATATATCGGGAGAAGAGAAAAACGTACCTACGATCGTCGTGTCTGCACGTAACAGAAAAACCAATGGTTGAACTGTTTACGTTTATAAATATCTAGATTATCAAACCACCGTAACACAAGATGACGGCGCCGATTACATATTTCTTTATCGTTATACGAAGACACGTACCAATGTGGACAAATCTTAGAAATATTTAAAAAAAAAAAAACAATTGGTAATTGTATTCTTGGAAATCTGCAAATTATTAATTGGTACAATGTAAAAAGAGAGAAAGAGAGGCGAATCTACAAAACAATCACGCTAGCTTCCTGACAAAATCAAATAATAATAATAATAATAATAATAATAATACCAGAGCTTTAAGATCGTCCCGGTGGTTTGGCTTTAGCACCGTTACGTTCTTTTCTTCTGATGACCTCCCCCTCCAGCAGCGTCAATCGGAGACGAAGCTTCTCTCCTTTGTCCGGCAGTCGAGACATGAACTGAGAGCCGGATGCATTCTTCTTGCACCTTTTGATGGCCTTCCACTAGGTCGGCACCAGAATAGTTTGCACCTGCGCGCACTTCATCCACCTTTCGAGCATAACACGCAGTGGCAGAGTTGAAGGAAGTACCACTTGCCATTACCTCCGGCGGGTTGAGGGTTCCGACGATCAATGGTGAGCAGACTTCGATACATATCTCTTCTCGCTCTCTTATATTCTAAATTTATAGAGGTAAGCAAGTGATCATCGAAATCTACTCCACCGTCAACGGCTTCCATGAGAATCGGTAACAGACGTCTCATCCATACCTGACTTTGTCATGATTTTCTGTTCGTAGATGATTCATGGCCGACGTAAAAAATTACAAGACACGCAGAAAAAAAGAAAGAGAGAAAGAAGAGGAAGAGAAGAGCGAGAAGGGGGGAGAGAAAAAGAAGAGGAAGGGAAAAGGGAACAAGGTTTTGAAGTCAAGAGTAGAAATTGAAGAATTTATTTGATGAGCTGATAGTAAATATTTTTCAAGTATTTATTTCTAATCCTTTGAATATTAAATGTAATTTTTGACGTCAACTGATCAAGTGCAGATTTCAATTATGTTGGTTACCAAGTACCTTTCATGAAATCATAGGCCTGTATAATAAGGTTGGTATGTGACTGTACGAAACGCAGCCTAAAAATGTAAACTGCATACTGTGATAAGATGTTTTTCTTTAAAAAGACGAGATAAGTAAGCAAGAGTTTATTTTGATTTATCACATGGTGTATTGATCACGATGATCTATAAGGTGAAAATTTGGATGTAGAATTATTATCGATGTTAATAATTGAATTAACTATGTATTGTAAGTTCTAGTTTTATTACTACATTTACGTTGAAGAGATTATTATAGTAACTTTTGCTTAATTAAGGTTTATTGTGATTTCATTTAATTACAACAGATAACTTGAAATTTACTTATTAGGCGTTTAGCTCATTACATTTTATTTTAGATCCAGAAGTTTAATCAGGTATTGGGACGGTGTGGGAATTAAGGACACTTGTGCATGTCAAAAAATGGTGAAATTTTGTGTAATGACAATGTTTGTAATAGAAGTTAAACTTTGTTATAATATAAACTTGAGTGGCAATGGAAAATTTTCTTTTAGTATTACCTATGACGGGTATCTTCGGCCTCGTACGAAGCTTTCTTATATGCAAATTTTCTCACAAATATCGTAGAGATTTTCAGAAATTTGAGGCACGACCACCATCCCTTCTCATTTAATACGGACATATATGGGTAGAGATATTTTTATTTATCCGTTTAATTAGGATTAACCTGTTAATTTGCAGTCATGTAAAATAGTTACGCATTCGATGGAAAATTAATCAGCAATTCTCCGTGCTTTTGTTGGTTTACCATCCTATATATATATGATTCCTACCGTATAATGTCGATTCCATGGAAAACACACCGGATAATATCAAAACTTGAACACTGGACGCGATTCTGTAGCTCAGTTTTAGAGATTAATTGGCATCCGATCTTTGCCTCCATGCATGAACACCTCCCGTACTCTCCATTTATAGCCCAATCTTCCACCTGTCTCCAGCAAATGTCGCTCAAATCGATTTCTCTTTTTTCTCCACCGATTAATTAAACTCTTTCTTCTTCCCAAATTAATTTGTACCAGGCAATAAGGGTGGGTATATATATATGTGGTACTAGCAGGAGTAGCAGAAGAAGAAGAGAGAGAAAGTTGGAGGAGAAGAAATCTGGTCAGAAACATTTTGGTCTCGATCTTGATAGAGATGACATCGAGGAGGCCGGATCGGATGGTGGAGGAGGGCGGTTGCTCCGCCGGCGCAAGAGACAACGACGATGGCAACACCTTCTGCACGTCCTCATCCACGGTCCAACTCATGCAAAAGGTACACAAGCAAACCCAAAAATCATCCCAAGTCCCCTGATTCTGTTCGGAGGTGCCGACGTGATGACGGTCGTCGACGTCGCAGGTGGTGGCGGAGGTGATCGGCACCTACTTCGTGATATTCGCAGGGTGCGGGTCGGTGGCGGTGAATAAGATGTACGGGTCCGTAACATTCCCGGGCATTTCCATCACCTGGGGGTTGATCGTGTTGGTCATGGTGTACTCCATCGGCCACATCTCCGGCGCGCACTTCAATCCCGCCGTCACCCTTTCCTTCGCCTTGTTCCGCCGCTTCCCCTACAAGCAGGTATTAATCCCAAATGTAACCGCCCGTTAATCATCAATCTATATATATGTGTACGTTGCTGTTTATTATTTGATATACACATATAATGATACGATGCGCATGCAGGTGCCGTTCTACATTGGTGCTCAGATGCTGGGCTCCATTCTCGCAAGCGCATCGCTGTCCATGCTGCTGAGAACGAAGCCTCAGCATTTCTACGGAACCACCCCCGCCGGCACAACTCTCCAGTCCTTCGTCCTTGAGATCATCATCTCTTTCCTCCTCATGTTCGTCATATCCGGCGTCGCAACGGACACAAGAGCTGTAAGCATATCTATCTATCTATCTATCTATATATATATATATACGGTTGCATTAATTGAAATCCTCATCCTAAATTCCCGCAGATCGGAGAACTCGCCGGACTTGCCGTTGGATCCACGATCACGCTTAACGTTTTCGTCGCCGGGTGGCTAATTAATATTCACTTTTTTCCCGTCTCGTTGATTAGTTGATTTCCTCTCCAAGGAGAAGATAAAGATGGATCCATTCATTCATTGGTTAAAACTGTACGTACAGGCCGATCTCCGGTGCGTCCATGAATCCGGCTAGGAGCCTGGGACCTGCCATCGTGATGCACAACTACAAGGGCATCTGGGCGTACATCCTCGGGCCACCCATCGGCACCGTCCTCGGCGCGCTTGCCTACAACCTCGTCAGGTTCACCGACAAGCCCCTCAGGGAGATCGCAAAGACCGGCTCTTTCCTCCGCAGCTCCTCCAAGCCATGAGACGAATGCGTGTAGGTCTTTTTTTTTTTTTCTTTTAAAAAAAAAAAATACGGGAAAATTAATGCGGTTAGAAATGTAATAAATGTTATACGTAATATATTTATTTTAATATAATCTTCGTGATCAATATATTTTAAGGTAACATAATTTTTAGAGCTAAAAAAATGTAATTACTCTCTCCAATTTTCTTTTCTAAGATTAAGAATATATATAGTTAATCGCTTTCCTATTATAATCAGTTAAAAAATATATATATTTTTTTTTTAAAAAAAGAAAGAAATAAAGAAAGAAAGAAAGAAATCAATTCAAATTCACATTTTGTCATGCTAGTTAATCCGATGCCTAGAGATATATCATTTCTGTTAGGATATATCATCCAACGTCAATTGAAGCTAGTACATCGATTGAAAGGGTTAGTGCAATTGCCAAAGTCTACTAGGCTAGAGTGGACAATCCAAGTGCACAAGGGAAACGCTCGATCCAACCAAAAAAATTTAGTCAAACCGACAAAACCTGACGGTGGAATTGAAAGCCCATATATATATCTATATACTTATTAATACTAACATTAATATATTATATATACATACATATTAGTATTAATATTTTTATTTAGTACTTGGGTTAAAAAACAGCGTATGGTTTGATTCAGTTGTTGTGTCCCAATCATTCTTTTCCCGCCGTTCTCCCCTCGGTCACCTCAATACGAGCTGGCATTAATGGCATTAAATTACGTCAACAAGACGAGGACCTTTTCGATCACAAGTTCAACAATTCGGATTGAACGACAGGTGGGTTATCAACGAACCGAATGTGCTATCCTGTTTCTTTTACTCAGAAAGCAGGCAAGGAAACGACCTGCCGAATTTTATTACCTTTCTCCTTAGCAGATAGCAGTGATGTCTGGTGTTTTTTTGTCTTCCGATCACGTCTCGTCTGTCTTTTACCACCGCCAACGACTTGAAAGCGCCATCGTGTCACAGATTTGCCCCTTCTTTCAGGCAACGTCCCATCGGCGGCATCCTGGTCCGCCTCGTTTCTACGCCACACCACGACGATTGCTTCGTTAGCATGAAAAGGTGGAAATTAAGAACTTTTTGTCATTCAAAAAATGTTTTACAATAGTATAATCCCATGGTTTGGAATGCCACTGTGATTTCATTTATTCGGATTTGTTCATTGTAGTGTAATATTTGTCGGTTAAGAATATTTTGCATGATATTTAATTATTTTATTAACTTAATTATTTTTCTGTTAGCAAAAATTTGTTATAAATTTGAGTGTATATATCGTTAAAGAAGTTTAATCAAAATGGATCGCAATGTTAATTACATCATTTAATGCTGATGTCGTTACTGATTTGTCAACTCCATTTTCCACGTATAAAGAGATGAAATCAAATGATAAGAAAATAATTACGATTTTCTTTCTTGTTTTTTTTTTTTTTTTCTGTGTTTAAACATTGTGGCGGAATAATTGGGTTAACTTTTATTTCTGTTAATCTATGCTTTCGTCGCATTAGCAAAAAAAAAGAAAAAAGAAAAAAAAAAAGGCCAATTGCTCCGTGCGTTGTCGGCATTGCATTCTTCGATCACGTCACGTGAAATGCTCCCGTAAAAAATTATCAAATTAATTAAAAAAAGGATGGGAATGTCCAGGTTAGCCATTCAAGAGTGAGAATTAATTAAAATAAAATAAAATAAAAGTAAACTTAAAATTAACTAATCAAAACATTATAAAAAATATTTAAATTTATATAACTTAGCCGAAAGATTTTATAATAGATAGGAATATTTTTTAAAAATATTCAAAGAACTGATCTTAAGATAACAGCCCAATTGGTGTATATGAATGACGGGTAAACAGGGCACATAGAGGTATATTGCTATTTAGATAAAGACATATATCTGTCCTGTGATTACCCATTTTTTACCCTTCCATATGTTAAGAATAATATTTAATAATGTTAAAAAATAAAACAAATAAATTAACCAATCTTAATAAAAATTAACATATATACGAGACTATTTTTATTATAGACATTCACAATATTTTTTATAAATACTTAAGATAATATATCAAATTTTATTTTAATATATTATTTGACGAAATTAAATATACAATTTACGTAGAGAACAGTAGCACGATTCAAAAGCAACAAGTTGATTTAGGACTGGCATATTAAAAATAAATTTAATATATTATTTTTAAATATCGACGGTAAAAAAAATTTATCGACGTTTTTCTCGGACCATTTCCGACATGTCCGTTCCGTTCCACGGGCCACGGCCTGGCAACTTGCTGGGCTCCGTCACCGTTACCGTGGACTACTCCGTCAACACCTGGCGACGTCGTCAAAACGTCCGCTATCTGCGCCGTTACTTCGGCGGGATTGGAGACAAAAACCAGGACAGAACTGAAACGAAGAAAACAGAAACTTGCTCGTCCTCCCACCACCCCCAACCTGTACTTTCTTCCCTATCTCGTCTGCTTGTACTCTTTGTTTCTCTCCTCAACCGAGGGAGATCTGGAACGCACCGGATCGGGCTAGGCAGTGGAGCTGACTGCGGTGTCGGAGGTCAGATGGCGAGGACTCTATCGAAGTGACCGGCAGCGAAATCGTCGGGATCTATCTCCGATGCCGGATTGCAGGGTGTTCCTATAAATTCAGGTTTTTTTTTCTTCAATTCTCCAGTTCATTCGCTTTTTTTCGTCGTTGCTGTAGTTTCCTGTTGCTTTTGTTCTGTTTTGGTCCTTTCTTCTTCTTCCTCTTCCTCTTCACTGTCTCTGGGTTGGCATGGGCTGTGGACCTTTATACTTTGTACCGTTTACATGTACTCATGTAGTGAATGCGGTATTTCTTGACGAAAAAATGCTTTTTTCCTTTTCATGAAGTTTTGGTAATCAGCTTATAAAAAGATCAACGGTGCTATTCTGCGTCCGGGGAGCGGGAATGATACAATGTAGTAGTAGACTGTGTTATGTTGTTTATAGCTGTTACTGAGAGTCGAATAAGATCGATATAATTTCTATAGATATCATGTAAATTCTTGTAGATCTCACTATATTGAATGTTTGGTTTCGTCTTTCCAGGGGCCATATTTATAGCTGCTAGTGTTTTTATTGGCCATGATGGCTGGTGAAATCGACGATCGCAGTGCTTTTCAGGTTTGCATCTGACTCATTGTCTTTTTTAAATCAATGGGGACTATCCAAGTGGTTTTATGTAGTTCAAATATCATTGTCTCGAGCAAGTAATCTGAACCAATTAGCGGTGTACATGCTTCATTTAAACTATAAATCAAATTATAGCCATTGATTCTAAAAATTTGGAACTGAGCCATGTGTATCCCAATACCCCGAATAGAATCAAACTATTAAAAAATTGGTTATTTTTTATTCTCACCTTAAATTAAAGTATGACTCAATTTGTATTTTTAGCAAATAAAATTAACATAAATATGTCCATGTTTCCATCCAAAACATATTTGTCAACATAAAATCTAAAGATAATCCTTACAAGTATAACAGTGAAGGCTTCATATTTCCATCCCAAACATATTTTGTTGAATAAAATAGAAAGAATGAAAGAAAGCATCTAATAAATTTATGACTAACATTCTTGCACCACACTGGCATTTCTTAAGGTAAGAATGAAAGTTGAAGATTAAAATAGAATATCCAGTGGTCAAATACAAAGTCCACATAGCATAATTATGGATTGTATATAGTATTTATAAATATATTGGTTAAAGTTCCAATTTGGTTAACCATATTAAAAACCAAGAATTAAATCATTCCCATTGGTTCTAGAAACGAAAAACCAAACAGAATTGTATAATACCACTAAATCAAACTAATCCATAAAATGATTCAGTTCATTTAAGTTTTAAATTTTTGGTACACTGTAACCACTAGCCAATGAATTTTAACATATTCATATATTCCAATTTTATCTTGCCTGTGCTTTGTTTATGAAGTGCTTTTCCTTCCTACCAACTCTGTACAAGGGCAAGTCATTTTTTCTTTATTATATTGAAACCTGAATTCTAATCCTTTGAACTTGTCTTAAAGTTTGTTCATTGCTGAAGTTTACTGTAATACACTTTGTGTCAACAATCCAGATTGTTGTTTGTCATTAAAGAGTTTATGACCTTGTCATGGGGTTTGTTGAGTAATATCATCATGTTTCAGTTTTAAAGATCTTGAACTGTGCAAACTAAACTTTTGACGCTTTTACAAAATTTTTCCACATAGGCTTATCAGATGTCTCCAAAGAGACTTTCCACAAGGCTTAATTCTATTATCAAAAACATTGACTTAATGCACAAAAATGTACAATGTAATTGTGTTTTGTTATCAATAAGTAATTTTTCACATCATCAAAATAATGTCCATCGTATTGTTATCCATCAATGAGGCTTTTGGAAATTTGAACTTCTTGGAAGTCTGGCACTTCTTTTTGAATTTATTTTGCAAAAGGTAAGCCATAGTGCATGTTGTTTTGTGTAAGATAGTTAGATTAGTCTGATTATCTCTGGTTTTGACTTGCAAATAGGGTTTTTTTTTGGTGCATACCAATCAAAAATGATGTTTTTATGTCATTATTTTTAGAAAAAGATGTCAGTCTGAGAAGCAGTAATCATTGATTTTGTATAATTTCAAAATGATCTGATTATCTGGAGCTTTGACAGGCTGAATGTCTATCTTCTGGTTCTATATCATTTGGAAGGTTTGAGGTAGAACCCTTGTCTTGGGAGAAAAGATCATCCTTCTCACATAACAGGTACCTAGAGGAGGTTGAGAAATATTCTAAACCAGGTTCGGTTAATAAAAAGAAAGCTTATTTTGAGGCCCACTTTAAGAAGAAGGGCTTGCTTCATCAAAATTCTTTTCTATATCAAAATGGAAGTGAAAGTCAAAAGAATATCTATAATGAAGATCATGCAAACTACATGGATGAATACGAAGATAACAGCAATGATCAAATACACTTTGGAGAATTTCAGAACCCTGCCAATGATGGTGTTGAATTTTCCTGGTATGATGACACACCAGTTTTATCAGGTGAACTTGAACATGATATGACAGATGGTGAAGGTGAGGAATCTTCCTTTTCTCAGATTCAAGTTGGACAAACAATGAGTAAGGAGATTACACTAGAAGCCAATAATCAAAATGTCGAACATGCTGGGAAAGTTGAAACCCAAGTGTTTTCTGCTTTACCTTTGGTTAATAAAGTATTCCAAATTGAAAAAGAAAAGGAAATTGGTAGAAAAGTTGAAACTGCAGACAATATATATGAAACAAAAGAAATGCCCTCTTCAAGCACTATTGTAGAGGCAGGCCATGCTCCTGTCTTGCAGAAATCACAGAGATCTTCTAAAAAGGTCAGAATATGCAATAATAAATTCAATTCCGTAACTATATGAGGTTTCTATTCACTTTCAAATAGCTATTTTCCAAAAATATGATCATGCAATGATATTTACCATGAAAGAAGGGCTGGAACCCTTTATTCCCTTCCCTGTTCCTATTTGTTAATTTATAGCATTGTTCTTTTTTAAAAAATATTTCTGGCAAAAAATAAAACGTTTGTTGTGTTCACCATTTATTTTAGCGGCAATGTGTTCTATTTAATTTATAACCTTTTGTATTTGTATATGTAGGAGGTGGAAAAGGCAATTGGGGAACATAAAAGGACCAAATTCACTATTGGATCAACTAGGCCACCACAAATGTCATCTACTGATAATAAGCATCTTCCGTCTGTCCGGGAATCCACAAGAACTCTTAAGAAAGACAAAAAGGATGGTTTTCTGTTTGCAAAGTCAGAGAAACACATGCATTTAAGGAATTTACCATCACAGACTATGAATTCAATCAAGAAAACCATAAAGAATGAGGTGATGAGTTATTAGAGAATATTATTGCCAATGTACCTCTCTGAGTTTCCTAAACAAATCACTATTGTAAGTATGAAACTAGTGCATAATATCCCACCAATTTGCATAGTGTAGTCGTACCTTGTGCTGTATTTTTTATCATCAACATAGTCTAACGGCTTGCCATTTCTGAACTAAAGACATGGTAAGGAAGTATACATGTGAGTGCATTGCAGGGTTCACCAATCTGATTGCGAAATTTGAATTGTTAATTTTTTATTAATATGCTTCTGATATTTTTAAGTGGCTTTTAGGTCTCCGGAAATAAGGTCAAAGGAAGAGTAGAGCATAAAAGGTATCGTTCAAGCATTGGCGGATTGCTAGCCTTTCTTCCATGTAGAGTTGTGGTCGTGCATACATGAACTCTCAATTGATGATTGCAGTATGGTAGATCGTGAGAAGGATCCAAAGGAGAAAAAGGTTGCCATGCTCCATCGTTCCACCCCTGCAAGGCAATCTGGGATTCGGTATTGCAATACTTCCTGAGACATCCCACCTTTATTTTGTTTACCTTTTACCACTTACAGTTTAGTTAGACAGGTATAAAGAGACAACCACTTCAGTCAAAGCAAGACCAAAAGCAGCTGAGAAGAAGAATGAGGTTAAGGCTAAGCCACAGGTACCGTAACTATGGTTCCAGAAGCCCTTTTTAGCCTATCTATTATTGGCTCTATGTTGTCATTTGGGCCTGGCACCCTAAACTTCTTGATCTTGGTTTATGCTTGGAATCAGCCGTTTAGGAAATGAAATAAAGAGTGTTTTGTCATTGTTTGTGTTGAAATACCACCAATATTAGTTGAGACTAACATATGATAAATTTTTCCATTCAATATTAGTTGATTTTGAATTAGACTTTCATATGATATTAAAGTAAGTTTATGTACATCCATCTAAACTAAAACAAACAAAAAAACACTTATAAGTATAAAATAAATTACAAATGAGGAAGAGTGTTAAAATAATCTTATATTAATGATGTAAAGACTAAAACTTAGGACTAATATATAATAGAATTTCTCCACTTGATACTAATTGTTTTGAATTGGAATTTCATAGTCTATATGTGAAGATTAAACCTTAAACCCTATATCCGGTCTACATAATACCCAGATTTGGTTCTGGAATTCCAACTCATATAGGGTGGAGAACATCGGTTTCGAACTTCAATTGAAATTTTAAAATTCCCATGATTACAGTACTTGCACCGTAATGAAATTATCAAATACCAACATTTGTTAAGGTAATAAAAGTTTGTGGGTATATGTATATCATCAGATCATTCTGGACTTGTAAGTGCAGGTCAGTTTTCCAATTTTATGTTTGGTAATTATCAAGTTTGCCTTCTTCAATGTTACAGGAAGATATAGAAGTTGCAATGAAGCAGTTCCGTAAGAGCCTTAACTTCAAAGCAACGACCTTGCCTTCTGTTCATCATGAACCTGGTCAGAAGGTTTCCATTTTGAAAAAGGTAATTTGGCATTGGGTTGTTATTGAAAATATGCAGCTGTATTAATTATATTGAGCTATATTAACGGATCTAGAAGATTGATCCAGTTACATGCAAGGAACAGTGATCCATGGCAAGGTCGAAATAAATCTGCACGCTTCTTAAAAGAGAAAAGAAGCAGAATACAGTCTACAGTACTAAAAAGCTATATATGAATACTTACATGTTCTCATCTTAAACTTCTGCCATCCACAAAATATTGTAGCTTAGCAGTTATAATTACTTAACCTACAAATTAAGTCATTACTCTTGTTTTTGTTTTCTGTTGTCAAAACTTCTGAGAACAATATCGCAAAACTTTAGGAAGCTATTGCCTTCCAATATATGAGAATCATTTTGAGTTGGGAAATTAATGTCAATCTTCTTATTAAAGATTAATTTCTAGGTGTGTTAAAATATAAACATCCAATTTAACGTCAATTAGTAATGAATAGAGAGTTTCTTCTCTATATCAACTCATTCTTCATCCTTTAACTAATTCATATAAGATTAAATTTTTCCAAAATTCTTTAGGTTCTACAAGTATTTTTTTCCCATGTTGAAATCTACTAAGATCTTTTACTTCGATGTGTAAACTTGCTAAGATCTTTTAGTTTTGACATCATGTTGAAATATTGACGTCTAACTCAAAATTAATAACTAATATAGAAAATTAATAACGAATATAGAAGTTTTTTTGTATATCAACTCATTCTTCATCTTTTAACTAGTACATGTGAGACTATATTTTTCCAACGAAATTAATACCCTCTTTTGTTTGTGTGTGCACCCATCATTACTTTTAACGTAACCTACAAATAGTTTCAAGCTAGAATACTGAATCATGCTATTTTTTTTCATGAAGGGTGTTGCAGTTGCAAAATCTCAATGTCAGCGTAGCAGTCGCATGAATGCTGGCACTAAAATTGTGGGACAAGGATCTTCAAGAAAACTTGTGCAAGATGGCTCATCGTATCCTTCCAACTCCAAAAGTCCAGAAAATATGTCCCGTCTTGGTCGGTTGAGCTCCATCAAGCATTGTTCCGCTTCAGTAATTGAAGTGGCAGCTGAGAAGCTCCATAAAAGAGAAGGAGGTGTTGACATAAAAGTAGTCCCCGGACAGTGTGGGAGGGTGGAGGTAGGCCGAAAAGAAAGTAAGATCAGGCAACGGCAAAGAGAAAATCATATGGTGAAGAAAGAAGAAAGAAGTAGAAAGGTGTGAGAGGGGGAAGCATGGCTCTTGATGTTGCTTCTTAGGTGTTGTCAATTGCAATTCTTTTGTTTCTGTATCATAAGGTTACTAATGAATAATATGTGAAGTAAAGACATTGGTAGATGACTTGATCTACTGCTCTGCCATGACGATATAATTTGTGGTTGTGACGGAACTCTGATAATATATGTAGCGTGCCATTTGTCGAGTGCTGCCACGGGATCTGATTTAACAATACACAATTAATATGATGGAAAATCATGAAGTACCTACTTGTTGGTTAGGATCATGTGAATCCATGCTTCTCATTAACATTCAAATCTTAATGTTTATATCTTATCGTTTTCAAAAATAATGTTGGAAAATTTCCACAAGCAATCCATCAGGCCCGGGTGGAAAAAGACGGGCGGGCGGGGAGGTGGGCCAGAGATGCCCCACTATTATTAGAGGGGAAAAAAGGGTTCCGCCCATCACCTCTTCCAGAAAATGCTCGTCACCTTTTCTGTGAACAGGAAGTGGACAAAAAGGCTGGTCCGGTTCTTCAGAACGAGAAAAAAGACAACCCCAGGGGATAAGCCCATCATAGCAAACAAGAATCATTGGCAGATGATGAGGACCGAGAAGCTGCAGGAAACATGGAGGAGCCCGCATCGTCTTGGAATTCCCCAAACCGTGACGGATGGTGATGCTTTTCCTTCATTTTCTCTTTCGGCTTGTCATTTTTTCCCGATATTCACATCAATCTTGTATGCTTTAGTTTATTAAGATCTTTTTCTTCTCATAAATCTCGTATGCAAGCAGCTTGGCAGGCTAACATACCCATACAGCCACACACGGAGGCTGGTACGTCTTCTGGTAACAAGCATTATCATCAATTCCCCTCCAGGAAAAGAGAAAATGAAAACATTACAACTAGCCACAAGAGAGTTGAGCTAATCTATTTCAGTCATCATACATACGTACGTATAATAAAGAAGATGGGAGATGCACAGGAGATGAACAAATGTTAGACGCCCCAAGAGCAGAGCAAAAACCCCGCTAGGATTATCACATCACTGGAGGGGCGCTAACGATTTCATTACAATTGATCACTGTTAGCTAGTTAAGGACTCTGGTTCGCCGTCTACCCTAATCCTACTTTTCCTATTCTGGGTCATCATCGTCGTCATCCAAAAAAAAACTGCAGACAAAGGTGGTATCAGGTGCGGGCATTACGCATGGACGAAGAGGCCAGTAGAGAGAGCCATGAGGAGGACGGCGGCCTCGGCCTCCTCCTCCCCACATGTTGGCGCGAACTTTCTGCTCTGCTGCAGCAGCAACCACAGGCCTTCCTGCTTCCTCCTCTGCCTCTGCTTCAGCAACTCCGACTCGGAAGGAGAGATGCCAAAGCTGCTGGGTCTGTTGCTGCCGCTGCAGCTCTTGCTGCTGCTGGCTTGGTAGTTGCCAACTTTCCTCCTCAGCTTCCTATACCTTATGCCACAGGCGTTGCACAGAGTCTGCAAACGGAGCACGCCAAAAAAATCAGCAGCAATAAACAAGCTGATTTGGTACATTGGATGGTGGTACAAATCAATGCTACAAGAATTCGTGTTTCTCAATTGGCTTTACAGAAAGCAGTGACGAGACCATCACAGAGCAAGGAAATCGAGAACATGTGAAGATGAGAAGAACTAATGAACAAGATATTTCACCAATACTCGAAATTCATCCATTCACAGATAGAGAAAGACATTTCAGAGAACCAAGGCTCTTACAAACAATCAACGTTTCCAAGCCCATTTGACAAATGCAAAAAGAATGTAACACCACCGGCCGTAATTCCAAATACCCATTTCAGAAAACGCATCAAATCTACAGATATATATATGTATATATATAGACCTCATGATAAAAGCTCGGATGCAACAAAGAGCAGAGCCAAACCTTGGGACCGCCGGGTCCAGTCCTCCAGAGCGGCGTCCTTGTGGTCTTGCAATCTGCACAAATCTTATCCCCAGCACCTCCTCCGGTTACCACCACTTCTCCGGTTCCATCTCCACCTCTCGAATCCAATTCATCACCACTCCTCTTCTCCCTCTCGTACCTAAACACGGCCTCTCCGTCCCGACTCACCTCCACACCACCCCTCCCAAACCCCAGCAACGCCACCATCCTCCTCCTAAAACCATCCTTGAGGTGGTGGTGGTGGTGGTGGTGGTCGAAAGGTCGACATCCTCCACCCATGCCCGACTGTCGGAGCTGGTGTGATCCCCAGCCTCCCGCCGTTATCATGCCTGCAGCAGCAGCAGAAGAGACGAATTCTTTGGCGCCCGTTGGTGTGCGAGAGAGAGAAAGTGAGCGGTGGAATTTATGGGGGGAGGTCTGTTGGTCTTTTTCGGCCGCGGCAAAAGGGCGGCCGAGGAATATCTTCGTTTTCTCCTGTTGGAATCTTCGGAGAATCTCTAGCCGTTAGATGAGGATCCGAGGGTGGCACTGAAGGATGTGGTGTCGGTTCTGCAAAGGAGCATGTAGGGTTTTTCTTTTCAGAAAAACATGCATAGGTGCTTTTTCGGTACTTTTCCGCAGATTTTTCTTCGTAATTTAAATTCTAATTTTATAATTTATAATATAATCTACATCGTATCAAACTGTCAACTTAATCTAAGTTATATTTATTGAAATTTAATCATTTTTAATATATTTTATATTTAGACGAAAAATCAGTGCTTATTCGATTCAAATAATTGTTTTACCTCGTATTTATAATCATTTAATTTTAAAACATACACCATTATTCCCACCCTACAGTATATTTACAGCGAGAGAGAGAGAGAGAGATACAAACTAAGTAAACCAATAGCTAATCAGACATCGTTAAGGTAAAAAAAGTCTTTGATTAAATTCAACTAAAAATAATATTACCGGTAAGGTACTTGATATTGGGATGTTATTAAATTTTTATAATGGCAGGAGTAATAATAATAATATATGTTTCGTGGAGGCGTGCGATTATTAATGTACACGTAATGGCCGACATCTCCACCATTAGTCTTCTTTTTTTTTCTTTTCTTTTCTTTTTTTTTCAAGCATATTGCGGTCTGTCGGACATACCTAAAGGACGAGGTCAGGAGGTACGAATTCTGCCATCTCTGCGTACGTACGTGGTTCGCGCACTCGGCAGCGTACCGTTCGAAGAATTTATTTTCCTTTCCTTTCTACCGTAGAAATTTAATAATAACAACCCCGTGAGCGAGCATGGATGGAAAAAGAAACACTAACGGGAGGGTGAGCATGATGCACGCCTTTTTTTTATCAGGAAGGTGTCCTGTCCTGCTTCGCTCTAAAAATAAAATCAAATGACGTAAAATAAATTTTTATTTTTTTAACATTTATACAAAGTTTAAAAATTAATTATTTTACTTTTCACTGCATAAAATTAAAAAGCAAATCGTAAACTTTCATTCTTTTCTTTTCTTTTCTTTTTTACTTCTCTTATCGAAGATTTGTTCAAAAGTTAGGATGTGGGAATAAAAATCATAGAAATTTAATGAGTTGAACAAGAATAACGCAGTTACCTGGTAAAAAAAATAATCACAAAAATTAAATGAAGGTAAGTGTAAGAGCTTGCTTAAAGAAAAGTTGGATTATAAGTTGATTTTCATATAATATTTTTTTAAACGATATATTGAATATTTATAACCTTATATTTTATGTAGAAATCAATATATTATTTTTATAAATATTATGTCTGGTACATAATTTGATTTGGATTTAGGGTTTATCTTGGATTCACAAAACGATTTCAGATTCATTTGAATTTAAAAAAAAAAACACACACACACACACACACACACACAAATACTAAGAAAGTAAAGATATTTTTCTTACTTTACATTTTTCATAAATTTCTTCGCTTTTTTTTTTTGGGCTTTTGGCTCGACAAGTTTTGTAACGATAATAGAAGTGGATTTGTGGTCGTTGCGTTTGAATTGTAGCACGAGGAGTTTTGATATTTTTGAAAACGATATTTGATCTTCATCCACCGTACGTGCGGTTCAAATTTCGTGGATGGCGATAATTCGTGTTCTTTTATTGCGTTAGTGTTCTGATATTTATGTTAGGATAAGTTATTAATTGAGAAAATTTGCGAGGTGATCGAGTTGATTTCTGTTGGGGCTTATCTGCTTTCACCGTCATCATAATCAAATTCTAACCCCTTTTTTTTTTTTTTTTCTGTTCTTTTTATCAAAATGTGATGATATTTGGTTGGCGTAATGGAATTTAATGCCACGACGTAGCGGATGATCACTTGTTCTTATCTCCTTGTCAATTATCAGAAGTCATTCATTAACAATTTTATGTTAATCGAAGGAATATATATTTTTATAAAAAAAAATTACAAAAAAGATTTGTACGACGTTACAATATCGAATATTTATATTTATGCTGTAATATTAAGCATTTATATATGTCAGATGCAATAACATCAAACCTTTTTTTTTTTGGTCTGACGCTATAATATCGAACGAAGGTGGGAAGAGAAGGAAATGTTAGGTGCTTTTGAATTAAACGTTGGAAAATATTTGGAGTTTTAGTATTAAATATTTATTGGTACTGAATAGATAAAATTGGTATCGAATAAAATAGTTACGAGAAATAATATAATAGAATAAAATATTAAATTTTTATAAAAACTCTTAAGGATTAAAAGAGAGTGGTGTGGGTTGGGGTGGTGGTTTGATTTAAGAAGAGAAGAGGAAGAGGAGAAAACTTGAGGAAGATTTTCGTAAAATTCTGTGGGTATTTAATTATTTAGTTTAAAAATTTTGTAACAAGTAATTCGTTGCATTTATTGCATATGATGAATGGATGTAATTTCTAAAGTAGCATCATCTCCGTCGAAAGAACCAATAGACCATGGCATCGCTGCAATAGTATTTATTATTTAGTACAAGTACAGTAATGGTTCAAACCATTTGTTAATTTTTTTAAAAGTTTGGGTGCCATTTAAACAAGGAGAATGAATGGCCGTGTCTGCTCTGCTCGGCGAGAGGGAGTGATGGGTTGCAATCCCTTTGGCAGGATGATCTCCATGGCATGTGGAAGGATGGATGGTAATTTTCCTCCTCTTCTCTGCTTCTCCTCCTCCTCCTCCTGCTTCTTCTTTGTTGAGATCGAAGGATATATAATTTGTTGTCTGGAATCATATACTAGCTTGTTGATGAAATTGTCATGTTCTACGTTTGCCAAAAATATCGATCTGCTAAACTATTTGATATATTGATTGCTCTGTGACAAAAGGGGAGGAGAGGTCCGCCAGAAGGAGGAAGAAGAAGAAGAGGAGGAGGAGGAAAGGTTCATACGACACCGACGGCTTGCACCAGGACGGTAGCATGACTCCGGCGTCGACAACCACCGATACCATGCCACGCTGCGGCCAACCAACGATGGCGTCCGTCGTCTATAGCGACGACAGCCCCGTCTTCGTCATGCGTCAACAGGAGACCTTCCTCTCACCGTCAACCCACTCGACGACGATGCCCGTCGACAGCGGGCGCGAAGAGCCAAGGCCCACGCGCGTGAGATTCGCCTTGCCGGAGGATCGCCAGCAAGGCAAGTCCACCGCTGCCGGCCATCATCCTGGCCACCACCACCTGAAGGAACCGCTGGTGGCGGCAGCCACACCCTTGGGTGGTGGTGGTGGTGGTGGTGGTGGTGGTTCCATGTTCCGATTCGTGCCGTCTCCGCTGCCGGCGAGGGAGCAGCACCAGGGCGAGTACCTTCACTACCCAACCCCAGTCCGTGAGGGCATATACAGGCTCGCCACCGAGAGCAATCGCCTCACCACCATGTTTAGTGAGGAGAATCCAAATGCTTGCAGCATAGCGTGAAAGGTCGACGCGCATGATGTATGTTTTCAATTTCCCGTGGACTGTAATCGTTTGATTTCTTATTGCTTGTTTCTGTTCTGTGGAGAATCCGATGCCCATCACCTAATAAAACTTCTTTTGCTCATGCATGAAGACCTGCACCCTAATATTTTGGTGGATCATGACGCACGGAGAATCAAACAAACATGTGTGCGTATTTCGATCTTTTTTTTAGATCATATGCAAACGAAAATTAATTATTTTACATATGGGTGTATATAGTAGGTAATTACGTAGATGAATAATTAATTAGTGATTAGTAATCCTCTACTATTCGTGAGTGATTAGTAGGAGTTTTGATACGTACGTGCACTTCCTGGCCACCGTTCTTTCCGGCGTGCTTTTGACCCGTCACTTTCCAGTTTTCATGGGGTCCATTTTTTTTTTAAAAAAAGATGTCTTTAGTTCTTACTGTTTATAAATGATTTAATAATATTAAACGAATATAATTCAAAAATTCTTGATTATTAATTCCTTTCTCAGGGCTGAGTCGTCCGTCATTCGTGTAAATCAGCCGACGGGCGAGAAAAGGCATGTTCCTCCGGATCTACTACCTCCTCCTCCTCCTCCTCCTCCTCATCTCCGCCTTCGTGGGTCACTCCTTCCCCCGCGACCGCCACTCAATCACCTTCCCCTTCGCTTCTCCCTCCTCCCTCCTCTACGACCCTTCCTCCCAACACTTCCTTGTTGGTTCCCTCTCCTCCCCTCCCGCAGTCACATCCGTCTCCGACGCCGGCATCCTCGAAACCCTACTCCACGACAACCTCCTCCCTCGTACCTCCTCTCTCCCCTTCATCTCTCTCGACCACTCCAGCCACCGTCTTCTCGCCTCCGTAACCGATCCTCCTTCCCTTGCCGCCTATGATCTCCGATCTCGCCGCCCACACCAACGCCTTTTCCTAACCTCACTCCCCTTTTCCCCCTCCGCTGTCGCCGTAGACCCTTCATCCGGCACCGCCTACGTTGCCTCCGCATCCTCTGGTGTCATCTGGAAGATCGATGTCGACGGAAAGGCCTCCGCGTTCTCCAGATTTGAGGTCGACGGCGACAACAATGGGATCGACGGAATGGCCTTCGTCGGGAAGGGGTATCTACTAGCCGTGCAGAAATCGACGGGAAAAGTGTTCAAGATCGACGCTGACAACGGTTGGGCAAGGGTGGTATCGATGAGGAGGAAGATTGAGGGAGCAGCATCCGTGGCGATGAAGTCGGACGGATCTGCAGTGGTGGTGGGCGAGGGAGGGCATGCGCGGATTCTGCGGAGCGAAGATGGGTACGAGACTGCAGGGGTCTACGACGAGATCACGGTGACCGGGAGAGAGGGGAAGGCTACAAGGGGCGTGGCAGTCAGGGAGGGGCGGAGGATTTATGTTCTGTACGGAGAAGGGGAGGGGAAATGGAGAGTGGAGGAGGTGGAGTCAGAGAGGGAAGCCGGTGGTGAGTGGATCCAGGGAATGGTTATGGCAGGTATTGGGCTTGCGGTGTTTCTATATTGGAGATTTCAGATGAGGCAACTGGTAAGCAACATGAACAAGAAGACTGCTTGAACAAATGCTTGCGAAGTTTTCAATCGCAAAGACACCAAGTCGAGATGGATCGCCTCAATTGTAAGCAATTTTAATTATAAATGAAGGAGGTCGAAACGAAGGTTGTCGCAATCTCAGAGATAAAATAGCAGAAGCATGGAGGTGACGTCTCTGAGACTCTATTCTTGGACTTAATATTCTTTAGGTTATTAGCATGTATAAAATATCTAATATTATTGTGTTTGATGGGCTTTAGGATTTGCTATGAGGTAATTTAAGAGCTACTCTTATGCTAAGATTTTGGTTTATCTTGTGTAGTTTCAGCTTTGGGCATGGCCAGATGTTGCCATCTTTGATATTCACTGCTTAAATGGTTCAAAATTTACAAGGGGTCTTCTTTGAACATCCATCCATCAGTGACAAGGCTCATTCGTTTTTCACCCTAAGTATCCTTAATTTGATGCAACAAGTTACATCTGAATCTCTTATCCCCTCCTCTTTAAAAACTATTGTTTAAAATAGTGGCATGTTTCCTAAGGAGAGAGTTATCATCTTCTTGTTCAATGTTTGCCACTGATCTTATATAACTACGTAAAAAATTTTAAAGTCATGATAAAATTAAACAGGATGATAACATAATAACGTTGACTGTACAGATGGTATCAATAAAAACCACACAAATAATACATAAACATTAGAAAAACAAGATAAGTTGATTGATTACCAAAATAACAATATGAAAGTCCAACAATGAAACATGCAGATTATCAAATATGGTTATGTTTCTATATCTACCATGTTGCATGTTTCTTGCAATTTTTGCATGATGGATTTGAACAACGTTTTATTTTTCTTTATTGCTTGTTGGTAACACCATCGTATATGACTGCACAGAAATCAAATCAGTAAATTACACATAATATGTATGATAAAGATTGTGGTGCTGGAGATTGGGTAGATTTTTAGTTGGGTGAAACAAACTAGAGAAGAAAAAACTGAAAAATCAGTGGAGAAAGGTATTGGAACTGCCCTGAGGCTAGCTAGTGTTAAAGCAGCAAAACTGGAAGGGAAGGGAAGGGAAGGGAAGGAGACGATCTGACTGGAGACAATAGCACTTGACAATTTGGAGTAGCAAAACCAAGGGAGAGGGGTGTCATATACGTGGCTGATGTAGTGCGGCAGCCCATCTAGAAAAGTTTGTTCTTCCTGGTTAGACTTTTTCTCTTTCATTCCTTACCTCTTGTTTATCATGAATATTTGAGTTGAAATACCTCTTGTTTTGTTATGAAAGTTGAACCTTTATCTCTTTCCAAAAGGAGGAAAGAATCGAGAAGTCGTATTTCAGTAATATGTATTCTGTAATCAAAATAATAACTTTTTTTGAAAAATATGATAAGAACTATTAAGACTGCCAAACGCAATTTTTGGGACGCATGGCCTTTTCATCCTGGCCAATTGTTGCACGGACTTCATTTCTTCTTTGTGATTGTTTTAACGAGTTGCTTCATACACCATCTTCATGCCATTCAACCATATATCCTTCGATTGTTTTTGAAAGAATTTAAATACTTTTTAAATGACATCCAGGTACTACATCTAAGTACCCAGACTTTTACTTACTGAGAAAATACCCATTTTTTCCAAAGGCAGATAAAGCACGGTAGTTCTTTCCATCATCAAAAAGAAACTGAGCCTCCAACATTCGTTTCTCGGGAAGGGATCTTTATCCACAAGTCTGTATTGTTTCATGTATAACATCAAGTACATACGTTGGTCTATTATTTGTTATACAAGTCAATCTCTTTCGTCTAGTTATTTCTATTATATTTCTTGTGGATCCCCTCCCCTTCGTTCTTCTTGTGGGAAAGACTTGTTTCCAGATCACAGAATTCAAAATTGGTCGTATTCCACAAAGACTTGTAGACCTGGGGGACATTCCACATTTCATCTGTACCGTTAGGATTTGGCAATTCACCTGGAAGCCACTTCCCCAAATTTCTCTTTTTAGGCTTTTGTATTGGCTGACCATCACCACTCACATTCAAGAAACAATGGCAAGGTCTCTTAAAAGCACGTCCATGTAACACAGGCATCCCCATTCACGTTCCAAACCAGCCTTCTGGTATCAACTGGAATGTTAATTTCCCAATAGTTGCCTAATAAATAAATTTTACGTACATCATCAAAATATAATACCCAACAATATAAGTAACTTCATTAATGAGAAACAGAGGTTCCTGGACTGTAGGTGCAAATGTGTGAAACAAAAGAGAGGAGGTTCATGTATTTTTCGTGCTGGTCAAAGAACCAAATAGTCAACAAAAAATGCAAATTCGTCCTCAATATTTTTTTTTAGCATGAGCTCCACCAGCTTTTCTAAATCATTGAATTAGACATATAATCTTCGTCGTTCCACACCTCTATAATCTATATTATATGTATATATATATATGATGAACTCCTTCCTTTACGGTGAGAAATCTCTGCCGTATATTTTCGCAAAGAAGGATTACTAATACTACCTGTTTGTAAGGTCCACCACCACCACCGCCACCGCCGCCGGGTTCCGGTCATGGAAATCGAGGTGCGCCGGTCGATGACGTCCATCGTCGTCACCTGCAACAAGAAAATCTCCCGCGTCACGAAGAAGCTCAAGAACTACTGCAGCAATTATCACAAGTACTCGGTTGGCAACGACTTCATCCGTCAGTGCGAGAAGCCTAGAAGGGGTCCGATGGGTAGCTTCCGAAAGACGGCGGGCTTAATTTCTCTCCTGGCCAAGGGGAGATTGTGTAGGTCGGAGGGGGACGGCGAAGATGGCCACAACGACCAGGCTATTTGGCGGAAGACGATACTGATGGGAGAGAAGTGCGTGCCTCTCGACGACTCCGACGTCATATGCTACGACAACATAGGGGGGTCGCCGGACCACGCCCCGCATAGGACACCCCACCACTCGATGATAGGCTTCAGCACATCGCCGAGCTTCCACCTTGCCGCCAAAGATGGTGTTGCTGGATTCAAAAGCGAGGCCGCCCGACCGGATAATTAGTTAGTCCTTGCTTTCTGCTTGTGTCTTTTCTTTTCTTTTTCCAACGGTGATTAGTAATAATGCATGGATTCATCAACGAACGCCATCCGACTCTCTGGTTCTTCTTCTGTTTTCAATTTCTCCTTCTGTTTGCCCGGTGAAATTAATGTTCTTCCCTTTTCTCATATTCTGTGGCTGCGGTTTTAATAACTGGTATGTAAATAAGTGATTTTTATGCTTCACGAACAAGCTTTTTTACTACTCGTAATTAACTGGGCATATCTACTTTTCTGAATTCTATACGTGAGTAGTTCTTCTTATAAATTCTTGCAGTTTTTCTGGTGAAATTCTGTTCAAAGAAGAAGAGGACGAGGAGGACGAAGAAGAAGAAGAAGAGGAGGAGGAGGAGGAGGAGGACGACGACGACGACGAAGAAGAAGACGAGGAGGAGGAGGAGGAGGAGGAGTTGGTTCGGAGAAATTCCCCGGTCAAATGGTTGTAGGGTGGTTGCATATATTGTTGAAATTTCCTTATTATAGAAGTACAGTACGTTCTGTTATCTATGGTTGTCACCGTTAATTGGTTGGTTTATCGCCATGACTATAGACTTGGCACAAGAGATGTATCCTGATAGTATCGAAAAACTTCTGCTGTATTGTTAACCTAACATGACTTCAAATCTTCAAATTTATATTTACAATTAAATTTCCTATATTAATAGATATATATTACTTTTGTTAGCAATGATTGACGAGGATTTTGAGGTCACCCGCTGGTTGCGTGGTCGGGAATTGGTTTCAGTAGTATACATTTACGTGTGATCCACATGAATTTGACTTTGCCATCAGTTATTGTGGTATCTGTCATTCATTGCCCTCACATACATTGAACATGTCAACCAAACCGTATCGATTTCAAGGCATCGGTCGGTACTACACTTGCCAGTGAATCCTTCCAATTAGAACCCGACGGTATTCTTTATATACGAATTCAAATCTGCATTAATAACGGTGCGAATTTGATTACAATTAACGTAAAGTGAGAAAAGACCAATTCAACAACGTATCTGTATTCTTTGTATAATTTAAGGACCAATACTTATAAGTAAAATTTCCATCATGTATTTATAACCGTCTAATAATAAAGTTGTTACCTTCGTCATCTGTCCATGTACCTACTGAGAAAAATGATATTGAGATATCCGATGCCTCTCAAGTCATAAAAGATTAATATTCAAGATAATATTTCCAGCCATTCGAACGAAACATTGCAAGGGATGAATATTCCTGGGCCCATCTTTATGGAGTCCCTACCAACAGGCCGTAATTGTTTTAGGGCCTAGCATATAACGCCCCGATCAGCCCATCACCACCACCACCTCTTCCGGAACTTAGAGAGACGAGTTATTAAGTTTAGATTTGTGTATTTGAAATTTAAATTTTATGAAATTTGAATTTTATGAAATTTAAATTTTAAAGAATTTGATAAAAAAAAATTAAAATTTAATTATTTGTACATGTTTAGAAATTTGATGAAAATTAAAATTCAGGTATTAATTTTTAATTAAATAAAATTAATTTTTATTTAATAAAAATTTTAAATAATAAATTAAATTAATTAAAAAAACTTCCCTCTCTCTCTCCCCCTCTCTCCTTCTCTCTCTCTCTCTCTCTCTCCCTCTTTCTCTCCCTCTCCCTCTCTCTCTCTCCCTCGCTCCCTCTCTCTCCCTCTCTCTCTCCCTTCTTCTTCTTTTTTTTTCTCTTTCTTCTTTCTCTCTCTCTCTCCTCTTCATCTCCATAGAAGTTGAGCACATAAATGAAAAACATAAGAGAAAGGATGATAAGTTAGAATTTAATAAATTTTGAAATTTATTAAAGAGACAAAATTCATTTTTCAAAATATACAAACAGCTTTCTTATTTTATTGAATTGTACAGAAATTTTTTTCTTTTTCGTCTAATTTTTGTGTACACAAACCTCATTTTAGTGTCAAATTTTCTTTGAGGAATATGTAAATATTTGGTTCGAGTGCTCTATTTCGCAGGCAGAGGGTTACTTAAAATCCCATTTTATCAGTATTTTCCAATCTCATTTAACTGGCAAATAGGTAGATTTGATCGGTATTATATAAGAACGACCGAAGATCCAATCTATCTATCATTAGTAAACAGCACTTAAAATTGAAAAATTTTAAAATAAATAAATAAATACCATCAAGCTCCTGGAGCGACGTCCATGACCTTCCCGTGGAAGTACCCGCCGTAGCCTCTGGCGGTGTCCGCAATCCTACTCCTTGCGTAGTCTACCCTCGCCGCCCCCACCGGCCGCCCCCCACGAAGATATTTGTACACCCACGTCACGCCCGCCACCGCCGCCGCCACGAACCCAACCACGGACAGAGCCCCGGCGGTGGCCATCAGCAGCACGGTCCCCACCGGGACCCACATCGGGCTGGTCAGCAGAACGATGGGCGTCAGGAGGATGACCGCTACCAGCGCGATGCCGGAGAGGACGAGGACGGTAACGCCGGAAGAGAGCAGGGCGAGCATGGTCAGCAGTTGGATTGGGGTGGGGAGGTGGCCGTTGATGGCTTGGAAGATGGTGGGCATTGCCGCTGGGACGCCACCGTAGAGATCTGCCATTTCCTTCGGTGGAACGATAATGTGTATGTGTTGCACTAATATTATTTACGTTGCCTTGGGGGAAGGCAGAGGCGGTGGTGGCGAGTGAAGAGGGGGAGGGAAGGCGACACGTGTAGGGATGCTTGACTGGGCTGTGGCCCATGCAAGCCTCATACGTGTCAGCATGATCTTTTTTTAAAAATAATTAATTTTTATATTTAACGTTTAATAAAAAATTATAAATATATCACTTGACAACATCTACTTTTTCATTTATTTATTTACCTATCTGGTCGGTTTTTTATTATATCAGTGATCTTTTATTTTATTTTAATAGATAAGATAAAAAATAAAATTTTCAACAATGAACCATATCTGGAAGAGGAGTCTCGAAGGAAAAGGTCAAATATAGACATAAAGATAAATAATAAAGTCGCAAAATGAGATTAGAACAAAGAAAAACACAAAAGGAAGAAACAAAAGATGGGATACTTTAGTTTGCATCTTCTTCCTTTCTTGTGTCACCTTAATTTTTTGAGATTGAAGTCATTGTTCATGGCATGAGTGTCTCGTTTAGATTGAATATCTTTTAATATTTCAATTTCTACTTTAATTTTAAGATTTTCTATCTAGAAATAAAAAAGTATCGACCACATTAGAGAATATTAAAAATATATTCTATTACCGTAAATATTCATGGTAATATTTTATTTTTATCATTTATTGATTTTCTTTTCTTTTATTATAGTTGAAGGTGTACCTTGATTATTAAAAAAAAAATACTGATGTAAGTTTAAATCTTAGGTTCGCAGTTGTACTTAAATTCCTTGGTAAAAAAAATTAATAATATTTTATTGGACATGGTTCGTAGGTTTTTGTAGAAAATATAAAAGACAAGACCGGGGACCGTAACGGGGCAGCTTCCCTACCCGTATATCCAAACACTTATTACCCGCAGCACAGGCAAGCTTGAAGAAGAGGAAAGAAGAGCAAAATCCCCGAATCGAGCGAGTAGACGGGTGGGTAGGCGAAGACGAGAGCAGCCGTAATGGCGTCGATGAAGAAGACGACGATCGAGAACGATCCCACCGCGATCCATAAGGACGCCCTTCGGTTCGGCCTGCAGGGCGTCAAGAGCGACGTCGTCGGGGATCATCCTCTCCAACTCCTCCAGGAGTCGGTACTGTCCCATCGCTCACCGTCGAAATCGATTTGGTTTTTACCGCTGCAAGTTTTCCTAGTCTCTGATACTAAAATGCTTGTCCCTTTTGCTGTTGGAATTTTTCTCACTTTTTTTTTTTTTTGCGTCGTTGAGTAGATGAAGAGAGAACAGGAGAAGATGAAGAGAACGGTGCTTGGGAATACGTATGGGACGGCTTTTACTGCGAAGATGGATCTCGACAGGCAGATCCTCTCAAGGTTTGGAATTCGTGTTATTATTATTATTATTGAAATTCTCCTGTTTGTGTCGATGTCCGTTAGCGTCATAATTATATCCTGCTTTTTCTGCAATTTTTGCTTGTGCGCAAAACTATTTTGTGGTTGAATTGGGTTTCATCTTGCTTTGCGAGTGAATGCCTTAAACAAGGTCTATGAAAGGCATAAACAAGGAATTATGCATCGTTGATCTAGATAAAACGACGCAGTAGCTAACACAGATGTTGGATAGAAATTTAATTGAAAGGAATTCAGGGACGGTATCCAAGAAATATCGCAAGGCTGTTTCTCTACACTTTATGTTTGCATATGTTCACTAACTAGAAGAGGGTCTAAGGTAGTGGGTTGGTTGATTGTATTACATCTACGGAGTCATGATTAGAGTTATCATGCTAGCGATGGTAGTACCCGACCATTTCATAAACCTCTATTAGTTTTAACTGGATGAAATTTGACAATAATGTTGAGCTTCATCTTGACTCCTGAAATATTGAAACTTCACGGATCTTTTCTCTCATTGTTGTCAATGTTATATATTAGTATTGCATCTGCAATGCCTCTTGAATAATCAGTGGTTAACACACTGCACATGCCTCTTCCTGCAACACCCCTGCCCCCCCGGTCCCCCACACAAACAAAGAAGTATTTAAGGTGGTTTCACATTCGATCGATAGTTATTTCAAAATCTGACACTTTGCCAACATGTCGGCAACACATGTCAGAATTTCTAATGGCCAACACAAAAAATAGGTGGTTGTCAAAATTAGAAGATGTTGGGGTATATAGATGCCATGTCAGTGTTGGCATGCCATAGTGGTAAAGGTTTATGAAATTTATGCTTGGATTAGTCTATATTGATAGATTTGTTGGTATTTTTTGTTTTCTCCCTCTTTTCATTTGTGTTCACCTATCTCAATTTTCATCCTACCACTTTGAGATTTCTTCTTCTCCAATTCTTCATTGATGGTATTGCCATGTTACGTTGTTGGAGTTTTTTGTCAAAATCTGTGTTTTTTTATTGGGATCTATGTTTCCTTACTAGAACCTTTCTTGTCTCTCCATCCAAGGTATGTTCCCACCTTTATTCACTCTTCTAGGTGGTTTTTTCAATTTAAGTGCATAGATTTATAATTTTTATGATTTGATTTATGGGTTTCATGGCAAGGAATCTACTATCTCGGGGTTATCCAAAGTGTTTTTCTGATTTTAAAAACATTATTTTTGTAATTTAAATAATTCTTTTGTACTTTGAGTCTCTAGCACACTAATTTTAAGGTATTGTATTTTTGATGCTATGATTGTTTAAAAATTAAAGTTAAAGTTAATTATTCCTAGATTTGTAGTATTATCGATTACTTTAGCTTTTCCTAGAAGTTTGTGCAAAAATTCATAATTTTGACCATTTTTTGTGGACTTTCTTAATTTTTTTACAAACTTCCACAGATATTTCCATCAATGTCTGAAATGTGTTAGTCTCCTATTAGACAGAATTACATAAGACATCGATGTTGGATACCTTGGTTTGATCATCAAACCTTGATGTCTAAAATATTGTGGGACATCTTTTAAGAACATATGTGTTTCTTATGGAATCAGTAGCTTAATCACTTAATGTAAAATAGTAAACTTAGTGCATAAGGCTCCCATTAATGTGGAGTTTATGGAGGGTCTGACTTCATGCAACTTTATCTTCATAAATGAAGAGATTGTTTCCTAAGATTCAAATCTATAATTTTTACCTCATAATGTAGCAACCTTATCATTTCTCAAGGCTCATCCTTAATCAATAGTTTAATGTGTATCATAAAATTTAAAGGAAGTTCCATTGTAGTTTTTGCATTTTAGCACTCCGTATGATCTAAGAAGTGAAAGACTGTTGACTAGTTTGTTATACTAATCTTCTCCTTATGATCTGTTGAACTAATCTATTATTATGATTATGATGTCCAACACCACCTCCACTACTATAAATATCTTTTTACCTTGACGTGGTAAACATCCCTGTCAAATAAAGCAATGTGGAATTGTTCAATTCACCTGAACATTATCTATCTGGGAAAGATGACATGCTCCTTTTTTCTCCTGTGTTTATGCCTTTTTATGCACACCTAAATGTTGATTGATGCATTTGCCAACTAATTGAACTTTTCCATGCGTAATAAATTGAATGTTTGCGAGGCCATATATACTTGAGCTTTTTTTAAGGGGGATAACTGATGAAGTTTCTGTTGTAGATTCCAAAGACCCCCTGGAGCCCTTCCATCTTCCATGCTTGGTTTAGATGCTCTCACTGGTAGCTTGGATGACTTTGGATTTGAAGATTATCTTGATGGTAACCTTCTTGTTCCTTTTTATCTTTTTATACTGTCTTATATGATTTTGCTTTCAAGGTGGTGATGGTATATGAAAAATGAGTCGGCTGCGCTACCTGAGTGGGATTGTCGAATGTGCCCTGAATATATAGCAGGGTTTGCTTGTTAAAATATCGATCACGAAGTCAGTCATTTTCACAATGCACATATTAACAAGCTAGTGACCTTTTAGAGTTGAAGCACCCCTTTTTCACGTGTGCAAAACGCCCATTATATCTACTCAACATTTCTCTATGCTTTGGGTAATTTTTTATTTGGCCTTAATCGTCCTATGTTGGTTAGAAATGTTCTGTTTTTAACAGACATGCAGATTTCAACGTGTTCAATGCAGTTCTATTGCCAACAAGTAATTGGATATGCTGTTCAAATGTGCTTTACTTTAAAATATGTATGCATATTCCTGAATATTGATAGTTTGAGTAATTGCTATGTCCTCCGCGTTGCAGATCCCCGAGATTCAGAAAATTTTATACCTGTCGACTTGCATCATGGAATGGAAGTTCGGCTTGGTCTTTCGAAGGGCCCAGTTTGTCCCAGCTTTATTTAGTTGGATGTGGAGCAGTTTCCTTTGCTGTAATGGGAATTTAGTCGCTCATTATTTATCGTTTATTTCTTGTCATGAACGGGTACTTGGTTCCATAACGTGTGATTGCAGCCATGTTTTGTGCTGGTCAACTCTATTCGAATTGGTTATATTTCACTTGCTTTTGTTCACCAAAACATATCGATTCCATTTAACCGAAACTTTTGCTTATATTTCACTTAGCTTTTATTAACACACAACGTTTGTCACTGCAGCTTGAATAAAAACACACTCTTTCTCCTTCTTATACCGTATTCCATTAAAAATCCCATGCATGCGTTGAACCAAATAGAGAGAATTATCATTCAATACTGGGCAACGACGAACGAGCATAGACTAGAAATAAAAAGAGGAGAACAATTATTTAACGCAGTTGCGACGCTTGGGAGGTTGTGATCAGTGCCCGAGAACGATGAGCTCCTGCGCGAACTGCTGCCCCATGGGCAATTCCATCTCGCCGGCGTCGTTGGCCACATCTTCCGACGTGAGTACGTTTGCCTGGACCGGCGGCAGCGACGTCCCGACGGCCTTCTCCGCCACCAGGGCCACCACGATCATGCAGGCCAGAAGACCCACCATCAGATGCTGCACTTGTGCCCGGGCCATGCCGGATCACCACGTTCTGTTTCCTTTTCCTCCCCCCGGCTTTTGGTATCCTCGGCGACGGACGGAAGAACTACGGTGGTGCGCGGTGGTCGTAGGTAGCGGCGGACCGTCTCGGTCTCTTGGGCCCTCCGGTTTTGTATATTTATAAAGACGGGTTTCTAAATTCTGATCGGTCTCGTGTTTGCCACCGCTGGTTATTTTTGGCTTTGCCAAGTTTAGGATAATTAATAAGTCTTTTTAATATAAAATAATAACTATTATCAACAATACTACTACTTATTATTAATGATAGTCATAATCTTTATTTAGATGTTCCGTTATGAACATTTTTATCACAACAAGTTTGATATATCATAGCATATTCTATTTTATTGTATTCCTGAAAGTAAATTCCTTACCTCTGGGAAAAAAAAATCAAATTCCTAAAGTTATTCCAGAGTGTAATTACATGATAAAGTTAAGCGGTTCCCCAAGAATTTCGTTTCATTCTTTCCCCTATTCTAATGTGTTAAACACTACGCTAGATTATTGACCCTTGAGAAACAAGATGATTAAAGAAAATTTACGGAGCTAATTATTTGTAATTGTGTATTTAAGATTAAATGATTATATATGCATGGTAAATTTTTTGCTTAATTAAATAAGTATTGGTCGTTGATCTAAGGTTTGAATTTGGTGATGAAACTATGTTAAATTTCAACCATAAATTCGTAAATAAAAATTCTTAATGGATATAATATGAAATTTTATTATATAGCCGTTTATACTATAAATAAGTTAACCATATAATTAAATTTTTGTTTTAAAAAATTAATTAAAAAGTCAACATTACAACAAATTAATCTCTACAATCAACAGTCAAAATCCACAATCTTATCTTTTATTTATTTTTTGCCTATATTTTTTAATGATAGTGTCTTTCATTTAGATTTGAATCGAAAATCTCTCCTCTGGCAAAGTGAAAATTCAACTTCATTGATCAGTAATGGTAGAATAATATAACTTGATTCAACCACACAAACTCAAAAGAAAGTTGCTTTATCAAAAAAGGATTTTTTTATTTACATATTATAAAAAATTTAATAATTACTTGTTTGCCACTCAAAAATGTATATTTATTTACGTATTATTAAAAGTATACAAGTTTGATTAAAATATGCTTGAAGTTAAATTTCATTAAAAAAATGTCAAATGTTTATTAATTTATAAAATACAATTAGTACTTAAACATGATTAATATGTAACGATAAAGAGATATTACTGTAAAACGGAGATCCTTTAACGATGATTAGCTAAGTTTGAATTTTTAAATAATATATAAATAGTTTTCAATTTTTTTAATGGCGTGCGGGTAAAAATTTCGGAAAAAATAATCTTCATCGTTTATAATTATTACTCATTCCCCACCCTCACCTTCGAACAGAAATGCCAGTGGGGAGGTCACTGCATGCAACCCCAGGCCGGAAACTTTGATCACCGCCGTTGAACGCCACCCCCATCTCCGGCGCCCAGGCACACCCCTGCCCTTTATGGTTGATCGGGGTTGCATGCCCTATCCAAGTCTTTAGGCTGAAACCCCTTCCAGGCTTCGACGTTTTCAATCGTTTTCATTCAAGACTAAACAATTCCATCACAACGTTCTCTTTGGTATCCTCCTCATGGCCGATTTCCAGACCTCCACTCACCGGTCGAGCTGGATCTTCTCACCAGAGGAGCTGGTAATCCAATCCCCCTCTATCTTTCTCCCTTTTTTCTCCCGGTTGGAATTTATGCAAAATGGAAGACTTCAACCATCGCCGTCTTTCCTTTTTTTATCAATAATCTGGATGTTGGCCAAAAGCGGCTATGTGAAAAATGTCTTGTCTTTCACTTACAGCTGGAAAAATATACTGCTGCGAATCAAAGAGCCATAAGTACACTTCAAAAGGTACCATATCTTTTCCCTACTCTCTTCCATACAGGTTATTGTGCAATCTTCATAAATACTGCGAAGATTATTGGAAGCCCTAGTTTTTTCTACATCTATGGCCGCTCTGAATTATAGATACAGGAAAATCTCCCGGTGGTGCCATTGGGAATAATTTCCTGATGCGACCCATTTTTTAAATTATTTTATTTTTTATAATTTAAGAAATGTGTTATTTTAAAGCCCAAGAATCAAATTTTAATTTAATCTTAAATTTTTTATTAACTGAACTAATTGTGTTGCAGATGTTTTGTTATTGTTATGGCCACTTATGCATATTCTTTGCATTTACTTAGGGGTCTGGATTTAGAATTTTCAGATAGCTTTATTTCTTAATACTAATACCACAGGTTGAAACCACAGAGAAGTTAAATGTTTATTATAAATTGAAAGAAAAAACTAAAACCAATCACGACATTATAATAATTGATTGTCAAGGAACCTATCTTTAAGTTCTAGATGGATTTCATTTTTCAATACCTCAAGCAAATTATGATTCTTCAATTGTAATCATATTTTAAAGCAAATACCGATGACTTGAAGGGAATTGTATTTTATGATTTTCATCATTAATGTTAGCATTACCTATTTAGTATTTGATTATCCTTTGATTGCCATTAGTATTAATTGGTCTTCTTTAATACTCAATTTTCCATTGGCATAATACAAATTTTTTTATATTTAAAAAAGATTATTAACAATGTTATGAAACTTCTTCCTATAGACAATTGTAACACAATTATATGATACTAATAAAAATTAGATACTTGAAATCACTTAAGAAAATGATGATTAAGTATTGTTGTTTTCAAGGAATGATTTTTTTTGGCAAAGAGATGTTCTGTGAGTGTTTCAGAAAAATGTTGTTTGTGGAGTTTTTTTTTTTGTATTATACTCCTATTTGCTAGTATTAATGTATTTCAAGAAACTAATTGTTGATAGGCTTAATTAGCAACTTGAATACATAGAATGATGTCCTGCTCTTTTGCCTTTATGTGTTTCATGATCCTTAAAATCCATGTTTTCAAGAGAAATAGAAATTGATTTTTTTTGTGTTGTCACTTACTGAGGGGTTTCTTGACCTTTTTTGTGAATGGTGTGGCCATAGTATGGAGCTACACGTTTGGAAGTGGACGTTGATGGATCATTCTCATACCCACAACCTCAGCTTGATTCAATGGGAAATGGTAATTGTTTAATGGATTTTTCACTTAGTGCTTGTCAAGAATTTGTTCTACATCCCACAAACATATACTGTAAATTCCCTCATTTTATAATTCTCATTCCTAGTTGTTTCCCTTATTAAAATTTTCCCTAGTTATTGAAATTTTGAAGACTACTATTTACTACCAATTTTCAACAAGGTGAACGCCATTCTCTTCCAAAGCCTCTTAATTGTGAAGAAGAGAAACTCATGCGAGTGTTTTATGAGCACAAAATTCAAGAAGTTTGTTTAGCTTTTGGATTTCCACATAAAATTCAGGTAGCCCCACAAATGTTCATGGTCAAAATATTGTATCCTGAGCGGATTAGCTGAACATATTTGTCTTACTTTTTTCTACAGGGAACTGCTATCTTGTACTTTAAAAGATTTTATTTGCAGTGGTCTGTAATGGAGCATCATCCGAAACACATAATGTATGTTTCCTATAAAATGATCCTTCACTTTTTGATGGTTGGTTTATTGATTCTGGCTTGCATTACTGGGGTTCATAACATGGCTGCTGATTAAATAATAATAATTTGCATCAAATTTTTATGTGCCGTCATGCTTTGCATCATTTTTATGGCAGTCACGTACAACCTATCATCTATGCTAACATAGCATTAATCATTTTAATAAAGCACGCATCTCACTTGCTCAGCAATGCAAGATATTTTTTCATCTTATCTAGCACATACACAATGGTGATGTGGAAATATAATGTATTGTTCTTGCTTAAATCTGATATACATTATGATGAAAAAATTACTAATAAATAGAAAAAATAACTTGTAAGAAAACGGCATTTGTTGATACTTGAATTGGGATTTGTTTTAACGAAGCCTGTTGCTCAGCTATGCAATATATATATATATATTTTCATATTATGTAGCATTTACATAAGGAGAATGTGGAAATGTAATGCATTATTATTTTTAAATTTGATATAAAACATGAAAAATACTAAATCAATGTGTTGGATGCTTGAATTAGTGATAATTGTTGCTTTGATCTCAAAATTTTATTTGTTAGTTGAATGAAACAGGCAAGAATAGAAACAAATATGTATCATAAAACATAAAATGAGAATCTGATCGAAGGCTGTTGTTTGAAGAAGGAAGTTTATTGAAGAAGTCTCTAGTCCTCTACGGTATATGTATCTTCTCTTTGTCCTTAGAACATTAAATGGATAACTAAATATGCTTAATATGCTGAAGTGATTGGAGATATTGTTCCTGTAATGGAGAATTGGTTGGTTGATCAATTATAAAGAAGAAAATTGAGGGTGAGCTGTGGCACAATGTTAAGGTTGTTTCATTGTGTCCTAGAGGACTGAAGGTTACAGATGTAAATCCTAGTATACTACTGCTCTATTTGTGATGTAAGTCTATGTATAAGTGCACTTTTCTCCAAATCCTACATTAACAGGAGCCTTGTGCAATACATATGAATCAACTATGATTCTTCAGAATAAAGCTTGCTTTCTGTTTATTCTAGGCTTTGTGGATCTGTTACAAGTATATGTTTGTATCACGTACGTGTCATATACCAACACTTTCCCATGCATAAGGTTGTTCATTCGAGTAGTTTGTCCACATTGTTCTACTTTGGTTTCCTTTTTAGTCCCCCTATTTTTGAAGTTTCCCATTAGTAGAGGTTTTTCACTGTAGTTTTTTTCCTTTTCTTATTTTCACTACTACAGTGGTTTGATATGAAATACCCTCTGCTGCAATGATCTGAATCTGGGCTGTGATGGATAAAGGTCCTATTAATTCATTTTTTAAGAAATATTGGTATAAGATTATTCCACAACACTTTCCTTTCCTAACTCATCTTTCCATTATCAAATTGCATTCATTAATATTTGAATGATGACATGGATAGAGTCTGATGTTTGCTTTTGATGCACGACACAGGTTAACTTGCATATATGCATCATGCAAGGTAGAAGAAAATCATGTGTCTGCTGAGGAGCTTGGCAAGGGCATTCAGCAAGATCATCAAGTGATTTTAAATAACGAGATGATTTTACTCCAGGCATGAAAATGCTATTCATGTTTAAGTCCTTGAGATTTACTACCAATTTACCATAAACCTTTATCAATAGTCTTTTATTTTGCAGAGTTTGGGATTTGATCTTATTGTCTATATTCCATATCGTTCGGTTGATGGATTTGTTGATGATATGGAGGTAGAACCATTTTATCCTCTGTAGGTTCGAATTGAAGTATTTCAATTTTTAAACTAGATTGGCTATGGCTTAGCTTTATCCCTGGTTTAGAGCATTTAACCATCCAGGAGGATGACACCTTTAGTTCTTTACAGGATTTCTTCCAACTGAGGGATGATCAACTGCAAAAGTTTGAGGTACTTGATATTCTACCACCAGCACATACATTTTAGCTTAGAATAATTCTTTGTAAGAGACTGATGGTCTATTCTTACACTTTACTATTGTGCTGGACCTTCACTTATTTTTGCAGCAATTTTTAACTTACTTTTTAAGTCACCCTGGCGCCTAGGTGACACTTAGGAGCTCATGCAATTTTTTTAAAAAAATTTGTTTATGTATATATATTATATATATTTAATAATAATTGTGCATAGTTTTAGCTCGATTATTTCTTAAATGACATTCAAATACATAATATGAGGTGTCATAATACTAATATGTATAATTATATATTTTAATAATTAAGTATAGAAATATTTGAAAAAAAAGAATTTATGTGACCAACCCTACATAGTGAGATTATGGTTCAAGTTATTATTGTTGTAATAATTAAGTATATTTTAGTGGTACTCCATCAAAAAGTATATATTTAAGTTTTTTTATATAAAAAACATTTAAAACTTAAATATATATATATTTAAATAAATGAATACGACAAAATATCTACTAGTTCAAGACAAAGTGAAGCAAGCTGCCAAGGCACAGCCAATTCACGGTTGCCTTAAAGAGTTTGATTTTTAACATAGTTGAGAGAGTTTTAACTGAGAGGCATATGACATGTTATCCACTTTGCAATCAAATATGTAACCGCTTACAGATATGGATTGAGTAGATATCTAATGATAAAATGAAAGAAAAAATTGTGGTTTATATTTAGACTTCATATATTGTCAGTGCAGAGACAATGACCATTTGATTCTGTTTTTTTATCATAGAATTAATGTACCTGCGTGACATTGATGATAGACCTACGTTGTTTTCATTTCACATGTAAATCAGCTTAAATACTCAAACCTTGGGTATTTTTCTCAAATCTTCTTACTTTTGCAGGCATTACGAGAAACGGCTAAATTAGAGGTGGACAAACTGATGCTAACTGATGCACCACTTCTTTTCCCTCCAGGGCAGGTACTGACTCTGAACACAATTCATGCAACTTTGCATTTTTTACCTTAATGATCTTATGTTTATGATGAATTCTGTTGTTAGTTCTTAATTGTCAAAGTTTTAGTCGTTATACATTGTCCAAGGGTGGCAAAACAGGTAAATGATTTGGGTTTGGGCTCAATCTAATTTACGATACAACACATTTACGCTCAACCCAAGTATGACTCTTTTAATAAATGAGTTGAAAATTCCAATCTGAATTCAACTTGATAATAAATAGGTTTACTCAACCTAATTCATTTAACCAACTAATCCATTGGCAAAGTTATATGAGTTACACTAGTAATCTAGTTTGTTTACCTTGTTTAAGCTAATTAACCTGTATAACCTGCTTAATGTATAAAAATCATATGATTAACTATTTGAATCAAAATCACATAACAATATCCCATAAAAGTAAATACTGATTTTAGGGCTTTGCAGCTTTTGTGTTGTAGGTGTAAAATTGTTGAAGTAAAATGTAATTATGTAAAAAGTAATGAATTTATCTGTAATACACACACATATGCAAATGTATATATTAAATATATACAATTTTTCTTATATAGGTAATGGTCATAAATAAGTTATATCTTATATGTGCTAAAACCGAATTTATCCTTTTTAAAAAATGGGTTGGATGAGTTAACCCATTTATGACTTGAATGCATCTAACCTCTACCCCTAACTGCTTAGTAAATGGATTGATGAGTTGGGTTCATAGGCCATGAGCTATTTTGCCACCCCTACAAATTGTTTTGTAAACTTAAAAAATTATGACAAAGAAACACCATTACAGGGAATCCACTTTGTTTTACAATGAAAAATATTAAATAAAAGTATATGTAAATGTATAAGCCTGGTTTCCCAGAAGATTGAGTTTCTTAAGCATGATTTCATGTTTTGTACACACGATAATTTTCTGGTTATGTTGCCCATCTTGGTGGCTTAAATTATGCATATACCAATATAGTTGGCATTAGCTGCTTTGGGTCGGTCAAATGAGATACACAAGATCATAGACTTCCAAAGGTGTGCAGGCTTATACCTTAATTCTCTTTCACTTTCTTTCATCTATTTCCACCTTTAAGTCAGCCCATTACAATTTATGACTTTCCAATGTTCTCTACCTGCAGATATTTAAATAGCATTTTGTCACGACAACGTCCTCTCCACACTACATCAGAATTGGCAGCACCCTTGGCTGGCATTGTTTCACTGGTAAATATTTACATCTTGGTAGGAGGAGTTGTTTTTTTATGAAAGATTTTTAGAAATCTATGATTAACATCATGCTTTTTCAGGCACCTAGGCAATGCAAAATGATAGTAAAAATTCTATAAAACTGTTATTCGCTCAATTACATTTTATGATTTAAAATGCTTGATTGTAATACAGACATGTACGAAATGATAATATTGTAAATATGCAAATGTTTTAGATGAATGTGTAATAATATTATAAGGAATAAATTAAAAAATGATTTTATTAAAAATAGAGTAAGAGCTATGTCAATTGAAGATAAGAGAGTTAACTTAAGTGGTTTGGTCATATCTTTAGGAGGTCAAAAGATGCATCATCCAAAAAGGAGACTTAATTAATATAAAAAATTAAAAGAAGTAGAGAAAATTTTAGAACTTTTTAGTTAGAAATTATAAGAAAAGATTTAAATTAATGTGATTTAATTGAAGATAGAAATATTTGGAAGAAAAGTATTCATGCAATCACTTACACTATAAAATGATGGCAGTGGTTATTGTTATATATTTAAATATTGTATTAAAGATTCAATCAATAATGACCTATTGGATCTAAGTTTCCACATATCCATCTCAATGAAAAATGAACACTTAGAAGACTTAAAAAAGATTAGGTAAAAGTGTTGGAATAATCTTACAACGAAAAATAGAAATAAAATTTATATTTATGGTAGAGATGCCTTTGCTCAGAAAGTATTGATTTTAAGTTAAATGTCTCACTCGGATGAGAGAGTATTTCAACGTCGATTGCACAAGAGGTCCTCAGAAAGGAGGGAAATGTTAGATCTACTGTCCTGATTTCTGCCGTGGTTACGGTATTCATTCACACAGGCACGCAAGCTGGAAATACCCAGTATGAAGGACATGAGGCATATCGATCGAAAACTAACGAGCTGTTGGGATCCAAGCTCACAAGACGAGTAATTCCATGTTACCACTTTTCTTTGTTTTGTTATTGTGCAGACCGGCATGATGAGCTTCAGCTGTGATTATAACAAGTCTAAAGCGCTGAAACCATTTTGTAGGAACAAGAAACGTGAGAAGAGATCAAAGCACAAATCCAAGAAACACAAGGCTTGTGGTGGGCAGCCGGATTTAAATGGAGCTTCATGATTTTTAATGATGCAATTGATGTAAGCTTCAGGACGTCTGCAGAATGGTGGAGCGGGACTAAAACAATAACAAGTCTCGAACTCCAATCGATAGCAGGAAAAGCTTCACGTAGCGGTATAAATTTGCAGATTATTTTTCAGTTTTGGATGTAAATTTATACCGATCTCCACTCACTCGACTAAATATGGACCAACCGGACAGATTTTGGATAGCCATCATTTGCGCATTCAGGTTTCTCGACATTCAGCATTATTTTATTACATGCTACATCGGGACTTCACCGTCGCAACGTATTATCACGGATACAGAAATATTATTAACTTCAAACATACACCTGTCAATGTTTAGAGAATATTTCATCTTGATTAGTGGGCTGTCATCAAAAGGCCATGGAGTTGGGTTATATTTAATTCATCTAAGCATGCTACACCTGAGGTAAATATGCTCGACAAAAGTTGATGGAAAGCCACTATTACTCATTCTCAAGGAAGAATGGACGGTTAAAACTGCAGTTTTTGTTGATATTATAATTAACCCAGAAATTGAAATATCGATGCATAAAGTGTAAAACAGAAAAATAGAGAGAAGTTCTGTTGTGATAATCTTATATTTCTACCGTAAGAACAAAACAATAGAGACAATGAAAGAGTTAGAAGGCAAGAGGCTACTGTTAAAAATTGTGTCTTTAAATTACTCTTTTTGACTAATTGAACTATTGAAGTTGGTATAATTTAGTGAATTTAGAAATAATCTCATCATTTAAGAACTCGTTCTGGACTTCAAAAATCTTCTTTGACGTGTATTTGTTTAACTTGAGTAGAAACAGGTACATACAATTCTATCTTACATTGTATCCCTCAAGAACTTCGAATCAAATATTTGATCTTTTTCTCCACCTTAGACAAGCTACGAACACGTAGTTAAGAATTTATTTCAAAGATGGACAAGAGCTCAAAGCTGTACTCGTTGTAGACACAATAAAGCTTAAATTTTAATGCAACGCGCAACATAAACATCTCACAGCTTGTACGCATGCATTTCAACAAATCATGAAGTGATCTCCTCACAGCAAGCAAGCACACACATCTACAAAGCATATGAAGTAGACCATCCAAAGGCTACAAGCATGCCATCTTCTACTTACAAAAGCCTGCCTGCAACTGCAACTATGTTTTCTTTTTTAATGGTTGATGTTGCTATGTTTTCAACCTAGATGATTTTCATATTGGGTGCAGCTATGCATTTTGAACAAGTAAGCATCTCCGAGGCTACATTTATGCATCTTGAACCCACAAATACAAGAAGGCTGCAAGTAGTATTAAGCCATCAGGAATGCATATTGGATGGCTGATGGTCAAAGATGTGAATTCCAATTAGCAGACAGGCATTTCGAGTCTACCTTGCTGCTGCAGCATTTGCTTGAGTCCATGTGCTCATCTTTTTGCAATTCAAGGTAGGACAACACTACCTTAAGTGCCACAAGATGTGTTCTGCATAAAACAACCTTTACCCAAAAGACAACCTTGATCAGGCATTCTAATGGGAAGAAAGAACAGCAGACCAAATGCCTAATGCAATTTCCACTTCTGCAGCAACTGAAAGTAGAGATTCTCCTTGCCCAGCTTTGAAAGGCTGGTTCTCAGCTTAGATAACGTCGAAGAATGGACCTTGATGCCCCTTTCGGCCATATGTTCGGCATGCTTGCAAGCCTCGGGTAGCATATCAATGTCCCGCAGCTTGAGCACCAGTAAGTTCCCATTCTCCTCCAAAGGATACATTTTGTTGTTGACCATACACTTCCACACGTTCACCATCATCTTGGTATCTCCCAGATCCAAGAACAACTTAAAAGCCGTCCTGCAATTCTCATGTGAAGGAGCACACTCGTTCTTCAACATTTCTGTGAATATGATCGCCACATCTTTCGAATTCCGATCCTTGAGCAGGACCTTCAGCATCGAGTTGTAGGTATTAGAATCAGGGAGCAGTCCATAAATCACCATTTCGTCGATCAACTTGTAGGCTGCATCAATCTGACCAAGATAACAACGCAACGCAATCATGTCATTGTACAGAGATAAGTTGGGGCGGTTCCCATTCTTCCAAGCCATCATGTCCCAAATGGCTGTCGCTCCTCGCACATCCCTGCGTTTGAGCAGTTCTTCGACAGAAATGCGGAAGAACTTCATGCCGGGTAAGCATCCCTTGTCTCTGATCACTGCAAGGTGCATCATCGCCTCGCCGAGGCCACCTGGACCGCAGGCGAGGGTGCTGAGGAAGGAATCGTAGGCCGGTACATTCGATCGGTGCCAACCTATGACACCCACCATTTCGGCGAACGTCTCGATCGCGTTCCTCGAATCTCCCTCGTTCTCCCACCCCTCAAGAAGTATCGCATACGAGTCGGCATCGGGAGTAATCGTCTTCCTTGCCCGACTCAGGAAATTCCACGCAATTTTGGTCTTCCCATGCCGGCAAACTGCGGAAAGAAGAGAATTCAGCGCCATGACGTCGAGGGGCACGCCGTACTGATCCATGACCTCGAACGACATGAAGCTGTCATCGAAGCGGTCCGCGGCGGCGTAGGAGCTGAAGATCGACGCGAACGTTGCGAGGGAGACGATCCGTTGGCGACGCATCACCTTCACGGCGTCCCACATGTCATCGAAGAGGAGGTTCTTCCCCAGAAGGTCGACGAGGAGGTTCCACCCGTAGGGAGAATGCTGGTCGTGGATCTGATTGCCGGCCCAACAAAAGAACTTGGTGGCGGTGGCGGGGAAGGCGTAGGTGAGCTTGAGGACCTCCTCGACATCGTCCGCAGAGACAAGGACGCCGGATTCGTCAAGGCTGGACTCCACAGAGACGGCGGCCGACTTGGCGACAATTTCACAAAGGAGGTGGATTTTTGGATGGAGGTCGGGGACGTCGAGGTACGAGGGGAAGGTTGGAAGGCGCTTAGCGGGTCGAGTGGGTGAGGAGATGTGGGAGCGCTTGTGGGGTGAGAGGTCAGGTGATGAGGAGTCACGGTGGCGAATGCGGTAGGAGTGAGACATAAATGGCGGCGGCGAGGCGGCCGCAGAAGATGGGAGCCAACGGTAGGGTTTTGGAAGAAGCGGAGGAGAACCCTTGTCCTTGGCGCCGGGAAGGAGGTGGCGATGGAAGAAGGAAGAGGACCTGGAACAAATGATGCGTCGGATTTTATTGCTATGATTCCATACTAGACAAATAAGATATGCATAATATCGAAATTAACTTGTCATTTATGTGATGGTATCTTAAACTTTATTAAAATTTGTTTTTCATCAATCAAAAATTACCTAAAACGTCTCCATCGATAACCTGTAGGTGCAATGGACCCTCGTCCGAGTAGGATTTATTTAATAAGAGGATGATATAGCGGAAATTTTCCTCTGATGGTTTGTAGATTTCCATCCCTTTTCTTCTTTCCTGCAATGAACACACGTCTGAAATAAGCAAAAATCTCGGGAGAGTTGGACAAATTGCCCAACGTTGGGTGGCGTTCACGTCTCGTTTCCGTCGTCCATTCCAAGCTGTTTCGAAGCCCTCGTCTGCAACACAATCCCGGCGTTGTGAACGGCCTGGCCACGGTCCATCCATGACGACTACGGCACCAAGGCGGAAGGTTTTCCCTTCCCCCGTCCCCCTCTCTCCTTCCCCCGTCTGGCGCACCCCCGACCACCCGCCTTACTCTGAGGTACCACCGCAATACCAGTGTCCTCCTTCCTCCCCTCGTTTCGTGACCTACAGTTTGGTATTCTTTCCTTGCAGATGATACAGGCGGCGATCCGAACGCTGGCGGAGGAGGGAGGCTCGACGCTGGAGGCGATCGACGCCTACATCAAGTCCAACTACCACGACCTGCCCTGGGGCCACCGCAACCTCTATCCTCACTATTTCAAGAAACTTCTTGTTGTCGGCGAGGTCAAGCACGTCGGAGGGGGCCGATTCATCATCGCGTCTTCCCTCCCCTCTGTCCCGCAGAGCGCACGCCGTTCAAATGCAGAAAAGGGGTGGAAGGGGAGTTCGAAGGGAAAGGAGATAGTTCCGTTTGTACCTGCTGAAGCGAAGGTGGTCAAAATGGGGGTGGATGATTGGACGATCGATCTGCCACAGATGGGGGAAATGACGGAGAGATGCGAAGAGGAGGCACCTCTAGCGATGGAGGAAAATGAGCCGCCGCAATTGCTTCTGACCCAGTATAGTCCGCAGACGGCGATAGAAGAGCCGCCAATGTTTATCCAGTGTGATTCAGCGGTGGCGGCTTCTGAATGTGAGCAGACGGCACTTGAGGTCCAGTGTGATAGAGCAATGATCACCACGCTCGATTTTGATCTGCAAACGTCGACCGCGACCAAGTCTGATGTGGACATCCCCTTCGAAAAGCAATGTCATTCTCTGGTTTCCGGACAAGGTTTGGCTGAAATCAATGGTGAATTGTCGTTGCCGAAGAAACGTGGCCGTGGAAGACCCCGCAAAATCGAGGAAGGAATAAATTATGGCAAGGTGCCGACCACGCCAGAAGGTAAAACCATACCTGATGGAAATCTGATGCGTATGGCACTCAGCAGCAATGGAGGAGCTGGAGGACCGCCGATGCCGATGGGTTGTGGGCGGTCACCTGGGAGTGGGCGTCGCCAAGGAAGGCCTCCCAAGAGAAAGATGGAAGCAGAGGATGTTATTATTGGTATCGATGCTGTTGTGAGTCATCAACCTCCAGAAGAGAAGGCGGAGACTGAGGATATAACTTTTGTTATTGATGCTGCTGTTTCTCCTCAAGAAATTAGTAGGGGTTCATTATCATACAAGGGCCGTGGAAGGGGACGAGGACGTCCTCCCAAGAAGAAGGTCGATGCTGAAGATGTTAATGTTGCTGTTGCCCCTCCTGAAAGTAGTAGGGGTTCAACATTGTCAAAGAAACGTGAAAGACTTCCAAAAGAGAAGACGAAGGCAAAGGATGTTGATGCTGCCGCTTCTCCTCAAGAAAGTAATCGGTGTTCGTCGTCATCCAGGGGCAGTGGAAGAAGACGAGGACGCCCTCCCAAGCAGAAGACTGATGCTGCGGAGTCTAATGCTACTTTTGATGTTAATGTTGTTGCTTCTCCCCCAGAGAATAATCAGTGTTCGTCATTATCCGAAGGTCATGGTAGAGGACGAGGACGTCCTCCCAAGAAGAAGGCTGATGGTGCGGAGGCTAATGCCACTTTTGATGTTAATGCTGTCGTTTCTCCCCAAGAGATTAATCATTGTTCGCCATCATCCAAAGTTCATGGTAGAGGACGAGGACGTCCTCCCAAGAAGAAGACTGATGCTGCGGAGGCTAATGCCTCTTTTGATATTAACGATACTTTTGATGTTAATGCCGTCGTTTCTCCCCAAGAGAATAATCAGTGTTCGCCATCATCCAAAGGTCATCATGGTAGAGGAAGAGAACGTCCTCCCAAGAAGAAAGATTGGTGCTGAGGATGGTAATAATGTTGTTTCTCTTAGAACAATGGTGCTCCAACTTTGTAAAAGGGACTTGAGTGTGGAAGAGGAGGATGAAGTCGGCGGAGACACCTAAGGCGATGGATGTCCTTGACGGTACAGCTGCCTTGGAGCCTGTAATGTTGCAATTGGAAGTTCCATGCCTAAAAGAGTAGCGTCAATACTTAAATTAAAAGATGGTGTCAAAAGCCGGCACAGCTAAAACCAACTTGCATTTTTATGGTATGTATGTCAATTTTTTGTTCTGATGACGGAGAGTAATTTAATCTGGATATTTCATTCCATGTTAATGTTTTTTATTTATTTTGGCGGTGTTTTTGTTTGTATATGAATTTTCTTGTAGGATTTATGAGAAAAGAGAAGACCCATGTGTTGGTTAATTCCTAAGCAATGGTCACGCACAACTTCTAAGGTCACCCATGTGAGTACGATCTCTGTAAGTTTGAGCTCAGCTACAAAAAATTGTTAGGTATTTATCGATATTCAACCTTTACAACATGAATACGGGCATGCTTACTCTGCAGTTCTTTGCTCTTTCGTTTGCATGGATAAAATAATCTGTTTGTATGCGTTACTTTTCTCTGGATGTTTGCTTATTTATAGAGTATCATTTCATAGATTTGGCAATCATCATTCATATATCAACTACCAACCTTGAGTTATGGATTGGACCAGTGATCGAGTAAAGTGGTGCCAAAGTAGCCTCTTGGGGTCCGTTTGCTTGATGAATTGGTCTTTTGTAGATTTGTTGAGTAATCTAAAGAATTGAGCGTACAGGAGTACTTTTGTCGATATAAAAAAACATGTCTGACAATGATTATTAAAAGAACTACCATCATTATTATTAATAAACGAGTGATTACAGAAAAACTCTAGATTATTCAAAAAAGATAAATTCGAAAAATCTATATTCGATTGGAGCGGTTTCAGCTCTTATTCCCTGCATGCTAATACCACTCCAAATACAATTAGTATCCATATTTTTGCATGCCAGATCTTAGTGTGTATACAATCAATTATAATAATTCAATTGGATATTCACTAAAAAAATGTTATCCTTACAGAAATAATTTAATGGGTATGTAATTAGTTAAAACTCTTCGTCAAAAATAGTCAACAGTATTGTCATTATAGAAGAGCCTTTTTTAAACTTCTGGAAAGCTGGAAAGCTGGAAAGCCTCCGATGGGAGGTCAAAAGGAACCCCCGTCTCGATGACGAATGGTCCATTTACCAAAAAATAAAAATTAAGGCCATCATTTTTCCTCGGCTTGATAAAATCTTTCGATTTTCTGGGTGGCGACGCGAACGCTCACGAGATGAGTTATTTCACTGGAGGCTTCAACAAAAATCCTACTCGTATCCTTGCACTGAGATTTCGACAATAAAATAATTGTAATAATTTAGTTAGTCAGATGGCATTTGCAACTCTTATTAAAATTTTGAACTATCATAAATATAAAAAAAGATAGAGTGAAGAGTATAATTAGTTAACTTGTTGACATGGATTTGAATTGTTAAATTCACACTTATGTTTAAATTTTCTAACTCATTACAAAAAAAAAAAAAAAACACCAAAGTAAAAGATGTATTGATTTGCATGTTTTACTTTCCAGCGTTTAATTTTTTTTCTCCATTTTAAGGTTACTTCATCGTGACTTTAGAAAGTCACGACTTCAGAGTTTTCCAATTTTTGCAAGTAAGATCACATGTAATTAGATATACCTCAAACATTACATTTATGAGAGTCCCATAAAATAAATTTCTCTTTACCTCTACACAAACAACGCTTTCTTTACATGATATTGGTTGAACTCGACTAATTGATTTAAACACAGATGGTATGTACGTGCTGCAACCATGTCAGCTATAAGAATAACAGAGCTGTAAAACAAGACCACGGCAGCATAAAATGAGGATTCTTGCCCACGGAAAATTTAATGGTCAGAAGAGCCCCTTCCTAATCCCTGCGGTAATTTATCGTTCTTCACATCGCAAGTTTTTTTCTTTTCTACACACACTAAATCAGGCATCAGCAACGATTTGCATAAATGTTCTTCGTTGCATGAGTACTACTACAGACGGAAAACTTCCAAATGTTGTAGGCGTGGATCTTTCTTCGTTGCGTAAGTAGGTTATTGATGTCATCGTACGCATCACACCCTCCAAACTGTAGACGCGCGCATGATGCCCACCTCATCCTGTACGACGACAGATCCCACTGGTGTGGTGTAATGAGGTAGGTCTGGTCCATACCTAACACCAGCTTACCTGTTTTAAAATTTCCGCAGGAACCGCAAAAATGTCAGCAGTGTGAGATCGATCCCCTTTCCTTCCACACGTTTCAGCATCACTCATCTATTATATCATCTTTCAGATGGATGCCATCGCCAGCTCATATATTCATCCTGACACTCAATAAGGGTAAAAACCACATGTTCAAACCTCTCAAGTTTGAACATTCCGTAGAATATCTTTTAAAAAATAAGGCATTATACAGTAGACTTCCTTCATCTCGTAAAATTGGCAAAGACAAAATATTTTAAACAAGTATAAAGCATGAGAGAATTAATGCAAATAAATAAAAGCGATAAAAATAATTCATGTCAGTTGGAGAAAATATCATAATTAAAAGCGTAAGAAGCACATTTATTTATATACCTAAAATTTATAAAAATTTACGTACAAGAACATTTGTTGATATTTAATGAAACGATGTCTGATTTGGAAATTAAAATGCAAGATGAAAGGTAGCAAATTTGAAGAATCTTTTATAATTACATGTTAGCATGATTATTATTCGATTAAATGTGATTTGGCAATTATTATTTGATACAAAATGATTATTGCTCGATTATATACATTTAATATTGAAAACGAATTTATCAAATATGTAAACATTAAACATGTGCAAATATATTTTCACATATTTAATTTCTAATATCAACAATAATCAATCATAATTTCATTAAACTGTATAAAAATACAAAAGATAAAACGACAAACACAACAACACGATGGTCTATGCCAAGACCAAGCTACAAGTCGGCCAAATTTGAAAAAATGACTCAGTCCAATTTCGATCCCGTAGAAATCAATTTTCCAGTGTAATAATGTCAATGGTGCCCTGGAAATCTCATACACACATTAATTTCCAGCCAATCTCATGTACTGCCTATCTGTGAGCACGACAGGAGATGTTTAAATTCTAACATGCGGGCCTACATCCCAGTCCCGTCTTGCAAATGGTACGACAGAAAAGAGAAACTCGATTAAAGAAGACGTTCGTGATTTTCATCAAAAGTTAAATACTAATAAACCTAAACATTATCATCAACAAGCCCGACTGTTCAAACTCACCACGTACTGGTAAACAGATAGAAACAAGGATGAAAGGAGAAGGATCAAGATTAAGCAAAACGAGCAAACACCAATTCATAAAGAAAGAAAAATAAATAAATAAATAATCTTCCGAAATTACCCCCAAATCAACCAGCACCTTCCAGCGAACTGGCGAAGCAATAGATCCAATACCGAATCAGTTCGGAGACGGCTTCTTTGACTTCGATGGATGGAGAAGGAAACCGAGACCGAGATCGCCGTCGCCGCCGAGGATCTCGAATTCAGTTGATGCAAGTGGGGAACGAAACCTCGCTCGTGCGCATCCGCTGGAGGAAGCGGTTCGATTCCCGACCTGCACCAAGCGAGCTCGAGAGGGCAGCGAGAGGAGGAACCCTAAGACAAATTCTTCCGGCACAGGAGGGGAGGGATAGGTGGTGTGGTTCTTCGGTCTTCCGGGAGAAGGATGCGCATCGGGGGCGAGGAGGTGGTGGGCTTAAATAGGCGCCGGACTGTGGGTGGGTCCACTACAAGCCGGGTCGTGATCGAATCGATCAGGAGGGGCGGACGATCGAGCGAGAGCACCGCGTGGAAAGATGATCGGGAGCAGGAATTTAACGGCTCTTGCCATCTGCAAGGGAATCTCACGTGACTTGCCCCTGTGAAGTGTGAACGTCAAGCCCCTCCGCGTGTCTTGCACGCGACTCTTTTTTTTTTTTTTCGTTTTTCTTCCATGAATTTTGATTCTTTCTCGATACTTTGTCGTGTTTTTTTTTTTTTTATGAAAAATCTTTACTTGATGGTTCGTTTTTGTACAATAGAACGTTTTAACGGAAAGAAAATAAAAATTTTACAAAAATGAAATATTTGAAAAGTTAAAATTTTTTTAAAAGGTTTAGTGCAAGTATTTGAAAGTACTAAGTTCCCTAGAGTATTACGATAGAATATTCGAAAAATCAGAATCAAAGAAATAAATTGTGTATCATCTAAAATAAAATATTTGATACATCACTCTTTATTTTGAAATTTTAAAAGTAAAATAATACTAATGAAATAATAAAAAATTTGATAAATTGTTCAAAATTTCAAAATTTATTCAAAAGCATAATGACATCTTCTAGAAAATCATTTTAAATATTATAACATAAATAATATCAAATAGTCATTCTATCCTATATTGTTATTATCGTATTTTTACGTATACTATTTACGAATTCTTTTCTTAGTTGTTGACTCATTACAATTGTTCATTTGCTTTCATATGCATTTCTCTTGTTAATTATATATCATCAATAATATTTAATTCTTTTAACTTATTTTGAAAATTTTTAAGTAAATTTTTTTATATAAATATGACATCTAACCTTGAAATATTGAAAAAAGATGTTTGACAATTACAAATGTTCACTATTCTTAGCTATGAATGTCTAAATTACTTTCAAATTCAACTTAGTGTTAAGGATGAAATTGTTGCTATAAGTACATAATTTAGTTGTAATATAATATTTAATACTTCATTAAAGTATTTATTAATTATCCAACTTGAATGACTAAATCACTAATGACTTCTTCATTTTTCGTTAAATTATAAAAACTACTAAAAACATTTTGACTTATTTTATAAATCTTTTGATAATTATAAGTTTCTTTTATATAATCTGCTTATTCTTTACAATAAATACAACTTATACTATTTGAAAATAAAGTTGACATACTTAACATCCCTACTAAAAGATTTCACAAAGCAAATAAATGTCTTCACATTCTTTTAGCCTCTTATTCTTCTTCTTCAATTAACATTAACACAATATCAACCTTAGTAGGTAACATTTTATTGGAATTCATCATTACCTACAAAGTAATAAAGAAATTAATAAATTATTATTTAAATACCAAATAAATAAATAAAATTCATTCCACATTTTATTCAACATATTAGAATATCATACACAAACATATAACATAAATTCATTCCACATTTTAATTCACTTGACCAGCCAAAGTAAGGAACTGTCAAGGAGCAATTACGAGAGCCAATGACTCAGTTCACTTGCTAACTCGCTCAATCGCTCGTCAACTCTATATCTATATCTATATGCTAAAAGCTAACAACAATGAACATAAAAGGAAAGAAGACAAAGATTATGACTCAGAATTTTACAACTTCAGAATCATCAGACGAAATTTATAACTTTATTCAAGCATTATTATGTAGACAACTTCAAGCATATTACCAAATGTACCAACGATGGAAGAGGTAGACAACAGATTCAAGAAATGAAAACTTTCTTTTCCCCCCCACTTAATTCTGGTTTGCACTAAACTTTTTTAAGTATTTACATTTGTAACTGCGACTCTTTAACTTCAATTTTAATTATCCTTTTTGCACAAAAGAAAAGAAAAAGGAAGGTTTATCGAATGGTCACGTGAGCCGAATCTGGGCATGGGTCTGAACTGATGTCAGCAATTTTTCACCAACCAAATCACAGACCATCCACATGTACAGATCTGAGGTTTAGACCATAACATGAGAACTAATAAAATCCTTAATTGCCATGGTGATTGGGAAGCAAAAGATAAATTCATTCCTGCAGGTAGTTTGTAAGACTATCTAAGTTTATTTTTTAATATTGGAATGCAATGAGTGCGGGAGAAAATCTACTTATGTGGTGCCAATCGTTAGTTATTTTTAACCGAATCAAGTGTGAAGGTTTAATCCAATCAGTACAGAAGCATTACTACCAGAAAATATTAATCTTACCTGGCACTTCTGGGAATTTCGATTTGGATCCTATTGCGAGAAAATTAAGCCAATGTTGCAGTGCATACGGGGACTCTGGGTTAGTCAGTAACAAACACTAACACTTACAGGCGTATTGGAAATTCAAAAGAAAACAGAAGGACTGCAATGGAAAATGAAAAACATAAAAATAAATACATGGATATTATTGTCCGAAATCACCTGATATAAAAATAGTATTCTAGTTATCCAATACTTGGACGAGGCGTTGAGTTTTCATTTATGTCCTTGTTTGCTATTTGCTACTTTCCAAGTGCTTTTCTCGTAAACTTTGCACCGGCCGTTTTTTTTCCTTCCTTCCTTCCTTCCTTCCTTCCTTCCTTCCTTCCTTCCTTCCTTCCCTTGGACGGAAGAGACGGATGATCGTGTGCCCTATTTATTTTCAGGGTTCGGTGCTAATTAATGAATTAAGGCTTTTTGTTCCTGTCTCCTGCGGTTTCTGCTTCGCCTGTCGCCTCCGGGCGATCTCTGTGTTTTTCTGCCTGCACGCACTCGTCGTTCTTCGTTGTGTCGTGTAGCAGCGATCGATAATGAGGAAAATCGCATCATGAACAAGGTTTGTCGACCTTCCTCTGTGATTATTCCACCAATTCCATACTTCAATCTGTCAATTAGAATGTAGATGTGGACTGATCAAGAGCAAGAGCAAGAGCAACCGCATGGTCAAGGCTACCGAGTTTGCCGTGCATTGCTCATCCAATGGGAGAAGAAGAATATCATCTCAAATCCAATGAACGACTTGGAAGGAGGCGATTGAAACGATAGTGGATGGGCGGGAGGTGGTGGTAGAACAAGTGTGGTGCCCCGCATGGGCGATTGTGTGGATCTACCTCCTTCCTCTTCAAATCTAGCCCTCAATGCTCGTCCCTTTTGTATTCCCTTCCAGAGGAGATATAGCCCTTATCAATAATGATCTCTCGTCATTCTTCTTCTTCTCTCTGATCGGCAACATCAAAACTCAAACCTCGTTTCAACTGAAAGCCTCTTGAAACGATACATCTGACGCAACTTTTAACTTACTTTTCATCTCCTGCAAGTGCATGATTATTTCTCAAAATAGACCATATTTTTTGATATATCACTAGAAAATATCTACCATCAAATGCTTTTATTCTCTTGCATGCTACCATGTATGTATGGGGATCGATGGTCTTGTATGTGAGAGGACGACAGTAAATGTTCCTAATGATACATGAAGGATATTGTTTTTGTATCAAAAATCATATTTGACTCTAACATCATGTTAACATGCCAATGTTCAATTTTAAACTAATTTTTTTATGAATAAAGAAGCTGTCTGTTTATTATATTTTTTGTGTTCCATTTCCAGCATGACACGATCTTAACGTTATTTGAGTTGGATTTGTATTGAGAATGATGTATCGCTCATGGAAGGGTGAATGGCTGGCTAGTGCATGCAACCATTTATCCATCAAAAATAGTTTTAGGATTGATAGGCCACAAGAATATATATACTTGCTGCTATGGATATTTTCAATTGCACCAACCTCTTTTTACAATGATAATTTTACATTTATTCAGATTTGAATCTTGATGAAAGTTACAAGTATTATTCTTTATTATTATTTAAACTATTATGGTAGATTCAATTGCGTCGATCGTTAATGTATTGATATTCATACCTAAACATTTAGGCAATGAGAAATGAATCCTGTTGTAGGATAATAAGGACGAATTTGTATCTGAATGAACAGCATAAATTTCGTGGGTTGAAGAGTAAGCGAATACCTAAAAGGCCGAATTTTTGAGACTTGACCAGGGTATACGTAATAATATCAGAGACAGCATTGGTTAATCTTTTCTCATATTGTAACAACTATAAAAAAAAAAAAAAAAAAAATCTTAAATTTAAATTTAAGTAAAACAATATCAATATTAAAAAAATCACGACTTACTTACCCACGGTTTTTTAAGAAAAAAGAAAAGAAAAGAAAAAAAACCTACCATCTTCTCTTTGGATTCTCTCGTCCCTGCGGGTTCGCATGTGGTCGGAGACAAAGCAAACAAAGTCAAAAATGCAACATCTCGAAGCCAAGACAATGAAAGTTTCGCCGCTCTCCACAGGTAAAAACAAGCACGCAGATCCATAACAACAGAACCACGGCATCAGGAACAGGTGGTAGATATGGAAGCACGGAGGGAAGAAGAGGATGAGGGAAGATCTCTGAGCTAGCAATCCGATCTCCCATTGGAGGAAGAAGAAGAAGAAGAGGGGGAACCAACCGCGACAATGCGCCTTCTCCTCCTCCACCTCCTCACCACCTTCCTCGTCCAACTCTACGCCGACGACCACTCTTACCAACCATTCGTCTTCCCGAACGCCATCCCGTCCACCACCATCCCAGCCTTCCCGGAGCAATCCGACGTCGCCCGGGGCTGCCCGCTCGACCTCCCGGACGCCCTCTTCGCCTCCGTCTCTCGTTCCTGCTCCTCGCCCTCCCGCTTCCGCTGCTGCCCAACCCTCGCCGCCTGGCTCTACTCGGCGTACTCCTCGTCTGCCCTCTCCCTCCACCTCGCCTCCGCCGACGCCGACCTCCCCGTCCTCCCTGACGACTCCGAGTCCTGCCTCGGCGGCGTCAAGAAGGCGCTGAGCGCAAGAGGGGTGGCGCTGGGCAAGGTGAACGAGAGTTGCGACGTTGTCGGGTGTTACTGCGGGGTGAGGCTGAGGCCGCTCAGCTGTCCAGGAGGGTTGAAGGTGGCCAAGGAGGAGGGGAGGTGGGTGGCCAAGGACAAGATGGCCAGGAATGTGGCGAGCAAGTGCGCCGGGAGTGGCGTCCGTGGGTGCAACAGGTGCCTCCGGACTCTGTACCAGGTCAGTGGTGGATGTTTTAGGTGGCGACTATCGGGAATCATAATGATCCGAGTTTTCTCGCCGGAGCTGGGGAAGAAGGGGATTTTTGCCGATGACTCCGCTACATATTTGTTTAATTGGAGAAACTTACCGGAGTTCTGTTCAATTAGGAAAATAATAAATTATTTTTTCCGTTGGCATAGTTCGATTTTCCTCTCTTTAACGCAGGTCAAGGAAGCAGCTGCCGGAGGGAACGGCACGACGCCGGCGGGAACCGGCGGGCGGGAGAAGAAATCTCGACAGAAGCACGACAGGGACTGCCAGCTGATGGGTCTGACATGGCTACTCGCCAAGAACCGGACCCGGTACCTCCCCACGGCCACCATGATCCTCCGGGCCTTTATGATGTCCCCCGACGGTGAGGATCCAATCACCTGCACCCTCGGCCGCGACGGCATGCCCTTGGCCGTCGACTCCTCGGAGTTCTACGACGATACTTCCTCGTCCCCCTGCACCACCATCACCACCGCCGTGGGACTTTACTTCCGTTGGATCTCCTGCGTCGTCTTGGTGATCTCCGTTGTGGTGTGATCGGATGTGGTGGATCTGTGTTGTTTGTCCTCTTTCCGGGTTCTTCTGTACCACATGTATGACGGGTATCTGGCTGTCTGCTACTGCTGCCATTGCCGTGGAGCTGTGCTTTTCTTTTCGAGGATCGTACTGTTTCGTTCACGGGCACTGGCATGATTGATGTTAGGATTCGTGGTGCTCGTGAATTCCAAAAGTTTCATCGGAACGAACACCCAACATTGTAGCAGTAGATTTTTGTTGCTTCGTCGACAGAACTCATCTCCTCCGTCCCACCATCTCTCGGGACGTCGTAAATGCTTTAATTCGTTTATCAAAAGCAAGCTTTGGAGAATGGTACAATTTTCTCTGGTAATGGTAGCTTTTTTCCGTTCATCAAATTTAAATTTTGACGTATAATTAGTGTCGTCGATGCTTTTTAATTGTCGTTCGGAAAGTGACGGAGCTCTGTCACTCATGTCTCCATCACCTTCTCCTGTCTGCCTTTTATTTCCCGGGATACTGGTACTAGCGGAAAATACTGACATGATAATTAATGCATATAATATTTAAAGAAAATAAAACGTTATAAATAAATAAATATATATATATATCAAAAATACTGGTTATATCAATCAAGTTCAAGTTTGGCAAAAAAGAATGAGTGGTGTAAAAATACGAGAATGATTTATTGTCCACTTGTTACGTACTACATCTATGTCCAATATTTATATCCATACGTCTAGCTACGTCACTTGCCTTTTTTGTATTATCTGATACTCCAGGTCTCATTATTACCATATTAGTAATTATCGTGAATCAATTTTTCACTGTACCATACATTTGAGAAGTATCACTGTAAATAACAATATGGTTTGGAAATACCCATCCTATCATCACGGTGGAGATTTTAATACATAACGAGCTTTTTTAAATTCCTCGCCATGTGAAATTACTCAATAATCTACACCTACTTATGAGCAACTTCATCTCCCGTGAAGCATCCGATGGCACAGAAAAAACCTTCCCATTGTTAAAAATAAAAATGTAAAACGGTCTATTTTAAAATTAATTGCCGACGAATTAAAAGATCTACCATGTGTTAATTTAAATTCCGTCTTTACGTTGATTGTGTGAAACTATTTCAACACTTTTTTATCGTTTGTGATTTATCAACAAGTGAAAGGGCTCGATGTAATATGCTATAGGTTGAAGGGCATTTTAGTCTTTTTCCCAAATATGGTTATGCTTAGACTATGATGAGTGTGTCGTTGTACATGTACAAGTGTGGTATATCTTGATTTATCATTATATATATATATATATATATATATATATATATATATTATAGTGGATTATTTTGTATTATATTGCCTTGGCATTGATTGTCTTGTATTATATCATGTTAGTGCTTGTAAATATTCATTGTTGCTGGTTAATGGTCGTCGTTTGACTATTTATACATATTTATTAATGAGCATGACATAATATTGATAATTAATACCTAGTGATGCTATTTATTATAGATTATGTGCATAATACAGATGTTAATGCATAATATAGTTAAATTATGTATTTTATAATATTCTAATATAGTTTATTATTCTAATTATTATGTTATTTATTGTGTATTATGTGAATGCCTAATATTTTAGATTATTGTGTAATAGTGTGAATTGCTCAATTATTTTGATTAGTGATCAACTTATCTTGTATGATTATAAATGAAAGATGAATTAATTATATTAAATATGAAATTCGATTACAGACACATAATATTATAATATTGTATATATGATTTGAGATAGAATATGCTTAGTTCGTCTTAAAGTAACTCGAGATATCTAAAGTCTAATCATAAGATGGATGGTATGTGGTTACTTATCTTACTATACGAGAGAATATATTGTCGTAATTAATTAAATAAAAGAGGAAATAAAAGATGTATTTGTTAGCCTAATTTTCTTTATTTATTTTGTATAATTGATGAACTAGTGACTTTATTTCATATATTGTGCATATTATGATTTATAACTTTTCATGTGCAACACCTTATTGTTTAATTTTATTTGTTTGAGAATGGATTACTTATTAGGCGTTAATTCACCTCTTATAGTTGTCTTTTTTTTTAGACTATCCAATTAATCCACAAGTGAGACATGAGTTGAGAGGATGCATTAAGATAACACAAAGTAGGGTGAAGGTGGTATAAGGTAAGACAATAAAGTGTAAGGTGAGACAATATGAGGTGAGATAGTACAAAGATAAGGTAAGACATCTACAACTTTATCATTGTGGGTGTCAATAAGGGATTTGATCTTATTATATGTTTAACTCAAATTCAATTCTTATATCAATCGATGTGAGAATTAACTTAACATAAAACGTTTTCAAAAATTTTTTTGTGGTTAAAGGCATTAACTACCAACCCAATGCAAGTGTATATATATTGATCTAAATATTATAGCCAAGAATATTCTTAACTTTTAATTTATTTTAAATATTCGTGTTAAATAGTATTATCACTGGTCAACTAAAGATATCATGATTTCTTTTCACAATCGAAAAAAGAAAACTCTGAGAAACATTCTTTTAGAACATAAAGAAGATATTTTAAAATGGAGGCCTCTCCACCTCACAGCTAAATCCAATAGTTGAATAAAGAGATTCCTATTAAAGAAGACTTGAATAAAATATTTTTTTTTAAGGTAAAACAAAAGACCATACCGACTGTACAGGAGAAGTCCAAAATTAAGACCAAAATCATGTCATGCCTTGTAATTATGATATAATCATGACACAATTATCATAATAATTATGTCCTAACTCTATCAAAATGGACCCTATTAGCAGGGTTCGTTTATTTTCTCGGAACCATATGATTTAGGTTTAAAAAGTTGCGTTTTTTTTGCTAAAATTCAACCATTATTTCGTAATTAAAGTATCTTAATAGACATAACCGAGGTTAAGTTGAAATCTTAATACTGTACCTCAGATTAATTAATTATATAAATAAATTTAATTAAAAAAATTAATTATAAAGTTCCTTTCCTTCCCATATCACAGTTCCCCCCCCCCCCCCCCCCCCCCCTCTCTTTATTGCCTCCTCTACCTCTCCCACTCCAACCCTTCATCTCCCTGGCCTTTACAGGTTCGAGCGACGAGAGTGGTGGTTTTCGATTAAGGTTCGTCTCCATCCCCTGCAATCGTGTTTCTGCCTAGTGGTGCTCGGCAGGCGATGTGAGTATCCGTATTTGGCACGGCTTTCTCTGTGCTTGGTATTTTTGTTCGGCTTCTCGGGCTTTAGTTGTTGAGTAAATTATCTTCTCTTGGGTCAGTTGGCTAGTATTTATTTATTCTCTTCGGGCTTTATACTCACTAATGGTCAAAGATGGCACCTTCAAGGAGAAGGGATTCTCTGTTTGGGTTGTGAACTGTTGCCATATACTCTTGGGGCATGTTATTTCACTTACGTGATCAATGTTTTCTATTTTGCTATTATTTTGGATCTTTTCCCAAGCTTTTTTAAGCGGAGAAATGCTTGGGAATTCTGTAGAGTATAAGAAATTTGGAGTTTCCGCCATCATGGATTCCTTCGTACTTCCACTAGTCAACCGGTTTTAGCTTCTTTGTGACATTGATTTTTTTTTTTTTCTTCTTCTTTTGGAGTAAGCTCTTGGAATCTGTTATGATCATGATTCCCACTTAACCGTGCTAAACCTTGCAGCCGCTCCAATCATTTCTCTGTATTTCAAGTAATTCCCATCAGCACTCTCACGGTAAACGTGCCATTTATGACATATATTAACATGGAATGATGAGGTTTTGGCCACTCCACAATTGAAACATAAAAAAAAAAATGTTAAAGTTGATCAAAGGTTGGTCCCAGAATAGAATGTAAAGGTCATAGCAGAAGCCATGCAAATTATTATGTTAATTGTTAAGCATGCTGTAGTGTGGTGCGTAATTTTCAATGGATGATTATAATCTTTTAGCTTGATTTCTTCAGTAGAACATGTCTGCAGACCAGAAGGGATCACTTATGGCAGAAAATGGGATCATTAATAGGAACATTCCTACAATCAAATGTGATCACTATTATTATCATTATGGTTAAAGGGTTATAAATAAGTGAATGCAAGCTTCAACTATATTTGACATCAATGAAAATGCTTATTTATGTTGAAATTGTGAAAATTAATTTCAATGGACTTTGAATCTCAGAAACTAGTTCTCAACATAGGTACATTTAAGAATAACTTTTATAGATAATGAATGTTGACCATTGGATTTGATAATACGAGAAGGGAAGAACCAAACCCTTTTCTGAGTCATCTAATCGATGAGTTGTGAAGTAGATGACCAATTGCATACATACCTCTTAACTTGTTAGTGCAATCACTGACAATAAACTTCCTTGACCCTCTCCACTGTCCAACAACTAAAGACTGTATCCTTGCTTAATTTACCAAGGATGAAAATGATAGATTCTTAATCAAGTTTCATCATCTTTTGCAAATACCAGAATGCAATAAAAAATTTAATAATGTGAGAGACCTCATGACAATGAATTTGAGTAGAACTGACAAATCATGGACCAACAACAAATAATCTAAACAATGATTACAGCCATTTTACTCCTACATCTGATTGTAGACTAAGATTAATCTTGGCTCTTTTACTTCCTACCAAGGTGACATACTGTAACCTACCTCTTCCCTTTGACCATATTCTCTGCATTTACTGGGAAACGAAGTTTATTTTAGGTTCTTTCTCACTACCTTTTTTTGGCATTCTCCATTGTTTCACTTGCCTACTCTCTCCCTAGGCTCGACACTATTAGAAGTACTTTTCTCTACTCTCCTTATAGTTCTCTTTTGCAACATAGTGGAAGACAAACCTTTTTTTCCATGGAAACTTTGGAAATTAACTGTGTTCTAAAACTTTAATTGCATGATACTAGGTCATTTTTTGGTGCATGTTCAAAAATTGAATAAGAGGACTTTCATTTTATCCTTGTATCCAAAGAAAAAAATATCAAGACTAAAACTTGAGGAATATAGGAAATAAACATGTAAGTGAGAAGACTAAAGCAAAAGAGAAAATATATTATTTGTAGTGTAGTTATTGTAGGCAAATCCCTAGGATGAAAGGTATTCTCTTCTTGCGTTGACAAGAAAAGAGTCAAGATTGATCATGATCCATTTTCAGACAAAGGACTAAAATGATTGTGACCATTACGTAATTTTTCCTTTTTGTTTCCTAACTAGAGCCAAAGCCCATTGCCATAGGTTTTCATAATTTCTAAATAAATAAGCAGCTTTATTAAGTTCAAATTTCATTGAAGCTGATGCTTGCTTATTTATGGTCCCATGACCATAATGACAATAGATTAGGAGCATAGTGGGGATCACATTTGACTGTAGATTTATAATAACTCCCCATCACATTTATTGCAAGTACCACTACATTGCCTGTTGGTACTGTCACAATTAGTATTTTCTGTTCTCTTTTATATATTTAATCTTATTAGGACCTAGGACTAAGGAATACAACATCAATAATGACAATCCATATCTTAATTCTATTTTATGGGGTCGGCAACATGAATATTTCTCTTCATCACTAAACTTTCAGCTGATTATGAGGAAATCAGGATGTTGGAATTATGGCACTGTATGTATCTTGCAGATTATCTAATTCTCAATATATTACTTTCAGGTCTTGAGTGAAAAATACATGGCACGTGCAGTTTCTCTAAAAATTGAGAGGGGATGCCAAAATATAGTACTTAGAAGGAGGTAAGCATGATGATGTTTATTTTTTTTGTAATCATGCATGGCATTTTGTCAACAATGAGAACATATCTATTAAATTTATGCTTCTTATGGCAGGAAAAACAATCTCCTTTATCCTGAAGGTCTGAAATTTTTTTCTCATACAAAACACACATTTTCTTGGAATCTACTTGACAAAGTCAATCCACATGCTTCAGCAAGCACATCACAGGGTTCTGACTTCCCGAAGAAGGTATTTTTCTTTTTTCATTGGAACAAACATGCTGATATGTTACTATTATTGTCCCATAACTTACTGCTTTTTTTAAGGAAAATCAATTTGTCAGGTCATTCAGTTTACCGTTGAACATTGAAATTTGATATCTAATATGCATCGAAGGTGTGGAGATGTGGTCATTTTCTATCTCTTGCTTTAATGCTCTGCTTATAATGAAGTGTATGACATATTGGCAAACACAGATTTTCCTATTTATAAGAGATATGCATGTTTTTCAGTCCAAATGTTGTGGGCATGGAATCTAGTTTTGGTTTCATATCAGATTTAATCTTTTTTTGTAAAATGACTTATCTAGAATCTAGATCATGACTATACTTTGTTGAGGTGGATTATTGCGTTTGTTCTATTAAAGCTTTCTTCCTATTCCAGGTTCTATGTTAATGGTGGAGTGGGGTGTACTGGGCAAAGTATTTGTGTTTCGTGTGTAGTTAGGAGGCTATATTTCCGTTTATTTTCCCATGTTTTGGATGGATGCTTTGCAAATGTACTCTTTATTTTTTTACTTTGGTATGTTGGCACTTGACATATAATGATGGTCTGCAAGACTGCAACTGATATGCATGCAGCTGCCTTTTTTCTTAGTAATCAAAATAAGGAAACAGTAGAAGGGTTGTATAAGAACAAAAGGTGGTTTCATGCTTTCACCAAGCAAACATCTTTGACACCAGATTGATTGGAAAACAAATCACTAGTTAAACACCATAGGACATCATTTGCTTTCCAAGGCTGGAATGGTAAAAGTCAACATCTCTTGTGAAGGATTGTAATGCTATGAGTCATAGAAATCTAACAATAAAACAAATTAAAACAATCACACTTGGAAGAGGAGTAAACCATAAGAACACGATGATTTATATGAATTTGACCTCTTTTTTACTTCTAGTCTCCATGCACACCAGAACAAGAGAGTTCCATTATCATTGACTCAAAACAAATTAAAACAATCAGACTTGGAAGGATAGTAAACCATAAGAACACAATGATTTATATTGATTCACCCTCTTTCCTACATCTAGTGTCCATTATCATTGACTCTTGCACAAGTGAAGGAGTGTTGACATCAAATCATAATTTACACAACCTCATACAATCATAAACTAGAGGGTCTGCACTTTGTACAACCTTGGTGAGGAGAAAGCTCAAGAAACATATGAAAATGCCTGCCAAGGCACCTAATTAGATTACAACTCAATAAGACTTTGAAAAAACAATATTCTAGAAAACTGGTTCAACTTAGAACTGGCTAGTCCAATTGGCCAATTGAATGGGTTGAACAGTTCAACCAATAAAACAGCTGAACCAGACCTTGTTGACCTAGTGACCTTACCAATTCTTAGGGGGGGGGTTTGTGCCTCCTAGAATTCTGAGAATTGGTGGAAAAAGAATGTTGGGAAATTTATAAGTGTTTGTGCCTTCTAGAATCTTGGGAAAGTTCAAAAAATTTTCCATCATATAAATGAGTTTAATTTTCCAGCAATCCCACATGTTCCCCTTGGAATTCCAAGAATCCCAACCTCACACCCCCTTTCACAACCAAAGTTGTGTGATCCTCGCTCGAGATCAAAGTTGTGACTTTCTTTCCAAGAAACCTTTGACCTTTTCTTCCTATGACCTCTTTTGTGATTGGCAACCTCTCCTTATGATTGACACCATCTTTCGTGATCGACACCTCTTTTGCGACCAACACCCTCTTTTGTGACTGATGCCCTCTTCCGTGACCAACACCATCTTTTGCCACTGATGCCCTCTCTCGTGACCGACGATGATCTTGATGCCTCTAGTTTTTATGCCTTAGGTGACCTCTTTTGTCAATGTTTTTAAATATTGATCGCCTCTTTTTCATTCTTACTTTCAATGATAATATCTCAATCTTTGATTTTTATGCATGCCAAAGTGTTCTTCCGAACAAAATTGTTACCTTTGTTATTGCTATGATAGTTGTATTTGTCATTTGTGAAACCAAATGAACATTGCTCCATTAAAATGAATATTAAATTTCGTGATGTTAATGTTAAATTTTAGATGAATTTCACTATAGTTGAGCATACTCATTGTCCTCTGTTTGTTCAAAATAATCGAAAATCATAACCATTCTATGTTTCTCATTACTATTGGTTAAAATCAACAATATGGAATAATGATGGAGCGATTTAGTCATTCTACATGGGCTATTAGTACTTACTTCAATGAAGTACTTGAAGTTATTTTAAAGTTGACTGATGTACTTATTGCGACCTCTCTATCATCAATTTCAAGTAGAATTGTGAATGATTTAAATGTATACCTTTATTTTAAGGTAAATACTTTCATTGATATAGAATTAAAATTGTCTTTATTAAAATTTTCATTAGAATTTATTATAATTATGTTTACAAGATTATATTGGTGTTGTTGATGAGACACATATTAAGACTACTATTTATAGACGATAAACAACAAAGTTCAGAAATAGAGAAGAATAGTTAACAAAGAATGTTATAGCTGCATGCAATTTTGATATGAAATTGACTTATATTCTTAGCAGTTGGAAAAGATCAGTAGTTGATGCTTGAATCTTTTAAGATGCACTCACAAGACGTAATGTTTTCAAAGTTTCACTAGAGATGTGATGTATTGAAAATTGTTAGTCATTTTTTTGTTTACACTAATTTATGATTATATACAGGTAAATTTTACTTGATTGATACTGGTTATCTAAATTGTCTTGAATTTATTTGTCTATATTGAGGTATGCGATATCATCTATCTAAATATGATAGTAATTAGTTTCTTACAAATACAATAGAAAACTTCAACTATAGATATTTATGGTTAAGATCAATAATCGAGCGAACATTTGAAATTGTAAAACATCATTTTGCTATTTTACAAGGATACATACTATATTTATTTGAAGCATAAGTGAAGATTGTCATTGCTTACTTCCTAGTTTATAATTTCATAGCCAGAGCTGACATAACAAATTTATTAGAAAATCTACAAGATGAATTGACTAAATTTGATATTGAAAATAAAGATATTGGAGTTACTAAAGAAGAACATTTACAAATGGATAGTACTTTAGAAATGACGTAAGAACAAATGAAAGAAATAACAGATAAAATGTGTAACAACATTAAGACAACTATGTAGGACGAACATTAGTTTTAAATCATTTCATATGTAATGGTTTTTGTACTGTTGTTATGTTAAAATAGATATTTGAATAAGTGTATTTTGAGAATTGATATTTATGTTGAAAACTTTATTTCTATACAGTATTGATTGTCATTATTGATAATGATAGCTAGTGGAATGAACTTTAGTTTTAAATCATTTCAAATAGATAAATAAATAAATAAGTATAATTAATAATAAAAATAAATAAAATAATTGAAAATAAAATTATTATAAAGTGAAGAAATGAAAGTAAATAAAAAGTAAATAATAAATAATTGTTGTAGTACTTTAATTAAAAATAAAAATAATCTAATTCTAAACATTCTGTTAGGCATAAATAACTTAAAGAATTTTAACTTTCTTGACCTTCCATTACCTGCACAAACACTTCAATTTTTTTTAAGATTCGGGACTTTCCATTTTTGATCATTTTGAACTTTCCATTTTTGAACTTTCGAATGTGTACAAATAGACCCTTGGTTCAACTAGTTTGATTGATTGGTTTGGACTAATTTTTAAAACAATGATTTATTCTTACTATTAAAGTATTTAAGTCTATATATTTATGTATTCAGATAAATGGTTCATTCATTTACCCAACAAGTTGTCCTATATGTATTCTCTCAAGGAAATGAAATGTAGATCTCTTCTTAATTTTTCCACCCTAAAATTAAGTTGGTATTAGAGCAGTTTTTGATCCTCTACTCTCGATCCATGCACCTCACGTCTGAGCAACCGTTTCCAAGCATTTGACGCTATCTCACGTGCATACGTTCTCTAGCTTCCTATTTTGTGTGCAACTAGCATTTCTCTCATTTGTGATGTCGTTCAGATGACTAGGTCAACGACTCTTGGTAAAAGTTGCACATTCCTTCCCCCTGTGTAGAGCCCTATGGAAGGTTCTCCCTCATCCAATGCCTCCATTAGAATTGGGTCAATAAGAATGCCTGCCTTTGGAACTGGTAGCCACTCAAATTCCCCTCTTCTTGGTTGACTCACTATTACAGGAGTAAAATTGATTGAAAATAACTATCATAGATGGACACCTACTTTTGAGACCTTCTGTATATCCAATATGCATGAATACCACCTAACGAACTCTCCTTTGATTAAAGACTTCGCTGAATATCTTGCCTAATGGGTGTTTGATCATGTTGTCATGACATAGATGTTGAACAGTGTTGATGAGTACATTCTTCTTGGTATAGCTCGAGTTTGTCCTACAAAGCATATGTGAGAAATTTTGTGGACTACATATGGACATGAGAACAATATCTTCAAAGTTTTGGAGATATATGAGCAACTATTTAATCATCATCAGGGTGAATACTCCCTTCAAATGTGTTACTCCAAGTTGTGTGTTTTATTGCAAGAATTAAAAGATTATCAACCTTGTGTGGTAGACCTTGCCACATCACGTCGCTATTGTTAGGAGTTGTTCGTAGCACTTTTCATTGTTAGTTTGCATCTTGAATTGGCCTCTTAGATTCATGGGCAAGTTCTTGCAACTGACACCATCCCCTCCCTACAATCTACTTTCAGTCGAGTACTTAGACTCACCACTTATGTGTTGGTCGTCTCCTTAGCTAATTCAACTCTACCCTTATTATAGTTTCTAGACAGCAAGACAATTCATCTAATCATGGTAGAAGCAGATCAAGCAATCACAAGTGGATGGAATAGTTCTAGATCTTCGTGTGCTCACTGTAGGCACACAAATCATCCTTTAGAAAAATGTTGGGTTAAATTTGGGCATCCTCTTGCACTGCCATCATTTGCCAATGTTGCTTGTGAAGACTCCCCAACTATCACCTCCTCTACTACATCAGGCACGATGTAGATGTCTCAAGTTGATTATGATGAATTGATGATCTTACGAGCTCAACAATTCAGTGATGCTATGACTGCTCATGTGCTCTCTTTAGATAATTATGTTTTTCACATATCCTCTCAAAATTCTATGTAGATTATTGACTTAGGGGCTTCTGACCATGTCACTAGAAGCCAAGGTTAATTTATTCATTTAAATTAGATCTCCAACTTATATTTAGTTGCCCTAGCCAATGGCTATAGTTGCTCCGTTGCTGACGAGGGTACTACCACCATTGATTCAGATATCACTCTTGATTGTATTCTTTACATTTTTGAATTTCCTATAAATTTACTATCAACTAGTAAAATTACCAAGAAACTTTATTGTTTTGTAATCTTCTTTCCCTTTCATTGTACCTTTCAAGATCTACAAATTGAGAGGAGGGTAAGTTTGAGTTGTGAGCAGGGGTAGGTGTTTATACTCTTGTCAAAGAAGACATACCTTGTGATTTTGTTGCTATTGTCACTTCTAACGATTCTTTTCTTCTTTGACATTGCCGTCTTGGTCATTTATCTCATCAAAAGCTTCAAGCCGCTCTATTGTGGAATACCATTAGTCCTTTTGATTGTTAGTCCTGTATTTTGGGAAAACAGTTTCATGCTATTTTTAATAGTTATGAGTTAGCATTGGCTTCCAAGCCTTTTGATATTTTCCATTGTAATGTTTGGGGTCCCTCTAGAATCATGTCCTTATCTGGTTATCATTATTATATAAGTTTTTGTTGATGATTTTCTCAAGTCTCTTATTTTTATTTGTTGAAAAATCGAAAATTGGTCCTTGATATTATCAAACAATACTTTGGTTGAGCATAAACATTGACACATTTTAGATGTTGCCCATGCACTATTTGTTGAGATGCATATTTCCTCCTATTTGTAGTGTGATGCAATCTTTACTACTTTATATTTGATAAACTGCATGCCTTTTTCTTTGCTTGGTGGTGTCATTCCTCTTCGTCATCTTTCTTTTGATAAGAAGCTATTTTCTTTGCCCTTCAAGGTTGTTGATTATATTGCCTTTGTCAAAAATCTCTCCCTTGGACTTTATAAATTATCTCTCATGTCCATTAAATGTGTCTTTATTGGTTACGTATGCTCTCAAAAAGGGTATCGTTGTTTTCATCCTCTTACTCGTTAATATTTGGTTTCTACTAATGTTGTCTTTCAGGAGAATATTTTTTATTTTTCTCTTACAGCAGGTAATCCCATGCATCCCTTCAATATCCCTTATTCTACTAAAGTTCCTTGTCCTGTTCTTGTCTCCTCATCAGGAATTATTTCACAATAGCACTCTTCTAAGGATACCTCTCATTAACCACCTACATTGTAGGTATATTATCAACGACGATATTGTACACCCATTGGTTCTACAATGACTATATATTCATCCTCACCTACAACTACAAATCCCACTACTTTTGATTTACCTATTGCACTTTAGAAAGATACACATTCGTATACCATCCATCCTATTTCCAATTTTATTTCTTATAATTATCAATTACCTATCAACACCCAATTTGCCCTCAACCTTGCCTTTGTGTTCATATCCAAGAATTTTGAGAAAACACTTACTCTTCCACCTTAGAAGTATGCTATGAATGTTGAAATGCAGATATTACAGAATTAGGACACTTGGGACCTTATCACTCATCCTCTAGATACTTTAGTGGTCAGTTATTGTTGGATATTCACCAACAAATACAAGACAAATGGTATTATTAAGTAATATAAGGCTCGTCTTGTGGCTCGAGACTTTACTCAAACTCAAGGGTTTGATTATCATAATACCTTCTCTCCAGTGGTTCGCCTTAATTCTATTCGTTTCATTCTTACTCTAGCCATCTCCAAATCATGGTCCCTCTCTTAATTGGATGTTAAAAATGTATGTCTATACGAAGACCTTGTTGAAGAAGTCTTCATGGAGCAACTTCCAAGATACGTTGCTCAGGGAGAGAACAAAGTTTGTCATCTTTGAAAAACTATCTATGGACTAAAACAAAGTCCTCGAGCTTGATTTGCCAAATTCAATTTTGTTATGTTGACATATGGATAACTAGTGATGATATAGAAAACATAACTTATACTAAAGCATTTCTACACAAAGAATTTGTTCTTTATGACATGGGAAAACCATGATTCTTTCTTGGTATTAAGTTTTGCATATGCTCCCGTGAAAATTTCACTATCTTAAAGGAAATATGCTATTGACATTCTCAAGGAGACTAGCATGCTTGAATGTAAGCCAATGAAAACACCATTGGATCCAAATCTTCAATTCTAGGAAAAGGAGGTTGAACCCTTTTAGGATGTTGGAAGGTATTGATGTCTTGTTTGCAAATTCATTTATCTTACTATCACGCTCCTTGATATTGCCTTTGCAGTTAGTCTACTAAGTCAATTTATACAAGAGCCTAAAGAGATTTATTGGCAAGGTACATTCTAAGTTGTTGCTTATATAAAATAGTGTCCCAACAAGGGTTTGATCTACTCAAAACTTTTTGATCTAACTTTTGCCACATACTTTAATGTTAGCTATGCAAGTGATAAAGTAGATAGAAAGTCAACATCAAGCTTTTGTACGTATCTTGGTAGAAATCTCATCACTTGTGTAGCAAAAAGAAAAATGTTGTATCTATCTCTAGTGTTGAATTAGAGTATAGGGTAATACACAATGTCAATTAAGAAATTATGTGGATTAAGAACTTGCCAGTTGAGCTGGGTGTAACTATTTCATCTCCTATTCCTATGCACTATAATAATTAAACTACTGTATACATTGCGAATAATGAGACATTCCATCAAATAACCAAATATATCGAAGTGGATTATCATTATGTTCATCAGTTAGTTCTCAATGAAACTATTAGCACCTTTTATATATAGTCTTCTCAACAAGTTGTAGACATATTCACTAAGGCTCTTCTTATTGAAAGTTTTACTAGCTTTTGTAACAAGTTGAGACTATTCAATCTTTATGCTCCAACTTGAGGGAAAGTGTTAAAGTGTTTAAGTCTATATATTTAAGTATTTGGGTAAATGGATCTGTTTACCTGACAACTTGTCCTATATGTATTCTCTCAAGGAAATGAAATGTAGATCTCTTCTTCCTAATTTTTCCACCCTAAATTTAAGTCTTACCACATAGTTAGAAGATGAGCCTTTCATCCTTCAATTTTAATTAGTTTATTAATCATAGTATTATAGTTTGTTCAAAATTTATTCTCCACATAGATTTAATATCTAGCTTCTCAATCCTTCTTTGTGATTTGTTTTCTTATCACAAAACCCAATTATTCTGCGAATGTTTTTTTCATGGAGAACATAGGCCAGTAGATAGCATCTTTTTATTTCCATGCAAAACTTTGAAGTTCTGTTATTTCCATTCTTCTAGTGTTCATCATGCAACTTTTATCCTTTTCTTTTAAGGTGATTGCTTTTGCTTGGCACATGGTGTAATAGATTTTTATCATATTTTTTAGTCTAATCTCTGCCTATGGGGGATATCCCTACATAGTCTCAGGCTTGTGTAAAGGAGTGTTGGTGTTAGGTCAATGGTCAACCGTAAAAACTTGTCAATCCGGCATGAATGCCTTAAGAGTGTTATGTAAATAAAAATGTACCATTAGAATTAAAAGAATTTTTTTTTAGGGCTTTCATTTGCCTATATTGTACGGTATAGATTATTGGGTGCTAAACATGAACATGTACAAGAAATTAGCATTGCAGAATGCTAAGATGGATGTGTGGTAATTATATAAGCAACAAGAAATGCTTTCATCCAAAATAGAATCAAAGTTGTAGTTATTGAGGATAAAGTAAGAGAATCTTAATTTAGATGATTTGGTTATATTCATGGGTGTATAATTGTACCTATAGGGTTTCGGGAATAAATTTATTTAGCAGAAACTAAAAGATAGAGGAGTACCAAATACTACTTGGTTATAATGGTGGAAAAATATTTAAAATTACCAAATTTAACGAAAGATTTAGTGATGGATAGGGGTAAATAGAAGGAAAATATTCATGTAGCCAACCTCATATGGTAGGTTGATTATTGTAGTTACTTTTGAGTCTAACAAGTTTATGAGTTTAAACTTGAAAAATGAGCGGATGGCATCATCTGTAGTGGACCTGGTGAGGAGCCAAGGACTAGATCTGTTGTATCAAACTAAACAAAACTGCATTATCCAATTGATATCTGACATGCACAGTCTTGCCTGCGATGCCAAATACTTTGAAAGTCGCAAATCTGCTTGCAGACAGTGACACTTCTCTAGTGAATTTCTGGGTTTGAGCCAATACTCTTTTTTAAGCCAAATTTCTGGAAGGGTTTTTGCACTTGGAAAGGAGGAAGGGAAATTAGATTATTTTTGCTTTGGCAGTTTTGCCTAAAGAATTACACCGTGCAGAATTTTCCTGAAAAGTAAATTCCCTCTCTGCTTATTTGACAAATTTAGGCATTCCTTTTATTACTTGGATTCATGTTAATTTTTTGTTTTGAATTCAATAGCATATTCAATTTTTTTGTAATAAGTTTAATCTGAATATTACTAGGGATTCTGCTCATAAAAAAATATTGTTAGGGATTGAGATGAACCTAATGTTGGAGTGTTTGCAGTTTCAAAGTGTCCTGAATGGATGAATCCTATTGGTGTTTCATGCTTAAATGTAAGACATTTAGCTTAAAACCAATTGAATATGAGTGGAGAAGTTCCTTCTTATGTATAAAGTATAAGTTTCATCTCTACTTTTCAATATATGACTATTCCAACAGTTCACATTTTGATCCCATCATGGATTTATGAACATTTTTCATATAGCTGGAAGAGTTATCTATTTATTAAAATGAAGAACATATGGTTGTATTTTAGCATTTCCAGTCTTATCAATATGTAAATGAGACTGTTTTCTTTTGCAGATTTCCACTTTCAAAAATTATAATGATATACAAAATCTATTTGAGCAAGAGGAATCTCAACGAGTATGTCACAATGCCATAAATCGTCTGGTAAATGAGTGTGATTTAGTATTGGCCTGTGAAAGATTTTCATCCATCAGCATTGGTGATTCACCTACGGTAGAACTGTACAACTGTTATAAGGAGAACATAAATCAATTACTTGTAGATTTTAAAAAATATCAATCCAGTTCTGCACAGGAGAAGCAGCTCATCAAACCACTGAGAAATTCTGATGAATGGTCTTTGGTAGAATCTTTTTCAAGTGATTCCTCACCTGTTGAGTACTACCGTAGGTCAGATTCTTCTCATGCCAAGAATTTGCAAGATGACGCAAAAGATGATACATCTTCTGTAGAACCATTTTCAACTCCATGTTCTATTTCCATGGATGTTTCAACATCTACTGTGATGGTTCTGGACAGATCCATCAAATGCATACAAAGCATATCAAGCAGGCATCGTCAACAGCTTGAAAATTGTGGTTTTCATACGGTAAGATGCTTGCAGAATCATTTTAGAAGTCCTTTTTATTACATTCATAATGATGAAGACTCCAGGGATTTTTTCATCTATTTTTCTTTTGTTAAATAGGTACGCAAGTTGCTGCATCATTTTCCTAGGACTTATGCTGATTTAGAAAATGCACACTCTGACAATGTTGATGGACAATTTGATGGACAATACTTGATTCTTGTTGGAACGGTGATATCTTCTAGGTAAAAGTAGACATGCTTGGACACTTGGACTTCAATGTTTGTGTCATCAGTCATGATTGATTCATGGATGCTTATCTTTCTGTTTCTTCCATAATTTTGCCAATTGTGGGAAATGAGTTTATTATGTGAATTCTTTTGTCTATATTTATTGTGAAATATATTATGATATATTTCATAATATCATTCATCATCAAAAAAGTAGTTGAGACTAGGATACGAATCATTGGTGCCCCCCCAAGTGGTTGAATTGCTTTTGTCACCTCCATCCTCCACCAACCCCTTGTGGTGGTTATGGAGACCCAAATCAATCGACAACATAGTGGCTATTGATGCCAATATGGTAACCTTAGGCATTGGCCTTCCAATATGGCTTATGTTTTGTCTTCAAGGCATTGATTGAGGTCTAATTTGGTGTTTGAAGTGTAATGATAGAGGGCACCTTGCAAAGGAGTGTCATAATGGGCTAGTTTGTTGGATTTGTAGAGGTTTGGGTCAGTGGCATGTTGCATGGTATCTCAATTTGCTCATTGTCTCCCAACCTTCTAAAGTTGAGATTTTCCACAAGGCTTCCAATGACATTGTCCGTCCCCTACAAGGATGCCCTTCTTGGAGTCAGTCAAAAACTTCAGTTAACAAGCCCATAACATCAAGATCTATGTTCAACATTACCTCATTATTGAAGAAGCTCTCCGCCAAGTCTGCCCTCAAGCATCTTGTTTGTGCCTTTTGAGAAACCTCAGTAGACTCGGTTCTACTCCATGGTGGCAAAGTGGCTTATCATTGCTTTGGATTGATGACAAAGATTATTTCTTCTACCATTGACGAAGCTTAAATATGTGGTCTTGTGTTAGGGGTTGGACGTGGTGGCATCTACTGAGGTTGGATTTCACATTCTCCTCCAGGTAGCTCACTTGTCCATCACTCCTTGATGGTTGGTTGTTGTAAAGGGGTTGCCTGTCTATCTCTGGATGCGGTGCCTTGAGAAACAGATAGGATCTGCCGTTTGGAATGGCCCGACCATGACTTGGCAGCCTTACTGGTCTAATTGCCCCTTGTTTACAGTCTGACCGGGGTGGCCAATTGGACAAGATGGTCTGGCTGGTCTAAAAGAATCAAGTAAAAAGATTACTTGATTTTTATTTTTATTTTCTGAATAATGAGCTTTTTAATGAGTAGGATTTTTCTTGAATAATCATATTTTGTTTTGAACAACCAGCATTTTTTGAATAATCTTTTTTTTTCTCTCTATTTAAGTATTTCCGTAGCTTTCAGGAAATTTTGCTTTTTTCTGTGTTATATATTTACTATTTTAATTAACTGGTACTTGTAGCAAAATAGACAGGAAAACAGTGCATTTTCCAGTCTAGGTTTGAAAAAATTGTTTGAATGGAATCAGTGACAAAACTTCTCTTTGCCAAGTTTGGTAAGTATGGTGGATTTGCATGGGGGAAGCTAGGAAAAGAAGTAGCTTGTGCACATTTTGTCTTGGTTAAGGTCAATTTCATTTTCAATGCCATACACATCTCTTCTAGTGGCAACATCTCAACCAAACTATTGATCATCGGTTGCTAATTTAATGGGGTTTCATTGGGCAATAAGGATGAAGGAAATCCTGGACTGACTTGGAGTTCTCACAATGACCTCTCTTGGTTGTAGGGTCCTCCTTGACTGAGTTCCATGATCCTATCTCCAATAGGAAGGAAAATGTTTCACCTCCCACACAACACTTTCTTTTGTAGAACCCAATCATCGATTCATGGAATCTAGTCAAACTGAAACTCTCAGATATCCTTCAGACCCAATTCTTGACTTGGAGTGATTGCCTTCTTTGCTTGACACTTTGTGTGTGTCCCTACAATGCTTGATACGCCCAACCATTAATGGTTGCATGGATCATTTCCATGGTGCTCATTATTGCTCCACTCTGAACACTTCAGTTGTCACTTCAACCCCACTCGTAGAGTTTCTTGGGATCAACTCCTTGCTGCATTCCCATGGTATGTCAGCACTCTCCAATCATGATGATATGAGGTTGATTATTTGATCGGCTAGAAGATGCTTGTGGTGCTAGCTTGTTAGAACTCTTCCGATGTGTTGGTGGTCTTGCAACAAGCATATTCAATATCGGGAAGGAGTTGTAGCATGGCATTGAGGAGCAACAATTATCCATTTGTGACTGTCAGTAATTTTTCCAATGTTGTAAAAAATGGAAAATGAATATTATATGGATTGAAAATTAAAACGTTTTTTAAAACTTAGTGTTTTAAATAGATGCATTTGGGAAGGAGTGGATTCTCCTCCCTTAGATTCTGATGCATCAAACAAATATTTCTTATATTGCTTTAAAAATATATTTCACTTCAGAATTCGTGTTGAGAGAAGCAGAAGTTTTCTACTTAAGCTTCTTGCATTAAAGTTCATTTGTGTTGAATTCACTGTATTTGCTAAATGCATCCATAGTGGACTCTAGGGATCTGAAACTTTGGTAGAAGCTTTGTTATATTGGTTTGCATCAATTATCTCGTCTGATTGTGGGTGGCAACTTTAACATCACTAGGTTTTTGTCGATAGACACAATAATCATACAATAACTAGAATTTAACAACTTGATTCATGAACTAGAGTGGACCGATTTCCCAATTTAGGGTGATCAATATACTTCAGGAGTAATCCAACCATGGCTAGGCTAGTTAGGGTGTTTTTCAGTGTTGATTGAGATGATCTATTTTCATCTAGCTGTGTCTACCAGTTACCTTTGGTACGCACCCCACTACTACTGGACACTGGGATAAATATTGATTGGGTAACTAAGCCTTTTAGATTTGAAGCAATGTGGCTTAAAGTTAATGGATTTCAAGAAAGACTAGTGGGGTTTGCTTCCAATTTTCTCTTAACAGATTTGTGAGTCTCTACCAGGATCCGTCTCATCTTTCTTCTTACAAAGAATTTCAAATAACATTCAAAGACAACCCTTTAGAGGGAGTATAAGGTGGTGATGAGTCCATTCATCTTGTCCAGCATAGCAACAACACACTTGAATATGCTTGACTCTTTCATGGAACATAGGATTTTTAGCTATGAAGATTGGTGTTGGTTGATAGAGTGCATCTCCATTGGCAGTTTCATGGGAAAATTCTACTCATACAAGGGCTTGATCTACATCACATCTCTTAAGAACGTTGTTCTCTAGCTTTAAAAACTATGTTTTACTTCTCGTTTCTCTAGGTTGCTAAATTTTTTCTCACATAGTTACTTGTCTAGATGTAGACTTCCACTTGATAATTGGAATACACAACAATGTCAAGTTCCTTCATAATTGTTACAGTAGTTGCCTAGGCATCCAGTTTTAATATCTTCTTTCCTGGAAGATGACCTAAATTTTTTCTATTTTTTAATCAGATCCTGATTGTTTTTGGTAATGAATACTGTAATGTTCCAATGCAATGATTTTTCTCTTTAAAAATACCACTGAAATTTCAATTATGAAACACCCATATTTAAGGTTTTTAAACCTTGACAAAGAGTATTGACGCATCACTGATCATATTTTCAAGGTGCCTAGGCACCCATTAAAATATTCAATTTTTTTATTTTAAGTATATGTTATATGTATTTATATATATTTGATAATAATTATTATAGTTTTAACTCTATTATTTCCCACATAACATTTAAATACATAAATAATCCTAAGACAACATCAAAATGTAAGATGTCATAATATTAATATAAATATATATTTCATTAATATTATATATTTCAATAATGATGTATATTTGAATAGTATTCCATCAAAAAATTATATTTAAGTTTTTTGTAAGGAGTAATATTTAAAAAATTAAAAATATATAATTAATCAACTAGATCCGACAAAAGATCCTATCTGTTAAGGACAAGGTGAGGTGAGCAGCCAAGGCATGGTCAGTTCATGTCTTGGTACCTAGGTCATGCCTAGGCACTTACCTTAAACAGCTTGTTAAGGATATACATAAATATATAAATACATGTCTTAAAATGAAGCATATATAAGCATTTTAAAACATTTCTGAAATGCATATATAATTAAGTCTTAGAATTAATATATTTCAACTAATTTGAATGACCAGGTGATGGACATTGCTTAGGTGCCTAGGCACCCAATGTTATTGTTTTTTTGCCTGGTGCCTAGATCTGTAATGTTATGGTCCTTTACTAGGTTCACCTTTAGCATAAGCTAACACTTGTAATGTTGCATCCTCCAACATCCATGATCTTCTTTAATGTATCATCCCCAAAAAATTGGACTTTGTTTTATTAGGTTTTTTCAAGTGTTTGCATTCCAAAGGTTGTCTTCTGAAGGAGATCAATCGTATACTTTGAGTTAATACAATATTTTTTTCCTGAGTGTGAATTCGATCTCAAGAAAACATTTGGTTTCTTTTCTATGTTTGATATCAAATTCTTTATGTTAATTTTTTGGCCTCTAACAAGTTTGGTGAGGAATGGGAGGTTCTTCAGAAATAAGGCTTATGATGATGCTTACCTTATAGACAGGTTTTGGATTGTGTTTTGGAGTAGACAAGGTCATGACAGGCAAGAGGTGTGATGCCAGATGCAGAATTGTGTGTTGGCTTTACTTCAAACAATTGTGACTCAGTACTGTAGATTGTTTTGTGGCTTGGTCCTTTGATTTAGTGCCACTCATGTTACTTCCTTTTCTCCGTTTCTTTGCTCCTTGGGTTTTCTCTTGTTGAAACCCTTTTTCTACTGTTTTGGCTTTCAGCTTGCCTATGGTTTGTGTAGTCTCCTTCATTTTTTCAAATCGAATATATTTCTTGTTGTCACTCAAAAATATTTTTTGGCCTCTAAAATACCTGCAAAGTCATTGTTTATCAAAATAATGTCACCCATTATACTAGAATGAGACAGTTGATAACAATTATGTGATTCAATGTATGGAAATACACTAAAATGTCTCAAAAAGCTAAACCAAAAATAGTTTTCATGCACCAACATTTCCAAATGCTAGCTTAAAAACTCTTCACTTTTAACTAAAAATGCTAAAATGTCAATTTATTTCATTGCCTTGGAACTAAATGATTGTTGCCAATGGGGCTCAAAAATCAGTGTCACTGCTGTGTGAATGATCTACCGCATATCTTTCTAGTCCTACTCCTACCATTATTTTCCTAAATTTTTTGATCCAACATTTGGAATTTGCTTGAGACTATATATAAACTTTTTTAGTTGGTAGACTTCATTCTTTTTTTTGAGCAACATGCTCTCAAGGTTATTTTGCAAGAACCTGCTCCCTCAGATCATTATATAACGTGTTTTGACATTCATCTGGTGTAGGGCCCCAACCCACATTAATAGAAATAAGTTAGTAATACCCTCATTGGGATCATTTTGAAAACTGAAGAGGTATTTATATATTTAATACCATAAATCTGAGTTTATCATGCTATAATGAAAAAGGAATATGAAAATTAGATAACCTATAAGCAACTTGTCAATTAACTTCAAGTGATTTAAGCTGCTCAAAAAACCAAAAGTGATTTAATGACGATCCATTTGATCCATATAATTTCACATGTCATTTGGCACAAGAAGCAGTGAGCTTAAGTTGAACTTGTGTGCTTGCACACATGCAATTAGTACCTGTAGAAAGCAATAATATCCTGATCTCAAGGAAGAATTTATGTAGATATTGCAAAGGATCTAGACATTGACGTAATATACTCACTAATACAAGATCTTTATTATTATGAAATTGGATATTTTGCCATATCTGTCCTTCAAATGATTTTCTGACAAACCCCATTTATTATGTCAAATTAAGAATCAAATAATGCTCACGAGCCATCTATTCTTGTTCTTTAGTCTTTTGATGAGATAGACAAGTTGCTGTCTGGTAAAATCTGTTGTTTCAAGTCTTGCCACAATATATTTATTAGTGTTGGGAATCAAAGCCTGAATTTTTATTTTAGCATATTTACTTTTTTATTTTGTGTTTTTATTTCTTTAGGGGAATCAAAGCTGGAGCTTCTTTTGCCTTCCTTGAGATTGTTGTCTGCTGTGAACTTGTGACTGCTAATAGTTCTGTGTGGAACAATGAGAACGGCCACTTTGAAGATAAGAAAACCATCTATTTGCATCTTAAGAAATTTTTCCGTGGCACTCGTTTCACACACAGACCATTTTTACAAGCTCTTCAGTCAAAATACAGTGCAGGTGATCGTGTATATGTTAGTGGCAAGGTATGTCATAGTAGATTCTATTTCAGTCATTTATTGCTTTTCCTGGTAAATGGTGTCTTTTATAGTTAACATCTCTTGATTGGAACCTTCCAATCTATGTGGAGGGTCCGATGAATGTAGTAAATGAAAGTTAGAAGAATGCATGTGCATGGTGGTTGGGAGGTGAGCTGAGATGGTGGGTGATTAGTGGTTAGCTACCATGGAGCTGAGGTTGTTAAGGATATTGCTGTTTAGTTGTCCTATTCTCTACTAGAAGATCTTTTAGGTTGTAGAGTTGTTTGTGCTCTATTGCTCAAAAAATCTTTTTATTTTGAAATTTTATGGCAATCATATTTTGATTCTGTAGAGCTTTTCCTGTTCTTTTTGGTTTCCCATAAATTTAAGGTTGACATTAAGTATGATCATGTAGGTTAAGAAAATGCAAACAAAGGGTCACTATGAAATGAGAGAATATACAATTGACATGCTTGAACCGGAGGAAGAAGCCAACTCACATGTCATAAGGCGACCCTATCCGATTTACCCATCAAAGGCTGGGTTAAGACCCAGTTTTCTTAAGGACATCATAACAAGGTTTGTGTTAAGCTACTATGGTTATGTTGATTGGTTACAATTGTTTATTTATGAAGTTTTTGGTTATGGTATTTCTTATTTACTTGTGAGTATTTTTTTCTCATCACATAGAAGTCATATATATAGTGACTAATATATTATTTTTTAGCTTCTGTCAAAAAGTGTGTAAAGTTTCTTTCTTCAGCCATATGTAGGTTCATTATGGGTCATAAATTTTACACTACATTATTACCTTTGAAAGTATCAGGTAAGTTCATCTTTCATTGATAAGACAAGTGTTGTTGGCAAGTCACCTTTTAACTTTAAAATTATGTTAAAAACACATTTTAGAAGTAGCTCCTTTAAGTTCTCGACAGCAACAGCAGAGCAATGCGTGCCTTTTGGCAATGGGGGTATCAGTTGGAATCTGAACATAGGAAGACTTTTGATGGATGAAGAAATGGAGAAAGTCACACAACACATGCAAATACTTGCTACAAATATGCAGTTAGATCTCAAAGGGGTGGGTATCCCTGTCAGGAATGGTAATAACTCAGGAAGTTTCTCAGCAAAGACTACATGAAGCTCAAATTTCTGGGACCATAGCTGGCTACCACAACATGGGGTGGAACTGCAGGTTGCCTCTGAAAATCAAAGCATTCCTTTGGGTTTTAATGCACAAGTTAGTCATGAAATGTCATAGAAGTAAATGGGCTGTGATGAACAACCTCAGGTGTTTGCTATGCAATCTCTTTAAATAAGACACAGAGCACTTATTTTTTGTTTGCCTGATGAGTCCGGGGTATGAGATCAGATACTGGCGTTGTCCTTGGGGGCCTCTCTTTTAAACCCTAAGCAGAGTTCTTGGATCAGGCTGGTGGGTTGATTAGGTGTCAGCTTCCTGTGGCCAGGCACAGACTCCTGTTAGCAATTCATGCCACGTGTTGGTACATATGGATGACATTGAACAAGATTCTTTTCCAAGGAGTCACATAGACATGGGAGGACATTTGGTTTGACACTCTGTGCCTTTTTAATCCCTGGATTGATGCTTTTTGTACCTCAATTTATCTCTTCGATCAATCTTTTTGTACTTTGGTTATTCTTATCTAATATGAGTTTCCTTATCCTTCTAAAAAATAGTCTTGACAGAAATATTGGAAATCACAAACAAAAGAAATCCTTACATGAGGCTAAGAATGATCTCATCATTATCAGTTTACTAAATTTTCCACATTAAATAGATTCTGCTAAAAGCTTCTCTAATTCTTGCAAGAATGAGAGTTATTAATTCACATTCTTTGGCCATTTGCAGAACTTTGAAAGTAATACCTCCGGATATTGATCCTATTCCTGGTAACATCCTTAAGGAATTTGGTTTACTAAATCTTCATGATGTGAGTCCATTATTCATTGTTGATACACAATTTCCATTATTTTGACATGAATGTAGTCCGTTCTTTTGTCCAGTGAATTATATCATCATCAAATAACTGGATCAAGTAAAATTCCCTAAGTTTAATTCATTCAATGAGTGAACTGAGGTCAATTTGCGTGCTAAAGCCACCACCTAATGTGCACCCATATTCCGAATTATTGGTTCCCTCATCCATTTGCTGTAGTGGCATTATGGTAATGGTGCTAGCCTTGTTGCAAATTAAATGTAGACAAGTTTTTGCTCAATTTTATTTGCTACTTGGTGTTCTGTACTTTCTTTTGAATGGAATACTGGCATATATGGATCTTGAATTTAATTTTTGTATATCATTTCTTTCATTATAGTTATGAATCATCTACTTACCTCAGTCTTCTCTCTGTTTAACAAAGATTGTTGAGATTGTTTTATTTTTCAAGGAAGGCCTATCATGGTATTCATTGCCCAAGAGATAAGAATGCAGCTGACTTAGCTCGTAGGAGGTTAATATTTGATGAATTTTTTTACTTACAGGTATTGTTCTAAACCTGGAATGCTACACCCATTGTTATCTTTCTTGACACCAGTAGGAGTATTTAATTTTTATTTTCGTATCTGAATTACTATTTTCAACTTTAATCCCTACTAGCATTTTTTAAATTTTAGTATTTTGAGAGATTTTCAAGTTATCATTTTTCTTCAGTCCTTGGGAATCCTATTTCTAATGCATCATTGACTAATAAAAGGGATTTCCTTTTCAGTCTTGATATTTTATATTACCAATAAATGACGTTAGTATTTTTACAATTACCCAAAACTTTTGAGACCTGCAGTAGTTTTTTTGTGACTCAGAAAGATTAGTTTTCTCGTGCTTTTTAAAGTTCAGTTATCTTGACCATGCACTCTTTAGTTGGCAAGGCTATTTCAGATGCTTGATGCACATGCTACATGTGGTGAAAAGGAGAGTTTGTTGAAAAAATACAGAAACTTCCAAATGAATGTTGTGCCTATGGAAGAATGGTGTGTTCTGACCAAGAAGTTTCTGAAGGCTATTCCTTACAAGCTTACTCCTAGTCAGCTTAATGCCGTTTCTGAGATCATTTGGGATCTCAAAAGGCCTGTACCCATGAACCGACTTTTACAGGTTTGCCACAACTTTATCTGCATAATCTTTCTCTCTTTTGTTACTCAATTTCTACTTTATCAATGCTCATACTTCTTCAATAAGTTATTGTCAAATAAATTGTTACACAAAAATAAAGAGGAGATAAACCCAGATCTTGGCCCGCTTAGCAAAAATCCCCTACTACTTTCTTAGCTGAAGCAAATCTAGGAAAATATAATTTCAAGTAGCTGCTGACAGGTCTTATTTATGCCCAGTTTTGAAATATGACATCAAAATGCTTTACAAGTGGTTATTATTTTTTATTTTTTGAAAGTATGGTTATTATTTTTCAGGGTGATGTCGGCTGTGGTAAAACAGTAGTTGCATTCTTGTCCTGTATGGAGGTCATTGGATCTGGTTTTCAGGTTAGAGACCTGAAAAAGTTGCTCTATTTCTGTGGTTTTTGTGTCTATCCAACAATACCTGCCAGATGCAGGTTAATTTTTTCAATTTCCCGCTCTGATTAGCAATGACACTTCTCTTAAATTTTAGGATATTTTTTGTTTGAAAAACTGGTAAATACACTGAATTTATGAAAGATAACTATCAGGAATTATACAAGACATCTTGGATGAATGTGTTTCATTTTAGTCCTGATTCAGGAATATTGAAACAACTTACAGGCAGCTTTCATGGTTCCAACCGAATTACTTGCAGTCCAGCACTATGAACAGTGTATGTCTTTTTTGGGGAATATCAGCGAAGATCAGCCGAAACCTTCTGTTGCTTTGCTCACTGGTTCTACATTGTCAAAGCAAGCACAAATAATTCGTCAGGTCCTCTCCAAGTTGTTTCTCATTTATCTTTTTTGTGGTATGTTTTTATTTGTTTTTCTTGATACATGTCAACAGGGTCTTCAAACTGGAGATATAGCTATGGTTATTGGAACTCACAGTTTAATAGCTGAAAAGATAGAGTTTTCTGCTTTACGAATTGCAGTTATTGATGAACAACATCGTTTTGGTGTGATACAGAGGGGAAAATTTAATAGTAAGGTTGTTTTCCACTTCCTATACATCATATCTTTTAAAATAGCATTTTTCATCTTTGGTGGCCTTAGAAAGCACGGAAATTGTGTAGTTTGATAAGTATCTGTTTCATATTTGTGTTGGATATGGCCAGAGCTTGGACATGGAACTGACATGTTTTGGAAATGACTGCTGTATTGTCTGCCTTTTTAGATCCTAGACATCTGTAAGATACTTCATGGACTGCTTGTACTGATATTTGTGCTTGTAGTAAATGTCTTTTGGAGAAATGGTCGTCTTGAATTTGTATCTGTTCACATCTCTAAGACTCATTACTATTAGTGCTAAGTTTTGAATTGACATACATGGATTAAGTTGAACGCAATTGCTTTTTTAAGTTAAAGAAAATACCTAATAGCCCATATAAATTTTTGCATCAAGAAATAAAAATATCATTTTGTCATGTTCCTCAGCATGTTAATGTTCAGTTTTTTAAGGATTCATTGTACCGTGGACTTGTGTCCATTTCTTGTTGTTTCCCTTGTCTCTGTATCTGTGTTTCCTTGCTTGTCACGTTAACATTATTTGATTGTTGATTTATTTATGTTCACCTGGTTTATTTTTTTGTTTAAGTAATGGTAGGAAACAACCTATCTACTTTTGGTGCTAAGACTATGTATTTACAATCTTCTTAGATCTGACATTCATGGAAATCTTCTACACTGGAGTTGTCCTTTTCTACTTGTTTAAGTAATGATTTATGCATGTCTGCTTTCTGTAGTTGTATTCTGCTTCAGCAAGCTTAAATGTCACAACTATGGATGAGTCGTCTTCCAATAAATCATATATGGCTCCCCATGTTCTTGCTATGTCAGCAACTCCTATTCCTAGGACACTTGCATTGGCTTTATATGGTGACATGTCTCTTACTCAGGTATGCGATCTTATGTAAATTTCATGACAATACATATATACAGAAATGTTTTCTCACCAGAAGCCCATTTTTTTTTTGCCATTTCAGTTTTGTGTTTGGTTTCAGCTTGTCTACGGCTTGTGTTGATCTCCTAATTTCTCATTTCTAATATATTTCTTGTTGGCACTCGAAAAATATATACAGGAATGTAAATTGTCATCTTTCCCATTTTTGCTGTAACACCGTGTCGATTACTTTTTCAGTATCAGAGACTAAATATTTGTCAATAAATTAAAAATATAGCCATTTTTTCTTCTGCTGATGACTTTGGTAATAACCTCCTTTAAATTATTATCATGGACCTTGTTACTAAACATTAGACATTAATCATATGAGAATGTATCTTACAAGGATTCATTGGATGTCAAGTGCAATGCTACAACAATCAAGGGAATCATGAGTCTGGGAGACTGAGGTAGGGTGTCCGAGATTGAATCTTGAATTAGGGTCATATTCTTATAAATGAAACTTTTGAGTTGGAATGTTTGTAGATGTAATGGTAAGGTCAAACAATATCTTGTTGAGGAATTGGGTTTACACACATGTAGTCCCGATGGTTTGTTTCTAAACATAGAAACTTAATGAGGTAACCAATAGCAATATTAAGAGTATTGAGAGAGTCTTGCTGGATTCCAACATGTTCAAGGTGGCTCAGGGAGCTTCTAGAGGGATTATTTTGGCTTGGGCCAGTGGTCTCTCACTTCATCTTAGAGTATGATTTACCATTTTTTCCACCTTTTGATGCATCCTTGAATAGACAACTGAAATAATTTTTATTATCTATATGATCTCTGACCCTGTTCTTCCCTAATATATTTGAACTGATCAAAACTATGCTATTTATGACCGTTTCCATATTGTACTAGTTTCATTGATTGGCTCATAATTTGTCATTGATCATTATGGATTGCCAATGAGACTGTCCTAAAAGCATGCAAATCTTATTTAACAGCTATCACAGTGTTACAGTAACAATGAAAATTGCTCGTTATCTCATTCAGTCATATATGGGTGCCTATATTATTACATGGGGGTGTAAATATGGATTCTTATAATACTGTCCTGGTTGTCAAAAAATTAATTTCTGTAGATCTCTAATTGCCAAGTTGCCTGCTTGATCTGGAGGCAATTATAGATTCTACAACTAGCCAGACTTTGTGATAATATATCTTGAAAATTCTGAAACAAGTCGAACCTTGCTTCTTTCATTCATTGACATTCTTATTTTCCTGTTCTTTTTCCCAAACTACAGTTTTTTTGATATAAATAGCCTTTGAATTGTTTCAAATTAAACGAACTGATCCTTGTGTGGCTTAAACTGAGACAGTTATTGTTTTATGGGTTGCTTAAGCTACAAATCAGAATGTAAAATTTTTTAAGCATACTTAACTATCTAGATCTAATCAGTCCACCAGATTGATGTGCTATTTATTTACCACTTTGCCCATTTAAACTTTGTTATTCCAGATAACAGAATTGATCCCAGGACGATCTGCTGTTGAAACATTTGTTTTGGAGGGTAATGAAATTGGCCTTGAAAAAGTGTATCAGGTAATTATAACAATAAATATAGTCCTCTTAACATTTACTGTGGTATTTTCTGCAAATTATGTGGTATCAACATGCAAGGACATGCAGGCGACACACACACACTTGATGTTGAATGTAATTTACAAGAGTCTGCATCAGTGTAGAATTCTTCATCCGTCAGACTTGAACATTCTTTTGTAAATTCGTGCTGGCTTTATGGCTGAATAAACTAGTCTATATAAAAAATTCAGATAATATGTATGTATAGGACCAATCTCATGCTCCAAACCAAGTGCAAGAAAAGTAATAATTGCAAGATTTATTTTGTGCCATACATGCATGTAGTTAATGTTGATGCATGCAAACATGCATCAGACCATTGTTAAAAATCTAGTTATACTGAAAGAAGTATACACGCTTCATGTTGGATTGGTCCAGTTTCAATCAACATTTTCCAAATAGTGCATCTTTAATCTTCATATTTTTGCTTGTTTTTTAGCAGCTGAAGTCAGAGATCCTATCTCTTATTGTTCAAAATGACCTTATATACTCTTATGTGCATGTAGATGATGAAGGATGAATTAGTTGGAGGAGGAAAGGTGTATTTAGTGTATCCATTGATAGAAGAATCAGAGCAACTGCCACTGCTACGTGCTGCTTCTTCTGACTATGCGTATATATCTGCAAAGTTTGAGGGATACAAATGTGGTCTATTGCATGGAAAGATGAAGAGTGAAAAGAAAGATGAAACACTTAAAAATTTTAGATCGGGAGATACACATGTTCTTCTTGCAACTCAATTGATTGAGATTGGAATTGATGTTCCTGATGCGTCAATGATGGTTGTCATGAATGCTGACAGATTTGGAATTGCTCAGCTGCATCAGCTGAGAGGAAGGATTGGAAGGGGGGAGAAACAGTCAAAATGTATCTTCTTGTCATCAACTGCCAGGACACTTGATCGTTTAAAGGTACTTGAAAAGTCATCTGATGGATTCTACCTTGCGAACATAGATCTCCTAGTTCGTGGTCCAGGCAATTTGCTTGGTAAGAAACAGTCAGGTCATCTTCCGGAATTCCCCATAGCCAGGTTGGAAAATGATGGAAATATTCTCGTAGAGGCACATCATGCTGCACTGGTAACTATGATGGCATTCTTTTTCTCATCAATGATAAGTAAATGAAGTTCCTGTCACCCAAAAAACATATTGTGTTCTCCTGTTTTTCCAATTTCTCTTTGACTCTTTGGTGCACGTAGGGTTGTCTTTTCTCTTTGTTTCAGTCCATCATCATGCATCATTTAGTTTCTCACTACTCTTCAATTTCTAGATGCATCTACATCCTCCTTTTATTCTTTTTTGCATTTTACCATAAACTTTACCAGATCTTTTGCATGGTTATGCCTGTAATCAACAAGATGATAAATAGATACTTTTCTGAACTTCTGAATTTGAAGGAGAATGTGATGCTAGAGTAGTCTTAGGGATGCACTGGATGTCAGCCTTCCAACAAGTAAATATAAATAATGGTCAATCATGTGAACCATTCAGTATTAGGCAGATCCACAATTGTAGAAAAAGGTCAACAACGTTAACCATTCAACAAGGCAACAATCGTTATTGTTTTAGTAGCAGCATGTACACTTTCTTGGTATTCTTTTTTTGCAAGCATCCATCTTTATCTAAGAAACACTGATTCTTCTATTGTCATGATGCCTTTTTATGTGATTTGGTTGCATTAATAGTTTAAATATTAAATATTTATGTTTAAATACATTATTTATTTAATATTGTATCCTAGCCATGTTGTATCTTAATTTCTAGAAATTTGCCAAATCCCTGGATCTGTATTGTGTCATCTGTATCCTCAAATCGCATCATGCTTCACAGATCTCTATTAGTAACATTTACAATTTATTTTGCTTGTTTGCTTCCTATATATCATAATATGCCTATATTCTTTATCCGCAATTACGAATGTTTTATCCATCATTTTTCTTTTCATAATAGTGTTGTCATTGACCATGTAGAACGTACTGAGCAAATCTACTGACTTGGAAAGCTTTCCAAGGCTCAAAGCAGAACTTAGCATGCGGCAGCCTCTGTGTTTACTTGGTGACTAGGCGGTATGCTAAAAGATGATTACTTTTAGGAACTTATAAAGGTATCTGTTTAAGGATACAAAAGCTAGTGAAAGAATCTACTGGAATTGGTTTGATGAATATGGTGGAAGCAAGAGACCATGATGCTGTTGTTGAGAAATCAAATTTGGCAGTGTCAAATCCAGAGACCTTGAAGAACCCCGTTGAGTTGTATTATCTGTTCGGTATGATTCAATGGATTCCAAAATATCCGCTACAGAATGTAGTTAAATTTTCCAGCTCAAGTGACCAATTCATTTCCTTATGACTGCTGAAGGTTTTTAAGTGGCAGTAACAAGTAAGGTTTCATCAGATTCTGTTTTATTATTTTCTAAATCATGAGGTTGACTGAAATTCTGACGATCAGTGTGGAAACTTAAGAATGCTTTTCTTTCAGTCTTTCAGGTATCCAACTCAAAAGAACAAAAGTGCAAATGGTGCATATGCTCTTCGTCGTCTCTCTATCGCCTGACATCCCATTGTCCATTTTGTGTCTAATATAAGGTGGAATGCCTTTTTGTGGAGGTTCTGTTGGTTGGGCAATTTTCAAACAAAAAACCAATGGAAAAAGGTACGATTACTCTTCTGCTATGTTACCTGTGTAATACATGCAAAGAACTTCGTTGTCATTTGTTGTTTCTACCTGTATGATGCTTATGATATGGGAATTATCGAACACATTACTAAATCAAGATTATGGTAGGGAGTGGTTTATCGGAACTTTTTTGACAATAGTCGTGCTCTATCGATGCAACAATTTATGCCAGTAATTCATCCTTTTTGATCATGAGAATTAAGAGAAATTGCCAAACCCTTGTCCCAAGTTGGAAATCTGTGAATGCTTACAAGTTGTTTTCACTGGAGATTCTAGAAAAGGGCCTTTCCTTTCCTTTTACAGGAATGAGCTAGGGTCTGGTATTTCAAGGTTCCAAGAAATAAAACGAGTTGCTGTGTGTAACTTCTAAAGAGACTATATCCCACACTTGAGATCTGCTTATTTCCAGAGAAAGGACGAAACGGGAATGATGTGTTTCTTTTAGCAGCCTAATCATGTATGAATTGGATTGTCCAGGTTGGGGCATATATTGCGCATTTAATCTTATTATTGCATTGGATTATTAGTCGTACGCCCATATATAATGGTCGTCCAAAACTATCACATCCAAGGGGGGGCGTTGGAAAGGAACGAAGACTTTGGGGAATAAGCATGCTTAGCTTTAAAATTACAGGCCGAGAGTTACAAGAAAACTAATAACATGATTTGGGTCGAACATGTTTCGAGCACTTCGATAAAATCAAGGGTTGCAAACCTGAGAATAGATTTTGAACTGTGTTGAGTAGGTCTATATGGTATAGAACTCAGACATTATGTGGTAGTTGAGTCTGTTAGTTGTAGCGTCATGATCTCTTTTACATGGGATGTTTTGAATTGGGCAATGACAAGACATTATGTCCATTTGAGGCTGCGTTCCAGTGACATTCTCCCATGAGCGAAGTTTGAATACAACAAGACTCATGATCTATAGAGAGAGAGAGAGAGTGTGTGTGTGTGTCCTCAAGAGCTTGTGCCTTTCATATGGTGATTCATAGCTTTTACCTTGAGCTATTCTCGTGTTGCTGTTATTTTAGGGTGGCAAAACGAAGCCTAGAACACGTGCCGACCACAGGTCACTGCCACGTCGTCAGCTTTCAAGGGACAGCATGTGCCACACGTTGGACCTAAACGTGTCATTTACTAACTTGCATTTTTAATTTTTTTTAATACAATATGTCAGATGTGAAAAATTAGGACCATATTGGACCTACAACTTCAAGACCCACGCCTCACCCATGTGGTGGCCGTTCGGCCGTAACACGGCGCCGCCATGTTATCGGTCTAACGGTGACCGCGACCGCGGCCGTTCACACTGGCCTCTCAATATGCGACTACGTGACTGTGACCGCCTTCCAAACGCGAGCTGCATTCGCACCGAATGAAATGGATGGTCGTAAAGTTTTTCCTGGTATTCCCGAGACGGGGCTCCAGACCAGCCCACCACGCACGTTATAATTAATTTCGATCAGGTGTGGAGAATTGGGACCATGCGTTCCCGCCCGGTGGCTGCTACGGCCCACATCGTGGTCGGGCCCACATTTTGAACCGGCCCACAAATGCTTTCACGACTTCTTCCTTTTCCCCCTCACCCCCCCCCAAAAAAAAAAAAAAATATTATTAGCTGGAAGCGCCGCGGACAAAGCCATCGTGGTGGTGGTTAAAACATCTATGCATCCGATCCGATCGGTGGAATCGGCGGAAAGCGGAAGTTACTTGATGGACCGGCCCCGCCATCACTCATGGGATGGAAACGGGCTCCGAAGGGGGGGAGGCATGGATTTGAGATATGATGGGGAAAGGAGGAGACCGCTCGTCAACCTTTTTTGGGTACCCCCTGCATGGTGGAATGAACGAACATGATGGACGTACCGCGTCTACGGGTTTTACCGTATATAATATAAAACAGCATGCACGCGTTTCCGAACAACACATGATCAGCGGCGGCAGGTTGGCATGTGGATGAAGACTGGGAGCACTCGTGCGACGCGAGGACCACCGAGGAAGCATGCATGGTCGGCGCAGATCGATGAAGGAAAGCAGCTGGTGTTGGGCATATGATCAGCAAGTGGACATGTGCGCTGAGCGACTGGTGTAGGCCCCCTCCGAGCGTGAGCATGATTGATTGAACACCTTCCGGTCCATTGCTCCAACGTATTTTCTCTCCGATCGTTCAGTTTCTCTTCTACTGTATTTAATTTGTTTTGTTTGCCAACGTGCATCGATTGGAAACCCATCCATCTAAGATTGAACACCTTCCGGTCCATTGCTCCAACGGATTTTCTCTCCGACCGTTCAGTTTCTCTTCTACTGTATTTAATTTGTTTTGTTTGCCAACGTACATCGATTGGAAACCCATCTATCTATCTACCTACCTATCTATCTATCTGTCTATCGCTGAGAAGAGAGAAGACCGAGAACAAGAGGAATACTTGTGGCGCGCAGCTGCTTCTGGTGTAATGAAACAGCTGCTTCAGTTTCTATTAAAAGATGCGAGAAATGAAGGCTCTTTTCGTTAACCCAAATAGAGGAGAGTACACGGTTTTATACAAGCGAGCCTGGACGGGAATATTACAATGGAGTCCAATGGAAATACGTACAGTGTGCTCCAAGAAGAGGGGTGGGGGAGGGGGGGGGGGGGGAAAGAGGGAGAAGAACAAAACATGGTAACGTGAATGTTTTAATTTTATTACCTTCCAACCAAGATCGACAAGGCCATACATGCATGCGTGCACCTGCAATATTGATTGCATGCTCCTCAAGTACCATCCCATCCCAGCACCGCTAGCTTCCTCTCTCTTTTTTTTGCCCCACTTTTCTGTCGACCGTAATTAATGTATAGTACTCTAATATATATCCTTGTGGGTACTGGTTCGTTGCATGAGCTTGTCAACTATATATCAACAGCACGTACCTCCATGACATCCAGCAATATTCAATCGGCAAGAGCATGCATCACAGACCCAGGACGATGTAGTATACAAGTGTGATCGGCAAAGCTACCAGCATCCCAAATATGACCCTGCAATTTATTCACAACCCACCATTCCTTTTAGCACAAGAGCACCGGAATCAGGGAACCCACACATGTTATTCCATCCCTCGTTCTAGCTGCACTTACGCTGTGCTTAGAATAGCGGGATGCACGTTATACTCCTTGGCGAACACAAATGGCACTATTCCTTGCGGTAGTGCCGCCTGCGGAAAGATGGAAAGGAATTGATTAGGTAAACTTCCAGCTGTGCTGGTGTTTCTTTTGAATATGGTTGGTTACAGTTATTAATATGGAACTTTTCGCCCTCTTCAATTTACCTTAAATAAGTAGACGTATATGCATGAACTTATTCTAACATTATGTGAAATATTGTATATATTTTAAAACTGATTGATAATAACATGCAAGTAAAGAAATTTATCATAGACTAATTTACGTCCAATCCACCTTATTTTGCTCCTGGTAGGTGTCCGTTTACTTCACTTACACCGGCCAAGACTGTAATTTCCAACTACGTACGCGTTATATATATGCGTAAGCCCTCGTATGGTTTCGTTCATGTCAGCGACCACCTCCGGCAGCAACAATAAATAAAGTTAATTAGTTGTGGGGGAGAGAGAGAGAGAGGGAGAGAGAGAGGAGAGAGGGAGAGAGAGAGGATGGAAGGCAGGCATGGCGGTGTGTCACGTGTGGGTGTCCATGGCGTGCTCCCTAACGACAGGGCAGCGCGGGCTTGCTCACGGCTGGAGTGGTGTCGTGGTGAGGGCGACACTGCACTGCAGATGACGACTCCACCGCCGGCCCACCGTCGCCATCCATCCATATGGCCTGGCCCCGGGTTATCGCCTGACACCACTCTTCCATTCCAACACTACCGATCGATCGATCGATCGATCGATCTGACTCTCACCCTCGATCGACGTCCATGCAGTATTGCTACGGCAACACGTACGTTCCTGTTTATGTACGTGCACGTGCTTGATTTGACTAACGCGTCAGGAGATCGAGTTTAATCATTTGGCTCAAAATTTATATTTTCCTTCACCTGAACGATGGCGATACGAAGAAGCGTCCCCCGGAGGCCGATCACTATGGAGGCTGCGGCCATCACCGCCGGTCCCGTCAAGAATCGGACGCCCATCGCGAACGACGCCACTCCGTTTCCGCACGCTATTAGCTTCGGTTGCAGTGCCATAAACAGCCCTGATTAAGTTAACAACCATTAACCACAAAATTGGCGACGACGAATATTATTACATGTACTTACACCACAACACCGGCTGCCATATGTATAGTTTCGACGAGGCAGCTGTTGCGACGGAGCACGGCCTTTTGTGTTTGTTGACGACATATATATATAGATATAGAGAGAGACACAGAGAGAGAGAGAGAGACTCACCCAAGCTGAACATCGCCATTCCCAGACCCGCATCCGAGAGTATAGAGATCGATTTCTCTACTATTTTTGGCATATGCACGTTCCACCTGCGTCAGTCGAAACGAAAGTTCAAGATGGAATCGTAATTAAGAAACGATGATCAAGGGAAGGGTGATTCGTTGTCAAAATGGAATAAATAATAAAAGGTTGCTTTTGCAAGAGATTCTTTAATTTTCCTTTCGGGTTACCGGAAGGCGATGAGAGACCAGATGACTCCGACGAGGCTGGAGTAGGTGTTGGGGTTACGTATCAGCTTCCTCCACACCATGATCAAGATCAAACGCGTCATGACACTCGCTGGGGGCATCTGCTTTCCTACTCCCATCCCATCCCTATGATCTTCCCCCGCCGCCGCCTTCCCGTTCGCCTCTCCCGTCGAGCTCGACCCGAGCCTCCCCATATTCGTCTCTGGTCCTTCCTTCCCATCGTCTCCTCCTTTTCCTCCTGCAAAGCTCAAATGGCCCGTCGCCTCGCATCCCTCGTTTGCTGACGCTGTTGCAGACCATGCGAATTTTGTGGAATTAAATCGAACCCAGAATCGATGGAAATGATTATGATTATTTCAAAGCCATTCTCATTTTCTTTTTGGGGGGATTGAATTGTACTTGAGTCTGAGTACCTTTGGAGTGAGGAAGTTCAGCGGGAACGAGCATGTGAATCTCCTTGGCGCCACTGCGGTCCGGAACTCCGCCTTGCTCCGGTGATCCAAACTCGGTACCGCCGAGCACATGGAGTCCTCCGGCGCCATCAGAGACGGGAGAAGCACTGGAGCTCCACACGAACATATGCAGCTCTTTTGAGTCATGGTTGTGCTGCTGCTTGAACATGCTTGAATTTTTCCCACCAGCGACAGAGCTTCCACCAATAGCGTCGGGAGCGGCGGAGGAGGAGATCTCTGGATTTGGTGCAGGATACTGGGTGAACCGCGGCGGAGACCTTTGGTTTTCGTCGAAGTTCGATGGCCGAGGGGTAGGACCACGCGAGGTAGACTGCACGGAGTAGAGATCTGCTGGGACGAAGTTCGACGGCCTCGACCCCATCATTGAATAGAAGTCGGCGTGGTTGAAGTTGGACCCTCGTGGAGTGGGATTCTTGGACGTGCTCAGGCTGTAGATCTCCGCTCCGGTGAGATTCGACGGTCTCGGCGTCATCATCGAAATAGATCGTCTGGAAGAGGTGGACTTCCTCACCGTAACGTGGAGTTTCCCGTCGTGTCCGACCTCAGCATCTGCCTGGAGGTACTCGTTACCGCCGTCGAGCGACACGACGTCGGACTCGACCTTGAAGGATACAATGGACGCCGCCGTGTCGGGGAACTGCTCGATGATAAGCATCTTTGCCGCACGATACTCGAAGAGGAAGAGGAGGACCGTGTACCATATGATGCACTGGAGGACCACCACCTGGACCATAAGGATGCCGGCGTAGGTGCCATACATGGCGATGAGGAGGGGGATGCCCATGACGAGGGTGTTGGGCAAGGTGGACAGGGAAAAAATGGTGATGAGCCAATCGAGCGTGCCGGACCGCGTCAGGCGCACCCATCCCGTCAGGACGACGAGCATGATGATCTTCTGCAGGGTGTCGGCCGCGATGAAGCGAAGGTTCATGGCGTAGGGGTCGTTGGTGGAGATGAAGTGGAAGGACAGAAGCGGGACGGCGAAGATGGCGACGAAGCGGTTGATGCCGGAGCATTGGTCCGGAGTGAAGATCTTCCACCACCGGACCGACCCGTACGCCAGCATCATCGCCACGTACAGCGGCACCACCGCCGCCAGAACGGTGTAGAGGTCGTTCCCGGTGATCATCTCCGGCGGGTGGCGGCTGTCGACCCAGAGGAATATCGGAGATGGTCGGAACAAAACATGAGCTGCCAATCAGACCTGTTGGGATATTGGTGGGATTCTGGAGGTTGCAGATTGGGATGCTTAACTTAATTCCGCCATGATTTAAACTGGTTTTTCTTTGATATTTGAATTTTGTCAACTAATATTTTGTCGAATAATTTATTGTCATTAATTTAAAACTTTTTTTTTTTAATTTACATTTTTTACGTTAATTTGATCATGATAAAAAAATATGTTTTCTTGTTAATTAATTAAACTATTATATTTATGTTTCTTCGATGTAAGCTAAAATGAAGTGCAATAAATAAGGCAGTTACCTTTAAAATATTTTTTTTTAATAATAATTTTTATATTCATCAAAATTTAAAGTCAAATGAAAACTACAAATTAAATACTTTGCTCTAATTAATTGAACTATTCAGAATTAATATTAACCTTAAAAATTGGGGAAAATTTTCAACTATAAAAGTAAAATCAAAACTAACCTGACCTAACCCATGTATATCAATAATCTCTCTGATTTTTCACCCAATACCCTAATAACTCCCACAACATCCTTTCCCTCCCCCATATTTAATTGATTCCAATACAATTCATTGAGCTAATTTTTCAAATCAATGAAAGCAGGTATACCTTTAATCTTGATACTCATCTCTCTCTCTCTCTCTCTCTCTCTCTCTCTTTTATCTTTATTGCTCCTGAACCCACTTCACCATGGTCACCAATTAATGATCATGCAAGTTTTATTTTTCTAAGTTTTTCTGATCATCTCGGATCTTAAGATTCCTCCCGCACCAATTATTTTTAGGATAGGTGCTTCCATCTTCTAAAAGAGAACTGAGGGAGGAAAATTCTTGGGTGCCTCATATTTTAAATTTGTTAGCATACATACATGTTGATGTTCTCTTGTCTTTCTTTCATTCTGTTCCATTTTCTTCACGGTCCTTTTCTCTTTTATTCCTAGTGTTTTTTACAAAAAGGGCTCGTTCATTCGATCTTAAATGATTACATATCAAATATTGATGGATAAATTTGGAGTATTTAGATCTAATGTCAAAACTCTTTCCTTGATCCATTGGTGCAGATGTAGAGCATGCAATTTGTTGGTTTGATATAATAAAGGAGAGAGCCTAATGTATTCTTAGGCTTATCAGGTAAAACTCATCAAAAATACACATGCAGGCTTCTTATTAATCTCTTCAGAACTAAAATAAGCAAACTAAGATATCTGCCTTCCCATTAATTTTTCAGATGGACAAAAACACAAGTGGGTCAATTTTCAACATCTTTGGTTGCCATGGACTTCTCTTCCTTTGATATCTCTGTCCTCCCTTCCCGTCCCCATCCTTCTTCCTCACATGGCCTGGGTTTCTACTGTTCTCTGGATCACAGGTACTGGTTGGCAAGTTTTAGAGCATGTCTTTACACATTTAATTTAATGATTTTTGTTGGCGATCTTTATTGATAGAACTTGTTACCATGCTTTTTCCCATGGGATGAAAATAAAAAAGATCTTGTATATTTAACTCAGTGGGGGGTTTTAATCTGTATGAAAGCATGCATATATTGGTTTAACAATATTGAAAAAAAAAAAAAAAACAAAGGTGTGCTTGGTTTATAAAACAAGGACTTTAATTTGTGAACCAACAAAACAATATAGACTCCTAATCACTCTATTAATAGACCTGTCTTTAACACTTAAATTTTTTTAGCTTATCTTATTTTTAAGAATAAAAATAATTACGAAGAGAGTTAATCTATAGTGTATATAATTATGCACTGCCCATTAAAATTTGAACCTTATTCATTGGTGTTTCTTCATGTAAAAATTAATCAATGGCTGAAAATTAACAAAATTGATGCCTTTTGGGACAGTTAGATCAAGGACCAGTACGTAATTTAATTTTAAAAAATTATCATAAATTTATGATCATCTAATAATTAAAAATGACATTTTTCATGCATGGTTTGGAAAATTAACTGAACACCCGCCCCATACGGCCGGGTAGCTAAGTCACTAAACAGGTTAAGGTAAGCTGCCATATTAATCAAATTATAACTCTCCAATCTCTTTTTCCCATGTTCTTGCCAAAGTATTCTCCATCTTGCCGGCCGAACAACTAGAGCCGCAAGTGGTCTATTTTTCTTCCTCAATATATATATATATATGTTGATGGATGGCCCAATATATTGCAGAACATGCAGGTTTTGGACAAAGCCGAGGGAGATGATGAGCATCATGTGGTAAACCAACCCACGTGCCAAAAGCTCCCCCCATCTCATCATGCTTCGCCAAAGTCTTGAACAATATATGACGAGTTTCTCTGATTCCTTTCTCCTTTCTCATATCAAAAGCAAGAGCAGGAGGCATGTGGAACGCGATAGGGCGATAACAAGGAATTAGAGAAAGCACCTGTCAGCCAACTAATTATCCAATCTTCTTCTGTAATGCCATCTAGCTGTAATTAATTCCAAGGAATTAGAGAAGTTAGATCTTTAAATATAAATTAAAGAGCAGTACGTACTTAAATGAAGTACTAAAATTAATTAAAAGAATTTCACATTGAAGATCTAAATTCACCTACATTCAACCCACAGTAAAAGCATGTTTTTTGCAGGAATTCACGGTCAAGTAGAGAGCTAAAGGCACAGACTAAAAGTAAAAGTTTAAGTAAAAGGATAAGAGAAGGAAGCGCAAGTACAAGCGAAAATAAGAAACAAAGATTAATACAATTATCGATCTTTGTCATGAATCGCATAATTAAGCAGAAGGTAAAAAAATGCAAGTGAAGAATACTGGTGCGAAGGAGAATGGAAGAAACAAAAAAAATGAGTACAACATCCACAGTAACAAATATTTGAGTTCCTACAGTAACATTATTCTCTTCTCTTAATTATATCCTTTCAAAAGAAAGACTCAAGCTAATTGAAATTTGCAACCAGTAAACACAACATCACTGGTTGATAAACGATCCTTTCACTGGTTGTCTGATTGTAGATTCAAACTTACGTGAGTATAGATCCAGATCAACAAAGTATGGCTACAAAAGAAAAAAAATCACAGCTGAAAAAAGAAGAAGGTGAAGATAAGGAGCAAGGAGTACAACTATTAATCCCATTATAAATTACGTAATCAAACAAAAAGCAAGGAACGAGAACACGAACGAGGAATGTAAACAGGCTGTAGACCGAAGAAGGAGGGAGCTTTAATTAATATCCAACCTTCTGTCGTTTCTAATTCTCCGTTTGATCTATGATCCGAAGATCCGGTTCCCCCTTTCCAGCGCGCACCGTCTCATTCTTCATTCTCCTCCTCATCTTCACGACAACACCCGATACCATCACCTTCTGCTGTCGACGCGTATCAATCGAAGCGCCAACACATGTTGACCAAATTCACGAGTAGTCAACTCAAGAGCGCCGGAGGAGCCCCAGACAGACATCAGACATGACGTTAACCCCCCCCACCGCCTCCCTTGGACGGTGGACTTTTAACATTTTTTTATACTCATGCGAAATTGAATCCTAAATATAAATTTAAAGATTTGAATTTATATCCAAATTTAGCTGTACAATGAAGTTTATAACATTAATGGTTGAATTTTAAAGTTCCCTCAAGAGTAAAAGTCTTTTCTTCTTTTTTTTTTTTTAAAAAAAAAAGTAGAGTTCCATTTGAAGTGAACAATTATGACATCTTGTTTGTTTTTTTACAGCGTTAATGGTTCGTTCCTCTTGGGTTAAATTAGAATAAAATTTGAGGAAGATGTCACGAATAAGAAGATTTGTATCTAAAAACAAAACATTGGACGTTGGAAAAAAAAAAAAAAGGTAGTTTTTTGGAAGATACCATAAAGCTTTTCTTATTGTTTCAGTTTAAGCATTTCTAATTTTATATAGAAAATTATTCTATATAATATCTTTATCATATTTTATTTTTCATGAAAATACTTCAATGTATGTATGAGTTCAAAGTTGATTTGATACATTTATTTGATTGAAGATTAATTTCAAAATAATTGAAAAATATGTCTTTTAAGAATATGGTAATTATTTTTGCTATATTGTAAGGATATTATTGGAATTCCAAAAAAGATATTGACTCTTACTTGACTACCATGTATGGAAAGGAGTTGAATATTTTCCTATTTTTGAACATGACTTCTTCCTTATTTATTCATCAACCTCTTTTGCATTCTATATATTCACCATTTTAAGTTCTTGAAGAAAGTCAAGTACATGTTTCCCCTGAAACAAAGCTAACGTGCATTTTACACAGGCATGTTCAAAGTTTGGAAGACTTCAGTCTTTTTCTTTTAATTTTGGTGGGAAAATGTGTTCTTTTGATACCCTTGTTCTCATTAGTTCCTTCAGAGTCACTACATATTAATAAAATATCAACATACAGAGGTAAAATAACTAGTAGCTTTTTGTGAAAATCTATGAGACCTACAACAAATCTAAAGAATCTTTGTTTGGACTTTTACTTGAGACCTTGAATTGTCTTTCTTGAAAAGCCTTGAGACCTTGTTCAAGGCAAATCACACGCAATCTTCTCCTTGAATAGCTATTCTTTCAAACCTCCTGTATTCTTAACATAAGTTATCGGTGAGAATGACGTAACGTAAGATGATCAAACCTTTAGATAGGTTTGTACACTTAAAATTTAACAGAATTGAAAATTTTTTTCGTCATATTTTAAACAATAAAGATATTTGTTTGTGTATATTAGAATTTAATTTCTCAGAGAAATTAAATTTCTAAACATGTAAAAATTCATTTTCTCCCTTGACGATCGACACACTCAATGCTCCTACTTGACCTAGTCGACGTTCCTGCCCGATGTTCCCAACGTAGTCAACTCTCTCGCTCGACGTAGCCAACGCTCCCGACGTAGTCGACGCTCTCGCCTGACCCAGCCGATACTCCCACCCAACACTCCCGATCGACGTAGTCAACACTCTTGACTGATGTAGTCGACTCTCCCACTCGACATTGTTGACGCTCCCACTCGACACTCCCAATGTAGCTGACTCTCCTGTTTGACGCTCCCAACGTAGTCGACGCTCTCGATGCAACTAATGCTCCCAACACAACTGATGCTTCTAACATAGCTAATGCTCCCGACGCAACCACCCAACGTCGAAGAAGGTAAGCTTCTAGTGGTAGGTGTAATTACTTTCTCTGTTAAGATTCTTTGGTGGTAAGAAACTTCTTGTGTTAAGCTTCTTTGTTTCAAATTGCCTGGAGTTATCTTTTCACATGTTCATTATAAGGATGTAATAGGCAGATTGGATCAAAACTTAAGACTGTTTAATAAAATGTTATTATACATGTGAAACATTTTCTTAATATTGGATTTAATGTAGGTTAATGATAATTCCATAAGCCTAAAGCAAAGGCATTGGCAAATATGTTAAACTATATTTGATATAATTGTACGAAATATATTATCCATAACATGCATCTTTAAACATTAAAATGCACTAACAGACTGCAATCAACATTAGATTGGCTTAATGAGCATTAATCAACAAAAGAACATTAGAGTCCCAATTGTAGATTAATTTTGTAAAAATATCATGAATGTAATGTGAAATGATACTAAACGAGAATATTACAAATATCATAATAAACATATTTATTATAATATATCTTTTTTTATATATTATGAGGAATATAAAATTTATAATTAACTTTTTGTTGTTTTAAACATGTAATACAATTAAGATGTGTTAATTTTTATTTATTTTATATAATAATATACTTAATTAATTGATAAATGATATATAAAAATTTAATTTAATAATATATATATTTATTAATATAAGTAATTTATTTTTTGATTAATTACATTTTTACTAATTACTTTAATTTATTACTTAACTTCATTAAAAATCAATTTTATTCAATTTATTTCAATTCTATCATATATACAAATACTTAAATTTTAATTTCTTTTAAATTCTTAACGTACACGAACATTCAAATTTTAAATTTTTTCTATCAAATTCTATAAAATTTAAATCTTAATACATCTTATAAAACAAATATTTACAATTCTTCGTCAAAAGATGTTTTGAATGAAAAATAAATATAACTTTGTATCAATTACTAGAAATAAACTGAGAAATATAGAAATAACAAACCTGGGGCTTAACCTATCATATTGATATTTTAGAGGTTTTGTTAGATCTGTTGGCAATGTACCGAAAAGACTACTTTATTCGGCTTGTTTTGTGCAGAAACGTTCAGAAGGCATGGAGACAAGTGCCTTTTCAGGATAAAGGTAAAAACATAGACCATAGATTACATAATGAGATACAAGAAGCAACATTCGACAATTCAAAAATAGGAAATGTAAATTTAATAAAATAAAAAGATAGTCGAATCAGCATTCAAAAATACCGGGGAGGGGAGAAGAAAACCAAGTAAATCCTATGAAAGTCAATGTTGAGAAATTAAGTGTATATTTGCCTAGTCAGTACCATTTCGGTGACCCTCACTCTTAGAGAGAGATGCAGTGAGAGCAAGAACAACCAAACCACATAGAAGTACGAGCAAAATGCCAAGGGAATTGATTAACAATGCTTCTGTTGAATAACGAGATATAATGTTGCTGCCTTGAAGAAAGGTAGCTTTCTCCAGTAATCCAGTAGTAGCAGTGGCAACAGATAGGACATATATGTAAATCCCGAAAAAGACATGCCATGGAAGCAAGGAAACTCTGCTGCTTCTTGATCCACCAGGATACCAGAAAGTAGCAAACCCAATGCCCCACTGCATACAATTAGGAAAATGAGGAAACAACATGGTAGACATAAAGTTCTACCGAGGAATAAGAATGAGGACAAACTACAAGCATAGGGCCACATACAAACCTGAAGAGCAAATAAGATGAGGCAAGCTAAACCCAACCAAGAATGTAAACTGTAAAACTTATCAGCTCCCTTTTCGTTGTGAAATTTTACAACCGCCCACAAGCCAACTAAACCAAAGAACAGTGCAAAGAACTGTATTGCAAGATGCACTGACTTTTTGAAGATCTTGGTCCCTGATAATGTCTTGAAGATTAGCATGGCTACATCCAACAAACAAAATCCATTAGTAAGTTACAATAGAAAAAATAACTTAAGGAAATGTTATACAGAAAAAGATGTAAAGCTGCACAATCATAGTAAACTTAAAAAACTAATATAATTTTAATCCACTTATGCCAAGCTTAAGTTGCCTTTGTTTGAGAAATGAGAAGAGACCAATAATTCTAAAGAAAAATAGTTGATGTATGTGACTCAGGGTCGGTTTGGTAAAGTTTTTAGGAAGCAGCAATAAAATGCTATACATCAACTATTTACTCTCTTGTGATTTCTTCCCCGCACTGACCCCCTTCAAATGCTGGAGGTCCACCGCACATGTCGAATGTACTGCTCTGTTGCTAAATGCACCAAAAAATTGTTGCAAGGATTTGTACCTGAATGCACAAAAAACTTGGATTTGGCCTTCCGTGTGTTAATTGAAGTGTCGGTTGTTTGGCATCATTTTAGATAATTTTATATATGCTTCATTGTGTAAATTATAATGTAGGGAAGGATATTTCTATATGATTCTTTAGGATTTGTAGATAAAACTACTTATAAGAGCAAAATCGAAAAATTGACATAAAAGTACGAAGATTCCAATTGTTTATTTCTTTTTAGGTGATCAAGTAATTCGCCCAGTATGGAGTAAGTAGGAGAGGACTTGTTAGCTAGTGTTAGGTTGTGGCGGCAGTCTTATCTGTGTTTTATGACTTACGTGGATTTATGAGACTTTGTGTTGTTTATTAACTTTGGAGTTATGATCAGAACTTGTGAATTTGGAAAGAGTTATTTGTGAAGTTTGGATGGATAGTTCCTTTTTAATTTAGTTGTTGTTATTGTTATTATTTTGATTATTAGTCGTTAAACCTTTTTAAGAAAGTATCTAGCATTGTAATTTTAGAAAAAGAAATTATTCACATTTCATTTTTAATTTAATGTAAATTTCTTTTCTAATATTACAACAATTATCATTTCTTATTTCGGTACATCCCCACTTCTCCTGTTCCCATCTCAAGGATTCTAGTGGCTAGGGTCCAAAAAACAACTTATGGTAGATGCATGACTTGGGTGGTGTCTTCTCCAGTGTGGTGAAGCTTGTTTCTTGCAAGGGAACACCGTTGCCATTGATGGGTCTTTGCAGATCACACTTAACAAGGCTAGTGACGGTTCCTTGGGGTGCATTCAGAGTGATTCTCAATGGAGTGCATGATTATTATTGCAAGGAAGACTTCAAGCAACTAGGAGGGTGTTGTTCAGCATGGTTGCATCATCGTGGACGGTCCAGAACTCCTCTAAGTTCGCGGAAACCAAGAGAAGGATTCTTTTCCCTTTTTGTTTATCTTTGATTTTGCTAGGTATTTGCTAAATAATCAATTTATCCATACTTCCATTATTGCTATCTTTAGTAATTATGATGTGCCTCTAGCCCTTATTTAGGAGTAACTTTGAGTTTATGCTTAAAGAACCCCTTTCTAGTTGTATGCTTGTTGTTATTTATTGTTTATTGACATTGTGGATGTGTGGTAACATTTAGGGGCTTGTTGAATTTTATTTTCAGAAATTAATCTTTGTGTTTGCATGCAATCTTATGTGGTTCATGTGGTTACGAATGTTGAAACTTGAGATGCAAGCTTGCTAAGATTGTGAAGCACATTGATAACATATTTGAAGCCCTTTGTTTGTAAGTTAGAATTTCTCCCTTCTTGTTTCCATTTAATCCCTTGGAAATATTTTGCATAATCCTCAATTCCCTAAGGAAGTGATCTGTATTTGTTGAAATATTACAACGTACACCATGCACTTATAGTTTAGAAGTAAATCTTGTATAAGTTTTTGACATCATTGCTAGAGAATTGATGTCAATCACATTAGAATTTTTGGTGACTTAGGTTCAATTAGCAGTAGTTTAAGTTTTTGAAGGTCTTGCTTATAAAGTTGCATTTCTTTTATATAGAGGAATATACAAAGAATTTTTGGATTTATTGTTTAATTTCTGGTTGTACTTTTGTCTTGAAAATTTTCTTTAGGAGAATATGCTAATGGATCCAAATGGTTTTTATGGGTATAATGGGAATTTTATCTAAACACCTGGGTATAGTAGATGCAACCTTGAAAGACATCATAGGAAGGATTGTCCATTTTATGTACTTAAGGAAGATTTGGGATGCTCTTTCCCAAATTGAGTCAAATATGCCTCTTTATAACCCTAGGTGGAATAATGGTTTCAATCCTTATGTGCAACAACATTTTAGATCTAAGGATTACCAACCATTGTATCATAGGCAAGTGTGTAGCATGACTTCTCTAGATGATACTTCATCTCATTCTAGCTCACTTGTTAACCTTGAGCGAGCAATTGATGAGTTGAATAACACTATAATGAAGTTTGAGAAAGATATGGAAAATTTAAAAAGTCAAAAGATAGGACCTATTGTAGATCCCCCTAGTTTAAAACTGAATCAAGAGGATTGGGAGGAAGAAGTTGAATCCTTCATAACCCTTAGATTGGGTAGAGGATTTGTAGTACTCCTAAGTTAGAAATCTTGAATCCTATCCCTAATGTATAAGAGATGGAGACAAAGGCAAATGAGTCCTCAACTAGTCCGATCTCCTATGATTTAGATGAAAAGTCCAAGGAGGGGGAGAAGCAAAGGGATTTGTTAGAGGATGTTTTAAAGATACCTAGCAAAGATCTAGTTGTCTCCTTTTCCCAAAGATTAAAGAAGAAGGAAGACTCATAATTGGAAAAGATCAAAGAAATTTTTGAACAGGTTAAGGTAAACATTCCATTATTGAAGGTTATACAACAAATTTCATCCTATGCTATAAATACTTCTAGGAGTTATGTACAAAAAAAAAAAAACTGACAAAGTACTTAAAAGAGCACTCTTAGTTGATACTGTTAATTCTCTTTTTTCTATACAAATACCTAAAAAATATGATGACCTAAGTGTTCCAATAATCTCTTGATAGATAGAACTTTAGTGGATCTTGAAGTTGAGATAAATGTCATGTCCTATTTTGTTTATGGAGAGTTGAGATTAGAAGGCATAAAACCTACAACAACTATTATTCAGATTGTAGATAGATCTATTTAGACCCCTCTTTGAAAAATTGAGGATATATTGATTAAGGTCTAAAAATTTATCTATCCTATTGACTTTATCATTATGGAGACTTACTCTTTAACAAATTTTAAGGAGCAAATTCCATTAATTTTAGGAAGACATTGCCCTACCACTTCTAACACTATGATCAATTGTAGAAGTGGATATATGATGTTGACTTATAGGGATCTTAAGATTATTCTTAATATTTGCAATATAGAAGATGAATGTTGTAAGGGAATGCAAGAAGAAGATTTTGATGTAAACTTGGTAGAGTATTTAGAGGAGACGAGGAATGGGAGGAAGAGGCAAATAGTGATGAAGAAGTTGTGTTGTTGGAGAAAGAACACGAGTTGGGACTACAAGGAAGCTTAAAGACAAAGGTGGTGGATGAGGTTTGTTATATGTCCCTTTTAGAATTCAATCTAGCCAAACTTAGAACGGCTTGCAAACCTTCAATTGAGGAACCATCAATTCTTAAGTTGAAACCCCTTCTCGAGAATCTAAAGTATATGTACTTAGAAAAAAATAATATTTTACTTGTTATTATAGCTTCTAACATATCTCATAAACAAGAAGAAAGTTTGTTAGGTATTGGTATTCTCAAGAATTACAAGGAAGTTATAAGGTGAACAATGACAAAAATCAAAGATATTAGGCCATTTGTCAACATAAAATTCATTTGAAAGAGAGACTCATCCTTAAAAGGACTTGTAAAGAAGACTTAACTTGAATATCAAAGAAATGGTCAAAAAGAAAATTTTGAAATAACTAGACAATAGAATAATTTATCATGTTTTCAATAGTTCTTAGGTCTACCTTGTGCAGGTTGTTCTTAAGAAATCAAGAATGACAATAGTTAATTTTTTTTTTGAATTTTCAAATTTATAATTTTTTTTTTTTTTTGTATTCTAATTTCTCATAACTTTTAGTTGTGTGAATCTCTTTCATAGGGCCTATATGCTGACTTGTGTAAGGACAAGTTTGGATCCATTTTTCAATATCTTTCATCATTTTTTGCACTATTTATTTGGAATAGTTTCACTTCTATTACACTATTTTGTATGTTGGGAGATAATGTATGCAAGGGTAGACTAAAGATAACTCCCATGGATTAACCTACATAGATTCCACAAGATAAACCATAGGCTATCTCCTAACTCTCATATGACCTTATAGATTAGGTATTATCTTGCTTACTTAGAATAACATTCTTATTTAGTACTCATTGAATGTGCTGGCATTGAATTTAAATCTAACTATTTTGTTTAGTTGCCTAAGTTTTTTGAATTTAGATAAGAAAGATACATATTGGTTTTTTCATCAGTTTAATGAGATTTGTACTACGAAGAAATTACTACATTTGATGTCTCATACTATAAAGCTTAGATTTATCCTTTTGCATTGAAGGATAATGTAAAAAAATGATTATATAGTTTACCTACCAATTCAATTACTACTTGATCTCAATTTTTTTTTATATTTTTTTTAAAATATTAACTTATATATAAAACCATTAAAATGCAAAATGAGATCTTGTAATGTAGGCAAAAAATAAGAGTCATTTTGAAATTTTTTTAAGAGATTCAATCAAGTGCATATCACAAGGGTTGGGTTTTTCTCTTGCGTAAGATCTATAGAACTCTCCCATAACATTGTTTTTTTTGCCAAACCTTCAAAAAAAGTCTCAAGCTTTATCTTCTTCCAATTTCATAAATCTTTCATGACATGTAGATTCAAGTATTGCTTTGATAGGAATATCTAGACCCTTATAAATAATTTAGCATTGACATCATCATTCAATGTGTGATGTGGACCTAGGCCAACAATCACAAAATCTCTCAAAGAAATTTCAAATTAGCTCTCCCACTTTTTGCCTACAAAACAAAATCTCATTTTACATTTTAATGGTTTTATGCAAAAGATGATATTTCTTCAAAAATATAGAGCAAAATTAAAATTAAGTAGTAATTGAACTAATAGGTAAACTATATAATCATTTTTTTGATTTGTCCTTTAGTGCAAAAGAAATAAATTTAAGCTTTATAACATCAGGCGTCAAATGTGGTAACTTCATCATATTACAAACCTCATTAAACTCATGAAAAAACTAATATGTGTTTTCTTTATCCAATTTAAAAAACTTAGGCAATTAAGCAATACAGTTAGATTTAAGTTCAAATTACACATCAGCAAATTCAAAGAATACTAAACAAGAAAGTTGTTATAAGTGAGCAAGATAGCACCTAGTCTCTAAGGTCATACAAAGATTAGGGGTTGCCAAATCACCTATGGTATGTTTTGTGGAATCTATACAGGTTAATCTATGAAAGCTATTTCTAACCCACCCTTGCATGCATTATTTCCTAACAAACAAATAGTGCAATAAAAGCGAAACTATACTAGATAAATAATGTGTAAAATTATGAAAGATATTGGAAAATAGATCCAAAGTTGTCCTTAGACAAGTCAGCATGTAGGCCCTATGAAAGAGAGCCATACAACCACAAGTTATGAGAAATCAGAATGCAAAAAAAATAAAGAACTATAAAGCTGAAAATCCAAAAGAAAATAATTAACCACCAAAAAATGCTTACCATTGCAATTCAAAAGCAAACCATCTAAAAACAAAATTTACAAAATTATATTACATATTTTGGTGCATGGTGGTTAGAGGGAGCAGTTGGAGAAGACAAGATAAGAAGAGGAGTGGAATGAATAGCCTCAAATGCATTGATGCCAACTAAATGAGAGAAATGACAAAAAAAATTTAAATAATGGTTGATTTCGTTATAATAACCAAGGCATATCATGGTTTTCACACTTGATTTGATTATAATAACCTTGAATGCATAAGCTCACTCGAGATTCTCGACTTCCAACTTCCCAAGCATTCTTTAAACTAACAAATCAAGAGTTGAAAAGCAAATCTTTACCAAAACACCTCTTAACATCCTGCAATTTCAATTGTTTGATGTTTCATTGCTCATATCATTTTCCGTCAATGGTTTCAATCTCTTTCATTAGAAATCAATATTGCAGCCAAACTATTTCAAAGCTACTTATACATCTTCAGAAATCTCCTCCACTGATTTGCCCATTTCTGTACGGAAGTATGCGCGGCAAATAATATTATAGTCCACACGTGACTGAATTTCCTTGGGACTACTAAAAGGATAGCCAAAAATGTTGAAACCTAGGAAAAGAATGGCTAATCGTGCTTAGGTTATTTTTCATGGAAAGAATCTGTCACTACATCCCAAGCATTGTACAGCTAAGGTCGCGTGAACAACTAACGAAGAATTCGTTCGCCGTGCCAACTTCTCGGCTTTGATATGTGAATAAAATTCCATCATCAGTACCCTCTAATTAATTTCATCCTATTAAAATCGAAACACATAATAGTGAAGAGCAAGCAGAAAAATTCACCTTCGCCACTCAAGAGCAAGTACCCAATCAACATCAGCACGGGGTGAACCTACAAAATATCCATCCGATTCGGTCAGCCAAGCGAAACAATTGAGGAAGCAAGACAAACACAGACAAAGGGATGAAGGTTACATTGAAGATGAGGGCCTTGTCCTCGGAGTAGAGGGCCATTCCGCCCCGGAAGTGGACGGTCCAGACGAGCATCAGCACGGCGGTGAAGACGGCCATGAGGTGGGTGAGGGGGAGGATGGGGAATCGGACCATCGGGGTCGCCATCGAGCTCCAGTGACCAGACACGGGAGTGGAGAAGAGGAGGGCAGGGGTTGGAGACTTGGGAGTTGAGGAGAGGAAGCAAATCGCCGGATCAAGGGCTTTACTACCGACCACGATCAAAGGCTAGCTATGTTTGACCTTTTGGTCACGTTAGAGAGCCCCGTCATCGACGGCAGAGGTCGTATTCGCCAGCTTGGACGAATTGTCCACGTCGGACACGGTCGACTTTCGTATCGCGGTGGAAGTTCGACGTGTTTTTTAAAAAAAAAAAAAAAAAATACAACATCGCTGTTCTCGTTACCGTTGCAAATAGTTACTGGTGTGGGGTTTTGGAGTGACGGCGGCGAAGACGACGAGACCACCGAGGAGAGCAAGTCCCAGCCCCAGGCCATTCACGGGCGTCATCTCCACCAACGGGGTGGCGACCCGGACCTTCTTCCCACAAGAACGTGCGCCATTGCCACCGCCAAACCATAGGTGTAGAGGTCAATGAAATCATGCCGTCCGAGAATTTTGATTTCCAGATCGATCAGAGAAGAAGAAAAGAAGGAACAGAGAACCTCCGCATAGAAGAGAGGAAGAGGAGATCCATCAAAGAATGAACACTGTAGAAATTTCGAGCTACTCGCGCTCGACTATAGACTTCGCCTGAATACCCATAACTCCGAAAGTTGGTGCCGCTGCCTGCAGTTGTAATCTGTAAAAATTCATGTTGCAGTTGACACTCTCGTTACTGAAATCCTGCAAAACCCAAATCCACCTGAAGCAAATCCAGGCCAGTACCACCAAGACTGGCCTTGACAATGACCCCATTGTCGCCGGCAATCTCCTCCTCTCCACCTTCTCGATTTCCGGCCTCTTGGACGATGCTTGCCGAATGTTCTCGTTTATACGCTTCCCTGATGCTTTCATGTTTAACACTGTCATACGTGGCCTGTCGGATTCGTCGAAACCTGATCAAGCTGTTGCCGTCTACGCCCAAATGCGGCGGAGGTCCGTACCACAGGATAGTTTTACGTTTGCATTTGCCCTTAAGGCTGCGGCCAATTATCGTTCCTTGAGAGCCGGGTGTCAAATACATTCAGATGTTGTGTGCCATGGCCTAGATGGACACTTGTTCGTTGATACCACGCTTGTGAGTATGTATGCCGAATGTGGGCGTTTATTGGACGCACAGAAAGTGTTCGGGAATATGTTGCAACCAAATGTTGTTGCTTGGAACGCCCTTCTCACAGCATTTCTAAGGGCAGAGGACTTGAATGGTGCAGAAAAGACGTTTGCTCAGATGCCATGGCGTAACCAAACATCGTGGAACATCATGCTTGCTGGATACGCAAAAGCCGGCAACATGGGTATGGCAAAGAGAGTTTTCCTTGACATGCAACATAAAGATCCGGTCAGCTGGAGTACCATGATCACTGGATTTTCTTCTAGTGGATGTTTTAATGATGCCTTCACGTTCTTCCGAGAATTGTTGAGGTCGAAGTTTTCTCCAAATGAAGTCAGCCTAACTGGTGTGCTCTCTGCATGTGCTCAGGCTGGAGCATTCGAGCTTGGAAAGATCCTACATGGGTACATGGAAAAGACTGGTTCGATTCGAATAGTTTCGGTTTCAAATGCACTGCTTGACACATATGCTAAATGCGGAAATATTGAGTTGTCCAGTCAGGTTTTCAATTCGACAATGGAGACCAAGTGCATCGTTTCCTGGACATCAATGATCACAGCACTTGCAATGCATGGGCTTGGGCAGGAGGCAATAGAGCTGTTCCATAGAATGCAAGAACATGGAATTAAGCCTGATGGGATTACCTTCATTTCCTTGCTCTATGCTTGCAGCCATTCTGGACTTGTAGATGAAGGATACGACTATTTCTGTAAGATGGAGAAGGAATATGGTATTAACCGTTCTGCAGAACATTACGGATGCATGGTTGATCTCTATGGAAGATCTGGACAACTTGACAAGGCTTATAACTTCATAAAACAGATGACCATCAAGCCAAATGCTATCATATGGAGGACACTGCTTGGTGCCTGCAGCATTCATGGACAGGTTGAACTAGCTGAGCTTGTCAAGAAACAACTCTCAGAACTTGACCCAAATGACTCAAGCGACTACATTTTGTTGTCAAACATATATTCCATAACAAGAAAATGGAATGACGCAGAAAACGTGCGAATATCGATGAGCAAAAAGAAGATGCAGAAGACTCCCGGGTGGAGTACAATTGAAATAGATAAAGAAATCTATTTGTTCATTGCAAATGAAGAACCAAAGGGTTCAAAAGTGGAGGCTCACAGGAAGTTGAAGGAGATCATTTGGAGACTAAGGGAAGAAGGGTATTCCCCAGAGACTTTGAGCGTTCTTCATGATATAGAGGATGAAGAGAAGCAAGATGCCATATCAAGGCACAGTGAGAAGCTTGCTGTTGCTTTTGGTATTGCGAGGACTAGCCGCAGTAGCGTGATAAGGATAGTGAAGAACCTCAGGGTGTGCAGGGATTGCCATGTGGTAATGAAGCTGATCTCAAAGGTGTACCATAGGGAGATTATCGTAAGAGATCGCAGTAGATTTCATTCATTTAGGGAGGGCTTGTGTTCTTGTAATGATTACTGGTAATTTCTATCATTCGTGAAGGCAATTAGAAAACATCATTGAATCCAGACAGATGGCAAGCTCTGGCATGACCAATAAAAATGTTTATCTATTCAAGCAAAAAAACACATGCAATGCAGGCAATTTTAAATTCATGACGTGTAATGCAATCTCAACATCTCTTATATATATGATCTTACTACATTCACCAATCCGCATGGATAGAAATCCCATGTTTATGTAATCCCATGATCAATTCAAGCATATTCTTTTGCATTTAAGATACACTAAATACACTTTACAGTGGAAACTACAGTTTGCTGACATGAAAGTCGACAAATTCCAGACAGGAACCATCAACTCATCTCCTACTGAACATTCTACAATTGTTATTTCTCTCCATCACCTCCTTTTTTGTCTAGTCCTGCACTCGCATTGCAAGGCACAAAAGAGAGTTCAGCCAACTTCTCATAATCAATCTCAGATGATCGAAATCTGAAGTTGTACCCACTCCTTGCCCACGACTGGATGCACAAAACTGCTTTCATGCTGTCATGAGGCAAACAGAACCTTTGCTTCCGTATGTCCTCACCTTTTCTTGAGAACACGTTGATGGGCTCAACTGCTGTTCCCTGCACAGCTAAATAGTCTCGAGCCATCACAGCGAGACATGGATATCGTGTGCTATTCACCTTCCACCATTCCAAAACGTCTGTAGACATGGGTACCAATGGTTCTGATAGATACTGAGATAGCTCATCTGTTGCAGAACCCATGCTTGCCATTCGTCTCTTGCGAACAATCTCCTCAGCAAAAGGAATGGTGCTTCCTTCATCAGGTGGGAACTGACTGGTAGAGTAATGCCTGATGAAGTGGCTCCTTGCATCCTCCAAGTTCTTGCTGGTATTGAGTTTTTCTGGTACAAGCTCCTTTTTTATTCTCGGGTCAAGAATGGCAGACATATAGGAGAAGAGATTGTAGGCTTGACTACTGAAGTTCATAGCTCTCTTGAGCATGTCATCGGCTGGATTTTTGAACCACTCAATACAACATGTATCCCTGAAAGAACTGATCATCTCAAACACATGATCCATGAAGAAAAGGACTAATCCTGTGGTAGGTACTTTGCAATTACACAAGTCTGTTGTGATTTTGTAAAATGGTTCGAGATATGCATGCAAAGTATTGATCAGAGACTTCTCCACAGGGCTGAGCAGCATATTTCTGCTTCCAAAAGTTTCTTCGTGCTTTCTGATAATGGCTTCCATTGAATTGGAGGCCTACATGGTGGAGATGAGAGTTCCATGCATAAATCAGACAAATTGTACATACTAATGAAGCATTGTCTAGTGAAATCAAACAATTAAACGCAGGGTTGATCACTACCTTCAGTGCAATATCGAGCACCATATAGTCACCTGTCCATTGTGATGATGCATCCAATGGAAATTTCCATGAACACTCTTGATAAGACACCGTCAGTAGTCTGAACTCCTCACAAACTTCTGCCGATTCATTCAATTTAAATATGAACTCTCTAATCTTTGACAATATGGGTCTTGAATATTTTAAGCAATCTTCTATTATAAAGTTCAAAGTCCGGGAAGCACAAGGTATATAGAAGAGAAGCATTTTCCGGGCATCAAACTCCTCCTTCAGAGCACAGCATGCTTGAATGGCAGGCTGACTATCGTCATGTGTACAGGAAAAAATTCTTTTATCAAGATTAAACGACTTAAGAACCTTATTTAAAGCATGATATATTTCAGGACTCCCACGTGGGAAGGGAATATGGCAAACATCAAGAAGAACCTTGTGATAAGACCAGTTCTCATCAATCCAGTGACCCTCAACACTCATGTAGAATATTTGCTCACAAGAAGTCCAGAAATCAAGTGTAATGGAGATTTTGGACTTCACCTGCCTTAAAGATGCTCTTACATCTTCATGAATGCTTCGAAACACCTCATGAGTCACAGCACAGATCTTCTCTCTGGACCAAAGCTGGGCAGAGAAATTCAGAATCTTCAATGAATCAACACATAAGTCATCGACAACTGTGAAAAAAGGAAGGTATGCTCCAATTAGCCACTTCACTAGCATTAAGTTTAGATGGTCGAAATCTAATGATGAATGCTTCACTTGGACATGGGGTTTCTTAACCACAGCAGTAGCCCGAGGAACGTGCTGGCTAACACCTCCCTGTTGGTTATAGCCTGGATGATGGTGGCTGAGATGTCTACCCAAATTCCCTTTACACAATGCAAATTATACCAAGTAAACAACGATCAGAAGAAATAAATTTGGTTCAAAGAGATGATGCAAAAATTAAATCCCAACATGGACAAAAGAAAGGCTACTAAACACCAACCTAGGCTCTACTTTATAAATCTCCAGATAATAAGTTTGTCTCTACCATTTATTATATTGCCATGCACTTTTAGCATTCCAAGAAGAGTATTTCTTCCACCACATTTCCCTGGTCATAGGAAGAGATATCTTCTTTTTTTGGTCTCAATGGAAACAACCAACACCATTTCCAACAAACACAATCCAGGGAGCATTTCATAACTTCAAGATGCATCTCTTGTACCCCAGCCACATAGTCGATCACATTGCATGTGAAACCACCCAAAATCACTTAGCTAAATGAAAATTATTTTTACACATTTGCAAGTCCTAAAAGACACAATAAAAGGAAAAAGAAGTTACACGACAGAACAATTGTTCTGTAATGACATCAATGGACAAAAGATTAACAGGAAAATCAGAAGCATAAAGAACTTTATCAAGAATGATCTGAAAAATATTGTACAACTTCTAAATCATATATAGTCTAGGTGTGATCTATTCTTGGATCGGAGATGAGAGATCACAATTGAGTTTGCAAAGGTAGGATGAACACACAAAGTGTAGTAAAATACTCTAGAACTAACTACTCCCCCCGGTGATCTGTAAAAAGCTGCTCTTAAACTTCAAACACCAATCTGATGTTCTTCTCATGACCATACATAATCTTCAACATATCTCAAATTTTCTTGGCAAACTCTAACAGCATGACATTACATGCTATAGCTGAATCCATACCATTGATCATCCAAAAAATGATGGAAGCACTAGCGACACAACAATCCTCATATGTTCCAGCCTTTGTGTTTGAATGAAGATGAGACACATACTTCAATTCGTGGGGTGCAAGAAGAAAGCTTTTGTAACTATAGGCTCAAAGCAATAATCTTTTCCATTTAGCTTTTCCAAAGTCCCACCAAGTGTTTTTCACCAATGAATCATTGCCATTCATGCTGATCAGAAGTAAAAATGACCTTCTGGATTCCAGGAGAGGCTAAAAGGGCAATCCAGAGGCAATAGGATAGACAGGATTATGAACCCTCAGTAGTGACTGAAACAGGGAGACATAATCCCTTTCATGAATTATGCAACATTACTAGACGACTAACAAGGCTAACTGGTAGTAGGACAGGAGGTGAACAGCCCTGTGAGAGCTGCAAGAGGGGCCAAAAGGCCCAGCTGTTATTGGATGTCGGCTTTCTGCTCTGTTCTGACAGCTAGAGAGGCCCTAAGAGCTGCACCGGTAGGTGGAGAAGGGCCTGGAGCCCTTGGATGTGGTAGCTGAAGGGCTAGGGGCCTTGGATGGCAGCTCCTATGAGGTTTGGGTGGGTGGCAGCAGCCAAAAAGGGTGGTAATGGGCTATGGTGGGTGGTGGCTGGCCTTAGGTTAAAACCCTAAGTTCTGGTACCATGCAGAGAAAGGAGAGGATAGATTTCTGTCCTTGGATGTTACTAATGAGCGATTACAAGAGATATGTGCATAGGGTTAGATATAAAAAGACATCCAATAACCCTATTATATCACCCAACAATACATAAACATAAAGACCAAAATATAATAGACTATAACTATAACACTTGTTTTCATAGGAAAATGTACTACAAAATTAGGAGCCATTTGGGACCAATTTTGTAGACCTCAGATTATACAAAATCAGGATTCTTCACCCTATCCTAGGTTGTAGAAATCAGCTAATTATGTCATGAAATAATACATTGTTGAATATGACATTTGAATTGAAATTTCATGGATGTCAATTCTAGAGAAAACAAAACGATCAAACTACACTTCTACCCCTCAAACACCAATTCTACCATGTAACCTAAGGTTCATTTCGTCAAAAGAAATTTACATATGACATGTGCAGGCAAGAATCAATGGTAATCAGAATTTCTCTCAATTCTACACAGCATGGCACAAAACCACTACAAAGAACCATGTAGATTATTAGAGAAATCTATCATGTGACAGGGTACTTGGGAATAATTATGGTCTTAAATCAAAGAATCAAGGGTTCCATAATCCTTCTCAAATGGTACCTTAATATAAAATATACGTTCTTAACTTCCAATACATAGATGAAAGAGCTTAAGATTTGATACGGTATACAAAGGAATGATGTGTGCTTGACACTTCAGAAAATTAAGAATATGGATGGCAGGTATATAAATTCTAATCCATTACCATGGTCAAAAAAATGCAATTCAACCAAATAGATGATCACAAACCATCTGAGCCAGGATAAACAATTACCAGTTGCAGTTGCAATGGAATAGCTCTGCTTGCAGAATTTACACCTCCGGCTTTTCCCATCTGGAGCCGTCTCAAAAAATTTGAGATATACTGATGTCATCAACTTTTTCCTTGGTTTCACTGCACGATTTGTATTTCCTTTTTCTGAGGGGCCCAGATCACATTCCACTGTACCTATCCTAGGGATGAGTGTCATGTCCATCATTGTTTTGTTTTCCAACTCTGTTGGATAGAAATCAAGGAATCAGTACAATATCAGATCATTGGTTGCATTCTTGCATTTTATTAGAAACATCACAGATCTCATATTGAATGCTGCACCTGAACATTTACAACAAAGCGTGAGGAAATTCATTTTCTGCTCTCAAAAACAATTACCCCTGTGTAGTTTTGTGATACAGAATGCTATTATGTGCGGTACATTTTTCCCTAAAATAGGTGTTGATTACAATTAATAAATCACAAGACATAATCATTGTCAATTTTCCATTAAAGCCTTGAAATAAAGGTAGGATCAGTCTTGGGGTATTAGACTTTTATTAGGTTCCAATTGTTTGGCAATGCCTTACTGCAAAACATAGCACCTAGCTATGTTAGGCCTAAAAGTATCCAATGAAAATAGAAGAAAACATTTTTTGATGTTAAATTTGCAGTGAATTGGTAAAATGCAAAACTAACAAATAAAGTGAAGTTTTGAGAGTACAAAACCACAAATCAAATTCTCTATGATATTTACCTCCAGTTAACTACCCAATTATCATCCAACAATGAGTTTACCTCCCTAGAGCAACTATGTTGACTTCATTGTGAATTCCTCATTCAAATGCATCACTTCATCGTTTGGGAGCAGTAATCAATGGGAAATCTGTTAAAATCAGGGAATCTAGTAGTCCTACACAAGTTGTAGGCAGACTAGAAAACCAAAAACCATTAAAAAAAATCAAAATAACCAGGAAAATCAGATTTCCAGAAAGATAATCAGATACCAAAAGGACAGAATACATAAGACCCAGACAGAAGTTAACCCACACAGCACACCCAGAGTAGTTCCACACAGACACAAGGGACTCTAGTAGTTAATGCATCACTTCATTGTTATGCAATTCTAGTAACAGATATTGTAGTAAAAATAAGTCAATAAAAAGGTATAATACTGGTATTCACAGTATTTTGCAATTCAAAAGCCAATGAAAAAATATTAACATTTACAAGGGAAGACAATCATTCATGAATGATGATTAGAGAATCCATCTCATGATTTGATGCAGTATTGTTTAGCTATGTTATCTTGCTATTTCACTTTGGTTGACTAATTTTCATGGGAAAGAAAAGTGGAGAGACAAATAAAATGCAGAATTTCAGCTATAAATGTTGATATGGAACTGCTAAAGCAGAACTATGGTTGCAATCGTTTATATTTATTTGAACCGTTGCAATCATTTTCTTTTGCATGAGGATAACAATTATTTTTTGCAACTTATAGGTGCAGCATAGTCAAATCTGTCCAAGTAGGTAAAATGCTTAAGTGATAATTTCTTCAAGAAAAGTTATATCAGAAAAAAGTCAACAAAAATGATAACAGTAAAAAGGAAACTAGGTATGTGTGTGACTGTGTACATTTGTATGTAATACGAGGCTAGCTTGCTTCAATACCCCATACCTTTATATGAATTATTGTCCCACTCCATTTATCCAGAATATTGCACTACATCAAATGTCAGACAAGTGATGCCCTACACTGAAAGCCAGTCATACTATTTCCGAGAAACAGATTTGTTCATCTCAGTACCTGCAAACGTTAACGTCACGACCATCACCTTCTTAGCAAGGGCATGTAAAAAAACCAATTATCGTGAATATACCGGTAGCAGTAGAAATGATTGTCTAGGAAACTACGAAAATGTTGTAAAGCTGTGCAACCTAGAACGTGGTCTATGAAAAAAATCTGCCATTTTGTAAATTATACCATCACAGTTTTGACCATAGATACGGAAGAAAAGAAATCATATAGCCAACCCATATGGTAGAATTATGATTTGCATTATTGTTGTATATCATCAGAGACATACTGGCAAGAACATCCACAACGCATCTACCATGATGCATCAATTTATATGTTCTAGATGGTCATCAAGTTTTCACGCAGGCTTAGCTGATTTCTTTCACATGAAAAGAGCCCAATTCCTCACATAAATTAAGAAATCAAAGGGTCAATTTCCCTTACGAGCGTTGATGCACGTCATTTTCCAACAATGGCGTATCTTCGTACAAAAGCAAAGGAAGACAACCATCACTAACAAAACACCTCTCTGTGTGGATTTATTCATCGTATGTTCAGTATTTTCGTTTCGAAGAACATCATTAAGTTCATAACTTCAGCAAATGTTCATGTTTGTATCATAACAGCAACTGCATATTTCTTGAGGTGACAAAGGCAGAATCCAAGGTTTATCACAGCTCAAAGGAGCTACCACTTTTTCTACCCACATCACGATGATGATTCCCAGGCACGGCAGCAAGCATTCAGCTTAGCACCTCACAAGCTCATATAAAAAGCATCAGGCAACCTTACCCCATCAATCCCCGATTTTGAATCACATCATCCACGAGTTGTAATCCTGCAAGAAATGCTACCCAAGCGAAAGAGAATCTAAAAATCGGATTTTTCAGGAGAAAGAATCTAACCATTGGGAACGGAATGGCGGCTGAGCCGCCGACTCTGCCATTGTACGAGGCAGCCGGCGGAGATCGCTTCGGGGTCAGCCGAATTCGGAGCCGAAAAGAAAGCCAAGGAATGAGCAGTGGCCTGTAGCAATTATTTTTCTTCCACCTTGTTTGGGGAATTGCAGGCGAAGCCGAAGGGAAGAAGCCGAGAAATAGAGCGAACTCAAGTGTGACGGCTCGGCTTCAGATCGGCTCGGAGATTATGAATGTGTTCAATTTTTTTTTATTTTTTTTATTTTTAGGATTAAATAAATATTAATAAAATTTTCACGTTGATAATATTTTTATCTAAGCATAAATCTAGAAATTTTTTTTTTTCTTCCTACACTTTCATTACCGGTTAAATACAGAATTTTTGACACCTAGTTTTCATAATAGAATGTAATTAAATTACAACGTTTACTAATCAAATATATACTGATTATAAGCTTACATGAAGTTTCAATTTTATCATTTAAGTTCAGGTTTAGTCCGTTAAGTGATGTTCCAAAAAAAAACTTTATTTCTTATAATCAAATTTCAAAATAATAATGATAATAAAGTATCCAATCTAATCAAGGAAGATAATTCATTTCGATTACAAATATAATAAAAATTAAAATTGATTCTATCCATCTTATTAATCAACCGTAGTTGCCATGCAATAATAGCATTGGGCATTGTACTTAAAATTAATGGGAGTATGTTCCATATTCCTTATTGGAGATGTGGTAGAGAAAAAGATACAGACATCTTCTGAAGATGACCTCATCTTAAAGAGTAAAAAGTCGTTTATTTTTTTTACACATGTGTCGCTAATTCTATTTTCGCCACTCAGCACAATGATTGTGTAAAGAGCAAAAAGTTCATATCAAGACATCCCTTCCAGGAGGAAGACATTATTTATTTGCAAGGTGACGACAATAAAAGGCAAGTGCATTTGATTTCTAATTTGATATTTAGATTAGTTGTCATGACGCCCTTTGGCGTGCGGATTGAATGAGACAATTGGATTATAGGAATCCAAACATTGGGTGTGGACGAGTGGTTTGGTAAGCTACACCGTAATCTTAGCTCTCCTTTTATTCAAATTTATCATGACAAGATTACGAGAATATGATATAAATCTAAAATAAACAAGTATAACATAATGCATTGTAGTATAAATCTCACTGATTTTAAATAATGAAAATGGATTTAAAAACGATTATAAGATTTATACTCTATTATAGAATCTTTTTACCTTAGAAAACATAAATCTCAGATAAAGAGGATTATGAACAGATCTCATAAATCATAAGATTTTTTTCTCCACGATTATCCCAGTTATCCATAATCTTGGTTATAATAAATCTAAAACAAAGGAAGATGGAAAGAAAAAAAAAAAATCCCAGGCTTTCAAGCAAAAACAGCTCTTTATTCCCCTTTTTTGTGTCTAGTTACATTGACAAGTAAGGAAAAATTTTCACCCTTATTTTCCCTTCTGGACCATCACAACAGTAACTATGATAACAAATTGGGGTAGGAAGAAAGCATCTCATTCACGACCACTCCTCTTTCTCCTCTTTGATTTCCTCCAGGAGCAACTTGGACATATCTGGTACCGGATTTTTGGGGATGGGATGCTGAAAGAGCAGGATTTGGTGACATTACTGAGGCACCCACTTTGACAATGTTTATCTATGTGAATGTATCAAATGCAGATGATGAAAACAACTCACCACAGCCTTGTTAGCTCCACCTGAGTGAATTCAACCGTCACGAAGCCATGATATGTTGTATGTTGTGGCTTGACAGCCAGAATTCTGCAACCAAGACCCTGGCTCACAAGATTTTGTGAAGTCATTCTGCAAGATGGAAAGTTGCGCAATGCAATCAGTACTAGTCCATCTTATCTTGTTGACATTGAAGAACAATTGCCTTCCTAGGTAGCAAGTTTTTCAATCTTCCTTCAACCTTCAGTTGTTCCAGTGGTCATTTTAAGGCGAAGGTTTGACACATGGAACTGTTTATGTTTTCAGTAGCTCTTTGTTGGAAAAGAAAAAACATTGTAATCTTCTGGATATTAGTAATACTATTGTATTGTTTACTTGGTTGCATTCTCGTTGTTTCGGTTAGTCCTAAGAATCCCTCCTATATTTTCCTTTTCTTTTAGCAATAGAAGAAACCTTGTCGGTCATCTCAAATGTAGGACCACAGAAAAGAAAAGGAAAGGCAGTGCAAGGAAGGAAAAGAAAAAAAAAAAACCCAGTGATCGACCTAGAGATTGGTGCTATTTAACGGGAGATTAGTGACAGTTTAATTTATTACTCTGAAGAATCATTTACAATCTTCTGCAACAGTGCTACTTCTGCTGTTTCCACATGGACCGGTAGTTGCTTAGGGGGAATAGTTTCAATTTTCAAGGCATCACAATTTGCATCAAATTGCCACTAATGCACTTCCACATGAGTACCTAATGATATAGCTCAGTTCAACGAATTTGGCAAGGACATATAACTACACTTCCAAGGAATGGAACATAACAACACTCACCAAGTCATAGAATCACAAGCAGAACTCAAGAGAAGCTGACAAAGAAACATGTTTTTTGGGGCAAGCAAGTGTTCAGGAAAAGCAAAGAGAACAGTAAAAGACAGATGAAAACAAGTGGTATCCATCATTTTAGATTTCAAGAACAAAAATACACCACGAAGCTGAGAACCCCTTTCAAGAAAATGGTAAGGATTTTGTTACTTGGTCCTCGCTGAGAAGTAACCATTGCTGGGACGTTGGAAGTTCACACAAAACAAAATAGAAAATACAGATGAAACGCTAACACTGAGGCAAGAAGCCAGTAGCTTCCATCGATGGATGATATTAAAATCAGCAACTAAAGCAGCGAGTTCTATTTGATAGGAGAGTCAGGATGGAGAATGACCTAAAGCAGCCAGTTCATTATCGATCGTTGAGAGTCACAAATGGAGATTAGAAGAACTGAAAAAAGAAATTAGCTTCTTTTCATCAAAGGAGAAAATCACGTTGAAGAATCAAATATTCAAGAAGAAAAGCAGGAGAACACGGTCATACCTATAAAGACAACTCCGTTCATGGAGGCCAACCACAAGCGCCGACGCCCTCATCTCATTCACCAGCGTCTCAATCGCCGCCACCTGATCACCCTCTGTCACTACAATCTCCACCTTCAGCTGCAAACAGAAACAACCCATCATCTCCAATCACACAAAAAGAAAATGGGAAACCAAAATCAAAACTAATCACATCGACCCACCACGCCATTTTCCAGAAAAAAAAAAAAAAAAAACACACACACACACACACACAGATATCAACATTGGGATTGGGGAAAAGCGGCCTACCTCGGGAACACCACCGCAGAGCTCTTTGAACGAGAGAGCCAGCTGGAAGCCCTTCAACCTGCGAGCCCTCCGCTTCCTCCTCGACCTGGAGGGGGAGAAGACATGGAGTAGAGTGACGAAGTCCCCGGCTCGGAGGAAATTTGCCGTCGCCCAAAGGAGCGCGGCCTTGGCCTCCTCCGCTTCCTCCACCGCCACCACAACTCTCTTCCCTTCCATGCCCGCCTCAGTTACGCCCATCACGTACACACCGCCCCAAAAGTCCAGCCTTCCTTCCTCTTTCAAACCACTGGTCAACAAAAATCAACGATCGAAATAATAATATTTATAATTTATATTCTCTTTTCTTTTTATATCTAAATTATAAAATAAATATCTACAGTTTTCTTCTCCTTATTTTTAAATTATAATTTATATTAAAATTTGGAGAATAAAAAAAAAAAAATACTACCACACTCATTTGATAAAAAAATTTATTATTTTTTTATCATTTTCTAAGTATACAAACACTTTCAAAATTGTATTGGTTAGTTCTCAGTAAAGTATATTAATATTTACTAATGAGTGAATAGTGATCAAGAAATTCAAGTGTGGAGATTATAATCCACCAGCTGTGTTGTTTTTAACAAGGTGTGGGTTGAGGAGATTGAAGCAGCAAGAGAAAAATAAATTTTCTGCTCTTTCAACTTCTTTGTGGTTGACGGGAATGAAAAGCTTGACACAGATGTGTTATATCATAAAAGTGGTGCTCCAATTGATTCTACCCTTCTTTTTTTTTCCTTTTATGCTCATATGACTATTGTTTTTTGAATGTAACACACAAGAAAGAAGAGAGGTGGTGTTTGGTTGTTTGGATGTGTTTGTTGTCTACCTCCATCAAACTCTTTGGCACGGGTGTCGTAATATTTTTTATTTTGACGTTGCTGACATAAATTACATATTTTATATTCTGATGAACATTTTAATATCGTAGACCAGGTTGAGTCTGATTTTAAAAGTTTCTTCCATTTTGCGTAATATTGTAAAATTATTCTTAAATTATTGCAATGTTGATGGAATTTAATTGGGAAGAATCTTTCGAATTTTAAATAATCTTCTAAGGTTTATTATTTTCAAAATCGAAGAACAAAAAAGCTTTGATTTTAATTAACATATTTTATACAATGAAATTAAAAGAATTAGAGGAAGAACAATAAGCATTCGATTAAAACAATGAAAAAATATTTAAAATTAAATAATTTAACAAAAAATATAATAAATAAAGGGAAAATATATTCACGTAGTCTACCTTATATAGTGAGAGTATGGAATTGATTATTGTTATTGTTATTCAAAAGAAATGATTATCAATTGGAAGCTGTAATTTTTAACATTAGAGAAGTTGAAAGTGGCACCCTTTCTCAAGCTCCCTCACACCTTCTTTTTTTTTTTGATAATGCTAGTGATTTTATTTTAGAGTGTAGTTTTACCTCAGATACCAAAGAGAGAGAGAGAGAGAGAGAGTACAGCGGATGGGCGTAAAAACAGGAATCAGTAACCACAAATTCTATAAAAATAATACACTTGAACGGATGGGCCCGTGGGAAGAAACCCGAGGGCGTAGTAGAGACAAGGGCAGCGACGTCAGAGCGGGGGCGTTCAAGTCTCCTTTTCCCACCGGCCTAAGCACGCATTCAAGCTTTTCCTTCGTTTACTTTTAAATCATGATACTTTTGGTTCAGTCATTTTCTTAACTTATAAGAAGATTTAACTACCAAAATTGATAATTTCAGTTCGGTCCTTACCTTAGTCGATAAAAAGATGTAACTAGCAGAAGTTTGATGTTGGTAAAAAAACATGAAATCACACGTTTCTTATACCCAACTCAACTACTTGGGATTGAACTTTCAAGAAAAAAAAAGCTACCTACGTGGAATTGTTGAATTCGATTTATTAGTCTCTTCTGCAGTCATTATTTCACAGCCTGTGTCTACTAAAGCCTGCGAAGAAGACGTTAACGTTGTTATTTTATTTACCTATGTTGGGCAAGAGCTATTTTGAACATAAGCCATAAAAGACCTCTTTTTTAATCTTCATACCAGCGGTAGAAGACACGTTTTGGGACGATATCCCTTGAAAAGCGTTTGAAAGGTAATGCAGCCTGGAGGAATACGTCAACTGGCAATGGATTGATTCTAGCTCATGCTTTCCTTTTTAATGCCTGTCACGGAATTTACGGGAGAGAAACCATTTGTACGAACGGCTCACTCACAACCATAGTAAAGGTTAGAAATAAAAAACAGATTAATTCCCAGGGCAAGGGATCTACAATTATTTTACATTAAAAGTAATAACTTATTTGTTCAAAAACAAAACTCCAGCAAATTTCAAATCTTGAACACAAAAACTAGCATCATCAGTAAATAAACGTTTTTAAAAAATTTGAAAGTACTAATTTCTGCAGCTTATTTGGTAGGCTTAAAAAATACCAAATAATGTTTAATTGCAGCTAAACATTGCATCAACGTTTTTTCTGCGCAAAGTCAGGGGCACCAATCGTTCCTCCAGTTTAGCTGCAATCATATATTATTTAATAGTACCATTCAGGTGGTGTTTGTGCATGCATAGACTATAGAAAAGGAAATGAAATGAATGGAAATGAAATTATTTACCGAAATTTCTGTTGTTTGTGCACAAAGAAAACAAGGGGAAAACATTTACTCTTATTATCTTTATATAAAAACTTACAACAAATTCATTTCGTCGCTCTACCCGTTCGAAATTGACGGAAAACATTTCTGCCGAGTTTGATCGACGAATCCCTCCTGCATCGAGAGAAACCCTCCCTCCCTCCCTCGAGCTCGACAAATCGACGAAGGGGAAAAGATCGTCATACGCTCTGTCGCTTGTTCGTCACCTCGACCTCGCCGAACACTCTACCGCCACGCGCTCTATCGACGGGGAACAACAGGACGAAGTCGGTGCTGGTCAGGCTGTAGGGTGTGGTGAAGAAGGCAGTGGGGCTCGACGTTCTCGCCTCGACCGACACTCTCGCTTGTTTGCACCTACCCTCTCATCGTCGCCTCGACCTCACCACACCGCGTAGCACTCTTGCCTTGGCCTCACCGCACTACGCAGCGCTCTCGCCTCGACCGACACTCTCACTTGTTTGTGCTTGCCTTGTCATCATCGGTTGATTGACGCTCTCGCCCAACCCTTAAGCAAATACTATCTTGGGTAAAGTTCGCCATCTCCGTCACTGGTAATCCCCTAACCCGATTTTTTGCATTTCCTCCTGAAACTATGCATTTGAAATACGATCCTAGCAAATCTGTGTAGAGCTCTCGGTTGGTGAGATTTATCGAAGTCACGGTGTTTGTTCTTCTCTAGCTTTGGTGAGATTTATCCATGTAATAGCTTCTATGTTTGTAGCTTCTTTAATAGCTTCTCTGTTTGTATTTTGATCCATGTAATAGCTTCTATGTTTGCAGCTTCTTTAATAGCTTCTCTGTTTGTCTAACGTCATGTTCTTCTTTTCATGTTTTATCACTTGTATACTAGCTATGGAAGGTGGGTTGGATGGAAGTAGGAATGTCAAAACAAAACATGATTTTCATTGTATGTAACTGCTATGTAGAAAAATCGGTTTCAAATAAAGTTGTTCAATGTGGGTAACGTTGATACCAGCCAGTGTGGGATTAGAATAAATATGTATTAAAGTGGTTTTGTTCCTGTTATATGTATCATTGTATGTAAATACTTTGTAGACGAACCAATATGAAATTAGCAATTTATTCTATGCAAATTATGATGTGTTTGCTTCGTGTTTTTTCCTCAAATTATCACACCAATTATTTTGGATCAAAAGAATGCATGTTCATGTTTTATTTTGTGGATTATTATTAAATTTTATTTTGTGGATTACTGTTTAGTTGTTCAAATGATATGTATTGGATTGTGGATTGTGATATATATAGTTCCTATATCTCCATTGTTGTTTTGTTCTATTGTTTCATTGATTTGTTGATTCATTGTTATATTATTGTGAATGCATATAATCTTAATTTGTAAGAAAATGCATCATTACCTTTTAGAAGCTAAACATGCCATTCCTTGTATGAACCATCTTTAGCAATGAGGAGATATTTAGAGACATAAAATACCATTCGATTTGTTGGATTATTGAAGCTTTTTCATTGGTACATAAGCTTTCCTATCAATTTGATGCATTGTAAATCTTCAAAGTTTTCCCTGCAATACGAAACTGTATTTATTGAAATCTCTGAAATTAGTTAAGATGGCGTAAGACAATTGAGGTAGAAATTTTACCATACTTGAGTTAAGTGAATAAGAAATCAATATTTTGAAATTTCCTACAATTACATTGTGAAAATATTGTTTGATGGTGCCTTTTCTTGAAAAAGTTTGATCTTCATATACCAAAATTTTCCTTCTGACTTGAGCTCTATATTTTTTTCTTTGAGCTCAAATTTGGTTGATAGCTTGCATAACACCAATTAAATGAACTATCAAGGTATTTGTGTCATTGTTGTTTTGTTCTATTGTTTGATTGATTTGTTGATTCATTGTTATATTATTGTGAATGCATGTACTCTTATTTGCAAGAAAATTATGTATACGATTGAATATACTTGCAAAAGGAAAAATGATATTCTCATACTTGTTCTAGCTTTGTTAATGTACATAATACAGGAATATGACTTCTGAGAGAAAAAAGTACGTGAACTGGAGCATCAAACAAGATGAAATTTTTTTAGGTATCTTAGAATCATAAATAAGAGAGGGAAATGCAAAAGCACATGATGGGAATATCAGAGCTGAGACCAAAAAGTGATTGATGAATACAATGATAAAACTAATGCCAATGTTGAGAAAAAACATGTAGAAAGTAGAATGAAAACATGGAGGACAATATATAAGAATTATACAAAAATTTCCAAACAAAGTGGATGGGGGTGGGACTACATTCGTGGACATACTGACATTCCCAGAGAAATTTGGGATGAATTTGTGCAAGTATGTTATTTTATTTAACGATATTCATGTATTTCTTTGAACTTTCATATATTAAATAATTTCTTCATTTATTTCTTATAGCAACATCCAGAATGTAAAGCATGCTGGAGAAAGTCATGCACAATATATGATTATCTGTATATAGTGTTTGATGGAAATATGGCAACTAGAGTGAATAGTCGCGTTCCCCATGATTTCACAACACCACATGTGGAACCCGAAGAACCTGTGGACACCTTCCCTGTATTCAGTACTCAAGTTCCTCCGGTACTTCCTAATAGTAGAGAGGATGAACATTCACCAAGCCCTATACAGGTGAAAATGTCAATAGAAAGTCAAGGAAAAGAGCCCGACCACATGCTGAATCATCTCATTCAATTGCTATATCAATGAATGAATTGAGTAAAAGTATGGCGAAGATTGCAGAAAATGATGAGAAGTGGTAGAAATCAGAACTCAGAAAAGAAATTGATGAAGTTATTCCCCAAATATGGGATCTTGAGGGTCTTACAGAAGCACAGAAAATATTGTCTCTAGATTTGCTAGAGCAGCCTGTGAAAAGAGCTATTTTTTTAGGGTTACCTTCTAATGCTGTACGAGTTACATGGATAAGACATCATATTAGGAGAATGTGAACTACTATTTGTTATATGCATTCTTTGGATTTTTTTCCCTTTATTATATGCACCTTTGTTTAGACATTTTATTGTAATGTTAAGGGTGGATATAGTTATCTCTCTTTTTTATTGTGATGTAATAATTTGTAGTTGTAATTTGCTATTGTTATTATGATGTTTGCGAGTTATGTTATTGAAAAAATATTTTATTGTGATGTTATAATAATTTGTAGTTGGACTTTGTTATTATTATTATGATGTTTTCGAGTTATGTTATTGAAAAAATATTTTATTGTGATGTTATAATAATTTGTAGTTGTACTTTGTTGTTGTTATTATGATGTTTGAATATTATTTATATTATTGAATATTTACCTTCTTTGTTTATATTTATATTATTGAATATTTACCTTCTTTGCTTATATTTGACATATTTGTTTTTTTACATATAGTTTTCCTCTACATGGACAACTATGATGAAAGTTCTCAACGACAATTACAGAAGCAAAGACGAAGGCAAATATGCAACATAATTACTCAAGCGTGTGGAGGAGTTGCACATATTATTACACATATTACAAGGAATTCTACTAAACGAATATATAGTAGGGAGGGAGAACGATATATTAGTACATTATTAGATTTATCAATACCTCACCAATCATATAACTGTTTAAAAATATATCGCACGAGTCAATCTATTTTTATGGAATTTTGTGAGTTACTTAAAAGAGAAAAAGTTATACAAGATAGCTGAGATATAAGTGTAGAAGAGAAATTAACAATTTTTCTTGTTACAATTGGTCAGAACCAACGATATGAAGTAATTACTGAGCATTTTCGGAGATCTGCTTGGACGATTAGCACATATTTCAATGAGGTTGTCAATGTTATAATAAGATTACATGATATACTTATAGCAAAACCTTCATCTTCAACGTCAAACCGAATTCGTAATGATCCAAATGTCTATCCATATTTTAAGGTAAAATGTGAATTATATTATTATATTCTTCTATTTTATTAAATGTATTTTGCATAGATGTTTAAAAATACATTTTTTTGCATGTTCTCAATATAGGATTGCATTGGCGCTATCGATGGTACACATGTCAATGACACAATTTATAGACAAGAAACTGCTAAATACAAGAATAGGAAAGGAGAATTAACACAAAATGTATTGGTAGCTTGTAATTTTGACATGGAAATTACGTATGTACTTGTTGGTTGGGAAGGATCAACTGCAGATGCAAGGATTTTACAAGATGCGACTTCTCGACTGCATAGGCTTGAAGTACCACCTGGTATGACAACACTACTGTCATTCAAATTATTTGTTTATATAAATCATAATATTGAAAGTGCTAAATGTTATGTATATTGTGCAGGTAAATATTATTTGGTATATGCAAGATTCCCAAATTGTCTAGAATTTATTTCTCCATTTCAAGGTGTACGATATCATTTATCAGAATATGATCAAAATCGAGTTCCAAGTAACGCAGTAGAAAATTTCAATTACATACATTCTCAATTGAAAAATGTTATAGAATGTACATTTTAAGTGATCAAACATCGATTTGCAATTTTACGAGGTTACATGTCATATCCATTTGAAACACAAGTTAAAATTGTTTTAGCATATTTTCTTGTCCATAATTTCATTAGAAGAGCAGACCGAAAAGACTTATTATAAGATCTGACAGATGAATTGTGAGAAGAAAATGTTATATTAAATAAAGAATTTGTTAACAATGTTGAATAAGATAATGTATATTATTCTGTTAATTTGAACATAGAACAAAAGAAAGTAATAGCTGATATAATGCGTGAAAGAATTATATATTCCATGTAAAAGAGAGATAATATGTAAAAAAATATATTCAATGTAATTTTAATGAATTTTACTTTTGATGAAAAAGTTATTTTATATTTACATTTTGTATAATTATTTGAATTCAATACATTAAAAATTTAAAAATATTAATAATATATATTTAAAATAATTTATAAAAATAAATTTAAATTATTTAAAAAAATTTCTTATCATTTCCTAATATGCACAAATAACTCAAATTTTTACGTCATTTCATGTCATTTCTTACTACTGTGCACAAATATCATTTTATTTCGTATCATTTGATGTCATTTATTATTCTTTTCATTTCACAATATTTCCTGAATCTCCCGTTGTTTCATTTCTCGTTAGGAAATGTGCACAAACAGGCCCTCAATGTTTAAAGCAAATATTTCACCGAGATGAAGCAACATGCACGACCATGTCTAAAACTGGACGACGTATAACCAATATAAAGCGAATGTAATTTCAAGGATTGGAAAGAAAAAAAAAACTTGACAAGATACACTACATCGGACTCAACCTGGTCGTCGTACATGTAACAGTTTCTCATACTACAATGCCGACGTAGTTCACAATATCTAAAGATGGGTGTGAACAATGCCACTACCTACAAGACCAACTGACCAAGGGAGCGTGTTCCAACCCAAGTTACATTCAACAGGTATTTACGAATGAAAACATGAGCCTGTAGTAAAACACTAACTAAACAAGCATATATCCATATCCAGGGAAACTCGTACACTTGGAAGGAAGTCGACATAGAAAAGCTAGTAGTATGCCCAACCAATCTTCCACCATGCGCTAGAACAGTATTTGTTGCGGTTGGACACATTAGATTATGAAACATTGCCCATTCAGAACAACCAATGGGGAACGGCCCGTTATGGAAAGATATACCCGCAAGCTTCACCATACCATTGCCTCTCCTCTCATCTATTTCACCCAACACTACCGCACGAAGGTGAAACCATACTGGTCTCGCTAAATAACACGATTTGGATGACCCCGGCCACGACTTGCATGACCATATCCTCTACCATAGTATGAACCCCTTGTTCGACCACCACGGAAGCCCCGTCCGCCCCAATTTGGGTGATGTCTAGGGAAATCACCAAAAGTCTGTACAATGTAAAAGGTTAAAGAGGGGTAAATCACCAAACAATGACAAAAAAAGAACACATCACAATAACCAAAAATTTACCTCGGTATCTAGTTTCATTTGCTCAGAATATTTAGTTTTTCCATTTCTTCCTTGATCAAGTGCATTGCATGAGAGAGTATCGAAAAATTGATCTTTGACATAAACAGGCTTAAGCAGAATAGAAGCAGTCAGTACATGAGCAGCAATTTAAACAAACCAACCAAAGCAAGCATATACATGAGCTGATTAATAAGATGTGTGTACCTTCCTTTCTGTGTTTGAAGATCGTGCATCTTCCTCTTGTACATCATACTCATAATCATAAATCTCGTGGACTTCCCCTCCTCCCTTTAACTGGGCCTGTTTACCAAGATGACCCCAAACTTCATCTTTTTTAAACTTCTCATTCATAGCTATGAAATCAAAATCTTCTGTGAACTTGGTTACAGGACGTGAATACTGCAAGATGAAGGTAATGCTTCTTTTGGTTAAAAAAATCAGAACAGATCCATAAAAATTAGAAAAATATTTAACACATTGAGTACCATGCGAAAAGTGAATTTGTCTTGGTGGAAAAAGCAGAGGGTACATTATCCATAATCTAGATATGGCTGTTATACTATCTAGTTTTAGCCAAAATCATCCTTGATATTTTCCAGCTGATATTTTCATAATCAAATTATTAAAATTATTTTCGTCATTTCACAAAAGGATCATATCCATTATCTACTTGACGACAAGTTCCTCTATTTTACCAACAAATAACAAGCTAACACCAAGAAAAACTCTCAGAATGTAGTTGACTAGTTTCTATCAATATCTTTTAATACTTAAACTCTCAAAAGCGTCACCAAATGAACCATTGAGTAAACCCCTCCACATCTATCAAATAAACATTGTTCAATAACCTCTGTAATCTTATGCTTGCAAGAAACAAAATGAGCAGAAGAAAAATCTAAGTTAACTGAGGATGGTAGTTTTAGATTGTGGTATATAGAAAATGATAAACATAGAAATGGAGTTGAAATAATAGTTAATAAAGTTGTTGAGGTAATAAGAATAAAAATATTGAACTAAAATGATTAAATATGTGATAGAAAATTAAATAGTTAATATAATTAGTGCATATGCTTTACATGTGGTTTGATAGAATACATAGACAATTAATGAAAATTTTAAGTTGAGAAAAAGTGCTTCCATATGGTTTTCATTGTTTTAGAAAAGATAACGATACTACAAACCTATCCTAATAAAAAATTTAAGAAGGAATATCCATAAAATATATTGACATTATAAAGCACATAAATGAAAAGAAAATTGCTAATATTAAAACTATAAGAGGAGAACGATTTTTCCAAAATTTCCTTAAATTTTCTAATGTTAATATTATAAAATTGTATTTGCCCAACTATACTTTATGATTCAAATTGTTGGACCGTAAAGCATAATTATATATAAGAATGTAGTGTTGTAAAGATGTCAATGCTTAAATGGATGAGTGGTAATACTATATGGAATAAATTAAAAAATAATTTTATTAAAAATAAAATAGAAGTTACACTAATTTAAGATAAGAAAAAATTAGCTAAAGGTGATTTGGAAGTCAAAAGATGCACCAATTAAAAAAAAGAATTAATTAGTATAGAAGAAACTAAAATTTAAGTAGAGGAAGACTTAAAACCATTTGATTAGGAATCGTGAGGAAATATTTAAATTTATGTAATTTAATTGAATATTTGATCATAGATAAAAATACATGAAAGATAAAGATTCATGTTATTGTTGTTTTGGAGGGAGGGGGGAGGGGTATGGCTTGAATTGTTGTTATCCTTGTTATATAACCTCTTTAATTTTGTCTTGTCCTCTTTCAGTTTTTCTAGTTTTTGTTAGTCCGCCTACAGCTTGTATGGGTTCCTTGTACCCCTTTTTTGTCCTGTTAGTCTGCCAACAGTTCGTGCAGACCCCTTGCTTTTCCTGCTTTTAATATATTACTATTGTTGCTGCACAAAAAGGGTTCATCATAACCTTTTGATTTATATAATAACAGGGTTCATCATAACCTTTTGATTTATATAATAACAGTATTTCGTGTTTATTAGGTCAAATTACATAGATAAGCCATCTCAATTTGGGTAGAGGACAGTGGCATAGTGACTGACAAAAGTACACTTAAAAAGCCTTTACATATTATTCATCAAATACCAACAGAAAGTTAGCCAACAAGCTAGCAGGCATATAACTAATATGAGCTCCTTATTCTATTGATACCATGTTAGCAGTAGACAATTGCTAATCAAGACACTATTTATAATAAAAAAGTAAAGCTGTAATGCCATGCCAAACAAAATTGTACTACCCACAGAAATCAAACCCTGTGGGCAGTTCAATTAGTATGATTCCAAGATTAAAACATAGATTTCCCATGGACACTGTCCAATGCAGTAGATAAGTTCACGATAGTCACAGAAAAACATTCATTAATATGGAAAACAAAAGGGTTGTTCAAGTTCTAAAATAAAGCTTTTGGAGCGTGGCACAGAAGTGTGTTCATATCCCAATTTTATATAACAAGTTCAACGAGAATGCTGACAAAAAATAAATAATAGAATGCAACAGAAAAACAAATCCAAAAAGGCCTAGAAAGAAACAATATTGATGCTTGAATCATCCACTACAGAAATGGGATCTCCTAAGAAAACAATCCAGACAAAAGTAACCAAAAGACATGATTTACACTTTCTTATTTAAACTGGTATGACATCTCTACTTGGTTAGACTTGTATATTGGCCACGATATTCTCCTAGCTAAAAGAAAGGAAGGTTACCCCATTTCCTCGTCCTCTTCCACGTCCCCTGTTATTGTGGTAATTGTATGGAGCACCGTTTGGCTGAAAAAAGAAACGAAAACATGTCATTACCCCACCATAATCACAAAACAATTCACGGCAGAAATAATAGATCACAACAGCATATCCCTCGGAGTACCTAACAGAGTGATCCCAATCAAGAGATTTTGTGGAGCATTTAGAGAGTCCATATATATGTAGCCTACGTTTCAAGAGATGAGACTCCTAATTAAGTGAGATTCTAATTTACATTCATTCTTCTACTATTGCATTGCATAAAGTTTCAACGGTTGGAATTCATTACCATCCCTTCACTCTAAAGATGCAAGTAGAAAAAAAATGAATGAATCGTTTGCATAAGCAAAATTCATGTCAGGTACTCATGTCTCGTAAAAATAAAAAGCATAAATTTGAACATACAACTTTAGCAATTTAATTCACATTAAAATTAGCATACCTTCTGATTCAACGGCATGGGCAATGGCAAAATAGGTTCATTAGATTCAATTGTGGATGAGTTTGATGATTCTAATGTTCCAACCTTAACATCTGCTTCTTTGGAAACTGTTTGTAATGGCTGAGACGTAGAACTAGTTGAAGGTCCAGTTTGCGGTAGCTGACCAGGAGTTGATAGGGAAGGCATTGACGTTTCCCCTTGGCTTGAACTGGGTTTCCCAGTGATGGAGGGTGCAGGCTGTGAAATAGCTTGGTAGGACAAGCTCGCCCCAGAAGTTGTTCTATGTCTGCTAGATTCTGTTGTTGAAATGGATTCAATCTTGGTTGCAGTAGCTGACACAAGTGGCAGGCTTGTTGGAGTTGTTACAGGGAGAGAAGTAATAAGTGGTTTACTTTGAAGTGCAGTTGCTGGCATTTCAGGGGAAAGGGTAGTAGACAGGGTAGGAGCAATTGTTGATGGCAACATAGTTGACAGGGTGGGGGCAATTGTTGATGGCAACATAGTTGACAGGGTAGGGGAAATTGTTGATGGAAACATAGTTGAGGATAAACCCAAAGTACCACTCAAAGATGGTAGCAGAGAAGGAAGTTCGGGTAAAGAGGATCCACTCATAGTTGAGGCTGCTGCATTGGGAACCTGCAAATTTAGGGGCCCTGAAGCCACAACTGAAGTTTTCCCTGACATACTTTGGGGAGCAGATGGCAAAGATGCATTCATTCCGGCATATTGCAAGGGATGCTGCATAGGATGAGGCATAGACAGACCAGGTGGGGGGCGTAACAGAGGTGACTGCTGTAGATGGGGTAGTGCACCAGAAGCAAGCCCACCAGGTGGATAAAAGCCTTGCCAGTACATTGGCATGCCCAGTCCAGAGCCATTAGCATTTGGAGGTGAAGAGCCCCATGAACCTAAACTTCCGCTAGGCTGATACAAAGGCAAACTTCCTTGAAATGGTGCCCTGGGCATTCCAACTTGACCTGTATGAGAATTGATATCAGGCACAGGTCCAGCTCCTGGTGATGGCACACTCATAGACGTGGATGCAGGACGCGGATAATGAGACTGCAACATAATTAAACAGAAAGAACTAAATAGCCAAGCAAAACAGAATGGAGACTAGTACCTTTGTTCCTGTGTACAAGAATGACATGCTTTACCTGGATTATGGCGGGATCATTGTGTATATGTGACAGGGGTGCAGACTGAGCAGGCGGTGATGACTTGACTTGTAAGTCCTGAAAAATGTGCACGAAAAAATGCAATTAATTTTTTGATCCAATAATTACAAAAAAACATAAAACACCCTCTAGAAAAGTTAGTTGAGAATCGTGAGATTCTCCTTTGCCAATAGATGATGCTCTTTAGCCACAAAACCTAGAAAAAATCCTAATAGATATTTCTATTCTTAAGTTGATACCATAAATTATTATGGGGAAATGAATAAGAATTTATTTAAACGATGGCATGCTATAATTGTAATACAGTGAAGCAGTTTGTTCATTGGATGTCATTGAGTAGATCAATGAAATATCATTTTTTTAAAATCTATCTTAACGGTAAACTTAGTAATTTTAATAGAATATGTCACAGGTAAAATTTTATGATTAGTAAAAACTAGCATAATGCTCTATAAGTGGAAGTACACATAGATTGCCCAGTTCTAAACATGGATAATTAAAAGGCTAAAAACAGAAATGTAATGAGGAATCAAACAGAAGCATTAATATGAGCAATCTAAGAACCGTCCACAGTTGTGCAACAGGGAAGTGGGAAGCTCAACCAAGGTTATATTAAACATACTGTGAAAAAGAAAACTACGTTAGAAGAAAAAAAAACCAAAATGGAAAATTTAAAATATCAGAAAAATCACAAAAGGAATAAGTCCATAATAGTCTAATTCCTAACCTAATTCCTAACATCAACACATCCCAACTGGTGAAAGACACAAGAGCCCACATGAATAATTCTATGCATAAAGAATATTAATAAATAACAATATCTACATTATTGTTCCAGGACTTGTAACATCAAGTGCAATCACTAGCTTGAGGATTACCTTTATGTCACTTCCACGGAAGAGTATGTACTCATAAACTTTGTCACTTGGAGGAATTTGTGGCCCATCTTTCTTTCGTCCTTCAGTTCCAAATGATCTTACTGCCAGATCAGAAACATAAGTTAGACAGAGCAGAAGAGACAGCCATAGGCCATGTGAAAAGAGGAACAAAATGAAAAATGCATATGCCTAATGCTGGTGTAGTTCAATGGAAGATGACATACTAGCAGTTAATAATCCCACAAGTTTTCCTTTTGCAAAACGGACTTCACCAAAAAAGGACATAATGACTCAATCAAAACACTAGTACTTTTGGCACTTCACTTTTTTGATAACGTCCAAAAATGAATGCAAACTGAAAAATACATTTTGCAAATACAGGCACACCGAACAGTTGACAAGCAAATTCTAGATCTAATGGTTAGTCTCGTAGCATAGACTTCACACAAAGTTCTCAAGAGAAAGGTGATGCCAAGGTAACAATCCTTCAAAATAACTGAAACAAGATGTGAAGCAAGGTGACAATTTGATTAAGCAAGTAATAAATTGGATGCATGCATGTGCATGTTTGTTTGTGTGCATGCGTAGCAAACTCATCAAGGAGGCTCACTCTCAACTTGTCACCTTGGGTGAAAGGTCCTCACATGAGGAAAAAATGGAGCAAGGGGTGTAGACCTTCACATGGGAGGTCACATCCATCAACAGTGCCTTGTCTGCCCAAAGTCCCTCATTGAAGAGGTGAATGATAGTAAGGACTGACAATTCTTTATTTATCTAGACTCATACCATTAGATTTTATTTATTTATTTATCCATCTATTTATCTAGACTCTATTCTATAGTAGACTAGTCCACTGGACACTCATACCATTAGATTTTATCTTTGTGAACTTATGTTTGAAATTTGATTTCTTATGTTAATGTTCATTGTTGGGTAAATGGAAAACCTTAAATTCAATTGATATTTCATTAATATACATTGATTAATATCTTTTTGTGAGTGACTTATTGATAATCATTACAATCTTCATGTTTTTTATACTTTTATTCATATTTGATTAATTTATTGATGCATTATAAGGTCAGATGCTTAGTTTTGTAATTTATTTAAAATTTCAAATCTATTGCACAAGGCTTTTATACATGTGAAGCTTGGTGAGGGTCCAATTCTATGCAACTTATCTCCAAAAATAGAAACACTGTGTATTTTCGGGTGAGGTGTCACCTCAACATCAGCTTTCATCTTGACAACACTATTGTGTAGAATGAATTTTCCCAAGACAAACTAGTCTCAATGCACATGGAATAAAAAATCCACAAAAGGTATGGTTATCACATTGAGAAGTTACCACAAATAGTTCTTGACCCACACAATATAATAAACCACCATTTCCAACCACTCTTCCCATTTTCAAGCCCATCAACATGAAAGAAACGGACAATAATATAATAGCAACATGCCCCTTGGTCCAAACAATATAATACCAAAATTTATTAGTGGTTTTAGTTGATTGATTACAATTGCTTTGACCTATCGGGTTAAGGGAAGAAAGAAAAGATATATACTCTTTACATATAGATAGGGTTTCGGACAGACTTTACCTCAAAATACTATTTTTGAGACAAAGTTGTTCAAATACATTAGATATTGATCACCTTGATGAAGATTGAAAAGAAACCCTTAACATATAAATTCATTTATTCAAACAATCCACTACTTGAACAAATAAAAAGATTATTCCCTCCCACACACCACAAGATTACCACCGTATCAAATTAATATCGACCTATTTTTTATATAGACACCTTCTCTTAGCCATGCCACATCATATCAAATGTTTAAAATTATTGTTAAATATAAGAGGACTAAAGTAGCAGATATAGTTTTTTTTGTATATGGATGAAATTGAATAGAAGAGAAAATAAGAACTTTTCTACCAATAAGAAAGCACAAATTGTGTACTAGTATGAAATGAATTAAAAATGAGAGATGGTAAAGATGAATGAACAAGAAGCTGAGAAGGAAATCAAAAGTAAAATGAAAAGACGGGGAAAAACAAGGTGATTAAGTAGAGAAAACAAGTAGGGAAAAAAATTCAAAATAGAAAATAGAACAAAGAAGGAAAATATAATATCAAAAAAGAAATACCATGAAAAGCAACACTATTCAATAAGCAATGAGACAAATAAGGCAAACCAAGGTGATTAACTAAAAGAGCAAAACATAATTGTACTCGATCACCTTGGCACTTGACTGTGTGGCCCCCCAACCCTTCACAAAGCTGATAACAATCAAGCAACCTAGAGGTCTTAATGTTTTCTCAACCCCGCGACTGGGAAAATCACCTTTAAAATATTAAAAGCTCAATAGACAATTCTTAACAGAACTAAATAACAATATTTCCACAGTAGAAGAGAATGAGATAAACTTTCTAAATCATATAATAATAATACTGAAGGGAAGGAAAATTCTGTCCAAAGGAATTTTCACAAGTCATGACATGGCATTTACAAGATAGATAAGAAAATAAAATACCAAAGAAATGTTCTTTCTGTACTGCAGTGGGAACCAAGTAAATGAAAAAAGTGGGAGTAGCAATTTCACTTCCAACAAATTTGTTATTTTTTCACTTCATATGGGAACCAGGTAAATACTTTTAAGTTTTGAGCTGCTGAGTTCTGATAATGTATTGCAATCTGCAAGTGAAATGCTCCAAAAAAAATTGTTTCTCAATGCTATGGAAATGTTGTAGCATTCAATTAAACCTAAAAACAATCCATAGTGTAATACCCAGTAAGACTGCTATACTGAATAACATTCAATCAAACAGCTTATTAGATTTCTGGTTAAAAATTTTAAATTTGTATGTTTAACAAGTCAGAATACTCAGTGTTTAACAAATGAGATATGAGAGATCGTATAATAATCCCCACCCGATGTTCCACCTATAAAAGGTCAGAAGATTTGTTATAAACGTCTGACCTAAAAAATAGAAGCTAAAAATGTCATTTTATCCTGTAATTGGGATGGCAGAAAATAATCAAAAACTTGAATAATAAAGCATAATCCAGACAGATTATCTGGAGTAAGTGAAAGAAATTAACAAATTCATTATTTCCACAGTGTACGAAACTGTGCCGATTTGCGTAGCAGAAAAGGGAGGAATCAAACAAGTAAATAGCACCATGAACAGCAAAAAGCTGAAACGACTACAACAATTTCGTTCATCTAAATATACTACTAAGGAATCTGTTCAAATTGCGCCACTCAGAGACCCTAACAACCATGACCCCACCCTCATCTGACCAAAAAAGGCCATGTCCCGTGCTTCGATTCATGTCACCCATACAGATAGCCACTCAAAAAATAAATCACTCGCCTCACTCCCCAAACAAAATCCCCAAATTCCACGCCCGACAAAACAACCAACTTAAATCTTCCCCCGCCCCCAAACTGCTCCTTAAGAGATCCGCATAAAAGAGAGGAAAAAACAAGAGCATCTCTGTGTACCATTCCTAAGGCCGATGCTGGATTCCTCGGTGTTGATGTTGTAGAGGATCCCCTCGTACCGGATTTCGGATTTGGACGTAAGGCTGATCAGGCTCCCGATGTAGGAGTCCGCCTTCGCCGCAGATTTTGCCGCATCCACTGTTGCTGCCGCCATGACCTAACGGTAGTGGAGAAAAGAAGAAGAGGAAGAGGGAAAACGAGATTGTCGAACAGCTTGGGAGATGGGGCCGTGAAGGGGAGGTGGCATTTATAGGGTGGAGGTTGGGGACAAGAAAGGTGGGAGAGTCGTCGCCAGTGAAAGGGTGTGTATGCCTTTTTTTATTCTTTTTAAATTTATAATTACCTCTATGATATCTAAAATATATTATTTAAAAATTCTTATTAGAATTTTAAAATAATATAAATAATCACTGACTTAAAAATGCATATATGAATTTTAAATACATGAATAGTCACCAATTAAATATAAAATTTAAATTCAGTATGAATGAACAATAACTTTTTTGACGTTACATAAGTAATAATTTTTTATATGTTATACAAAATTAGAGACATCTAATGTGGCAAGGTCAGGTCTGATGCTTAATTGGTGCACTGAAATGATCGTTAGAATGACCAAAAATGATAATTTTATTGACTGAGAATAATAATAATATCTACAATTTTTGTTAAAATGAAATGCCAATATGATTAGGTAAATCTCGTGGACATGATCACCACTTCAATTCTCGTGATTAAAGAAATGTTTGCGTATCTGAAAAGCGACATAAAGAAAGAGTGAAAGTATTTATAAGAAATGAAATTTAAAAAATTTATGTACCTTTCTTTCTTCTTCTTTTTTTGTAAACATTTCGACTTATAGTAGAAGGTAAATAAATTTAAAATTTAGGTATTTATATACGGAAAGCAGATAAATTTTAATTCAGATATTAATGTAAATTATCTAAACTTTAATGCTAACTAATGAACTTCAATATTCTAACGTTGTTAACCTTGCAATGAAACTTTATTTATCATAATTTATTATAATATTCAATAGTATCAATACAATGATATAAAGTTTTGGATATAAGAAACAAGATTTATGGGATAGCAGTGCGGCAAGTGGTAGCGCATTAGTTAATGGAAGGAGTTTCAACCTGTAATAATTTTTTTTTTACAAATATAACTCGAGTTAAGCTGAAATTTTAGTGCATGATAGATTGTATATTTTGATTTCGATTTTAAAATAAAAGCTAAAACAATAAGATATTTGTCTGGGTATCCTTCCCTAAGGTAACTCTAGAAGCATTTTTCTCTTTGATTCTTACATGATTAACCTGTTCAGCTTCTATATTTCCGAAGATACGAAGAGAAAACCTTCTTGTCTGCATGGGTTGCTGGCCTCTACCCAAACCAAGGATTGAATTCAAGCGACTTGCATTTATGCAGTTTCTGTATTTGAAGATTCTCCAACTGACGCAGCTTGCATACCCCATGTTTATGCTTTGCGTTCATGTTGGGACCACATCTCCTGAACTATTATTTCCTTCAGCCGGGATTCGCTCGTTTGAGGCCCTGATGATCGTTTCAAGCAACGAACATGGAAGGGAGGAAGAAGATTACTGGAGGAAAGGAAAGGGAAAAAAGGAACAGCAGTGCAGAACATGGACATAGAGGAAGAGAGTCGTCTTTTTGTCTCAGCAGTGCCACATAAGAAGAAATAGATCCTCTTTATCACAATAAATCCTAGATCTTTTATACCAAGTTAATCAGAACATCCAAAGTCAAGTTGGTACCGAAGGGCTGCTACAACCAAGTAAATTGCCTCCATTCTGTGGAGGCAGACCATCAATCTTTCTTGGGTTCTTCCACGTTTGCTCAACGCCCTATTGTGATTCCACATATCTTCCAGTAGACTAAGGTGAGCCATTGCAGCAACAAAACAAACAAAGGAGATCGAGACTGACGGTAGCATAATTCGTCCTCCACTTTCCATAAAGGGGAAGAAACCTGATTTGAAACCCGAACAGAACATTACCAGTGGGAAAAAGAGAACTTGAATTTAACAGGAATAACAAAGTGAGAAACTTCTTTCCCACCGACACAAATCATTAGAGTGGTCACAAGACACGCAACTGGCACTTCCAATGAAAAATAAAAACAAGAACTATATACACAGAGATATCCTTGCACGCACATATACCTCTTCTGGTTACTCTGTTTTCAACCACAAGACTAATCACTATTGACCAAACAAAACAACCCAAAAGCATGGACTACCAATCATCACCGCCAAATCTCTGATTCATAGCTAAGCTACCCAACTCGAAACAGACGAAATCTATCCATCTACATCGAAAGCAGAAGAGCACAACATCCACAAGAAAGAAGACACATGAACGCGCATGCTCTGTTTTCTTTCTTCTCCGCAACCAAATCAGACTCTAAGCAAGTAGATGCTTAGCTCGGGGCCACCACCATTGCCGTCGGGGTTCATCATGTAGAAAGCTTCCGAGTCGCTGGAACCAACCACCCTCTCGAATTTGGCCCTCATGTACATAATCTCACCGTCGGCGGAGGCCTGGCCATTCACGTTTGCGTCGCTCTTGGGAACCGGAAGCACCCCGGCACCCATCGACACCGGCTCGACAGCCCGTAACACGTCCAAGTCGGCCGGACCACACTCTCGTCGAACGGCGTAGCCGCATTTCTTGCCGTTGCAGTACGTCCGCCAGAGCGTCTCCTCCAGTAGCTTCACTGCAGGGCCACCACCACCGACTGCCCCCTTCTGTCGAGAAATTGACATGAAACTCACCGCACATATCAGTGCGTATTATTTTATTATAAATAAATCAATAAATAGATTTTGTGGGTGGTTGAGATTTACCTTTTCCTTCCTCTCACACTCCAACGCAATCCTGACAAGGCCGGAGGCCATCTCCCTGACAAGCCCGCTGGTCGTCGCTGCCAGCTCTATCAGAACCACCGGCGGTGACTTGGGGTCAACCTGGAAGGCGAGATGGACATGCCCACGACGGTGCCCAAACAATGTCCCCGTCACCCTCGACCCTAATCCTCCTGCTGCCTTACCACCACTGCTCATCCTAGCCCTCAGGTCTGCCAGAAACGCAAACCCAAATAGTCTCGCCGCCGGACCTGAACCTCTCTTCTTCTGTCCCGTAGAGTCTTCGGTGGCGTTGTTGAATGCAATGGTTTCCACCACCTCCTCCGCCTCGTTTTCCTCCTCGTCAGATCTGCTCTCACCCCCTCCCTTCTTCTTCAGTGACCACTTGAAATGCCTACTTGAGAAAGAGAAGGACGAGTCGTGGGAGCTTTCGCCCATGATGGTCCTCATCTAAAACGAGAGAGCTTTTAGGTGGGCAGGCCAACGAGAACAGGGTTTTGTTTGGTAAGCGGATCTTCCGTAGTTGATGATTTATTCCATGCTTTCTGATCCTTTTTGTCAACACTCACTGCCTATTGTCTCCATTCCTGACTGTGGTGGGCCTGTTGGTATGCAAAATGGAAGAGAAGGGAATCCAATCAAATCTTGCCTGCCATCAATTCTTATTATTTTTTGATGGCGATGGTTTGTGGGGTGGTGGCCAGACACCACCAACTTTAATCTCAAGTGGCCGTTATTTTTTTAATTGACAATGACAGTGTTTCTTTGGGTTAATCTCGGTGGATTTCTAAAGATTACTTACATTATCTTCATTATCTTATTGTTGTTGATAGCTTTGTTTGTTTTCCATATATTCTAAGTGGGTAGAATCTAAGATTTAAAAATAAGTAGAAACATAAATTAATAATAGTAGTTAAGTTGATTAAAGACAATAGTACATGTAATCTTTCTTCATTGTTGGAATCGTGAAAAACACAGAACATTGTTATTATAAAAAGATACTCTGCGAAACTATTATAAAAAAATTAAGCAAACATTTACATTATCAGTAAAACATCGTAATAGATCTTAAATGTTAAACCTCAACCTGCTAGAACGTGGGATGAGTGCCGAAGCATACAAAAACAATGTTGGGAGCTTGCCATTTGCTAAAGAAGGGAAGAGAAAGGCAAAATAAAAGCTTGACTGACTAGAGTTTTGATAAGTGAGTAAGGATCAAACTTAATCAACTGCAATAATTTGTTGTTTCTATTAAAATTTGAATTTTGATGAACAGAAAAAGTTGTGATTATTAAAAAAATTCATCAAACCTAAACCATGGATTATGAGCCACTGATTTCTAACTTACTACCTTCATGGAATACTATTTTTATCAATGTATGTGGTATTCGGACTGAGATAACAAATAGGAAAAGCTGTCTTGTTGTCAGAGATGAGCTGGGATTGTTTGATGTTTTGTTGGTTCATAAGTCAATTAGTTGTTTGGACAGATAAAAGTAAACTCTTAAAATCCTGTTGTTGGGTGTATTGGTACTTATCAATGTATAGTTTCTGACGAGCCACAAGCTGTAAAAGTGAATGCCAAGATGTAAATTTGGGCTTGAACATTAAGTTGAGCGTTTAATGGTTTATTGTTGATTTTTTAGATCAAGAAAGCTTTTGATTAATGGTGCTTCTTCTCCTTTGACTAAGCCATCTAGAGTCTTCAGGTCCTCCCTCCACTGTTGTTTATAATAGCAATGGAAAGGTTTACACATAGTCTAAGCAGGGTTGAAATTTCTGATTACTATAAGGAATTATCTGTTCAAAGGAGTGTTCCCAACAGAAATTACAAGTTTGCTAGTTGCAGATGACCTACCATTATTTGGTCAGGGTACTCCTCTTAATTTAATTAGCCCTTTTAGCTTATGCTGAGTAAGCATGCTTATTATAGTGGCTTAGGCATTAATCTTGCGCAATCTAGTCTGATATTTGGGAAAAAAGTGCCTAATGTAATCTTGTAAAGTTTTCATGCTGGTTTGGAAATTCCTGAAAGTTCTGACTAAGATGCATCATACATGGGAAGCAGCATCACCCACAAGCATGCAAAGATCTCCGGTATCATTCATGGGAAGATGGAAAATAAGTTTTTGGCTGGACGGAAGGCAGCTGCTTTATCACATCCAAAATACTGCCCTATTGTCTGTGGGCAATTATTGTATGTCGCCTTCATTACTTACCAAGCAAGAGCATAATATATGATAGAGGTCCTACACAGGAGATTCTGGTGGAAATTTTTGTGGAGAGATTTTAAAATGCCAAGGAGATTAGGAGGGTTGAACATCAGACACTCCTACATTTTTAAACGGCAATCTTTATAAAGTTCCAAAATCACCAGCTTTCGATGCAAATCTTCAAGCAAAACTAGTGTGAGAATGTCAAAACCCTTGAGAGCTATAAATCAATTTTTTACTATCTGATCATAATGTGCAGTAAGTTCATACACGTAAAATTCATAAGAAATTACATTATGCTTTGCTTCCCTATCAAGGTGCAACAGACGGATTTAGAGTTTTTGCAAGTCGTGGAAGACAAGGATTCTTCCACCCAGGATTCTTCATAATGCTCTTTCTACAAAGGTGAATCTGTCAAGATTCGTTAATATTACTGATGCCAATTGAATCGATGGAACACTTATTTTTTGAGTGCATGTTCATGAGCATTTCTGCTTTCTTTTCAAGCAGGAATACCATTGAAGCTCTTTCATTATCAATATCAAATAAGGAGGCCTTCTCAATGTTATCTCTGATATGCTGCTGCTGGGTTGTATGCAAGATGAGATGTCAGAATATAATATTTTTGAATGCAGGGGCATCAAGATGCCTATGATGTTAGTAGAGGATATTAGGATTGAAAGGTACTTGTATCTTTTGAACAAGCTGGAAGGAAGAATTGTATCTAGTGAAAGACTTGTGATGTAATTGCTATTGTTTTAACTTCTAATCCGAATGATTCTGTCAACAAGAAATTCAAACGTTCCTGAAATTTTGGAAACGAAAATGATAGGAAGAGAGACGTTCGTGTTAAAATTCGTTATCGTTTTTAAATTATTATTATTAAACGTATTATTTATATTATTTTCGGATAACTTTTTCTATTGTGAAATTTGTATTTATATTATCTTTCTAATATCAAAATGTACCTAGAAATGACTACAATGTTCGATCCCTTCTCTTATCACATAGAAATACTGAATGCGGAGGGTACGACACCGGGCGGTTGACCACGTCGGACCGATCCGACCTCTATTAGGTCGGGTCGCCACACCACGTGATCAGGACCCGACGCGGATTTATCGGTAACCATGGAAGAAGGAGATCCGTTAACCCAAAGTTCAAACCCATCGGTTACCAAACGGACCAGGTTGTTTAGGCACTTCCCTAAAGCAAACCCCCGCTCTCACAGACGACAAAAACCCTAACCCCTACTACTCCTCCTCCGCAGCGCCCGCTGTGGACGCCTCCGCCGCTACGATGACGAAAAAGAAGTCGAGTTCGATCCAAAATGCTGCCACTGCCACCGGCCCATCTAGCTCCCACGCCCCACCAACTGATGACCTCAAGCCCCTCGTACATGAACACTCCCTCTTCTTCGACCACCTCGTGGAGCTCATCCCATCCAGGTTCTACCTTCCCACCGATGACATCGAGAAGCCCTGGTACCCGGGTCTCAGCAAGGCTGCCAAGGCCTCAGCCAGGAAGGAGTCGCGGGAGAATACAAAAAAAGCTCGCCGCGAGCGTCTCGATCCAGAGAGATCTGCCTCTACTCTCGATGCTCTCAAGAAGACCATCGACGCCGGAAAGGAGGAGAATAACGCTCCCGAAACGGTCGTGGATAGGGCATTGACGTACGAGGAGCTTCGGCTACGACTCCGTCGCCGGATCGAGGAGCTGCGGTCAACGCGGAACACCACAAATCCCGAAAAGGGAGAAGGGAGGAAGGATAAGAAGGAGAATGAAAAGGACAAGCCTGCGAAGAAACGGAAACGTGACGATGAAAGCAAGGAGAAGGACGTGAAGAAAGGGAACAACAAGAAGTTGACAGCGAAAGAGGAGAAAAAGGATCCATCATCAGTGGATTTGTCGTTTGGCAAGGTGAAGATCAACGAGAGCGATAAGAAGGGGAAGGGGATTTCCAAGGAGGAGAAGTTGTTGAGAGCTCAGAGATTACAGGAGGCGAAGAAGGATCCTGATAAAGGAGACGTTGTGTCGACAAAGCATTCGTGGAAGGCTGCTGTCAGCAGGGCAGCGGGGGATAAGGTCCACGATGATCCGAAATTGTTGAAAGAGAGCATGAAGAAGGAGAAGAAGCGTCGTGTAAAGAATGCAAAAAAATGGAAGGACAGGCAGAAGACCGTGGAAAGGGCAAAAGCCGAAAAGCAGAAGAAGAGAGAAGACAATATAAGCGAAAAAAGGCATCAGAAAAAGATGAGGAAGATTGCCAAGAGAGAGAAGAAGCTTATGAACCCAGGGCATGCAGGCCGTAAGCAAGATTAAATAGTTTGATGATGTGCTCCAGAAATCTAAATGCTGGAAGATTTCTCGAGCTTTTTTGGTACGAAAATGACGAGGTAAGATCGTCTTGACTTCCACTCGCATGTTTCTTTCATGAAAATGACGAGCTTATATTGTCTTATAAACACTCAAAAAAATTTTCACAAACACTCAAAATGACGAGCTTTTTCGATGACTCTCACTCGCATGAAAAAAAATTGAGTGTTTGTTACATTCTCTCTTGTTGGGATAAAGCATGCATTACTTTTATAGTTAGATCATTTGTTAGAGAAGTAGCTGCATCATCGAAAAACATTCTTTATGTACAAGCTGCTGGAGGATTCTTTTTCACTCTTACATATGTTGTGATATCAATGATTTTTAACTGATTCTACCATGACAATTCAAAATTGATTTGTGTGTGCTTCATAATTGACAATGCCAATCATAGTGGAATCTAGTTCAAAATGGAAAATACATATCATAGATAACGGTTCAGAATAACTTCAAACATAAAAATCAATGCCTTTGGAGTGAATAATTTGAATAATATAGTTTCACGTTTTCTTTACTTTAAATGTATCTCCCATGACAGTTTTCTTTCCTTTTGAGCCAAAAATATTTCCCAATTTGTTACCAACACTCAGTTTTATTTTGCACATTGGTTATAATGCTGTTACTGAATCCAAATGATCTCTCCTTTCCTTGTCTCATTCAATGTCCCGTTAAATCCATTACCGATCATTCCATTGGTTGTAATGATTGGCGTGGAGTGACACTATGCAGGATTTGATTTGTGGGACACGGAATGAGAACACAGTTAAGTTACTAAAGGCCTCTGTAATCCCAGACAAACCTGTATTAATATTTGTCTGATTCATAAGAGGCAAAAAATAATGACGGAAGCCTCGCTGATAGCACCTCTTTTCTTTTAGAAAAGATCGTGGAGGTGTTTCATTAGTAGCTTACTGAACATTTAAGAAAAATCCATCAGACTCTAAGAGAGTTATTCCTCATGATCTAAGTTTTTTTATTCCTTCGTTATTCATGTTCTTAATTACAGTGGCTAGGCTGAAATATCCGAAATGCTTATCTGTTTACTCCAATGCAGCCGTAATAAGTTAGTTTTTAGCCAATTTCATGCTTTTTATGAACTTGTTTTTTGTGGAATTTTATTTCATGTGATGAGTTGTGATGAATTGGATCCAAAGATATTGTTCAGTGCCATGCTTCGGCTTTTACGCCTTGGATTTGCTTAGCAGTCATCACCTATGCTGCGATATGATTATCCTTGATGTTTCTTTCAAAACCATCAAAAGCATTTTTGGTGGTTGGACATATTCTAATATATGGTTGAATGTTAACCACTTCACGAATCTCTTATTGACTAGCAGGTTTCCGGTTGTCGTACCCGCATCAGAAAGAATTGCAGTACGTTCTGCTGGCCCTGTAGAAGTGGAAACAACCAACACATTACGTTTAAAAATCTATGTTCCATGTTCTTTACTCATATTTGCCATTTCAACTTTGGATTCTCTTTATTTTTAAAGAGCTTTCAGAGCAGCTTGTTTACATGAGAGAACTTATTTGAAACTGGAGATGGTCGAGTCCATCTTTGTTCAAGCCCTGCATGAAATCATGGTTCAGCTTGTCCTTGCAGTCTCTAGAAGATGGTGTTTTTATCATAAATAATAGTTTTAACAAAAGTTTTTATCTGGGCAAAATTATTGAGGAAAATGGACTTATGCGATTCACTGGTTGATATCTTCAAGTCCTCTTACGAGGTAATTCTGGTTAAGTTTGTGCTAACTGAAGATTTTATAAGGTGTTTTCCTTTGACTATAAATATTGAGAAACAAGAAATCTTTTAGTGGGGGGGTTGTGTCGATTGGATTTTTTGAAAAAGGAAAGCTGAAATTAGAGCTGTTTTTGTCTTAACTGGAAGGTGGAGAAAGGATTGTGTAATTTTCTGTCGATCGATCGATTATGTTGCCTTGCACCTACCCACTGCCTAGTGCTTGCCTATTGATCGCAAGCGTTGCTTTCCCTACCATCGTCGGTACGTTTGCATTCGCCTCGAGTCGCCGTCTGCAGCGATTGACGTCACCTCCTTTGCCATCGTTAGCGTGCGTGCATCAACTCCGAGTCGTCATCCACGGTCATCGGCAATGTTCGCAAATTGCCCCACCTTCAAAAGTGTCGATTACTTTTGACACTAACGTTGGTATGTCGTCGTTGTTTCAGGGTTTCAATCAGAACTTTTTTTCTTAACGAGAAGCGCCTACTTCGGAAGTTGATTGCCCCCCCTTAATCGGAAATTTTTGTTTCTGAAGACAAAAACATAGATAAATCCATCTATGTAAAAGTACTTCTTTTGAATAGTTTACATTATCTACATTACTAATCTTTTGTATGTATTGTTTATACTTTACATTAAGACATACATTATTTATACTAAATTTTGATTGATCGTATTATGGTAATGCATACAAGATAGTAGTGAAAACTTATACTTATCTTTTGTACTTGCTTCAAGACATGCTGATTAATCAAATAATCTTAGTCCAACTTTAAATATGTTAACCATAAATTTATTTAGTTGTTAAATTTTTATAATTTATTGTAATATTTTAAATATTTCATTTTTAAACATTCTATTAGATACAAATTCTTTCTTTAAATTCTAACCTTTTTAACTTTCTATCACATGCGTAAATATCTTTTTTTTTAACTTTTCGAATTTTTGATTTTCGGTCATTCTGAATTTTTCATTTTTGATCTTTCTATCATACACAAATAACCAAATAAATTTCTAGAATGTATGGCTTCACATGGTAGAATTTCTTAAAAATTGAGTCTAATTATAAAAGGTTGAATGACATATTTGCTTGAGAACAGCCATTAGGTGTGCCAAAATCTATTTACCAAAGGAAGAAGACAAAGGCTCTTCAATAAAAAGGTAAGAAGACAAATGTTCATTTCCGTCCAAATCTACTAAGTAAAAATCGTTTTTATTAAAAAAACTGACCTACGGTTATATTTTCGATAGTGCTTGTGTTTAACATGACTTTATATTGTAGGAGAAAGATACTTCATTTAACTTTGAGGTACGACTTGGAGTTGCAATTGTTCATCGTTATAGATTACAAGAAGAATAAACGATGGTACGATTAAATTTTTGAACTTTGGATAGATTTTGAAATTAAGGGTATTACATAATTATATAATTAATATCGACTCAATTTCTACCAATGAATTACAGAGTCAAACGCCACCAAAGTTCCACTTAAAGCGTGACTTCCGTGTGTTGGCTTTTGGTTTTAAGGTTTTTACATGTTTTTGGATGATTTGATTGTATTTGATTTTGATTTTTTACTTTTCGGTTTAACGTTTTCACAACCATTACACTTATTTTTCTACAACAGAGAACAGAGGAAGAGTAAACGATGGCACGGTTAAATGGTGTTTGTGCTTTTGACATTGAAACCGTGTGGAACTTCTGGAGACATGAACTTCACCACTAGGCTTTACCGTTTTTCCCCCCCGTCCAAGAATAATTGTACACAAATGTAAACTTCTTCTGAAGAAAGCAAAGGAAAAATTAAAAGTTTATATGAAAGATCGCCAGGAACATACGTCGTACACAGCTGTCGTCTAATATACGTTTCTGGCATGGTAGCATACAAATACTAAACCTTAAAATCGTAAATTTGAACTTGTTCGAGCTAGTAGTGTACATTCGAAAAAGAAAATTTTCTGATGTTCATAATTTTCATAAAATTTAATAAATATAAAAATCATCATTATCAAAAAAATTATGGAACATGGTACTGAAAATTTTCCCCTCTCGGTCTCTACAAGGCCATATAATAAAAAATGACTATACATCAATGCCGAACCGTCGGAGAAAATACTCGTAAATAAGAACTGGAACAAAAATGATAGCAGGAATTAAACGAAAGGAGGTAAAACATTTATATATATACACGTGCCATTTGTCGAAACAAACTCGTCTGTTTATGATACTTTCCAATATCTCAACAATTAAAAAGCACTGGCAGCCGAAATCCGTTTCTATTTATCCTGTTAAGTGTGGATACACCTCGCCCTGTTTTACTGATACGATGGCTGAGGTTCTGCATCAGATCAACTTGATAATTGAACAAGGAAAACCACTGCAATACTGGGTAAATGTAGATTTCCAAAAGCATTCCAAGGTTAAATAACATGTTAAATTAATTTTTTTACTTCCATTTTCTTTATCATAGTCAGACTGTTAGGCTAAAAATCACATGATAGCTACTTTTCATCGTATAACTTCAGCACAATGGCTACATTCTACCCAATGGGTTTAAGCCAACTGCATGAGACATGAGGTGGGAATATTACTAAGATATGAACATCGCAACATGATCTTTCTTCGTTATAGGGTTCGCCTCCAACCATCTCCTTTTTAAAATAGCACTGTATTAATAAAAAATAATAAGAAAATGGCCGGAAAATAAAAGAAAAAAAAATTCTTGAAGCAACTCCATAACTACCACCGAAGTGAAATGTTTAACAGGAATGGAAAGTTATCCGTTGAGACAATACAAGTAACTGCAAAGTAAAATGGCATAAGATTATTTGATACTTCTAATTGAAATATGGACATAAGGTTTCCTCTGTTTTATTGCAATTAATTGCACCAACAGCTGATGGAAATAAGCAGGGAAAACAATGACTTTTTTAACTTTAGGACAAACACTGAAACAGAATTATGTGCAAATGTTCCTAAATTGCCAAGCCCCCAGAGATTTTACCAGGTGGGCGATTTATTAGGACAAACACAGAACGAACAAGAAATTAACCACATGAGAAAACAAAGTAACAAAACTGAAAACTCAGAATCACCTCAGGCAGATTCTAGACGTCTTTCTTGTAGCTAATGGAACATTCATATCTTAGCATCAACATATGAAGCAGGTGAAGATTTCTTCCTCTTATCCTGATGAAAAACATCATCAGTATTTAGGACATATGAAACTTGTAATATAGAAAATATATTATATTTCAATATACTAGATGTCTAACAGATCTCTAAGATACCTTTGAGGAACTGCAAGAAATTTTACACTCCAAGCCATTAATGAGTTTGACGCCATCCATGGTTTTGCAAGTTGCTGAATATTTGTCAATGCTTGCAAACTTGCGCTTAGCAATTCTACAAGACCAAACAATTATTACATTATTTGGATATATAGCGACACCTTCAAACATGGCATAAGAAATCCTCAGAGGTTGTGATACCTTCTGGGGAAACTGTCATGAGAGATTTTTGTGTTGGTGACAGCCAAGAAGTCGTTATTGAGATATGCAATGAAATTTGGGTCCATAGAAACAGAGACCCCTACAGGTTTCTCATGTCCATTATCCATTAGCTGAATAGATAAACGTGTGGGAGATGATCGCTGCAAAATGAAAAAATAACAAAATATCAACAGAAATACTTATTTTGAGATAACATCAAGGTACACAAGTTTGTCATAAAATTACAAGGACAAGTTGTTGAAAACTTACAGATTCAAATCGGTATATACTTTCGTCATGGAGGATGACATGTGCATTCTCATAATAAACAAGATCTATGAATCTCCCAGGAATTTTAGATTTTTCATATGCATAAAGTTGAAGAAGCTTATTCCCCATCTCATCTGATGCAACTACTTGAAGCTGATTATAATTTTGAAAAAATAAGACCACTATTCATTAACTGCAGTCACAACACTGATGAGAAAACTATTTACCTGCTTAACAACTTTGTAAATCAATTTGTCGAGTGTGAATAGTACATAAGATTGGGTTCCAATAATAGCACGACACTCATCTTCAAACTTTGTATTGTCACCAGAACCATCTAATAAATTATATAGCGCAGACATAAACCTGTAAAAAAACAAAGACAAACACATCTGGCATAAAATTTGCTTATCCAAGTAAATTGTGCCATAACTGAAGTCAGCTAAAAACATACTTGGCATAGACACTGAGGGAGTTTGTGTCCTTAACTGTTTTCCATTTTTGTTCTGCAGCCATTGAATTTTTCTTTGCCAAGAGTATTCTCTCGTACAAAATCTGCAAAAGGTCATCAACCTTAAAATTAGGAAAACATATAGATGAAAACAAGAGCCTTATTAAAATAAACTCACTTCACAACCTGATGGAGCCTAAAGAGGACATAAAAAGAATCATTTCCATAGAAAATGTGCGAACTTTTATTTTCCTTGTCATGTAAAGCTGAAGGGGCATGCTTTACTAGAGGTTTAACCGTATGCAGAAAACGTCCAGAAAAGGGCATCAATGTCCCTTCACATTCAGTGTCATGTGCGTCAACCACTCCAGCTTCACCCTCACTTTCTGCTTTAATATCTTGATCATCATTGTCGGCATCTTCCTCTTCATTATCTTCACGTGGGCATTCCTCACCAACACCATATTCACTGCTGGAAACATCCTCACTGGCATCTGATGCATTTTTACAGCCTTCTGTCAATCTTTGAGCATTTTCATCATCCTCAATATCAGCGTCATTATCAGCAGCGGTTTCACCCTTGTATATCTGGACTTCCCCTGGCTTAACCTGGTAAGGCATGCTAGCAGAGGTTTCCTTCATCTTGGGTGCTACTGATTCCACAAAGAAAGTAAAGCCGTCCTCTTCAAAATCCCCATTAGGTGATAATTCACCCTCTTCTCTTTCAACTTTGATGATATTATGGGTGAGGAGACCAGAAAATCTGTGATTTTGTGTGTTTTCACTCAAGATTCCTCCATTAGCAAATATGACTGGCCCGACATTTCCAACACCCTGAGACTGAAGTATGTTTTTGTTGAAAATTTACGATAAAAAGGTTCCTAAGACTTAGCATGATGTAGAAACATAAATAATAAAAAAATATGCTAATAAAAACTGGGAAAAAAAAAAAAACTACTAAATATGATTGAGTTAACCTAGCAAGGAACCAACCCTATCCATGAGTGAGCAAATGTCTCTAGTGTATCATTTCACGTTGAATGTGTCCTTGTGTTAAATGGAGGAGACTTATGGTACTCAATATTCCAGCCACAAAAGGTAGCATAGATGCTAGATGGGTGACACTTTCACCTTGATTCCAATTTCAGGGAAAGGCAAGGATGATACAAAAATATATCAGCAATCATCTAAAGGAAAAACACAATTGCAAGGAAGGACTTGAAATGAAAATTCAGGAAGCTAACACAGCCAGCCAAAAAAGTAGAATATAGGAGCAAATATGTATAGATAAAGGGGCAATGTCCACTCTTTCACTCCATTAGAATTTTGACTAATCATATCTTTCTGTAGAGGATAACATGTTGCAGCCAAGTGGGGATGTAAAACGAAGTAAATTCATCCTGTTATTAGTACGTTAGAGTGTATGAATAAATAGATCCTAAGTAGTGGTGCTGCAAGTGAAGTTAGTCTCACATTGATTATAATCCTTGTATCCACTTTTTATAGTTTCTATAAATAGAGGTCTTATATTATCTTAGTGAAGTCAATCTACTTCCACTAATTCCTTGTGTTTTAATATAGTATTAGAGTTTAGATTTTGAAAGTCCATAACGGTGAGAATTTGAGTAGAGAGGAGGGAAATCCTAATCACACCCTTCTCCCAACCACCACCACCACCACAAACAACCAATCATTGCCAATACCAAACCCACTCCTAATATACCTTATTCCTCCATCCATTGCTGTTTCCAAGACCTCCTAACCATACTCTCCTGCTGCCCAGCTCCATTCTCAACCCTCCTACTTCTATCATAACTCCTTTTTCTTTCTTTCTTTCTTTCTTTCCTCTTATATGCAATCCCAAGCCTTCCCAACGTGTTTGCTCCCTACTCTCCTGCATGATGTTAATGCACCCACGTTCATTCCAAGGTGCCAACGACACTTCTTATTGAATCTAGTGTTGTCCCTAACATCACCACACATTGTTAATGGTTCTGGCATTTTTGTCCACTGATGCAACCACCATCACCTGGAAGTTTATGCTCCCTCCTAGCCAATGATGCTTGAACTCCCTTCCCCTCTCTAAAGCGAACAGTGAGTTGCAGCCCACCTTGGCTTGGTTGGATCCTCTCTACGGTTGCAACTATGATATTCTCCACTACTTTTGAGGTTTATGGAACACCTTAAGTAACTTCAGATGCTCCATTCACTAGTACCATAGATGTTGTCCTAGTCTCTACCCTTATATATAGGGAAGTGGCTGACTTTGTAGTCTTGCACATCACCAATGACAAGTTGCAGATAAAGGGGAAGAAGAAGAAGAAGAAAATGGAAAGAAAGGAAAAAAGGGGGATGAACAAAAAAAATGATGAGAGAAGGAAAGAAAAAATAAGGATAGAAAGAAAGAAAAAAAAGGAGAGGGGAAGAAGAGCGAGAATAAGGGAAGAAAGAAAAAAAAAGGGGGGAGAGAGAGAAGGAAAAAAATAAAAATGGTGGAACTTAAAAAAATAAAAAATGAGACAATAAGAAGTACTTAATATTTCATTATCAATCTCCAATTAAATTAGTTATACTTTTCTTATGAGTCTCAACGTTGTAACAATGTTGACCTGTCAAATTTGTTTGTTCTCCATGAGATTAATTTTTATGTTGAACACTGTTGATTGTATTAGTGTTGTAGAAGCATGTGTGTGAGTCTTTTTAATATATACAAGTATTCGTACATTAATTAAATTTAATAATGTCAACAACAAATCAGTGTTTACACCTATTAAAGTGTGGTTAACTAGAATTGACTATTTTTCTTGTTTGCACAATATTACTACTATTTCTTGTTAGTGTCTTTCTATTAAATATTTTCTTATTTAGTTTGTTATAATTTACTTATGTATGAGTTTATTGCAAGCTAAATGTTCTAATTTGAAAGAGAATGTTAGAGTCTATGAATAAATACATCTTTATATGGATCCTAAGTAGTGAAGTAGTGTTGTGCTACAGATCAGTGTTTTGCTATGTTTATGAATAAATATATTTATGTTAGATATGTGCGGTATCCACTAATTAACTTTAAAATACAAAAAATTTTAAGAAAATATGAAAAACATATAGAAAAATCTTAGATCTACATGTTTTTGGCTAAATCCAAAAAATACACATTAGATCTAAATATGAATATTGAAGTCCAAGTGTATAAGTAGTTACACAAAAATGATGGAACTAAAAAATCTCCATATCAGGCCAATTTCTGTTCATGTTGACCAAACAAGTCAGTAACTACTACAACCAAATACAAATACAAAGGAGAATTACGTAAAATGTTAGGAACATGAACCATTTAATCTTGTTCACATTTATTACCAATATTCAAGAAGACTTACAGGCACCCATGCCTGACTTCATCACACCTTAGAGGCTCAAAGATTTTTTAAAGGTTTTTCCTAAAAATTAAATACATATTTTTTGATGGAATACTACTGAAATATACATATTAGTAATAGTAATGTTATACTTCAAATTTTGACGTTAACTTAAGGTTATTTAAGTAATTGAATGTTATTTAGAAAATAATAGATCTAAAAGTATACATATTATTAAATATTTTATAAGGAATTTTTAAAAAATGAATATTTAAATGGGCACCTAAGCACCCAGGCTTACCACTTAGGCAGCTTGGCACTACAATAACCTTGTATTCAAATGTAAAAAGCTTAAATTATGCAATGATAAACAGCCTAGATCCAATGTGGTGAACGACACCAAGTTTTTACTTCAAGATTAAAGAAAACAAGACAAGTATAAAATGACATGATATTTTAAACAAACAATAGGTAGATGTATCAAATGCTTCTTTATATAAACAATAAGATAAACTGAAAGAAGTAAATTTCATACCTCTGATGAAGGTAGACCTTCATTATGAAGTTGAGGTTCAACCACTCTTTCAGAGCCACTAAGTGCAGATTTCGTGGTTATGGTGAAAACCCCTTAGAACAAGAAAAAAAGAAAGAATATTTGATCATGAAGAACTTTGGAATAAACTCAATTATGAAATTAACTCCCAGGAATGAAATGGTTCTGATGCATTTTTAAATGCTCTCGTACCATGGCTTGGTTCAACCCTACCTGAACTATCAGCCAACGATTCTCCAGTGGCATTTTGGATATTAACACCTGAAGTATCAGCAGCCACACAGAAATTGCTGTGAACTATTCCATGTGATGTAGCGCTACAGATAGTATCATTTTGATGGATGTATTCACCATTAAAGCCATCTCTACTTGTGGATTCACCATTTCCTAGCTTAGTTCTGCATAAATTCCTTTCTTCAGTTGGAAGTCCCTCACCACTATTACTTACAGGATTTAGTTTCTTTACACTAACACCAACACAATCTGCCCCAGGGATATCATCATTTTCAGAAACAGTTGCAATATTACTTCTAGTGACATGATTTTTTGTCTTAACAATATCCTCTGTGTCCTCTGCACCATGATGTTGAGAAGGGATGCCCAAGAGTGGCTCCAAAAATTTAGTCCAAATCTTCATAACCTTGTCTACCTGGTCCAGTGATGAGCAGAGTTCTCCACATGAATATTTGATGATCTGGTATAAATCTTTGTGTATATCTGAATCTGTAAATTCAAATTCCATATTTGGAATCATATGTGGTCGCTGATTTTCAGCAGCAATTGTGAGAAGTGCATCATCTTCTTTGTGCTTCTTTTCATTTATTTCTTTTATCTCAGCCAATAGAGCTGCCAAGTTTATAAAGCATGTTATGAAATGAAAAGCATAGGAAAAACATCATGCAAGCAGGATAAACATCAAGGAACAAAATAAACAAAGAAGATAATTATTTTAGAAATTTTTCTATAGCAATGAAATAGATTTAGAAGTATGGATTTCATGAGTAAAGAAAGATTACAGGCATGTTTTTCTTGAAATGAAAAATTAAATTTCAACCTCCAGAGGAATGAAAGTGCGAATCGATGACCAAACAACTCACTAAATGGGGCAACATGACTCAATGTATCAACACTACCGAGTGTAAAGCAAAGAAAACTGCATTCACATGTAGTGTGTCAACCCCACCCTTTCATTGTATTGGACAACGATTAAAAACTTGTACCATGACATCTAACAGCTAGAGCTCTAATGCAATAAAAAGGTGGTCTACGAGGATACAACATGGATGAAAAAATACCACCATCAGGATGTCGTAAAAAACATTTATATGGAAAGAAACATTTAGAGCTCTAAAGTAACGCAAGAATTGGCAATGGTATATAAGAGGAGATAATAGAGGAAAAAACCTTTAATCACTTATTCACTTGAAACACAAGAAAGATGGAACTTAGAAAAGAAAATCATGCATACAATGTGGCATGTCAATTTTGGTTGGAAAAAAAATACAAAAAACACAATACCTTTTGTGTCTAAACTCTTCATGTCTTGCTGCTTAAAATAGAAGCTCCTGTGGTCAAGTGATTTGTGGTAGTTCTTAGCATAGATTTCTGACCAGACCTTGTTAAAATCACAACGACACTTGGACCATTCCTCTTGTTTTTGCTTCAAACGGGTTAAGATTACAGGCAATGCAGCACATGCATTCTTCCGAAGTAAATCCATCACATCAAGTCCATGATCACCATATAAACGTTCAATGCACCTCAAGTTTAGAGCTGAAGGAAAATAAATGAATGCAGTGTTAGCAATCAATCTAAGCTTCAGATGAAAATTAATTCTAGCTCCTACTCAATCTCTTCAAGATACAAACCAGGGAAGTGGTCCTCCACATGAATTGGACTTTCCGGTTTTATGGTATTATTCTGCATCTTCTCCAAAAGCTCCTCTACTCGTTTGGTTGTTGCATTGACCGACTCTAACAACATATCTAGCTCAAACCTATTTGTAAGCAAAACAACATGATTCACCAACACCAACAATGAGACCATAGTTCTAAAATGAGGTATAAATGACCTGGCATGAGTATATCATATAGTATAGGTAAAGTGCTGATGGGTTTGTCCAACAAAAAATAAATCTATTACAAAAATGAAGCACCAAGTGGTAGTTCAACAAAATATAAATATCATGTGCTGCATAGTCTACATTGAGCAAGTTTTTTTTGCAACGTGTCTACATTGAGCAAGTAGAATCTAAAAAAGGCAAACGTAATGCACAAGGCTACCACCAATGTAGGGTCTATAGAAGATCCATTTTGACAACCTTAACTCCAACAAATGGAAATGTTTTTCCTAAGATTTAAGCCTGTGACCTCTAGGTCATAATTGAGCAACCTTATCATTGCACCAAGGGCCCACTCTCTAGAAAGTAAAAATCTAAATCAGTGGCAAAGCTAGAATATTTTTATTATAGGAGAAATAGGAAACATATATCAAAGTAAATACTAGAATTTTTACATCATGAGGGCAAATCCAACAGTATGACAAATTCAAAAACATCAAGGCATTATTCAAAAATAAAATCCAACAAAAGGAAAAAAAAAATTTCCTTGATGGACATGCATTTTTTTGAAACATTCCTTAATTACTCCATAACTAATGTTTCACAATATAAGTCAGTAGTTATCATTCACCTAATCACCTTCCATTTGATTTCCCAATCATTCACAACATACATTAAAAAGAAAGACTTCATAAATGTTGTCTCAAGACTCTCAACAAGTAGTGTTAATGCCAACTTAAGCAATAAATAAACGGAAAGTTATGTAACAGCCTATTTTCCTTTTTTTTTAACCATTTTCTCCATTAGCATACCAAATCCTATTACAAAAAAGACTAGGAATATCTCACCCTTGTACTATTTATCGGACCAAAGGGTGGAGTGGGTTCTGTACAGGAAAGTATGAGTAGAGTCAATATCAGGTGAAATATGGGTAAAATAGGAATTATTTAGAAATTTAGCTATATAGTATATTTTTTACAAAAATGTAGTGGGAGTTTTGACCCCACCTCTGTCTTCCTCTACCTAAATGAATAGAAAATATGCCTATTGATGATATTTAGGAAGTTAAGATTATGTAAAGGGGAAATTGCCAAAAGTGAAAATAAAAGAGAAAAAAAATCATCATAGATGACTTGGTCATATCCATAGAAGACTTACAGTTACACCTATGAGGAAAGAATAATTAATTAATGTAGGTAAAATTAAATGATGTAAAGTAAGATAAAAATTTACTTGGTTATATACAGTGAAAAATATTTAATATTATATAATTTTAATTGAAGATTTAGCTATAGATAAAAAATAAAAGGATTCATTTAACTGGTCTCACATAGTGGAATAAGGCATTGATTAATTGATTTATTGTTGTTGTAAGACTATTTGGGATAGAAAAGACAAAAAATAACCAAATGGCTCCTTCACACATGGGAGAGAAAAACCAATGGGAGAGATCTATACCGGTCATCTTCACACATAAGAAGGCTTTCTTCATACTGATTTTTATGCATTTGCTTAAAAGAATAATCTTCACTTCCAGATGTCACTGATACCCAAACGTCATTGAGTACAGTAGCATCTATGTCTGTTCTATGGCTGGATTGAGGCATAGAGTACTGTTAATAGCAAAAAAAAGTCAGTAAATTACAAACCAACCTGAAAATAAAATAAAAATGAAATCATCCATGATCATAGTATAAAGTATTTACATTCTTTGGCAAAAGGCAATAGCTAGGTGTGCAGCGCTGACAGTTTGACAAATCAGGTTCTGATATAGGCTTGTTATATGTCTCCTTGTTTAATGAATAAACCTTGGGTCCTGCATCTTTTGGAATAAAGGAAGCAGATTTTTCTATTCTATCTCTTTCTTTCTCCCTCTCTTTGTCATGCTCTCTGATCTCCCTATCGTCCTTATCATGCTTCCCTTCTTTATCTCTATCTTCTGCCTTTATAGACCTAGACATATGCTCTTAACCCAACATTTCAAATCAGCCACAAATACAAATAGAATTATTTCTATAAAACTACTGCAATTTCATTACTATGATACATGTTGTAACTGCTAAAAATAGATTTTAATTACATGGCCCATTAACAGAAAAAGGAATCATGTCAACATACTTTTATTGAAAAGGCTGTCAAGAAACCCATCTGCATAAACAGACTTCACTTAGAAAGCATCCAAAAACACCTAATACAAAATCAAAAAGGAAGCACAGCTCCAATAAGAGGATGGTTAATGCTTACCGATATTTTCACAATGTGCTAGGAAATCATTGAAGCCCTCCATTAGATCAGGATAATTACAAAGGATGTCACTTACCTAGAAAATATAACACACTATTTTTAGAAGCACAGATAAAATCAGCATCTAAGGAATGAAAACAGAAAGAAAATAAAATTCCAGTTCAGCCACAGAATGCTTCTGCAGTCTGAACCAACCACGGAATCAAATGTCCTTGAATTTCATCAAAATGTATCCTGTTCTCAGTTTGCCAACACCACACCAACAAACATCGGCAACATGATGTTGGAAATTTTGACTAAGAGTATGAGACTGTTTGGAACTGCAACTTCACAACAGTTTTTTTCCAAAAAACCCGTAGGAAGTCCAATATCATTGGTTTTGATGAAAGATTGCTGCTACATTATGAGATATTCATGCAGTAACCTTTAAGTAGCAAGTACCTAAAAATTCTAGTCTCCAAGTTTTCCTTGGTTAGAGTTATTTCTTAATGAGCTGCAAACACTTTTCTGAGTGGTAACTAATTTGCTGCAAACTACAGCAATGAAAATAATGATCCAGTTTGCTATCAAATGTTGTTGTTCTTAGCATTGCTGCCTAGCTTAAGGTGGCAAGAGAAAAAAGTGGTTCATGCCAGTATTCAAGTTAATTCACATAACCAGCTGGTTCTAACAATGCTTCTGTTCCCCTGTCATTTACACGCTATATGATGCTTTGAGGGAGAAAATTTAGTTAGATTATGACAAAGTAGATGCAAAAGATAGACAAACTAGTGTCTTGGTATCCTTGGATGAGGCCCTTTGTTGCACATCAGGCTGCTTATTCTTGTGATGGGTTCTTAATTTTTCAATCCAACTGGCATAATGGACAAGTATACTTGTTACATTGAGGGATTTCAAGTAAATTTGAGCACTAATCCATTGATACAGACTGGGACAAATAAGCCTTCCTTAGATGAAGGACTTGTGTTGGTACAAGTTAATGTCCTCCGATCCCAGCAAACATGATAAAGTCAGGCTTTAAAAGTTGAAAGATAAGGCACTGTTTGGGTAGAAGAATCATCAACATTTTGATAGCCACTCATGTCTTAGGAAACAAGGATGGACCTGTGCCAGTAAGACCATGAATGATAAATCTGAAGTTGGCTTGTTCATTACCTTATGTGATAGACATGGCCTAAAGTGGGCCATACTGGTTGATTCTGGCAGAAAGGCATGGAAAAGTGGAAATTGGTAGAGACCAGATTGTCAAAGTATGTCACTTACAAAGTATTGATGTTTGCTTTCCATGGAACAAGACAAAGGATAATCAAATATCTCAGTAATTACTATAAAGAAACGAGGAAGGTTGGGTCTTTGATATGGCAGGGGAGAAGTCACCAGGGCCTGATGAGTTCCTCCATCTTTTTTCCTATATGCTCGTCAATCATCAACCGATGGCATTTTGGCTGATGGAGATTCTGACTGCATTCTGGAAAAAATACATTGCATGTGACTCTATTAACCACAGTTTCACATCTCTGAATCTGATTAAGAGTGATGCTAAAGATGTCAGCAGATCATTACTGAGGTGCCTGCTAACAGACTTGTAGGTGATTGACAAACTACTACACACAACTCAAGGCAGCTTTCATCAAAGGCAGGTGCTTAGTGAATGGGTTTGTGGTGGCACAGGAATCATTGGCAGAGAATATTCAACCAAAACTCAGGGTTCATCAGCAAGATCGACTTTAGGAAGTTATTTGACCACAAATTGGCATTTCTTGTGTAACATCAAATTTCTGTTGTGGCTCTTTGAGATGCCTTTTTGTCTGAAATTAATACTTTAAATCACTCAATGCCAATATGGAGCTGATCACAAAAGCAGAGGAAATCTAGAATTGCAGAAGTGAGGATGCAACAGTTAAATACTTAGAACCACCTTTATCATTCCATAAGCCACACAGCTGGTTGGAAACACTTGATTAATAAGGAGGAAAGGTGGTTGCGCTTGCAAGTGTAAGGAAAATCTTTTTCAAGAAATTTTGATGATGCAAAACTTGATGATATAGAAAATAAGTATTAATTATAGGAAAAATAAAAAAAGTGCAAAGCAAATCAAAACGAGGATACAAGACAATTAAGGAGCAAGTGAAGATCAAGATAAGTCAAGTAAAAATGGAGATAGATTTGAAAAAGAACCAAGAATGCAAGAAGATGCTTTGAAGACTTGAATTATTTATGATGTAATATTGTGTGTATGTCCTTAAGAAATATTGTAATTCCCTTAATACTTTCTCATACTAGACAAATCTTATAGGATATGTAGGATAGATGCATGCACTTAGATTGAACACTTAGAATATCTTATTTATGCATCAAATTATGTAGTTAGAATCCCACGAGATCAACATTTCATTTCTTTGAAACAGAATACTGATTTCTAGGCCAAAAGTGTAGTTAAGCAGTAGACCTAGATCGATATATTGATTTTGATACCAACATATCAATTACCAAGTTTGAAATACCATTCTAAGAGACAAAACTTACAATAACTTTTTGAAACTAATATTAGCATACTGAATCTGTAAAATGGAACATTGATTGTTTCATCCAATTTCAAGGCTTAGGATCAACAATATACCAATATTGTAAGACAGTATACCAATCATTTCATTAGAAACTAAGGTTAACATGTCTGGCATAGTGATTACACTATCAAAATACCAACCCATTTGATCATTAGAAGAACAACATTTTGATTGTTGAAATATAGAAAGTGACCTAACCATTGTGCTTTCTTTTCTAAGTTATCAATAGAGAAAGTGATCTAAACAACTTTTAGAGACATGCAACAGTAGACCTTGAACACCTCTTTAACAATCAATATTTTTGAGCATCATCCACAATTCTTTAAGCATTATAGAGTCATTCTAGTGCTGAAAGAGTAGATTTTTCACACTGCATACAGGTATTCTTTCATCAACATTCAAGAACCTGTCAAAGAGAAGTTAGTGTTATTGGTTATAAGTTTATTTTTATTTTTATTGTGTAAATTAGCTCACTAGGTTGTGGTGAAGGTTTACTAGGTTGCAACGAGAACTCCTCAATTGTAAAGAAGACTTCTTGATTGTGAAGAGGCGAACTTGATGGAATTGGTCAAGGTGGCAAAGGCAAAGGCAAAGTGTTGGTCAATAGCAACACAATAGTCGGGCATTGGCTGGCTTGAAATAGCATTGAATATGGTGTAGGGTTTAAGTAAATTTGCTTGAAGAGTAAATGTAGTCAATTAGTGAACTACTATAAATATTGTTGCTTTTGTAGTCTAAACTTTACTTCTTATATACACACTTATTCTGTTTTGCATTGCATAATCATTGTAGAAATTAATTAATTGGTCTGACATTCATTTAAAATTCATAAAATCACTATTCACTCTTTTTTTAGTGAATATTTTGATCTTAACAGCAAAACTGGAAAGGGAAACTTCTAAACTTAGGGATTACTTTGTTCTATTGAAAGACATCCTAAAAAACATCCTTGATTACCGAGTGTCAGTGTCTTCTCTTTCAAATGGAGTGGTCTATGTCTTGGCAGGATATTTGGAAGGATGGCTCAATCCAGGGACTCCATTGATGAAATGGTCTGTGATTTGCAAGCCAAAAAAATATGGGAGGTTGGGGTCTTCGGGAGTAGATTACTAAAGAACTTCAATCAAGTCCCCTATGCAAGCAATAGTGGAGACAAAAAACAAAAAGAACACTACTCACTTCAAAACTTCTTCATTGAAAATATATCACATGAAGGGGGGATGGTTCATCAGTTTTTTTTTTGTCATGAGAGATGGACAGCTGAGATGTGTTATCATTAAACTACACAAGGATCTATGACTTAGTGAGAAACAGGAGCACAAATGTCTATGAGGCTGGAGAATGGGTTGGAAACTCTTGGTACAGGTCTCTATATCTTTGTAAGAATCTGATGGACCAAGAGGCAAATGAGATGATTTCAAATGGGCAGATCCTATCAACTATGACCACAATTTAGTGCAAAAATCAAATTAGACTGGTCTATCAATGCTTCCAGTGGATTTACAATAGCAAGCCGTTATGATATCATGACAGGCCCTACAACACAGACACGGCAGGCACATTGAATTGTCTGGAAATGTGAATCACCTCTCAAGGTGTTATGTGGCTCCTGTTAAATGAAATAAACACTGCCAAGGTGAGACAAAGCAAATGGGCAGAAACTTCAGGTGTTGCATGTGAATTGTTAGTTCTGTCATCATGCCTCTGCAGATAGCAACCACTTGTTTTTTGACAGTTCAATGAAATCAAAGATCTGAGGACTTCTCCCCTGGGTAATACAGGAAAAACTGCAGATTAGTTCTATTGAAACCTTTCAGAGGGAGGTCCTACACATCAACGAGAGCAAGACATCCTATTCAAAGTCTTAACCTGGTTTATGCAGCATGTTGGCACATCTGGTTTAAGAGAAACAACTGCAATGAGAACTAACTCATCCAAGCTTGGGGGCTATTTAAACGTTGGGAAGGGATTTTTATCAGTGTAATTTAGATTTTGTTGTTTCTTTTGAAAGAAAAAACAAAGACAATTACATTAAAACACAAGAGTATGCAAGGAAACAAAACAAAGGAACAGCAAAGTAAAAGTCCAAGACCCAAAAGGGACCAAAAATCCTAAGCACAGATAGACAGGAACAACAAACAGCAGAAAATTGAAAACAAGCAACATAGGATTTTGTTAAAAAAAAATTGAAGTGGACTGCATCCAAACCGTAATACAGTACCTAAAATCAGAGCCTAAATCACTCAAACAAAACTATCAACAACATCTGAAATTATATTGTTCCAACTTTTTTTTAGCAGCAACAAGTAATATATCAAAAACAAGAAAAAAATTCCTACACAAGCCATAGGCAGGATAAAAGAACAAATACAAAAAAATCAAAAAGAAAGAATGGGTTTTAGGAAAGAAACCCCAAAGAAAAAAGCAAACAAGGAAAAAGACACCTCTAAACCAAAAAGCCACTCCATGGAGTCACAAGAGTTAGCAGCCATGCCAACACCCTGCATCTACCATCACTGCACTAGCCCACAAGGCTTTTGTCTACATGATTGTGCATTCCCTTGTCTACATGATTGTGCATTCCACAACCTTGGATAAAGAGTCATTATTAGAGTTAATAGTGTTATGTGTAGTAGATTTAGTCTCACATTGTTAGAGTCTTATTTATGTCTTCTTTGTAGCTTCTATAGAAGAGACTTTATGTTATTGTTAATGATATAGTCTCTTATCATTTCTTTTGTGTTACGACATGATATTAGAACTTAAGTTTTGAGGATTCATTAAGTCTAATGTTTTAGGTAAGTAAAGAGGAGGGAAATCCTAGCTATTACCCTCCTCCCTTACAACCACAACTACAACTCTTCCTTTGACTACTGTGGTCATGCAAGATCGTCCTCCATCTCAACCATACTTTCAATAGACTACTCTTTATCCTCTCTCCCCATCAATATCTATTAGAAGTACCCCTACCTAAGCCCTTTTAGTGCACATTTCCATGCATGAATGTCTGTGCGCAACAACTCCTCCAATATGCATTGACTTTACCTACATGTGACTTCCTAAACATAGGTGATCATCTCCAACTTCTCTCCATCTCCTCTCTGATATAAGCCCCCCTCCTTACACATGTCTCAAGCACACAACTCTAAAGCACATGTCGTCTCTATGCAAGTCATCTACCCTCTTGTTGCCTAATGCTTCTCTCCTCATCAACATTGTTGAAGCTCCTCCAATGTCTCCAACTCTAGTTGTTGTTGTTTGAACCCACTAGGGTTATAGACAAATGAACTGATGGAGGGGAGGAGAGAAGGAGAAGGAAGGAAAAAAAAAGGGAAAAAAAAGGGGAGAGAGAGGAAAAGAAAAAAACATACAAGAGGATGATGAAATGAAAACAAAAATGATGGAAGTAAAAAAAAAATGAAAAAGGAAAAAAAAAAGGAAAGAAAGAAAAAGAACAAGGAGATAAAAAAAGGACAAAATGAACTTTATTATCGATCTTCCCATTAGAAAAATTTGGGATTTTGTGGAATACCCTAATTAACAATCTACACAAATAGAAATAGGGTTTGTAGATAGCTTAAAGTTAAAAATCTATATTTTTCTTAGATGATTAATAATGTCTATATGTGTTAGTATTATGTGTTGTGTTGGGTATATCCATTTAGGAACCTAAATAGATATCCATTTATGTTTCTTGGGTATATTATACCCACTTGTATCCCTAAGCAATCAAGGCAATACTAGAGATCTTTCCAGTCTCTCTTCATCTTCTTACTTGGTATTGGAGCAAACTAGGTTTTTTTTCTTCTTTTCTTTCCTTATTTCTTCTTTCTCTCTCTCTCCTCTTCTCTTGTTAGGAGACCTTTGATCAAAGTCATTTGCATAAGTCTTCTACATCCAGTGGTCAATATCTTGGGTTATTGATGTCAATCACGAGTATTCTCCTACACAGCCACTAAAGTTCTAATAGGAGTCCATCATCGGTTTGTGGCCTTAACAATCATCCTAAGGCTTGTTCGTGAATCTGATAGGAGTCCACTGCCAACATAGTAGTCACACTTCCAACATCGATGTTCTAGAGTTAATAGTCCAAGATTTTGAGTAGACGAGGTGATTGCCAATGCTTAAAATGTCACTAATGTGGTAAGTTTGGACACAAGTCAAAAAGGTGTTTAGATAGATTTTCCCATTTGCAACCACCCTCGCAAGGCAATGTCAATCTAGAAACATCAAGAACCTCAACTACTACCTTAAGGCCAGTTGTCACTATCTCTCAAGCCAATTATAAGTGTTTCCTTTAGGTACAGGTGTCAACATCCACATCCACTACCATGAGGACTCAGACTAGCTCTTCTTCTCGTCCAAGTACTAGTATTGCTCTATTCGCCTTCATTGATAATCCTTGGATCATAGATTCTAGAATCTCTTCCCACATTTTAGGTACCTACTTCTTATTTGACTACCTAAATACTATTATCAACAAATCTACTGTTACCATTGCAAATGAACATTCATGTCATGTTTCTGGTTAAGGGGAGGTTCAAGCCTCTTCCCAGATAAGGTTGAACAACATTCTATATGTCTCTGATTTTTTCTTTTAACATTTTATCTATTGGACTTATTATTATTTAGTTATAATATTTAGTAATGTTCTACCCTTTTTATGTAACCTTTTAAGACTTATAGATGAGATGAAGGATTGATTTAGGCCATGGGTAGAGAATTGATGAGATATACCTGATAGTTTGTGATAATGTTTCTCATGACTTAAGTGCATGTTTATCTCATACAAACTCTTCCATCTTGTAGCATTATCGCTTAGGTCATCCTTCGTAGGAGAAATTTCGTCAAGCTCTTCCTTAGATGTCCATTTCACCTTTTGATTGTGAATCTTGCTAACTCAGGAAACACCATCATGCTACTTTTAAGCAGTTGCATTTTGTGTCATCTGTTAGTATGCTCAATCTTGTTCATTGTGATGTTCAGGATTCTAGTTGTATTACGTCTATTTTTATTATAAATATTATATTATGTTTATTGACGATTTTTCTCAGGTAACTTGGATCTATTTGTTAAAAGATCGTCATATTATGCTTAATGTATTCCAAACTTTTATAGTAAAAATACAAAATTATTTTTCAACTTGTCCTAAAATTTTAAGAACCAACAATGCTCAAGTTTGTGCAACATAAATTTCAAACCAATTGTTCCTCTTGAGGTATTATTGATCAAACTACTTATCTTCATACTTCTCAATAAAATGGTGTTACACAATGTAAACATCATCATATTTTTAATGTAGCACGCTCGCTCATGATACATATGAATGTTCCAAAACACTTATGGTTTGATGTTGTTCTTACCACAACCTACTTGACAAATCTCATACCTTCTATTCTTCTAAGAGGGGTCATTCCTATTTATTAGTTACTTCATGATACTAAGTTGTTTCCTATTACCCTTAGGGTTTTTGGGTGTGAGTTTTATTAAAGATTTTTCTATAGGTCTTGGCAAATTATTTCTTAGCTCTATCAAGTGCTTGTTTATTGGTTATTCTTGCATCTAAAAGGAATATCACTTGTATCACCCACCAACCTAAAAGTATTATACTTCCATAAATGTGACTTTCTTTGAGTCCTAACTATATTTTAACTCTAAGGGTGACTCTCTTCCTTTTGATTAGGACTCTATTTCTATTGCTACCTCTACTCCTTTGTTTGATCTGAGTCACATTTTCGTTTCTTACTCCATTAAGGTGAATGATGGCTCAAGCCTATATGCCATAGAGTTTGAAGAGCCACATGCACTAGATACCACTAATCAACTCACGCTATAGATATATCATCGTAGACTACAACCTCTAGTTCATCCTACTCCAACCCTTTCCTTTGATTCAGTCAACAAGGCTATACATATACCACCATCTGATGACCTACCTATTACCCTATAGAAGGTCACCTGTTTTTGCACTAACATTCATTGTCCTACTTTGTTTCTTGTGTCAATCTCCATCATACCTACCATAAGTTTTTCTTATCCATTTCTTTTGAATCTTTACCTAGGAATCATCATCAAACACTTCAAATTTCACATTAAAAGGTAGTTATGGATGGAGAAATGAGTGTTATGTTCTCTCACGACATGTGAGATCTGATTCCCTACCTAGAAGGTGCAAATGTGGTCCCCTATAGGTGGATTTACACCATTAAACATCGTCTTGATGATACTATTGACAAGTACAAGGCTCATTTAATGGCTAAAGGTTTTTCGCAAGAAATACGATGTTGACTACTTCAAGACATTCTCCCCTATTGCTCGGTTGGATTCTATATGAGTGATTCTCTTTATGGTCGTAAATAAGTCTTGGGAGTTAGTCCAACTTGATATCAAAGACGTCTTCTTATATTAAGAACTTGATGAATAGGTCTTCATGGAGTAACTACTTGAGTATGTTCCTTAGGAGAAGTCTCAAGCATGCATGTTTAACAAAACTATTTATAGTTTGAAGCAAAGTCTAAAGGCATGATTTGAAAAGTTTAACAATATTATGTAGAATAGTGGATTTGATAGTTGCAAAGTGGATCACTTAGTATTCATCAAGAAATGCTATAGGGACCGTTGTTCTTACTGTGTATATAAATGATATGTTGTTAATAGGTGATGACAATTAGGGAATAGAAGAGACCAAGTGATTTCTACACAGAAACTTTGCTACCAGATATAGGGACATCGAGATACTTCCTTGGTGTTGAGCTAACTTATTCCAACAAACAACTATCCTTATCCTAAAGGAAGTATGTCTTAGACTTATTGAAGGGCATAGGTCTTGAAGGATGTAAGTTAGAAAATACACCAACATAGCAAAATCACTCTCTATAGAGTGAAGATTCTCCCCCTTTTGAAGATCCAAGAAAGTATAGGCGATTAGTTGGAAAATTGATATACCTAACTATAAGAAGACCAAACACCTCCTATGTTGTAAGTTTGCTCAGCCAATTCATGCATGCATCAAAAGACATCCATTGGTAAGGGACTTTATATGTGTTGGCCTACATTAAGAGTGCCCTTGGAAAAAGACTTTTGTACAAGAAGCATGGACACCTAAGAGTCAAAAAGTTCTTAGATGCTAGTTATGTAGGGGATAAGGTGAATAGGAAGTCAACCTTAGAATTTTGTATTTACCTTAGAAAAAACCTAGTCACATGGCATAGTAAGAAATAAAATGTCATATCCAAGTTTAGTGCTAAAGTCACAAACCACCTCCGAATTGATCTGGCTAAAGGTGTTATTACAGGAGCTAGATGTTGATGTAAATTTGTCTTTGCCTATGCATTGCGATATCAAGTTATCATGTACATTACTAGTAACCCTACTTTTCACGAGAGAAAAAAACATGTCAAAATTGATTATCATTTCATCAGAGATAATGTGGTCAAAAGAATTATATCTACTCCTTTTACTTACTCTAAAAATTAAGTGGCTAACTTTTTCACAAAGGATTTTTTGATTGGTGTTTTTGAAAATCTATATAACAAGTTGGACATGTTTAATATATATACTCCAGCTTTAAAGGGTGTTAGTATTATATGTTGTATTGGGTATATCCATTTAATGGATATCCATTTATGTTTCTTGGTTATATATATACCCACTTGTATCCCTAAGTAATCAAGGCAATATTAGAGATCTTTCCTATCCCTCTTCATCTTCTTACTGTATGCAAGTTTTCCTTAAAGGTCAACTAGGATTTGACTATTTTTTTTAGTTATACAATATTATTTGTCCACTATGTATCTCCTTATATCTCTTTCTTTATTTTGTTCTAATTTTAGTTGTATAAATTTATTTCAAGTTAGATGCTCCAACTTGAGAGAGAGTATTAAAGTTAGTAATATTATGTGTAGTGGATTTAGTTCCACATTGTTAGAATCTTATTTATGTCCTTTTCAGCTTCTATATAAGAAATCTTATGTTATTGTTAATGATATAATCTCTTCCACCATTTCTTATGTTTCCATAGTCACCATCATAAGTTGTGTTCTAGAAATTCTACCATTCCCCACCAATTTGCATATAACATTGTGCACCAAAGTTTCCTCTTGCTTTTATTCAAACCTCCTTCGGCCATCCATCACTCCTAGAAGGTTCTCATGTCAAACTCATGCTAAGTGCTCAAGCCCACTCACATATCCCACCATTTGCTGATTGATGCACATGCAAAGACTAGATGTCTTTAGTTTTCTTTGTGACTGCCACAAGACCTACATATTCTAGCTACTGAGAAGTCTCTTCTATCCAACAAGCTCTCTGTGGGCACTCCATGCCAATCTGCCATAAAAAAATTGGGCCTTGGTGTATATTCAACTCTTTCATAGGAACTTTATCCCCACATCTGAAACCTCCCTATGTCAACATTTGGTATAGCAAATTGACTATGAAAGATACATTGCTCTAGCACCACACTTGTGAGGGACACTACAAAAACAGGGAAAGTGCAATGAGTATAAAGGAAAGAGAGTAGCTGAACAAAGTTTCAAGATTCTATATTACTTAGATTCCTTCAAAAATGAACATCCCAAACTATCCCCGCTACAGGATACTCAAAGCACTCGACCACAATTACTTAGGTGGAAGATGTAATTGAGTATAACACTGAAAATTCAAGAGCCAAGGGAGAATCCCACACATCACCCTAGAAGCTAACTCCCCTACCATTCCCCACCACTAACTTTGACCACACCTAATAAACCCACCTACCCCAAGAATCCCTTCCATAGTTTAGACATCCCTTGTCAAAGACTTACTGTCCCTTTTCAATGAAGGTAAGAACTACTTTGCCTAAATTATATCCACCTATAAATAAAGTTGCACCCACATCTCATAGAACCAACAAATCCACTTACCTAACAAAGTCAAATTCATGGAGCAAATCTTTTGTATGTTAATATCACCTTCAAATTTTGGTTGACAAATCTCGTTTCAAGCCACAAGCTCTACCTAAAGTGTTACACTTTTCCAACCTCCTTTCCATAGAAATTGACATTGAATTGATTCAAGGAGATTAGAAACCAATATTGGAATATCTATATAACAAACAAAATTTTATTTTGACATCATTATTATTTGATTCAACACGATTTGACATGATTGTTACCCAATTATACATGTTTAGAATTTAAAATACATCATCAATATATAAATATAAAACAAGATGCAAATATATTTCCTGCATTTTTGAATTTATAATATTGTTAATAATCAATTATAATTTCACTAAATTGTATGAGAATATGATTAAAAAATTATAAATACAATAACACAATAAGTACACAACACTCAGCTCTACTTATGAATTAATAAGATTCAGCCTAAATCTTTTCAAAAAAAAGTAAAGTTAGGAGCTACCATTTGAATCAGTTAACTGACATGTCATACCAAGTTTTTCAGTTCTGTTCTACTAATTATCTCCTTGCTATAAATGTGCAGACATTTCAAAAATTCCTGGTAATTATCAGTATGCAACTTCTCTTTAACTTTTTCACAAAAACTGAATTCTTTTGTATATAGACCTGCAAGAAAATACATCCGTTATCATCAAAATAGACAAAACATGCATCAGAATAATATAAAGACAAAACAATCTAGTAAGAATCAGATCATTACAAAGCCAACCCAAAAAACAATTTAAAACTAGTAAGCTTTTGATTTAGAGAAAGCTACCGCCCACAAAAGTCTATCTAAATCTTACAATATGACTTTATGCAATAGTTTCCTTTTCACACTTTAAAACTATGAAATATCCTAAAAGCTGTCAATGTTATCTAACTTACAAAAATTGAAAAGTATTTTTGAAGTCATGACGAACCAGATTGGAACCAAGATATATAAACAGATGGTGATGAGCTCCAAAGAACACTTAAAGAATAACGCATTAGGCATTCTAGCATGTGTTTTGCTTCCTTTATCCTTGTCAAATTCACAACTGCATTCTAGCAACTATCCTTATAAAGACCTCATTGAAATTATAAACCGTAATGCATTTATGACCTTATAAACCTATTCCAGAGTAACATATCAGGCATGGTCCTGTCCTTTGAGGTCTTAAAATTTAAAAATGATACAGATAAGTAATTCAAATGATCTTTTTTGATTCCAAACACAAATCTAATCCAAAAAAATTAAGAAGGTGAAAAAATAAAGCTAAAGAGCACTACCCAAAAAAAAAAGCAAAAGAGCATTTAGATGACATGGAAGAAACTAAAAATTAGATCAGGTAATACAAATAATATTTACAGATTACAAAAAGTTCATAAAAACAGATCGTTAAATTTTCAAGATCAATGGCTCATTTTTTAAAACATTTTTAACATCAAAGTAAGATGTAAGTTCCAAAGTTTTCAGCACCATCCCCAACATGGAGTGATAGCATGACACTTGAGTAATCAAATCTGCATGGCACTTTCGGCCTATGTTTGGTATTGTCTTTTCTGCAATCATGGTCTAATTCTTTATCATCAAGATCTATGTTATCTTCCTTCCTAGCTTTTCCCTTGTCACCTCGTTTTATTTGTTTCTCATCTAGATTAGGGCAATTAAGATGGAGGTCGTGACCTGAATGAGAAGCATAAGTTCTGTCCCTCTGGCAACATAATGAAATGGCAGTAGTCAGTACACAGATCATTGAATATCAAATGAAACATATAGGTAAGATGATTTGATGATGATATAAAATCATAAATAGATATTATTTAAAATTTGAAATCTACCTTCTCAAAAGACCGATGCCTCATGATGGGCTTGGCTGATCGTCTAGATAATGTTGAAGCAACTGTAGAAGCCTTGGGCAAGAAGTGAGTGAACTCTTCTAGAAAATCCTGATGATTTTGGAAAAGCACTGACACCTGCAATTTAATTTTTATAAGATTAATATAAATGCAATTTCAAGTGTAAGAATGATCGCATATATAGGAAAACCTGATTATCAACATGCCTCTTGGTAGACTTCATGAATTGTTTTGCTCCCTTTCCTGTACATGTCGAGAATGTCTAAAAAAGATTTGTACAATCGATCATCATTTTGGAAATGAGTCTGTGAATAGAATAAAACCAATGATCAATTGTTTTGACTGGATGTTAACAAAAAACAATGCAAGTGTTCCTTTTCTCTTAACCATGTACATACTCTTATTTTGTTTGCAAAGTAGATAGCTTCCTCAAATTCAACACGTTTTTTCTCTTTCGCAGGCACTGGAAGGGAAATTTCATACCCCTTGGGTAAAAAGGTATTGAAGCCTAAAATCAATTCTCGGTGCCCTTTAAACAAATTTTTGACTCTTTCAATGATCTCTTTGGTATCAATCCTTCATTTGAGAAGGTGCATAAGATATAAGATATAAGTAAAGGAAAACCATGTAGAATTTGGCAAAAAAATAAAATTAAAACAAACCTATGGAACTTGAAATCCTTCATAACCTTTAGAAATTCATCATACTTCTCTTGATTGTCTTGAAATTTCTCTTTCACTTCCGTCAAATAGGTAAGGGCGTCATTTGTTGTAAGCTTCTGATTGCCACTGTCAGTGATTGCAGTTGCCGTATTGGATTTCCCAGACCTTCATCATGTTTCAAACACAACAAAAAATAATAATTATATGCCGGCAGATCCAAAATACAAGAGTGAAATTCACACGCCACAAGGAATGCATAGTCTTATTCCACTCTCTCGCGTAAGATATGGGGAAACGATATAAAGAACCCAGAGTTCTTCCACGATTAAAAAGGTTTTCCATGAAGATCGTATATCCTGAAAATACATGAAAGAGAACAGATCGCGAACTGAAGAGGCACGATGAATACTAAATCATAATTCAATTTTTTGGCGCTCACTGGGTGAACGTACGTGTTTGCCTCCCTGCTTCCAATCAATTCTCTTCCTATAAACTCGATTCACACTACCACCATGGTCAGCCTCTTCCCACTAGCCAAGTCTCCCCTCTGGACTCTCACCACGATCGACCTCATACCCCAAACCCCTCCAATCCAACAAGTCACCACTCCTCCCTGATCAGGCTCTACCCGTAAGCTACCCCCCCACAGCCCCACACACACAACCGCTGCGAAAACCAACGAAGGAAGTAAAGAACTCAGGAACTCACGGATCTCCTCTAGAGTTCACGGGCTGCCTCACTGGGGAACCGCCGGCGGTTGCGGCACATGCTTCGTCCATCGACATCTTCATCTCCCCATGTGCTCGGCACAATCTAGAATCTTGAAACGAAGGCCAAAACCAAAACCGCCCCGACCAGCTACAACCCCGGGGATCTGAGAAGGTTCAGGCGGCGGCGCGGCAAGCGAAATCCAGGGGAAAATCTGCTTGCTTCGATCCCTTCTTTTCTCTTCTGTCTACCTTTCGTCTGGACGGATGAAGGAAATAATGCCGCGAGGGCGTGCAAGCGAGCGGAGGGGCGTTGCGCGAATGGGGAGGAGGACGTTACAGAGGCGTCGCCGGTGGCGGAAAGCAAGGCAACCTGGTCTATGGCTGACTCTGTGAGGAGAGAGCGTGCTTCGAAGCGGGGAGGCTAACTGGCCGGAGACGGCGGTTTTGATTTCGCGAGTTTCGCGGGTGGGCCGTGGAGAAAGTTTTGTGGGCCCAAACGGTCACATATTATAACGAAAAAATAGCAATATTAACACTATTAAAAATATTCTAAATTTTTATCTTATGATTTACATATATTAACTTAAATTTTATCAATAATAAATATTACATCTAAAATAAATAGATGTCTCGTTTTTGTAAATTTTTTATTTTAAATATAATTTTTATTGTTCGTAAATTTTAAATTAATATATTTAAATCATAAGATAAATAATTATAATATTTTTAGTTATGAGTGCCAAGGATAGTATTGTACTCGGTTGTATAATAAATAATAAGAAAGTTTCACTTAAATACTTTGAAAAAGTTTTGAACTGCAATATTCTTTTCTTTCTAGTATGATATTATTTTGAATGTATTCATAATCTTAAGTTAGAATACAGTTCGTGGTCATTTTTAATTAACCACAAAATTATTGTAATTATGATTTTAAGTTCTTTAAAATATCTAATGTAATATTATATTTTGAAGTATATGAGCTACTTTCGAATTTTTAAAAACATATTCAAATAAAAACTCTTCCTTTATTCACGATGAAAACCCTAAAAAAAATAGGAGAGGTTCATGCTTAATTTTTACAGATTAAGTTTATGATAGGAACATTTTCGGTATGTCAAATTTTGTTTGGAGCTTGAACAATAATTGTTTCATAATAATTTATAAAAAAATTGATACATTTTCAAATGGACGAGAAACTTGTTTTTTCAAAAATCATTGATTGCTTAAACATTGAAGGGGAACAAACATGAAACATACCATTGACATATTACGTAATTTTTACAAAAAAAGTGACATTAAATAGAAGAAAACATGAGAATTTTGTGCAGAAGATATACCACCTTTGATTTCACATGTTGCACGCTGCTTAGTTTATTCTTAGAATTCATACATAAATCATGTATTTACATTTGTTAAAAACGTGATATAATATGGATATGTGAAAAGGCGGTATTATTTATATTTTCGGTGGTGACTTTAAACATGTTATAGAAAATTTTAAAACTTTTGGTATATTTTGAATTGATTATTTTATTCATCTTAGTTTTTTACATAAGTAATATAACTAAAAAAGAATGTTAAAAACCATGCATTTTATTTAATAGATTATACATGCACGTGAGTTTTAAGAAGGCAAACGTTTGAGAAAGGAAGAAGTGAACGTCTAAAAGGAAAGAGACGAATGTCGGAAAAAACAGAGACGAACGTTAAAAACGAAAAACAAATATTCAAGTAGAAGGAGAGAGAATAATATCTAATGAGTTGTTTGTGTATTAGAAAATAATAGAAAAAGAGAGAGAAAATATTATAAAAAATGATAAAAATAGTAGAAAATCAATTTGTTTGTACACAAAACATAAAATGATAAAATTTGAAATATAGAATAGAAAATAATGAAAAATTATAAAAAATATATATATTTATTTATAAAATAAAATATTAAAATTAATAAATTAAATATTTTTTATATTTATTTGTAAGATAAAAAATAACAAAATTTGTTATAGATAATATAAGATAGATTCATTTGTGATAATTGTTATAATATAAAATATATTTCACATATTTTTATTATTCTACATATTTCTTATAATATTAAATTTTATCTATTAAAGATATAAATAATTTATATATTAAAATTATATGTTGTTAATATATTACGTGATAATTTATATTTTCTTTTTTTTATTTTTCATCAATTTTAAAGATTAAAGGTTGAAAAATGAAAAAAAAAATTTTTAAAAGAAAATAACAGAAAATCATTTGATATATAAATACTCAAAAAATGATGAATAATTTTTCATTATTTTTTTTTCGACGTTTTTCGTTACAAACACCTCCTGAGACGAGGCAAACGTTCAACAAAAATTATTAAATGAAAAGATGTCTCAACGTACACTATTGTCTGTTTTATTTAATTGATGTTATCTCGTTTTCTATTATCTTTAAAATTAGAAAACAAATAATGGACCTCTCTTATTGAATTATTATTAATTTTCAAATAAATTATTAATTATTTGGACTTACATATAACGCGAAAATATTAATCTAGTGATGTATTTATTTTGGATGCACGAACGTTTTTGCATAGTCTTCCCGACCGACCGCCCCAACCCAAACCGATTTGCAATTCCTCCGGAACATCTGGTTTCCGGCCACTGCGAGGGTGATGGACGTGGACGAGGAGGATTTCATCTGCTTCGGCACTCCGATCTGCCGGGAGGAGGACACTTCTTCTCGGAAGCGGAAGGTTGCCGCCGACGCTGGTCAGCTTCGTGCCCTTCCGGCGTGGAAGCAAGAGGTGTCTTAAAAAGCCCTCCACTTTTTAATGTTAATTATTCTAGTTTTTTCGTTGTCATAGATTTCATATAACTTATTCGAGAGTTAGACGAATGGGCGCTGATGTAGGAGCCTACCGGTTGTTTGATATGTTGCCGCGCAAAGAGTAAATTTTTGAAGTGCTGTTAAATTTGGATAATCCGTATTTTCCAACTCTTGCTTTTTTTTAAAAAATTATCCAAACACTGGAGTAGATGGAATAACATGAAAGAACTTCATGTTCTCACTGAAGAGTGTCCTGTAGAGTTTGGTTATTGTTCAGTTGTTTAATTACACGGAGAAAGGTTGATGGTGTTGTTTTTCTTACCGGTAAATGAGAAAGGTTGATGGTGTTGGCTTATGCCAAAGTAAGCAGCATAGGTTTTCTTGCCAAATAGGAGGGAATGACATGCACTCCCGATAGCTAAGCCAAAAAGGAAAATAAAACATGAACTCAGATGTAATATCCTCAAATTGAGGTAGTCCGTCTACGAGCGACGGTATACATCAAAACAATGCTTTAAATCAAGCAAAAAATATGATAAGTGTAGTTCCTGTTTTTTGCGAGGTTTCACAATGATGTATGTCAATGGTCATTTTCAGGTCAGAGACGAGGAGGGACGCAGAAGATTTCATGGAGCATTCACTGGTGGATTTTCTGCTGGTTATTACAATACAGTTGGTTCAAAAGAAGGTATTTATATGGATAAGAAAAATTCAAAGGTTTTCTTCAAGTCATATAGTTACCATTACGACAAAATTTTGCAGGATGGACACCACAGTCGTTCACATCTTCACGCAAAAACAGAGCTGAAGTGAAGCAGCAGAGTGTATATAACTTTCTTGATGAAGATGAGAAAGAGGTATGTTTTTCTTATTGGCATTTTGTTTATAATTCTGATTACAGTACACCATTTTTTATGCTTAGTTTACATTGCATTGCAATCACTTCCTTAGTACTCATATTGCATATTCACATCATTTGGTTTGGGCTTAAACTTGAGGATGAACTATTAATTTAGCTAAATCTGCTTAGCCATAAACTACTTCAAGAACAGTTCACATTCTTAACTACATATATGGGACATTCATGTCATATGGTGTGGAACAAAAATTTGTGTTAGGATAATGCTTTCACCAAGAGGAGTGTGAATAGTGAATGATTAAAATTTGGTAATTAATAACAATAATTATGAAGGTATATACTTAGACGGTTATGAAATTCATAAAAATAAGACTTTTAAATATTTAGGATTTATAATAAGTAGTAATGGTAAAATTATAGAGAATGCTATTCATAGAATTAAAGTTGGATGGATGAAATGGAGAAATGCTTTTAGAATGTTGCGTGATAGGAGGATACCTTTAAAATTAAAGGGAAAATTTTATAAAACTATCATTTACCCTGCTATACTTTATGACTTAGAATGCAAGGTTATAAATTATGAGTATAAGCAAAAAGTTAGTGTTGCTAATATATGTATGTTTAGATGGATGAGAAGTAATACTATAAGGGCTAAATTAAAAAACAATTTTATCAAAAATAGAGTAGAAGTTGCACCTATTAAAGATAAGATAAAAGAAATTTGACTTAGATGTTTTGCTCATATCCTTAGAAGATTAAGAAATACACTAGTTTGGAGAGGGGAATTAATTAGTGTAGAAGAAATTAAAAGACATAGAGGTAGACTTAAAACTTCTTGGTTAGAAATTGTAAGAAAAATTTAAATTTATGTAATTTAACAGAAGATTTGATATTAGATAGAAATGTTTGGAAGAAAATGATTCATGTAACCAACCCTGTGTAATGGAATTATGGCTTAAATTGTTGTTATTATAATAGCTATTAATATAAGTTAATGCAAATGTATGAAAAATTTAAGTTAATACAAATGTGTGTAATGAAGCAATAATATCAAACCATCCTAATTAGAGGAGGTGAGAGGCAATGTGTAATGCATAGAGATTTATAGTGGTTTGGCCACATAACCTAGTTACTTCTTATGACATTATTTTGGGGATTTAACTAATTGGTGTTGTTTCAGGTTACCAATCCATTGTTCATAAAACTTCATTGGCTGAAACCTTGTCAAACTTAAAAGTCTTGTTCTAGTCTAGGATCCTACTGTTAAAACCTTGTCAAATTCCATTGTCAATTATCCTTTTACAAAAAACATGGAGTCCTCTTAACTGTTCAAGAAGTGTTTGAATTTAGATCTGTGTGATACTTGAGCTTAGTCCCCTCAAGAACATGATGTCGGCAAGTGAAAATTAATGAAATGGTAGAGCACACTTGTAAATTGAGAACAAAAGGTTTGAAAATGATTTTCCCCAAGGCAAGCAAGATTGATGCATATGAGATTATTTTTGTATGTTTTCTTAGTCAATGATGTGAAATATGTAGGAAATGGATGATGTACAGAATGTGTTTAATAGCCATAAAATATATTGAGCAGCTAGTATTTTGGTATATCGAAAAATTTTTGGTCAACCAAAATGTCCTTGGTTGAACAATTTGGTAGATTGACTTATTTTCAATATGATAATTTGGTCTTCATATGTGAATTGTCACCCTTGAAGTTGATATATTGAAAAATTCAGAATGTGGAAATGCATTAGGCTTTTAGGTTTGCTATTTTCATGTCTCAAAGTATTTTACTAATTTTACTGAGTTATTTGCTTATAGACTTAGAGATTTTTATTTTAGAGTATTTTAAGGTTATTTATTTAGACTATTTTTCAAGTTTCTCATAGATTTTATTTTCAGTTGCAAGCTATCAACTCAGAAATTTGTACACTGAAAAAATTCAGAATGTTGAAATGCATTAGATTTTGGATTTGGTATTTTCATGGTTTTGAAACTTTTTGCGATTTTTCTTTAGCTTTTTGCTCATAAACTTAGAGACTTCTATTCTAGGATATTTGAAAGGTTACTTAGGCTACCCTTTTTCAAGTTTCTTAGGAGGGCTTTTATATGATTTTAAGAAATAACAAAATACATATTACATCAAATACGCACTTTCCTTCATTCTTGTTCTTCTCTTTTCAGTATAAATTAAAGTCATACTTAATGTGTCTTAAGTGCCTTGGAGTACATGTTGATCATTTTTTCGATCTTCCTTTTCTTCTTCTTCATGTTTCACCATCTTCATTTTACATACTAAACTAATTTATTTACAAATATGAGAATTATTTTTATATAGCAAGAGATATTCTCTACATTATCTTCAGAATTATCTAAAAAGTATCCTATAAATCTTGGTTTAACAACTTACAATTAATGTTGTTTGTTGCAGGGACATATTTTAGATATAAGAATTAAGACAACTTTACTCAAGCTTACCTTGTTAAGTATTGTCCATATGTGGAAGCTTACTTTCGTTTATAAACTATAGAGACTACAATAGATCAATGCCATGGATGCCTTTTATTTTGTTAAATGCTTCAACCTATATATTTTTCACACTTGACACTCTTTGTTTTTGAGCATATAGGCAATGGGTGGTCATGCATTGGAAACATCCTCAAAGTTTGACACATTTGGATTTACTGCTGCAGAATTGTCTCGAAAACATGCTGAAATGGCTCAAGAAAAAAGGTAATTTTGAGCTTCTAATTCTGTATTCCTATAAATAATTAATTGTTGCCATGTTGTTTTTGAACTGTGAAAGTGTATGAAAAAACATATATTGTTATCTCCCTTGGGGCCTTAAGCCTTGATAACACAAATAAAATATAATAACTTTAAGAAAATGTGTCTTTTTAATCTCTAAACTCGGGACAATCACTCTCTCAATTAATTTTAAATTTTTCATAAAATTAAATGTTGGTATTAGTTAGTGTTTTCTATGATTATGTTGGTTGTGTTGGATAGAGATTCTAACTTTGTGTTGGGTAGCAATCTAGCTTTGGTTTAAAAGCATTTGAAACATGGTTTTTGGTTAGATGATCTCTAGTTTCTTCTAACATTGTTTGTTGGTAAAAATAATTTTATGCTTTTGATGGACATTTTCTATCTTTAATTGAAAACTAGAAATTGCATTTTATTTCTCAAATGATTTGTGCAACGGATGTCAATCCTTGGACATTTTTCGACGTTTATAATGGTAGATGATTTGTGGATCTATGGTGGAAAATGGATGAACAAGGTGAAAATGTAAGTTGATAAGGCTACAGTTCGAGTTGTAGTACACTCCAAATGTCTTTGGATACAAGAATAGTTTACTCAAAACAAACCCTAGGGGGGGGGGGTTTGTGCCTCTTGGAATTTCAGGAAATGAAGGAAAAGGAAAGTTTGGAAAATTTATAATGCATTTGTGTCTCCTAGAATCTTAGGAATTAAGGAAAATCTTACCTTTGTATAAAAGCTAGAATTCCTAGGATTCTTACCCTAAACCCTCAGAAACCTGAGAAATCTTCTCTGCTCATGACCTTCATGCCCGTGACCTCCTTGCATATGACTTTTGACCTTCGGTCGCGACCTCCCCACCTGCAACCTCCATGACCACGACCTCCCCACCCGCAACCTCTTCACTCGCAACATCTAGGTATACTATGACTTCCTACCTATTGGCCCATGAAATTGTTGAATAACATGGTGCATCTTGATGCAACATAGTGTGACAACTACATATGCATTCTTCCATTCCTAAACGTGCATTTATTTTTGCATTGCAAATTAAAATTTATATAGGTTGTTTCATTTGGATTAAACTTGTTCTTTGTTGATCTTACAATTTGTGCATGTACAATTTTACAATATTTTTTCTTCATATTGTTAGCCTTAGTTGGATTAATTTTCTTCTCCTTAATTCATCATTCCTTTTGATTTTGATGGCATGGTACATATTACTATTATATACTTCCAAACAATATACTGTATTGCAAGAAAAAATTGAAATCATGCTATCAAGCATGGTTCTATGTCATGCTGATTTTGTTGTTACATGTTGTGTGTATGCAAGTTGTGGACATGTTTCAATAAGTATTGTTTATGATATTATTAATAAATACATAAGTACATTTAATAATAAAAATAAATTGAACAAATAACTTTTTTGAAAATAAAATTATTATAAAGTGAAGAAATGAAAGTAAATAATTAATAATTGTTGAAGTACTTTGATTAAAAATGAAAATAATCTAATTCTGAATATTTCGTTAAGCACAAATGGATCTGAGAATTTTAACTTTTTTGATTTTCTGTTACATGCACAAATACCTCAAATTTTCTTGAAATTTTGAACTTTCCATTTTCAGTCATTTTGAACTTTTTGTTTCTTCCATTTTTGAATTTTTCGAAATACACAAATGGGTTCATGTTTCTCCTTAAAACACCTATATGGCTAAACCATACAATAAAAACTCGATTGGACAATTTGTTTGCATGAAATTGGTGTTGACACCTCTATTTTTGAATTCTGTCCACTGATCAATCTTATCTTACCTTAAACCTATTAAATTCTTTTCACTAGATCACTCACAATCCATTTATCTCCTTTGATTGGTGGGTTTCATAGTTCTCTTGCCCCTTGATCAAGTCTTACGACCCATTTTCTTCTTTGATGGAGCTCAAAGGCTCATTATTTTTGTTGTTTAGGCCTAAAGGTCCATCACTCTGTTGTGTGGGTTCAAAAGCTCACCCTCCTTGTGTGGCACGACAAGGCCTATTATTTCCTGTGTGGGTTTAAAGGTTCATGACCACTTTTTATGGGCTCTAGAGGCTTGTAATTCTCTTCATGTAGGTCTAGATGATCATTATTGATTATGTCCAAACTTTTTGCTGACATCAACATGCCATGTGGTGCCATGTCATTGTAGGCCTTGCCACATGTCACTCTTTCCTTAGTTATTTTTTTCTCATTTTTTGCATTTGGATGTTCTTTCCAAAGTGTGATCATCTTGGAAAGGTTAGACACATGTCTAAACCACTTATGTAAAAAATCATTTTTTGCCATTTCAGCTTAATGATGTCATCTTCATGCATGACATGCTACATCATTAGCCACACGGTACATGCTAGCATCATCAGACATGTGGTAGCCTCCTATTGGTCCATTATTTTATCCTTAAAATTTTTGGTGAATTAGGTGTTGACATGTGGCAATGAGTTCGATATGTCATTTACCATGTCACCAAATTTGTCACATCATCTAACTCATCCTTAGAGTTGATCCAACAATCTAGATTTTTCCACCTGTATTTGATTCAATGTTTTAGATCTTATTATCAAGATCTTATCAAATGGTCAAAATTTCATCTACTTTTTACCTAATGGATGAAATTTTATCTAATATCAATGGTCAAGATCAAATCGTCTAGATCACATTGGACAACTCCAATTGCATGATCATTGATCTAATTGCCTAGATCCAATGATCATGATTTAACCTTCAGATCCAATGAATCTTAGCCATCCAATTTGCCTTGTTGTCCATTGCTAGCATAGCTACATTTGGCGCTTGACACCACCCTCTATGATGAATGGAGAATTGAGGTTTTGTTTTTCCTTTGTTTGCGAGTAAGAAAGAGGGATCATTCGACATCCTCAAACTCACCCACACTCTCTCTAGACCTCCACAACCTTTTTGATGTCTAAAGTTTGCTTGCCAGTTCGTAGTTTTATCACTTGTCACCACTCTGCTGTAAGCGCCACCTACCACTACTTTTTCCACCTACATAGGTACCTCTCTACAATATCTTTTGTGATTACTCATTTCTCCAAATTTGACCGTTAGATCTAGATGAAATTTTAGTATGTGGAAGCTCACAAGTTGATCTTTCCAACGCCTATTTGATCTTTAAAATCCATGTAGTAGATGGAAAGTTATAGATCTTAGAATGTTGCCCTATGTTACTGTCTACCTAAGATGTGCCATCTCCAATCATCTCCTCTCAATTTGATGTGTTCATGAGGTTTTTTGTTTATCATTTTTCTACTATAGTATACTTCTCAAAGTTTCATATGCAGTTTGTTTCATATCATTTTAATTTGTAGATTTGTAGTTACGATTTTTCAAAGTTGAGTTGGTGCATACTGCTTCTCTATTGAAATTGTGATCGAACATGGGTTTTCATTCCATTGTTTCTATCAGTTTGACGAACAACCTCATGGTTTTGTATTTTTTCCCAATGGAGAATCATCCCAACTTTCAAACAAAACTTAGATGGTATGATTCCATGTATTATTTGTAGAGATAAAATTTTCCAAAGTTTGGGTGTTTCATTGCCTTGCAACTAGAGGCAGATTCAACCATCCCTTTGTGTTTCAATTTTTCTGATAGAATGTACTATTCTACATGCTTGTCACAGATTTTTCTATGCTAGCATGATCCTTAAACTTCCTGTAGTACTCTGTTCACATCAATCTGATTTTTCTACAATATACTATGATTTTCTCAAGTTGCAGGTGCATTCTGCATTGTGCAGAAATTGTTGTTAGCACTACTATGACTTGGTTTTACTTCATGCTCTTGTTGATTTGTAAAATGTGGTCCACAATTTTTTTTATGAAGTCAAGATTTTGATCTTTCATTTGCATGCTTAATTGCCTTAATCCAATTTGTGGTTGGGGAGATTTGAATTTTCAAAGTTAATCCTAACTATAAATAGGTGTATCTACCATGATGTGAGCACATTGAATTAGAAGTGCCAATTGTAGTAAATTCAGAACTTGATATTTTTGCTTCACATTTTTCCATAAATTAGATTTCCACAAGTTTCATTCATCTCTTGAATTGTATTATTTAGATTAGTGAACATTCCTCTATGAATTTGCAAAGTTTGCATATCTTGGCAGACAATGCCATTGATTTGAAATGCATCTCAAGTTTCATATGTTGTTTTACAAGCCTTATGTACCTTGATAGCTTGGTTGGGCATTTTTCTTGGATCACAGATTCAGTGTGTTTTAATCTGACACCTGTTTCATGATTTTTCACTTAATGCAAATTTCAATCTAATTTTTCAAAATTTATGTATTTCAGTAGATTGTTCAACAATTCAAGTCATATTCCCTAATCACTTAAAGACAATTATCATGTTTGAATGTCATGTTTGTTATATGAATTGAATGCCATATTTACCCACACATGCTTTAACATATTAGTTCCTTATTATTGCACTCATATGCATGTCTATCATCATTTCATTATCCACATGCTTGTTTATTAAAAAACTGTTAATGTTAGTCATTCACTTCCTAGTTTTACATTAGAAAACTTGTAAATTACTACTAAATCATGGTTTAATCCGAATAGAGTGCCATGGTTTAGAATCTGAAGTAAACTCTTTTATGATGTAGATTTACTTTTACATGTATGGTCAGACTTGAGTGTGAAGTTGTATACATCGTTGTTTTTTTGATATATATATATTTGCAACTTTCACCATTTTCATTGATTGTTTTATTGAAATGATTTTGATTACGTGTGGTTGGATTCAAGAGGGAAGTTATGTGTGTAATTTCGGATTGTACACTTCAGATAATATTGTATGACATCTCACCAACATATAAAACATGGCATATAAAAATCAAGTTTACTTGTAGTACAATCATAAAAAGATAGACGACATTTCTAAACTTTATTTCATTTTTGAGATTAGTAAAAATCTCATAAGTTAAAAAATATAGCATGCATTAGGGTCATCCTTCTTAGTTGAACCAAACCATACGGTTGCATTCAATACATCATTTAAAACTAAGGTCGTGCATGCATACCTTAGCATTTTCTTTTCACTTCTCAAGGTGGAATTTCATAATTTTCCCATTTTTTAGGTTGTTATTAAACTTTTTATTTATAGAAGTGATAACCAATTAATTAAAATAAAATCAACTAAGATATTCTTCAAAAGGACAAAAATGGATGTTTCTATTCAACATATCTTTTGCGTCTTGTTTGCTTTACCCAGATTGTTTTGACCATACCGTATTAGAGCATTTAGATTAGAATCATCTAGAGCTCATTCCTCTCTCGCCACACAAGTGTAAGAATGTTTACATGATTTTTCTTCTAGACTCTTAGTTTTATCTGTTTATATGGGTAAAAATACTCATTCACTTTTTACACAAATAAGCATTAAGATGCATCACACATATCACACACCTAAGGACATTCAAGATGTCAATAAATTAGATACGTAGAGTGTTTAACACATTTCTTATGTGTATTTGGAATGCTTATTCAGACTCTTTGGTTGAAAAGATTTCAGACTTCATTTTTACATATATTCATACATTGCACATAAGCTTTTTTTAGTCTTTCTTTATATTAGATTAGATAGTGCTTCCATCTCCTTTTCTATCCTCTTAGAGTATGAGTATGGAGGTGGTGAGGATCTAGTAGAGTTTTGGTCTACTTTATGATGCTTGAAGTGTTATAGAAACTAGCAATTTCATTGCTGCGTATATGCTCAATTGATAATGATCCTTTGGACTTGTGGGAAGAGAATTATGAACCTTTAGGGTCCACAAAAAGTAGTAATGGGTCTTTGGGCCCACATAAGGGAGATGAGCTTTTGAGCTCATACAATGGAGGTGATGGGTGTTTGAGCTTGAACAATGAAAATAATCGGCCTTTGGGCCTCAATAAAGAAGAAAATGGACTATAGGGCCCAATCAATGAGTAGGTGAGATGTAGGGCTTACTAGTCAAAGGAGGTAGATAGATTGTAGGCAATCTGATGAAGGAATCTGATAGGTTTGAGGTGAGATAGAATTGATTAGTGGGGAGAGCTCGAAAGTAGGAGTATCAATAGATATTCCTCTTTGAGTGATGTTGAGTACTATTACATCGAAACTGATGCTTAGGGTTAAATAACACTCTATTTTTAGACTCAGATGTTAAAACTCCAAGAGACTCCATTGGGAAAAGATAAAGTTGATGACAAACTTAAGGGATGTTGAGCTTGATTTAGGTGTAAAGGAAAGAGAAAGAAGGTAAAAACACTACCATTGTCGACAAAAAGACAGTTGATATGTCTTTGATTTAAGGCGTCAAGTTGATTAGCAGGGTTGTTGTGACTTGTACAAGTGTTCCGTTTGGGTTGTTGCAGTGCGGTAAGAATCCTACAAGACACAAATTTGAAAAAAATAATGACCAACTTTTGGGTTGTTACAGATGAGTGTGAAACAAGAAAGAAAATAAGTGACAAATTTCAAGTGGGTTGTCAAACTTGAGAAGATGAGTGAGTTACCAAGTCCAGTGGAACCTTGCTGCTAGCTTCTAAGATGTTTGCCTCCCCTTGCTATTTTGCAGTACAGTTGTAATTTTAGATATATTCAGTCTCCAACTTCAAACTGCTCTTTGTGATGTTGTCGATCTGCCATGTTTTTCATTTGAACCTAGGCTTTTTCGGGTTGTTCCTGAATTTCTGTAGCAATGCATCCCAATCCCTCAATTCTTCAGCCACCACTGCCACCTTTGTTGTTTCTAGTATGTATGATAAAGGGGATAGGGGTTTAAGCCTATACGACACCTCAAAAGGTGAAAAACATGTGGAGGCATGAACACTGATGTTATATGAATACTTGGCCCACAATAACCAATTGCTTCAATCCTTTGGTTGCTGAAAAGTGAAACATCGTAAATAAGTCTTTAATGTTTAGTTAAGGTTCTCTGTCTGTCCATTGTTTTGTGGGTGGTACATCAACTCATCTATGATAGGCATTGGATATTTATCCTTAACTGTTCTCTTATTTAATTCCCTGATGTACGTCTGCCATGTCTCATCTTTCTTTTAAACTAGTAATACTAGAGAAGCAAATTCACTAATGCTCAGCCGTATTTGCTATAAAGTTAGTTAATTCTCTATCTACATTTCAATCTCCTGTTATTAGAAATAAGCATACCTATAATGTCAAAGAGCCACAAGGCTTGCATTCTCTTTCAAAATGATTTGGTGCTGCCTAGCATGTGCCTTCAAAATTCCATTTGGCTCTGCAAAAACTTGCTTATACCTTTCCAGTAAGTCCTCTACTTTTGATTGAAGCTGGTCCTCATTCTCTTTATGTTCCTCAATAGCTTCACCTTGCATCAATGCCATATAAGCAATTTGTTTCATCTCCTTGGTAATTACATCTGGGCTGACCACTTGTATCTCCTTGGGGGGGCCTTCCCTTCCATGCTATTGTTTGTCCATTGCAATCAAACTTGTATGTCATCCTTTTGAAATTCAGTACCACATCATCCGTAGGCCGCAACCAATGAACTCCAATGATGATGTTGCTATTGCCTAGTCACATCACGTAAAGGTCCAAGTTGATAGGTGTCTCTTTCATATTGATTTTCACAGTTGGGTAGTAGCCATCTAATTGGATAAAATCACTCGAAGCCAATTCCACTTTCTGCCCCTTCCTAGCACTGATTGGTAATTTTAGTACCTTAATTGCCCCTTGATTAATGAAATTGTAAGTATTCTTTGGGTTGACCATGATCGCAATGTCCCTTCTTGCACATTTTCCTTTTAATCTGATGGTATCGGGGTGATTGTCTCCTGTTAAAGCATGCATGGAAATTTGTAGTGGGTAGTGGTGTCTCTTCACTTTGCTCTTGCTCATTGTTCTGTAGTGTCTCATCATCCTCTTTTTCATTTGATTCTACCCCTTGCAGTAAGTACAAGGATTTATTTTTACAGATGTGCTCACAATAAAATTTCTCATCACACTAGAAGCATAAGCCCAACTTCAGTCACCTATGCTCCTTGTCTTTGGTTAACTTCGTCACTAGGGTCCTTTGAGGAATTTTCATGGTTTCTTCAGTTGTCTTGGATGCTGTCAATTGAGGATTTCCCTTACTTTTTGCAAATCCAACACCCCCCTTACAAAATTTGTGTGTTCCTATCGAACTTAGCCTGCCAAAACCTCCCTTCCACCCCCCACCGCCTGATGATTTCTTCCAACTTGGGCTGAACTCTTTACTCAGTCCCCTTAACCAATTTTTCTTCCAACCCCCACCCCTGATGATTTCTTCCAACTTAGGCTTAACTCTTTGCCCAGTCCCCTTAACCAATTTTTCTTCCAAGAGTGGTGCAATTCCTTTAACTTGGCCAAAGAGAATGTTGCTGATAAATCCATTGGTTGAAAACTCTTCACATCATAATGGATTTCTTCACTCAGGTCATCAATGAAACAGGAAACAAGGGCTTCCTCCAATCCATATGTCACTCTCGTTGATAGATTGATAAATTCATGTATGTAATTTGCCACCGACCTTGACTAGTATAATTTGAAAAGTTTCTCATGATAATCACACATTGGGCTCTCACCAAAGCAAGCAATTAATGCTTCTATAAATTTTTCCCATTCGAGTCTCTCCTGACCTCTGATGAAGGATGTGAACGAGTGAGAAGCTACTCTCCTTAAGTTGATAGAGGCAGCGATCACCCACTCATCAAGTTCAATTAGTGATATGATAGGAGCTTCTTAGTCATATGCCCCCATTCTGCCAAATCCCCAACTCCCTCAAAAATTGGAAACTCCAGCTTGATGTTGGGCAAAACCCTATTTGGTGGTCATCCTATGTGTCACTGCCTATGTTCCCCTTCACCATTTCTCACTTGATTGGATTGTGATGTTGTGTTACTCAAGGCCATCATCTGAACCTCAAGTACTGTAATGTGTATGTCTACCTTTTCATCTAACCTTTGTAATAGTTTGATGATGCTTGGCTCCTTATTTCCACTAGAACCCATCTCTTGATGATGTTGATTTCTTGGCTTTGTTATTAACTATAATGGACACTGATCCTTGGACATTTTTTGATGTTTGTAACAATAGATGATCTACACCTACTACCAAGCACCTACTCCTATAAGAACTCTAGAGTTAACTATGTTTGAGCGGGAGCAGAACCAAGATGGGTGGCTACTTGAGAAGTTCTCATGTAGTGTCTATGGGTAGTAATGCTAGCTCTGCTTAGGCATAGATAAACAGTAGATATGTGCACCTACCTAAAAACTATGTGTTGACATTGCAAGTCTTGCCTTTATCAGTATTCTTGATCGAGTTGGTGAATGAGGCTATTTAGGTATTCCTGACTAGTTGGGTGTCTGAGAGACAAAATACATGGTACATGAGATCAAATTCTAAAAGAGTGCCATTCTAGATACTTAGGAAGACCTACTCTTGTAAGTTTTCACTTCCATAGATACTTCTGGTAGACATCAAATTGTTTGAGTGTTCATGGAGTATCACTCGTTATCAACTATATGAATATTTCTGATGTTCACTAGGCTATTTGAGTGTCTATGGAGTGTCACTTTAAAAAAAAAAAAAAGATGATCTATAGATCTATGGTGGAAAATGGATGAACAAGGTGGAAATGCAAGTTAATAGGGCTACAATTTGAGTTGTAGTACACTACAAATGTCTTTGTATACTAGAACAGTCTATTCAAAGCAATTTGAGTTTGCACTGAACTGGGAACAAGGAAAACAATGGTTCTGTTACAATTTGAAAGTTTTCATATGGCCATTAATATGCAGAGGATTTGTGATACAGTATTACTAAACATCATAATCAATATGCAACTTATTTGATACCCATTAACTAAGACCAAAGGCTTTTGGTTCAAATAGTTTCTTTTGGTTTCTCAAAGTACATTATCAAATGTCGATAAATATAGGATATCCTTGTGATGTTAATTTATAATTTTTGCCCTGTTTTTTGCAGGCCCTCTATTATTCCTGGTCCTGTTCCTGATGAGATAGTTGTTCCTGCAATGAATTCTGTTGGTTTGTTTCCAGCATAATAAGCATTGAGTTTCTTGCAATCATCATAGATTTTGAAGTGATTGTCATATTTTATATTGTCATGCAGGAGCAAAACTGTTGGTGAAGATGGGTTGGCGTCGTGGGCATTCTATTAATGATACACATTCTAGTTCATTGCACAGTATGTTTCAATGCTTAGTGTTTTAGATTATCCAATGGAGATGTTTTATAAATGTAGTTCTTTGAGTTTGTTAATATTTTTCTTACTAATATTACAATATGGCTTTGGTTGGGATTTAATTTTAGGATAATTATGTTAGCAGTTAAGATGGTTGTTAAAGTTCATTCAGTTTTTGTACCAAATGCTGCTTCTGTGGGAAATGTTTGCATTTAGAAATTATTTGAAATGTTATGAACTCTTGATTTTACATATTTTCATCATCTTAAGTCTTAACAGACATAGCCTTATTTTTAAGATAAATTAAACAGAAGTTTAGATGGGAAAAATTATAGAAGCATATGAACACACACAAAAAATATATACATATGCGTATACATACACATACATGTGCACAAGCCCCCATGAGGCATGTGGATCCCACCTCTGTAAGCATACAACCCATGGGTCAGGTTTGCATTGCGGTCAAGGCTACAAAGGATTCACACCCTACAATGCATGCGCATACATGAGTGCACAGACAATACAGATATATAGCTGTCTTTATGTATGCATGCATGAGTGCACAGACACAGATGGATGACCGTGGGGGACTCAATGAATTTTGTGGTCTCACTGATGGCTTAGTCATGGAACCATGGCTGAATGATGTTGCAAAGACAACCATGTAGAGACAGATGGTTGGATGGCTGTGGGGGACTAGATGAAGCCTATGGTCTCATGGTTGAATGATGTTGAAAGACGACGTTGTAGTATTATATAATACAACTGGTGTACAAGATTCCATTATGGTGATGATCTCTTATATAAAGAGATATAAGTGTTGGAGAGGTACAAATTCAGAAATTCTGTATTACATCGTGATCAGTTTCACATGTTCCTTCTTCCGTCAATTTCCTGGCACTCAATTAGGTATTTTTTATGTAATATTTATTGGTGTTGATACTTCCACAATTTGAATTATAATGTTTGAAGGATGGGGTGGATATAGATTATAGGGTTAATATATTTCATTGCTACCTTTCAAAAGTACCGGCTAAACTGCTTCTCATTATGTCATATGAGCAGGAAATATCCTTGTTTCCTATTTTTAAATCTTCTCCATGATTTCTTGCTAGTATGTTTTTCTAGTCGTTTCATTGCTATTCTTCTGCATATTCTGGCATATCCATTCTGTTAAGAATCATTTCACAACCAGAATCTGAAAAAAAGAATGAATCAGTTGATTATAGTTTACAATTTTTAGATCCTAAAACTGGGCCTGCGAGCTTCTGTTTTGGAAAAGACACAATCTAAAGCCTGTATAAACCAAAACATAATTATCGAGAAGCCATTGTCATGTGATTTTTATATTTCTTGGCAGGTTCTCTTAGAGAAGCTCGGAAAGCATTCCTTGCCTTTTCAGGCAATAATGAAGAAAAACCAGAGTCTGCCAAGTTGAATTCTAGTACGGTTGAATCTGAAAGTTGTATAGAGGGACAAAATGGTGACTTGTATTCTTCTCAAAGCCAAAGCACTCCTGTAAGTGATTTTGCTTTTCAACATTATGGAGGAGATTGATTATTATCACTTATTATATTGCATAGATATTATATTTTTATACTGTGAATAATCAGTTGTAGCAGACTAGAAGTCAAAATATAAAGATAAATAATTATGTTTTTACCAGATGTGCACTATTTAATAAAGTCTAAGCCAACAAACAAAGCCCTTTTGATAAGAATACTACAGTGGTGGATTTGAGTGGACAATTATTCCTTCCTTTTGACAACAACAATCCAAATCATAATTCCATTACGTGGGGTTAGCCTATTCCTTCCTCTTGGCATATGCATAAATTTTCTTGACAGTGAAAATAAATTCCATGAATTTATTTTTCCTCTTTTTCTGTGAAAATGATCTTTAACTCCTTTCAATTGTTAGAGTTGGATTGTGTGTATTCATAGTTCGCATGGAGAAGAAACTTTTTTTTCAAGTATTTTGAAAGCGACCTGAAGTCAAGAATCATAGCATCCATTTGTGCCTCGGCTGAGTTAAACCAATTTAAAACTTGGTTTATTTTTTACATTTCTTTAAATATCTAATTAATTGCCAGTTTGTAACCTTTTGAAGATCATTGGCAACTGCATATTTAGATATTAATATACTTTTATATTTCTGTAAACATCTAAACACGTCTGCAATTTTTTTGCATATAGTATACAAGGGAAGGAATGGTGTACCTATATTTAACAAATTGAATGCTTTAGTTTGCTTAGGCTCTCATTTTGTTGAAACAGGTGCCTCTTTGTATGGTCGTTTATTTGAATGATTTCCTTTTATGTCACTTGATAGCTTCTTGGTTTTATGGATGAAAGAAAGTTTTAGTTCTTCTTATGTATGCCAAATATCATGATTTTTGAATTTTATTTTTTTTCACAGTTATATTTTTATGTTTTGTTTAGGCTTATCAAGGTAGGCACCTAAGTGCCCATGCATGATTTGGGCTTTCCACCTCGCCTTGTCTTAATCAGGTGGATCTTCTTTGGGGTTTTAAAAAAATATAGATATAGTTACATTGTGTTATCTTAAGAATATTAATATATTTAAATGTTATTTAGAAAAATAATAAAGCTAAAAGTATGGATAATTAATATTAAATATTTATAAATATATAATATATACATACAAAATAAAAAATAGATATTTATATGGGTGATGGGCATTCCCGAGGCACCTTGGCTCACCACTTGGGTGCATTAATAAGTATGATTTTGTTTGAGTTATTATTGCTTTATAGCTTCAGCAAATGAAGTTGCATCTCTATCTATTGTTTAAGTGTTATTCATGCTTTTAAAATTTCTTAGGTCTTTGTTCTTAACCCCAAACGGGACTTACATGGCCTAGGATATGATCCTTTCAGACATGCACCTGAATTTCGAGGTACCAGCACATCAATCAATTTTTTGTATGATATGCAAGAAGCTGTTTCATTGTCTGAAAAAAACCTTTTGTTTTACTTAGAAAGGAAAAGATTACAAGCCTCCAAAATAAAGGATATGGGGCTGAAGAGTACCACCTCATGGAAAGAAAAACTGTTTTCTTCAAACTGTAAGCCATATTTGTCTATTAACTTGTATCTTTGTTATGCCCTAGGTTTCTATTGGAGGATACTAAATTTTTGTAAACAGCAATTTCTTGATATATCGCAGCTGACATATTGGGTTGATGCAATGTGCTTATCAATAGCATGTGGTAACTTTATTTCATCTCCAGCAGGAAAATTTGCTCCTGGCTTTGGAATTGGGGCACTTGAGGAACTTGACATTGAAGATGAGGACATTTATGTCTCTGGTATGTTCTGCCAACATTTTAGTTATATCACCACTCTTATGGTTAAAGTTGGGAAAGTTATTTAAGTGATCCTCTTTGAATACCAGATCACTGAGTGATGATTCTGTTTTTGGCATTTTTATTATTATTACCCATATAAGCATCTGAATTTAAAGATTATCCCCTGCTTTCACTGTGGCCAAATATTGCAGATTGCAGCTTCGTTTCAAATGCCAATTACTTCCCTGTACTTAAATATCTAAACTTATGAAATTCTTGAAAATTTTGGCAACATACTTCCACATTTGATATGCTACTAGGCATTCTTGTGGGTGCAGCCAATGGACTAGTTTTAACTTTTGGCTGAAGGTGCCTTCTATATCCCCAGATAGCTTTTTATACTTTGTATATTTAAGCAACTTGTATTGGCTTTGGGTGGTTTTAGACTTTCGGCTTGTAAGTTTTCTTCTCGTGTGTTTTGTTGCATTCTGCAGTCTCTGCATCAATTTTTTTTGAGCCAATGGAAGATTTTCTTTGAAATTTATGTTTTTCTCTCAATTAAACACAATATGGTCATGTGAACTTTTGCATGCATTTTTTGGAATCATGACCTAACAGAAGGCATGATCTGAGTCTCCAAACAGAGGAATAGAAAGAAAGGATTCAATTTATTTACTCTACATTGTAGGATTGAGGCATGTCTGCCACCTTTTTTTTTCCCTTATCAGTCCATATACGTTATTAGTATCGTCTTTATTATCTTATATTGACTTAATTTGCTCTATGTACACCTCCATGACTGGAAATATGTTGTTTTCATACTTATCTCTTATTGGCAGGTTTTGAGGTACAAGAAACTTGTGTAGATGAAGTTGAACCAACTCCTGAAATAAGAAAGGATGCCAAATTGTTATTGGTCAGCAAAAAACAGAATGTTCTATTTGGATTCAAACTTGCAAAAAATTCAGACTATGAATTAGAAAGGTATCCACATTAAATGCTGCAAGTATGTGCTGAAGACCTAAAAGTTATTGTTTTAATCTAATGCCAATGAGCTATTTATTTCAAGTACTAAATTTCTATTAAGCTTGTCTAAAAAAAATTGCTAAGCTCTTCTTACATTTAACCGTCTAAACCAATGCTGCTTTTGGTTGATGGTGTATATAAGAATTTCTTCGTTACCATTTACATCACATTTTCCAGGTTCCAGCCTCCAGATATTCCAGCAAATTTTAAGGCTCAACACAAGTTTCCCATTGTTGACAAATCTGTAGCATTTTATGATTCTCCACCCTTAGAATTACCACCTCCTGATGATAACAACCAGAAAGTACTGATAGAAGGATTTGCAACTCTTGTATCTCGCTGTGGTAAACTGTTTGAAGATCTGTCCAGAGAGAAAAACAAATCCAATCCATTATTTTGTTTCCTGCATGGTGGAAGTGGTTCTGATTATTATGCACGAAAACTATGGGAGGAACAACAAAAACGTGCAGATCAGAAAAAGCTGCTGATGGATGTTAAGTCAAATTCATCTGTCCAGAAAATGTCAGCTGAAAGTCGGGGGAGGGCTCTTGGAGAAAAGCCATTGGAAAGAAGCTCCAGCATCTCCACTTCTGTTGGCTTACCAGGGGTTCAGATGCAGTCAAATCTATTGGATACTTTTACCAAACCATCATCTCATGTGAGTTAAATATGTAGTAATCCAAAAAAGTTTTCATATTTGTTATTTTTTCCTTTCTGTGAATTTGTTCATTGGTGTACATCATCATATTGTTTTTCATTAGATTGCCATGCAAAATTTCAAATAAGAAGAAAATAGTATTTAGATTTTAGAAAAACCTTACTGATTGTTGCAAATATTTTAGATTGCTTTCTCTGAGGTTGCCAAGCCTTTTAAAAATGATCCTGCAAAGCAAGAAAGATTTGAAAAATTTCTGAAGGATAAGTTTGAGGGTGGTCTTCGTTCTACATCTTCTAGTGGTACAGGTCATTGGTCAGAAAATGACCGTGCCCGTGAACGTCTGGATTTTGAGGCAGTGTTGGAGACGGTTCAGAAAGCAAAATCCGTCGAGAAATTCAACCAACCAATTCAGCAAACTTCCACATTACCTATGACTAAGGGGGCACAATTTATTTCAGGTGGAACGGTGGTGAGTGATCATGCTGTTTCTCGTAACTTGTTAAATTTTCTTTGAAATTAATTCAAGTCATTCTGAATGTTGCATAGATGAGCAATTATGCCTCGGTAGAAGTAAAGAAACCGGCAGAAAATTTACCCAGAAGGGAAGAATTTCAATGGCGACCAGCTCCTATTCTATGCAAGCGGTTTGATATTACAGATCCCTTCATGGGAAAGGTAAGTGCTTTTTCCATTTTCAGAGAGCTATTTGTGCACTAAATTAAATGTATAGCATTCCCTTTTATCACATTTTATCATTTGCTTTATTTGTCTCCCGTTATGGATTGTATTCTTTAATCTGATATCAATCATTAAAATAAATCTTAACTATTTTTGTTAATAAATCATTGCAGCCACCTCCCATGCCCAGACCTAGAAGCAAGATGGATTCATTCATATTTACATCAGATTTTATTAAGAGTGATAACATTGAAGAGACTGTAGCAGCAACACCATCATCTCAACCCAAACCGAATGAGATTGGAGAACGACATACTAGTGCTGAATCTGACCTTGAATCCAAAGATAAAACGGTTCACAAGCCTGTTGATTTATATAAGGTTGATATAGTTTCCTCTTTCTTTCCAGATTTCTAGCACCTTGTTAATCTATGCAATTGTCTTTCAATGCTTAATTTCATTTTACTTTGTCTAGGCTATTTTTTCAGATGATTCAGATTATGACGAGGAAAGTACTGTTAGAAAGGAAGTACCTAACCCGGAGAAGAAAATTGAAGGGGCCAATACAACTCTCAACCGTTTGGTGGCAGGAGATTTTTTAGAATCCTTGGGTAAGGAACTGGGATTAGAAGTGCCCAACCATGCATCTTATCTACCAAGCAAGAATGCACACGAGGAAGGAACTGCATTGGAAGAACATGTACCGTCAGATTATGATAAGCATGTGTCCACATCCGAAACGCTTAAGGGAGACGTTCAGATCACTTCTGATGAGTTAACACCATCTGGTGGGGAAAAAGACAAAAGTGTTAAGAGAACTTGTAGTCTTATCTACGATGATGGTTCTGATCGTGTTACCCAGAAAAATGGAACCGTGATCAGAGTTGGTTCTGGACTGGATAACTATTCTCAGTATGGAACCATGAAGATTGGAAAGGATAAAATAGATTTCCAGTCCGAAGGGCAAGAATTTCACCTAAGCAACAAAGATCAAAGCAGAAGTTCAGATTCTGATTTTTCTCATGGTCATGGAATTCTGAGAGGCAAAGTAGAGATGGAGAGAAAGGTACATGGTTCCAAAAGGAATAGAACTCACTCAAGACGTCATGGTAGTAGTTCTGATGGTGATTCATCAATAGATCATCGAATTCAAGAGAAGGCGGTTAAAGTTGAAAAGGAGAAAAAGAACATCTCGTCGAAGGAGTACAGAACACAGAAGCATCACCGAGATTGTGATTCAGAAACTGAGCTTTCTGCTGATGATAGATTTTATGGCAGTTCAAGCTCCAGGAGGAGGTCATCTAAAGAAAAATGTAGAAAGCACTCAAGACATCATAGACACCAAAGATCTTCAAGGTGCTCAGATCGTGATAATGTACGGAATCTTTCGGTTGATAGGCAAGAAGCGAAGAAATCAGGAAGGCATCAGAAGTCTACTTCAAGATCTGATGGTCACAGGTAACGCCATCTATGGTTCTGTATTTAAAGAGGAAAAAAATACCTTGCTGCGTTATATCTGGAAGTTGTAATTAATGTCTTCATTTAAAATTTAAGCTCGAGTTTTATTTTCCTTTTTTTCACCATTATAACCTCATTATTTATGTCATTATGGAAGTGTTGTAGTTCGTGATGGGGCAAGCCATCTCTAACTAAACAAAAAGCGGAATTTGCTAGCATTGGTGGACTTTATTGGGTGTTAATGACTCTTTCGGGTATTAGTTTTAGCTTTTAAGTCATATTTGAGATTGATGAGTTTAGGGAAGTGGGTAATGTTTTGAGGGGGGGGGGGGGGGGGGTGGTGAGCAGGAATTGAAGCCCCTTGGAGGAGCTGCTGGGACCGTCCAATTGTTAGGATGGTGTGTCTACGGTAAGGAACTTGAATGATAACATAATTAATTACCAGACCACAATAGGAGGTGCTGCTAAATGTTATAGAGAGAGTTGTCACTCCCTCGGAGAACATTTTTTCAAGGTTTACCAGCAGAATTTGGCGTGTATAACTCATCTAGCGTGCTTTTTAGGCGCTCCAAGGAAAATCCCCCATCCAACGGCTCATCAAAGGTGTTAACAAGTTAGAGATCAATCCATTATTTGACCTATTTTTAACTTAATGGGTGATAGGCCAAGTTATGATCTTTCTTTCTTTTTTCCCAATTTTGACCTTAAATCTGATACAATTCAATTTAACATAATGGGTTAAGGTTAGCTTAATAGGTCAAACGAGTAAACCTTTTGAGCTAAATTTAATCATTTCCTTGGATCATTTAAGGATTTTTATAGACTAAATTAAATTAAAAAAAATCAACACAAACATTATTTAATTCATACATGTACTAAAAATAATATTTTATGTATAAATGTTAAAAAATGAGAAAGTTTTTTAGTCATATATAATATATTTAGCCATCAAATATATGACACCTTACTTATTTAACATACTCCATGATATTTACAAAGTCAAGATTAGAATGTAAAGTTGAAATTATATGTAATATTATGAACCGGTAACATGTTTAATGGATGATCAATGTGTACTTTAATCCTCTAGGACAATGGAATTCACGGTTAACGGGTGAGCAAAACTCATCATCCTAACCTATTCGTAATGGATTGGATCAAGTCATGTTAAGGGCCGATTTCTAACCCACTTACACCCCCATGTCTCATGGAAGTTTTGCTTCTTAAAAAGAAGATAACGTTTTTAAGATTTGAAAGGGCCACGGGTCTTACACTTTTTACACTCACTAGTAGATGTATTTCATCCACTTAAATATGGCACACCTCAAAAAGTTCATCTTGGAGACATGAATAATTCAAAGGGTACATGTTTCCTTGATCTTAGAAAACGAGAGCTAGAACAAAAGTGGCATCATTTCCATCCTTTTGTTTCTATTGAAGTTCTTATGCAATATATTCTATTTTTATTTTAGTTTATCGTACAATGACGAATTACTAAAGGAAACTAAATTATGATAAAATAAACGTAAATTAGGTTTTGAGCATTGAGTTGGTTGATTCATTCACAGTAGATAAATATATAAGATTGGAAATAATGTATTGTCTGTTGCTTTCTCTTTGATACCATGCAGTATTTTTCCTTTCCTTTGGTTTGAAGACAGGTTTTTTTTTTTCCTCACTTCACACACATGCCCAGATAATCTAAAGGATAACATAATGTAGACACCATGAAGACGTCCTCCTCACATGGTTTATGGTTGGTGTGGAAAGAAGGGATGGGTGAGGTAAGGAAACCCACCATGCGTGTAAAAGAGAACATCCACCTCTCTCTCTCTCTCTCTCTCTCTCTCTATCTATCTATGAGTGGAAGTTGTTGGTGGTATAAACCTAGCTAGTTCTCTTACTTGAGATTCAATTTTTTCTTAATTGCTATTAGTTTTATATGTTAAATGATGAAGTTATACTTCTATCTTCCTTAACCCCACCTTTTTCTTCTTACCCCTTAAAAATACTATTTTTATATCTTTTAGGACGTTCATCCTATGCATCTTCAATTCTACTCTTAATTTTCATTCCAAAAATTGAACCTTTTTCCTTGGTTCGCGAGGACAAGGATAAGAACATTTCACATCATTTTAGGTTAGGTTTTTAACTCTTTTGAAAAAATTATATATATAATGGAAAAAATAAAAATAAAAATAGAGCGTGATTGTTTTCCAACTCTACATATTTCGAAACAACACGTTGTAAAAGGATGGTGCTTGGGAATTTAGGATTTTGGTTGATTTTTCGACTTAGGGATTGAATGGAAAACAAAATTGTGTAACGATGACGTACATGATATATATTTTTTAAAAACAAATCCTAATGATATTTCTTAAACGTCGTACATTATAAATTCCTCCCATCTCATGTTACTATCATGGTATCAAAGTCAAGCCTTTATTCTCTGACCTTCCCTTTGGAATTAATTACCCTCGATGCATCCATGTGCATGGCGTATGGGCAGGAGCAGCATGAGAGGCCTATCTTGGTGTCTTCCTGCGGTGAGGAGAGAGAGAGAGAGAGAGACGCCAATGGACTGCATTGAACCACCCAATCAAGCAAAGTGGTAGGGTTAATTAATTCATTCATTCATTCATTTATACGACGTACGATTGATTCAACCCAACTCCAAAGGTCAGCAGTGGTAAAGCCCATCTTAAATGGGAATATTCAATTTACGACTACGTGCCATGTACGCCTCTTAACAACAAGACAACTACTACATCTTGAAATAACAAGAACCGACCTGCAGCTTAAATCACCCGTAGTGATTAGTTTTTTAGTTAGTAATCGATTGAGATTACGGTGCTCCAATGTTCACTGGTAACGATGGAATTGTTGCTTCAATTATTATTTTAAGAAATTTAGTAGTAGTGCTTACGTACGTGGCCAAGCAGGAACGATTGCGATATTTTGAGTGCCGCCAACAAGAAGTCACCAAATGATGAATCGATGATTCCAAATAACAACAGTTTGGGCATTGGATAATATGAAAAGGTGGTAGATATACTTGAGTTGGGAATGATAAGGCTTACAGGTGTGTGTGAGAGAGAGAGAGAGAGAGAGAGAGAGAGAGACAGAGAGAGAGCTATGCATGAGTTGATAATCAAATGTAGGGGTGACATAAGACCCTCATTAACTTAGGCAAACCATCAAGAGAGCAAAGCAAGATTGTTAATTTCAGCAAGAAAATTTACCAACAAGACATGAAAAATGGATCCCCACACATCATTTTAAGTCAGAATCTATCTATCTATCTGTCTATCTATCTATCTATCTATCTATCTATCTATCTATCTATCTAGAAGAGAATTGAAACAGTTCAGCTCTTTAACATATTAGCCGCCTTTGACTCGGCTACAATTGTTTTAATCAAACGTAGGGTTGGCACAGGAGTGGCGTATTTTCGTTGGCATGCATGTGTTCGAATGTGACGAATGCGTGTGCGCTTGGGATTTGATCTCTCCCTCCTTCCACGCTACATTCATTGTTCCTTCCGTTAATTTCCCAACCATGGAGAACCATCCCTTTTTTTCTTGTGTACCATAATAATCCAATCGACGAAAGCCCTGTGATACTCTAAAAAAAGAAGAAGGAGAACTATTGTTATTGGCAACAGCCCACGGCATCTTGGGTGTTGTTTTTGGTTGTCAGCTTATTTGAAAAAAAGAATTGTTGCTAATCAAGTTCAATACTCTTATTTCTACTTGTATAATTATCATGAATTGTATATAACCTCTATTATTGTTACTCATGCAAATTATAAATTATACAGTTTATGTTTTTACTCATGTGTACATGTACCCTTTTGTGTTTATGTTCTTCTTGCTTTCACTTTACATAACTTTTACTACTATAACTCTCACTTTTGCTTATATAAATGTTGTAAATCATATAAACTTGTGTCATCTTAAGAGTAAAAATATCATGAACCACATATAATTCATGACTTTGTTTGGACAACTTCTCCTTGCGTATTACTTTCATCACCTGTCCTACACGAAATGACGTTCGTAGCAAAAGACAATATTCAACAATAAAAAAAAAGAAAAGAAGACTAATATTATAAGAAATTCATAAAAATACATTTTTATCAAACATTTTCTTTTCAGAGAAATTAATTAAAATTTAAACAAGATGACAACAAGTGGCATTATTCTGTACGCACGCCAACAACCGATCCATCTTTTCTGGCAAAAAAATATGATCGATCGATACACCGGAACCAACATAAACACTTTCCATGGATCCCAATAATATACATAAAGTAGAACGAAGTAGGAAGAAATCATATATAAAATTTGCTAGAATATGCCATGCATGATGCAATCAAATCTTAAACAATGGGGTTGATGAAGATTTTATTCGGTCTAATGTTTTTCATGACGACGGGAAAGTCAAACGCCCACAGTATTATTTTTTTAAAAAAAATATTTTTACGTGATTTAAAATTAAAAATTCATTCGAATTATATTAGAGATATATATTTGACCGGACGCGGATTCGATCGTCTCTCTTCAATTCCATGGGCACGGGGTTGTCATCCTCCCGCGACACGTGCCAGGTCAAATCTCGTTTCGCACGGGGGATTCCCCAACGCCACAGCTGCCGTATTTCCCACGTACTTGGCGTATTTTTCTTGTCAACGTACAAAAAGGTCGTCGCACCAGGCAAGGAGAGGAGAGGAGAGGAGAGGAGAGGAGAGGAGAGGGGAGAGGATGGCATGCGTTGCTTCCCTTCCGTATAGAAGAAAGGGATAGAATCGTGGGAGTCGTTCAAGTTTCCGTGGCGAACGATAGGACCCAACATTTTTCTCGGCACCATCTACCACCTTCATGGTCGTTGCGTCGTCGTCGTCGTCGTCGTCGTCGTCGTCGTCTTCTTCTTCTTCTTCTTTTCTACCCTGTTTGGGAGTTAAAAGTCCAATTAAATCAAAGCTTCCTCCCAATTAGGCAAAAAAAAAAAAAAAAAAAGGCTTCTTCACAGAACAGAGGGAAGGACGAGGAGGGAGAGGACCCATTCATGGGAGGGCAGGTGTCACGGTCCTGATCGATGATGGTGTCACATTGGTTGATACCGGTGGGAAAGGACGAGTCCTTTCACTCCTCTTCCTCTTCCTCTTCCTCTTCCGTTGTCCTTGCTATCAATTGTGTAATTTTTTTCTTTTTTTTTTGTTCTCACCACCTCCCCTCCCTCCCCACCCCCCCTGCCTCTCTCTCTCTCTCTCTCCCTCTCCCTCCCTGTTTCTCTTTCAACCGTAGTCTATTTCTTTATTATATTCGTTCCAGCGCCATCTGCGGTGTGGGGAGAATCGTGCCATCCTTCATCATATCGTATCTTCGTGGTTCAATTCCCCGTCTACTCGTCCCTGACATCAAGTAGTCGCGGGGAGCCTCTGCTGCTACAGCTTTGTCCAGCCGCCGACGTGGACTGGCTGCTCCGACCAGTTGGGTGCTCCAAAGGTTGGTGCTTTTACCTTTTTCCAGAGGACTTGTAGGCACGAGATTGCCGGTGGGAGGGATGAGATAGATAGAGGTTGTTCCCGTTGTGCGTGTGTCTGTGTGTTGGGTTCAAGATTCTGTGGGTGTGTGGAGTGCGGGCGCACACTCTCTGGGATATTGTATTGTGGTGGAGGTGGAAAGGTACCATACTTTTTACTTTGATTTGGAGCTCGGAAAGTTTCTGGATTTGGGTTTGTGTTAGAAAGTGAAATTGTGTCCTTGAGATTTGGAGGTTGGTGGGTCCGTTGGAATTCTGTGTTGCCGGGGAACTACTTTGGTAATTGTCGGAGAATCTTCCCATGTAGACTGAAACCTTGATTCGGTTTTCTGAAATGGTTGATGGTTGATGAAGATCTGGGGTTTGGAATTACAGAATTCAGATTCCACTTAGGATCCCTTTCCTGGAGGGGGAAGTGGCCTACTTGGGGTTTGTTAATGTGGAATGTTTTTAAACGAGACTTGATGATACCGAACTCTTTCTTTCATGAGAGTTGTTTGATGTGAACTTTGACGTTGGGGGAGAATGGCTGGTGGGAGGAGGAGGAGGAGGAGGACGAAATTGCGTCTTAGTAATATCTACACCTTTACATGCGGTAAGTTATCGTCCCAAGATGATCACTCCCAGATTGGAGGACCTGGCTTCTCCCATACAGCTTCCATCAATGATCCTAATCGCCTTGGTGTGGGAACTAATTACGTGTCCGCTACCAAGTACAACTTGGTTACCTTTTTCCCCAAATCTTTGTTTGAACAGTTCAGGAGGGTTGCCAACATATATTTCTTGGTATCGGCCTGTCTCTCTTTCACCAGTTTAGCACCTTACTCAGCTGGAAGTATGATTCTACCACTAGTTGTTGTGCTTGGTGCCACTATGGGTAAGGAAGCCATTGAAGATTGGAGGCGGTACCAGCAGGTATCCTTGATTTTACATGATGAACTGCGAAGTCTCTTAATTTTTCTGTTGAATCACTCGTTTGTACTGTGGTAGAGTTCAAATTTTCTGTATTTTTTTTATAATGATAATGATTTTTGTGTTCACTGTTATTTGAAAACTAATAGGAATTAAATTTTCTGTATTTTTCATCGTCAAGATTCCAGTTTGTCTTCATTATTATTGAATTGGTAATATGACGAAAGCAAATCAGAATCCTTCTGGACATAATTATGATAATGAACCGAGGCAGTAGAATGCCAAGTGTCACTCTTTATAGCATCTTACTAAGTGACTACCGTACTTCAACAAGGGATTGAAGTTTTCAGTGTTGAGGCTCTCTCTATCTATCTATCTTTCAGGGATTGAAGTTTTCAGCTGGAAGTTTTCAACTTGCTAATCCTGTAATGAATCTGATCAATGAAAAAAAAGTAACCTTGTAACATTAAAGGAAATAAGAAAGTGGCCTTCTGAGAAAGTAATTATTTCATCCATACACACTATTGGTTAGTTCATGATGTATCTTCAAATGATGGTAACTTGTTGAGTTGTTACTAGTATTTTGAACTTTAAGCTGTAAATTTTTTGTGGTTGATTTTGCTCTACCTTGATTGAAAAGTTATGTTTCTAAACTTTCTACCCAAAGATTACTTATCTAAACATTTTTTCAAGTCATGCTTGATGTTTTTACATTCCTGATTGTTATTTTTAAATCTAAAATTTGACACATTTATCTTATGTAGGATAATGAAGTTAACAATCGAAAGGTTCTAATACACATTGGTGATGGCAAATTTGATCTTACTGAATGGAAGAATCTTAGAGTTGGGGACATTGTAAAGGTGGAGAAGGATAATTTCTTTCCTGCTGACCTTCTCTTGGTTTCTTCTAGTTATGATGATTCCATTTGCTATGTTGAAACTATGAATCTTGATGGAGAGACAAATTTAAAACTTAAGCAAGCACTGGAAGTCACTTCCTCTGACTTTCAAGATGATTCTACTTTTGAACATTTTACCGCTGAAGTAACATGTGAAGATCCAAATGCCAACCTTTATAGTTTTGTGGGAACCATGGGGTATAAAGAGCAACAGTATCCTCTTTCACCACAACAACTTCTACTTAGGGACTCAAAACTTCGTAATACAGACTACATCTATGGAGCTGTAATATTTACTGGTCATGATACTAAAGTAAGGCAAAATGCAACTGACCCACCATCCAAGAGAAGCAAAGTTGAAAAGAAAATGGATAAAATCATTTACCTCTTGCTGCTTCTCTTGGTTGTGATCTCCAGTGTTGGATCAGTTTTCTTTGGAATTGTAACAAAGAGGGATATAGATGGCAGCAGAATGAAACGATGGTATCTTAGACCAGACAATAGCACCATTTACTTTGATCCTAGAAGAGCACCAGTTGCAGCAATTTTGCACTTCCTGACAGCAATGATACTGTATGGATATTTCATTCCAATCTCTTTGTATGTCTCCATAGAGATTGTTAAAATGTTACAAAGCATTTTCATCAATCAAGATATTAGGATGTACTATGAGGATGCTGACAAACCAGCACATGCTCGCACGTCGAACTTGAATGAGGAGCTTGGTCAAGTTGACACAATCCTGTCAGATAAGACTGGGACATTGACCTGTAATTCCATGGAATTTATTAAATGCTCTATTGCTGGCATAGCTTATGGTCATGGGATTACAGAGGTCGAGAGAGCATTGGCTAGAAGAAATGGATCACCATTGCCCCAAGGGCTAGAAATGGAAGATCAGGATGATAGTCATGTGGTCAGAACACCTGCAGTTAAGAGCTTCAATTTCAAGGATGAACGTATCATGGATGGTAATTGGGTAAATGAATCTCATTCAGATGTTATTCAAATGTTTTTTCGCTTGTTAGCAACTTGCCACACTGCCATACCCGAAGTGGATGAAGATTCAGGGAAAATATCATATGAAGCTGAATCACCAGATGAAGCAGCCTTTGTAATAGCAGGGAGAGAACTAGGTTTTGAGTTCTATCAAAGAACACAAACAAGTATATACATAAATGAACTTGATCCTAGCCACAGAACCAAAGTTGAAAGGTCAGTTTGTACTTGCACTCACATGTGGCAGTTTACCATGTATCACAACTTTTTTGGTTTCTATTCATAATTTTCCACTCTTTGTCCTTGTGACATTTTATGTTTACACAGATCATACGAGCTCTTAAACATTTTGGAATTTAAAAGCTCTCGTAGGCGAATGTCAGTTATAGTCAGAAACAAAGAGGGGAAGTTGCTGCTGCTTAGCAAAGGTGCTGACAGGTATGCTGGATCTTCTGGTAACCATAAAATTTCCAATTGCTAAGATGTGTTATACTTGATTTACTACTTTATGTGCATTTATTGTTTGTTTTCCTGATGCAATTTTTGTTCTTTGTCACCAGTGTTATGTTTGAACGTCTAGCCACAAATGGAAGGATGTTCGAGGAGAAAACAAGAGATCATATTAATGAGTATGCAGATGCTGGATTGAGAACCCTTGTACTTGCATATCGGGAACTTGATGAACAAGAATATGCTAATTTCAAGAACATATTCATGGAGGCCAAGACTTCAGTCAGTGCAGACAGAGATGAGAAAATTGATGCTGCAGCAGAGTTAATAGAAAAGGATTTAATTCTTCTTGGTGCCACAGCTGTTGAAGACAAACTGCAGAATGGGGTGGGTGTATATAAAAAGACATGCTCAGAGACAAGCACATAGGTTGCTATTTTATCAATGCCTTTTCTGACACCCTTATGCAATTTAGGTTCCTGAATGCATTGATAAGCTTGCCCGAGCTGGAATAAAAATATGGGTATTGACTGGGGATAAGATGGAAACTGCCATTAACATAGGGTATGATCTACAATGGTATTTTTACTATTTCATAAGTTGTGTCTTCTATTTTTCACATCTGATTTAAGTGATATGGAATTTGCAGTTTTGCTTGTAGCCTACTAAGACAAGGAATGAAACAGATCATTATCAACCTTGAGATGCCAGAAATTAAAGCCTTAGAGAAAGAAGGGGACAAGGAAGCTATTTCTAAGGTAGCTTCACTAGATACTTCATATTTTGAATAATGTATCTTTCTAAACTGTAGCAGTTTCTTGTTAAAAATTCGAAAAAATTAATAAGCTGTGAAACTACTTCAGAAAGTAGAAAATCATTGAGAAAACATAATGATTTTTTGTAATACAAAAAAAAAATGGTTGTCCCAGCCATTGATATAATGACGAATACCAAAACCTATTCATTTTTTCTGATGTTCCATATATCCAGGCAATGACTCTGGTACCATACTATTAAATTAACTTCGACAGATATAATGATGTTGGAAATTTGCAATTAATTTTCCATCACGCAGCCTGCAGGTCAGAGTGTTGACATAATTTGGAATAAATAATGTAAACAAAGATGATTAGCTGTAAAGAGACTTTAGCCTGGCAAAAAATACAGGAAAATTGTCCAGCCATGACACTTGCTTATGGTGTCCCATTTTCTATTCCACCACACCGAAAACTGTTGGTGGTAGTAAATGCATAGAATCAACAAAAAACATTTAATCCTTTTCTAGTGTTGACCTATTTCATGGATCCTAGGAGATCGTCAATACAACTGAAGATACCGATCACATTACTTGTGTGTTGCATCAGATTTATTGATATACATGTTTTAGTAATTTATTTTTGTTTTCACATATAGATGCAAATGTTAACATTGTAATTTGATCTAATTCCTTAAATAACTTACCAGCCAGGAGCTGGGTTTTGTTGAGAGAGAATGCAGGTTGAATGAAACTGAATTTTCCATTGCGTGACAAATTTATTTATTTTTATACATGGACAACATGACTTGGCCACTTTGGACCAATTTCAACAAATAGAATAAATATCTTCTTCATTTTTTCTCATCGTCACCCCCTGATTGATCTTCTTGATCATTCTGGGAAGGGTTCTGATTTTGGTTGAATTTTATTATACTTTAATGATAGTCATCCAATTTACTTATCAAAAAATGCATATTCAAATAGAATAAATATAAAAGTTGTGTTTTCTTGGAAATCGAAAGAAATGATTTATGTAACTAACATGTTAGCTTGCTCTATTCAGGCATCAAAGCAAAGTGTCATTCGGCAGATAACTGAGGCAAGGGAAACTCTTACTTCATCAAGTAGTGAAACATTTGCTCTAATCATTGATGGAAAATCACTTGAATATGCTTTGGGAAACAGTGTGAAAGACATATTTCTTGATTTGGCAGTCAGTTGTGCTTCTGTAATTTGCTGTCGTTCATCACCTAAACAAAAGGCTCTTGTAAGTCCTTTTAGAGGATTTTGTTATAGCTGTACTTATATTTATATATTTAATATGTTTATTGAAAATAATGCAGGTCACAAAATTGGTAAAATCTGGAATTCGTAAAACAACATTAGCCATTGGTGATGGGGCCAATGATGTTGGTATGCTTCAAGAAGCAGATATAGGAGTCGGTATCAGTGGTGTTGAAGGAATGCAGGTGCATAAACGAAGTAACCTAGCAATTTCATTGTGTTTAAGGATCTTTTAGAGTGAAACATGTTAGATAACCTTAATCAGCTTTTGACGTGTTGTATTTCCATGATATTGTTTTTCCCTATTATTCATCATAATTTTGATCATTTTTGTTGCTTTTTGTGTTGACTGTGATATCTTAGGCTGTTATGTCAAGTGATGTTGCTATTGCTCAATTTCGATTCTTGGAACGGCTATTGCTTGTGCATGGTCATTGGTGTTACCAAAGAATCACATCAATGGTATGTACACTAGTGGAGCATTGCTTTGCAATATAATTCTATTGTATTACCATTATGACAGCTATGTTGTTTCTATTGCCCACAGATATGCTATTTTTTCTACAAGAACGTTGCATTTGGTTTCACTGTTTTCTTGTTTGAGGCATATGCATCATTCTCTGGGCAAGCTGCGTATAATGACTGGTTCTTGGCATTGTATAATGTCTTCTTTACTTCACTTCCTGTGATTGCTTTGGGTGTATTCGACCAAGATGTTTCGGCAAGATATTGCTTGAAGGTATATACTTCATTTTTCATCTCAATACTTCCACGAAAACTATGAACAAAATTGCCCTTTTCAATATGGTGCTATATTTCTGCATAATTGAAAACTTGAATTTTGCTGCCATCTGTCATTTTTGAAATTGTGATGATTTCATGAAATATTTTTTCTGTATGGTTGTTTCCGTCCTTTCTTGCTATACTCTTTTCAATGATCAAGTATTAGAAGAATATCTACAGCTTATTTGTGGCAACTCCTCTCTTCATAGATTTGCCTTTTTGTTATTTATGGGCCATGCAGAGTCTTGGCACAAAGGAGGGGATCTTTAAAAGAATATAAGATAAAAGAGCAAGAGAAAAACTTACAGATTTCCCGTGATATCTTCCAAAATTAAATATACATGACTGCTATTAGTAAAACGAAAGCATGAAGTGCTTTTTGATGTTATTGCTTCTTAAATTGCCCAAACCTATTAGTCCCATGGATATTGTAGCTTCTTTGATCAACATAAATGGTTAGATATATGTAACAGTTGTAAAGTGGGATCGGTGTTATTTAGTTGTCTCCATTCTAACTCTACATTCATGGTCATTTTAGTATTTGTTCTGCTTTCTATTTTACGTAACTGCATAATCTTTACCAAATTCCAAGGCAAAAGTGCTTAAACTCTCTGAAGTGTTGTAATCAAACTTGTAATGCAGTTCCCTCTGCTCTACCAAGAAGGTGTTCAAAATCGTCTCTTTAGCTGGTTTCGGATACTTGGGTGGATGTTCAATGGTGCCTTGAATGCTATTATCATCTTCTTTTTCTGCACAAAAGCACTTCAGAATCAAGCATTCCGAAAAGGTGGGGAGATCGTTGACTTCCAGATTCTTGGCGTGGCAATGTACACATGTGTTGTTTGGGTTGTGAACTGTCAAATGGCTCTGTACATACGGTACTTCACGATGATACAGCACATCTTCATATGGGGAAGCATTGCTGTGTGGTATCTCTTCTTGTTAGCCTACGGTGCTATCCCGCCAGCCAAATCAACAACTGCATTCATGGTTTTTATCGAGGGCTGCGCTCCTGCAGCTTCCTATTGGGTGGTCACATTCTTTGTTGTGGTCGCTACTCTAGTGCCGTACTTTTCTTATTCTACACTACAGATGTGGTTCTTCCCCATGTACCATGAAATGATCCAGTGGTTCAGGTTGGGAGGACACTCCGATGACCCAAACTTCTGCATCATGATACGACAGGGGTCGTTGAGGCACAACACTGTGGGGTTTACTGCTCGGCTTGAAGCAAAGGCCAGCCAAGTAAAACGCAGAATACATGTCGAACGCACCTCTTGATACTTTTCCATTTTGGTAGGCTCATTTTGTGTATCATACATCTTATTAGCAGCCTACAACCCCAGACGGGGAATGGCACCACTTACCTTACATGAAATACAGACATCTAAGATTACTCCAAGCTGAGAATGCCCATACCAACCTCACCCTAGCTTGAATTTTTACAGGCTGTTGTAAGTGGAATGTACAAAGTTGGGCATAATGACGTAAATTTTAACTACCAGCTATTTCAAGGTTGCATTTGTTCAATTTTTCATATCTCCCCAACCCCGTCCATAGGTTCTATTTTTCATGTCAGATACCTTCCTTCTTCTTCCTCTATCATAGCAATTTCTCCTTCTCTTTGTCGAAACTAGTTAGGAACTCAGGATTGTCATCGGATATTTATTAGTTCAGACATGTAAACACCTACTGTAAATTCTTTGATATCCCAGCTGCATATCAGATAGTGAGGAATGTATTAATCTGAAGACTCTGGTTGTTGTTTTGCTCTACATGAATGCTTCAAATCCTCACCAGGTTGATTTATGTCATTGGATGCAGGCGTTGAGGTCCGTTTGCTTGATCGACATAGAAATGTTCCAGTAACGGGTCACCATTTCTATCAATCAAAAAGATTTTAACATGGCAATGACCCTTTTTCTTTACCATCCAATGCAATGAGCTTGATTTCTTCAGTAGTGTTGTCCTGGTCTGTCTTTGCTGAACGCCAGAACAATTGGGGGGCATCTGCATCATCTTAATAAAACTTGCGTTCCTTCGATCAATGTTCATCCACGATGGCTGTGACCGATGATAGCGGCGGAAATCAACAATGGTAGTGATAATTAATGATTGACAACAACAACGTTGGTCGGTGATCGACGAGAGTGTCATGTGATTGTTGGTGGTGGCGATCATAATAATGGTGATCAACAATCCACAGGGGCATGTGCCCAGCTTGACCTTTGGTCTTTAGCTTTGATCAACCTGGCTCTCTTTTTTATTCAGATTGATCAAGCTAGCTTGAGTTGGCGAGATCGGCTGGCTAATATAACACATTTGGTTTTTTTTTTTTTTTTTTCAAAATAAAGTTGCTTGAACATTGGTTGTCAACGGTGCGGAGCATCTGGTTTTTTATGATGGTGGCGATATTTACGCTTATTATGATTTGAATATTAACAAAACATCGTTATTATTGGTCAACTAAGTTATTGTAATTTAGCCGGCAGTATTTCTTAAGATCTTTATCTCTGCTCAAAAGAGAAATGTAAAAAAGTATTAAATTACAATTTATTTTTTTGAAAAATAATTTGTGATTCACGTGAATATAATTTTGCTTTATAATATCATAAGGCTAATAATGAAACAAGGTATTAAATTTAAATTAAAAAAAAAAGACAGTACTAGCAAGAAATGAATTCTCATGTCATTGAAATGAGAATCAGACGCAAACATGGTCAAACATCAGATACTCTGGAAGATGTATTCTGTTTCCCCATCCAAAAAAAAAAAGATTGGTTACGCTCAAGGTTTCTATGATTTTCCATGAAATGTGAAAATATATTATAGGCAGAAAAAGAAAAGTCAACTACAGTCGAGTTGATTAATTAGGTTTATATGTTTTGTTATATAAGTTTGTCAATTTAAAAAGGGAAGTGGAGTCGGCAATGTGTGTATTATATATAATCTGCTGGAATATGTATTGGGATAAGAGTACATTAAAGATTTATGTACAACTCAGAATGACACTTTTACACACGACTCTTATAAATTTTGTATTTTCTTACATAACTCATAAATATTTTCACACGTAACAGTGAAAATTAGGAAATTAAAATACGCAAGTTTGTAAGGAGGTAATTGTAAATGTACATGTTCGTAAGGGTAAACATGCAAGAAACACAAATTCTGAAGAAAAAAAAAAGGGAAGTTAGCATTTTTCCACCACTCAAAGCCGATGATGAGGTCAAACTTAGAAAACTCGAGAAAAGAAAGAGAAAAAAATGTGGAAGAACGGCGGCGACCGTCGAAGAGGCGACCTAAGGCACGGACAAGCCCAGGAACTCGATGGCCGACTTACCCATGATGGTGGCGAATTCGGAGAAGCTAATGACACCGTCGCCGTCGGTGTCGGCCTCCCTCATCATCTCCGTCAACTCCTGGAATGTCAAGGGGTGACCCATCTTGGCCATGGACCTGGCCAGCTCCGGCGCGGTGATGACCCCGTTTCCGTCCCTGTCGAACGTCCGGAACACCTCCATGAGCTGCTCCTGGTCGACAAGGGTCCGCTCCGTCATGACGGGTGCGATGGCGTCGACGAGCTCGTCGAACTCGACGGCGCCGTTGCGGTTGGAGTCCATGTTGGAGAGGAGGGCGTAGATCTGGTCGCCGGTGGGCTTGAGACCGAGGGAGCGGAGGAGGGCTGCCAGCTCCAGGTGGGTGAGGCTGCCGTCGGAGTCCATGTCGAAGCGTGCGAAGATCTCCCGTAGTTGCTTGAGGTGGTTGGTCTCAAGGAGACCACTTCTTTTCATCATTTGCATGGAAGGATTAATAAAATGAAGGCCACTAACTTGTTCTCTCCTCCTCCTCCTTCCTTCTTTCTCCTTCTTCCTTCCTTGGCGTCTCTTCTTCTTATTCTTCTTGCTCTGGGTTTGTTGCTGTGGGTCTTGTTGATGTTTGACTCTCGTTATTGAAGTGGTGGTGGTTGTCGGGGTCAATTAGACGTGTATGTCGATGGGGTGTATGTAGTATTGGAAGGCCACAACTGGAAAACCGTGTGGTGTAGAGGACGCAAGGATCGGGTCTGGTTGAGATAATTTTGTAAATGGCTATGTATGGTATGTGGATGGCCAAATAGCACGGATGGCTTCTCTCTCTCTCTCTCGCTCTCTCTTTCTCTCTCTCTCTCTCTTTCTCTCTTTCTTTCTGTAAATTAATTTGTGGCTTCCTCTGATTTTATTTATTTCCTTCAAGTTTACAAACATGAATGTGTTACAAGTTAGTATTGCCAACGCAGGTGCTTGATGCTGGCTGGTGTGAATTTGTGTATATATATATTAAAGTACCGTCTAGTTGATCAAATAAGTTATTGTGATTAATATTTACTAGCAGTGCAACATTGCACTTGTTAAAATTAATCGGTCAAAATAACATGCGTACAAGAACCATATACCACGTATATATATATATATAGATAGAGAGAGAGAGAGAGAGAGAGAGAGAGAGAACGTGGGGACAGGTACTCTGCTGTTTATCTGTCGATACTTTATCACGGAACCAAGCTAAGTCTAGGAATCCAACGAAAAGATGATGCCAAAAGTCGAGTTTATCAACGAAATTGTCGGAAATATTGAACATTAACAATATCCACCATTCACAGCTCAACGTACATCAACAACATTATCGTAAGAAATATTATTATTAGTACTATGAACTACCAGTCAGATGTCAAATCTGTTTCTTAAACCGGAACTGCAATTAAGTAATGAGATGATATCGAAATCGCGGGCAGGGCCGACCGATCATTCTAGAGAACAGATCTGGGTCAATTTTTCCATTTGCAAGAACAACAATACAAGGCTAGTGCGGTCAAGACTCCGCTTCGGTTGGTGCATGCACGCCTCAATGTCTCCATGGATCAAAAGGCGCAATGTTTCCTATTTTCCCCTATAACAATTTAGGCTAATGGAACCACCACTTCTGGACAGCCATCAGAGGAGTGTTCAAGAACGGTGCATAGTGTTGGATACCGGGGGTCAAGGTCCGACCGATCATTGCCCAAATGCTTCGATGATAACCAGCAGTTGCAGGAGCATGATACATGAGTTTCAAAAGCTGCCATCCAGCAAGAAAAGTAAACACATTATGAAACAAAAAGAAAGTAAACGGAGAACAATTGTTAGCAATTTAAGTTACAAGACCACTTAATAGGTGTAAGCATTTAATATCATCCAAGATTTGTACGAATTGTTGATAAGAACTCTAACAATTAGGAAAATGCAATATTTGCAATTTTAAATGCTGAAATATACTACTCTCATTTTAACAGTAAAAGTAAATTCTTACACGTAAGGTACGTAAAAGCTGAAAAATATAGCTTTTTATCAGTCGTTCGTTTAAAATGTAGGCCTTGAAAATGAGTAATGATATTTCCTACATAGAATTTTATTATTTAGGTTGATTGACATTATTTCAAATTCAGAAATAGAGAGTGCCACAAGCTGAATAAACCAGTATAACAAAACAGGCGTCTCTATGACATACATGCCAGTACACAAAGGTCTGTATTATGCTGCGCTGCCACCTGTATCACACAAGTCCATGCTGAATAAGATATAGAAGTTTGTAGAGAACCAAGTGAAATTCAGAAAAACAAAACAATGAATAGCTTACGAGAATATTGACAAGATTAAAAGGAACCCCACTGCAACTTCAGCATTTGAACTCAAGATGCTTAATGTAGTTGCATTCGCCTCTACCCAAACACATATTTCCTCCAAATATCTCCTGTTAAACCGTTCAGTTTTGAAACTTAGTTGCAAAATCATGGAACTTAAGTTAGGAAAAAAGAAAAGGAGAAAAGCAATGCATCAGATAAATATTGTTTATTCTACTTCTTTGAGAAATCATATAGGCTAATGTTGGTAGGTGGGTAACTCTCAAACAATATTCCAATAATTTATCATTAAAACCTCCGACCAACTTGAACGCCAAACTTTAAATTTTTTGTGCGGAATTAAATTTTATATCTTTATCATTATGTGATGCAAAGCTCATCAGTTACCTACCAATTACTATCATCATGATATTGGCAGTTGAAGGCTTTTTATCAGGTTTGGAAATTTTGCTTGACCTGAATGGTTAACAAGAATAACACCCTGAAAATGAGAATCAAACTCTCAGCCTCAAGAATAAAATCCAAGGAAACTTTCTTCTATCTACATATGTACTTAATTCTTAATGATTACAAAGAGAAATTAAGTGTAGTTAATAGTTTGATTGAAACCCAATTACAATTTCTTCCCATGTACACATTAATACAAACAAAGATGACGTATTGTTCACTGTTTTCGAAAAAAGGGACATAATGTTCACGACTACAAGAAAGAATTCAGTGAGAATGATAATTTACCATTTCAGATGATAATTTCTAATCAGATTCTTTTGCATGCATATATTATGAAGGAATGCTCTTTATGTGCTTTTGCACTACTATCTAATGGAGGAAGATTTGAGATGGAAATGACTGTCTAAATTTCAATACTTATGCTTTTTGACACCTTCCAAAATACAATGTTTCAATGCACTTGGGTTGACTACCATTATATGATAGAGAAATTGATCGCACATGAATGTCAGTATTTTGTTTATGTGTTCTAGGGTAGATGGAAAGATCAAAATAGCTTTAAAGCCTCTTAACTTATTTGGATGCAAACAATGAGTTTTTGTTGTTGGGAATAAAACATTCTAGTCACTCTCTCAAGTCTCAAGTATAAGCTTTAAATAGGGTGTTTCGTATCAACTAGTTAATCTAAAAAAAGCTAAGTTGTTTACCTGTACAAGGGAGAATGGATGAAATTTCTCTTTAGGAACTTGGCATCATGTACAAGGGCACGACACAGCAAAGGCAGCATAGCAACTGCAGTAAAAATCAGCACAATTTATAGGAACAAGATGTTGAAGCATGAGCTGTGAAATTTTACTCAAGAAAATGGCAACACTAATGCTAACGGAGAGATGCACTCACATTTGAAGCTCACTTGGAAGGGGAAAAACACAAGACAGTAAACAAAGCTCATGAAATCCTTGGTTGTAACAATGGATTGAAACCATGCTTGAATAGCTTGCAGTTTCCATGCCCTGGGTTTCTGAAAAAAAAAAAAAGTGTTTAGTTTTTTTTAATAGACACACACTGATTAGTTTCCGACAGAAACATAAAGAGAGTACAATTAACATTACCCCATAAAGAATATAAAGAGAGTATAGAGAGGAACATGCTGTCCCAAACAAAGATAGCCGACAAGCTTTGTTTGCAAGATTTCTAGGAACAATTGGAAGGATTCCAAGCAAAGCCACAATCAGCACCTGCAAAACAAAAAACATTAGTGTTGCATATAAATCAAATTAACTTGAAGTGGCATGCAGACAAGCGATAGCATGGTACAGAGTTATGCAGGCAAATATCTTCAATCAATTGAATGATTTCACTTACAAGCATGGATGTTTACATCTTACTTCTACAAGAAGAATAATTTTTACATGTATTATTGTAAAGTCCCTGCTGACATAAATTATATTACCCAAGTCATCAAATGGCATTGACTGGACATGTCAGGAGATCATTTAGTGAGAAACCATCAAAAGCATATAAATGCTACAAGGTGATATGGAAGCCTAAGAATTCCACTAAGGATATAGTCTTGCACTTGATTGTCGTGTTACTTAGCACTTGTTTAGGAACCACCAAAGGGAGCATCAATTGTTCATCTGAAATGAAGGGCAAATCCCCACCCCTAAGACCCAAAAACACCTCCAAGAAAAGGGAACAGATGGTTCATACAAAGCTTTATTTTTTGTTGAAATATTTGTATTATCTAGGAAAAAATTAAGATCCTTTAGTGAACTCTACATACATAAAACAGTCATGGCAATACTTCAAGTACGAACCAAGTGAGCCTCAAGTAGGACAAAGGTAAGAGAGCTTTGCAATCTAGCTCACGGAGCATATGATAATTGAGGAAGATGGTGTTCAATGATTCAATTATGAACCATGTATGTTCTGACTCTTGTTGTGTTACTTCTACAGCAGAATAATTTTTATGCATATTCTTGTGAAGTCCTTGCTGACAAATTATATTAACCTAAGCCATCAAATGGCATTGACTGGATATGTCAGGAAAATCAGGTGGTGAGAAACCATCAAAAACACATAAATGCTACAAGGTGATATGAAAGCATAAGAATAAAAGGATATAGTCTGAGGAAGATGGGGTGAATTTTTCTTTCTATTGATTTTTAAAAGAAAAACTTACTAAAGTAGGATCCCCCAATACTACTTTCAAAAGTAGGTTTGGACATCATTCTAGGCCATTTTATTCATTTTTCCTGATTTCTTAACAGAATTAGTAGTGGAACCAACCGTACTATTTGCATTCTAGGCCAACTTCCACTTCATTGAGCCAAAATACAAAAATGCTGTTGGTGATAGCTTTCTATTGTAAGTCAATGGATTTTTTGATATTGGTAATGTTTTTACCTAGATTTAACTCGAAGGTCCTCCTTTTCTTATGGTCTTATAAGGTAATAAAAGACAACTGTACTATTTGATGCTGGTTTTTGAAACCCAATGGTTCAACCACTGAATTCTACTTAACCAAAGCAAACGATGGAAATCTGCTGGAATTTTATATTTAAATCAACCAATTCTAGAAAAAATAGAATTCAGTGATTTTGCTGCCATCTACTGAGTTTACAAAAATTAAAAAGTGTCTTGGAAAAATATCTAGGCCTAGTTTTGAAAATATTTTGGCACCAAGCCTATTTCTGTTATTTTTCATTTAATAAAAATGAAAAATTCACCTCATGCCGGTCTCTATTGGATTATCAGGAAAAAGTATAATACAATCAGTACCAAAGAAAACAAGTAATTACCATACCCATGCGTTGATAGAAAATTGAATTGTTTGATGATTAAACTGAACAGGATTTGCATTTCCACCTGCTGATGCAGATCTTGCTTCATTTGCTGAACCTGAAAATCATGTTAGGCAGATCAATATATTTACACGAGTGGAAATGCAAGAACTGCACCAGCAGATATTTCACCTGAGTTTTGAGACCTTGTTTGTCTGGATGCAGTTGCAGCCGATGGTTCAGCTGTAGCTGATGCTCTCGAAGGTTGAGAAGAGCTTGTTGAAGGCATTCCCTCAACAACTAGATCAGGATCCTTAAAAAAGCAACGATATAAAAAGAAATAAAAGAAATATAAATTTTTTAATTTCATAAAAATGGTATATGACACTATTATAAGCCTAACTAAAATATCCACTTTGAACTATAACATTTACTCTAATGGAAAACCAAAAAAGGAAAATTTTCTGCCAGGCAAATTTCAACCAAAAGAGGAGATATGCTGAATCTCATTAATCAATAAGTTTCATCCAAAAAACATACATGGGCTTCATACTTCCATATACTCGTCAACTTTTCGTTAATGGTAATATACTCGTATGTGATAAGTCCAAGATATGAGGCCAACACAGTGTAATCCCACGAGCTTAAGAGGCAAAAACCATGGACTGACGCCAGGAACTGCGGCTTGAGATGAACCTCCAAGTGTTCTAGTTTTGTTTCTTTTATTAACTTCCAAGTTTCTCCAATCTCGTTTCTTTTTATTATCTCCTTAAACATTGAAATATTATATCCGCACACACAATACTTGCATAGTAAATAAAGGCAGTGAAGCATAGCTGAGAAAATGTTGAGATTCTGTTGTTGGACTAATACAGATACATATAGCCAAAGCTCACGACATTCTCTTCAAATAAATTGCCTAAATATCATTTCCAAAGATAGGAATTCCAGAAAGCGAAGGAAAATAATATAACACAAACGAAAACCGCAACCTGAAAAAAAAAACCCTTCTTAAGCAACAAAATAATTCCCCATAAACAGGCCAAAAGACAGCGGAATTCCACTACTTCAGCGTCCACGATTAACAAAATCGCCACTTCCCTAGGTTTGCTTCCAAATTTCGGTTGTTATTTATGTGATTTAGTACTTACAATGAAGCGCTGGTAGAACTTGCGCTTGTAATGGTCAACGACATCGGATCGGGAGGCCATGTATGGCGGGACGAGGATGTTGGACCAGTAGTCCGCCCACCTCGGATCGCGGTCATAGTCGTACGCGGCCGCCGCGATCCTCAGCTTCTGCTGCTCGTCCGCCGCCGCCATCTCGAAGAGGAAGAACGGATGTTGCGCTGGCACAATACTCTTCCTCGGCGAGTCAGAAAAAATGGAACCTGCACAGGATTTTAATGGTAGGCATCTAATATATTTACTTTTTTTAAAATAAAAAAATGATTAATCTAAAATATAATCTATTATTGTTAAAATTTTAATTTAATTTAATTTGACCTACACATGTTTTGGATTTAAAAATTAATGGTTAAAATTTAACAGGAATTAATTAATTTTAATATTTTTAAATCAATAAACATTATTTTTAATTTAAATAAAAATATTATATTATATTATTGTTATTTAAAAATCCTACAGCAAATTTACCCCTTAAGTATATTATAAGAAGTCTTCTTTTGACCAGCCGAGAAAAAGGAATTGAGCGGACTCGGGGCGGTACAGGCCGGTGTGGTGTATGGAAAAGAACTCAATTAATCGACTTGTGTTAATATTGTAAAATCTTATTTAGATACTACTCATAATTAAAAATCTTATAATCCATATAAGTTCGAATTGTCGAATACAAATGACAGTTTAGCTCGTTGAAAGAGATGTTTTCTTACGTGCTAAAATTAAAATCGAAAATAGCAATACGTCTTATTTCTATTAATACCTACGTTTAGAATTCAGACAAGAACAATCGATGACGCAGACAAATTTCATATCATAAAATAAAATTACTCGTGCACATGATATGGTGATAATACAGTGCGATACTTGCCACAAGACTCTTTTTCTTTCTGAAATTGGTAGGTAACGACGGCCTGAATGGAAATTTAAGATGGAAAGGTTAACACAAATTTCAGGCAGACATTAGTCTCGTGAACCAGCTCTATTAATCTATTCAAGGTCAACAAAAATTACTTGTATTAGTTTAAGACACCACAAACTTCCAGCGATTAATTGCGTCAACGCTTTCTTATGTCAAATTCAGATGCGTTGGTTGCCTGCCAAGGTTTGAGATGAAAACTTGGATCACATACACGTCGAATCTTGGAAAGATATGGTCAGGTTCGATTCATGCTTTCTGAATCTTGTGAAGGCCGCCTGGTGGACTCACCATCAATAAGATTTTAATAAGAAAATTGACATGTAACACAGACTTCTTCAGTCAAGTTGACAAAAATTCTCCTCAGGCATAAACGTATGCATTTACTTGCAAGGAACACAAGCCAACTAAAAAAAAATAGCACACCTAAAGAAAGAATCAATTACCCTTTACAAGTAAAAATATGTTTACCCTTTACAAGTCCTGGTCACTGCTCCGGGTAGCTTCGCTGAAGTTAATACTGAAGTCCGGTCCACCAAAGGCCATCCTATGGAAAAGTTGGACGTCTGCAGAATCCGGACCTGAGTTGAAGAGCTCACTTTGCCCTGGTCTCATGCCCATTTGCAGGTCCAGTTTATTTTCAGTTAAATCATCCAGAACTCGCATCACCTGGACATTTAAGTAAAAATATACAAAGAGTTCATGAAATCTCTTCTCATTTTGCACCAAACGATTCGGTTCCATTGAAATGTTGATCACCTGTGCCATTCGGGGCCTCATTAATGCTGAGTGACGGACACAGACTGCTGCAGTTTCAATCATCCGAAGCATTTCATCTCTGTCATAGTTTCCTGCAAGCTTTGGATCAGGCAAGCCACCAAGATCTCCACTTTCAAGTGCGCTAGACATAAGTGGCCGGGCCTGAAGTAAGGAAGCACTTGAGCTAGTCCGCTCAGAAGTAAATATATGTGTATAAGCTATTATACAAGCTATTACAGGAAGAAAACCAAAGACAACTTTAGCAAGGCAAAGAAAGTGGTGAACAAACCCTGCAGCTTTATTAGAATTAAAAAGTGGTATAAGTGGGAAACAAAGTTCTTATCCTGTGTAAGCATCAGCAACAATCTACTCATATTTTTGTCACACTGCATGATTGACCTCAGATTAAGGGAGTAAACCAGGTGTGTATTAACTTAACAATTACCCTTGCTCTCCAAGTTTAGAATGTAGCAGGGCTGGCTTAATCCCACATTTTCCAAACCCTGATCATTCACTACACGTACTGCTACCCATGGATATAATATAAAATGGGCAGGGGAAATGGATAATTGGGTTAAGGTATGTGATATTTATTTATATTACTATTTATGAGAAACACGTAGAATTTCAATGGAAACTAAAATCACGATCAAATATCACACTATCAATAAAATAAAAACTAAGAATGCATATATCAAAATGAAAGTTCTTAAGCCATAGATCGCTACAGATTTAATCCAAATTTAATATATTGCTCATCATTTGGTAAAACATATCTGTGCATAAGATAGAAAGGTAACAATGTTTTCCTTCAGCAGAATGGATAATAAGCGAGTAAGGATCTACGTGTGTTCAAAAACCCTTTTTGCCCACATCCATGTCAATACAGGTAAAGTGTGTGATGGGTAAAATGGTTAAAAAACATTGATCCTTACATACATCAAAAGGGATATAGGTTCAGGTGGGTAACCGTTAGAAAATCACCCTATCAACACTCCTAACTCAGATGTTTCTAGTTAAGGAGATAGGTGCAGAAGATGGGTTTCCGTTGAAACTGCATATGGATAAAATCTGATATGTTTATTGATTTTTCTGGAATAGTTAGACTGGCGGTAAAGTATTAAATTGGGACCTCTGTTTTTCTGCCCACCTTATTTTCTAGGGAATCTGGTGAAAATATCTTATACTTGTGATATTTGAAAGATGCAACATTATTTGCAACTGCATTATGAGGAATTAATCAGAAGCTTCTACATCCTTTATCTTATTTTTTAATAAACTTTCAGAACATGTTTGGAAATGCTTATTGAATATGCAGTTTTCAAAAAACACAGATTCTTGAATGAGCAATCTGAGAGCAACTTATTAAATAAGTTATGAAAGAATTGTTGAGTGCTTATTTTAAAAACGTAGTTTATTGAATAAGTGGTTTGAGAATAACTTGTTGAATAAATAGTAAAATGAATTGCTAAGTGCTTATTAGATTTTCATAATAAGTGTTTAGTTCTCATACTTCACTAAGCAGAAATACTAAAACAAGGAAACTTTTCTTAGTTATATGCACTTTATCATGCTACTAATTGTCATACTAAAGTAAGGTCTTATCAAACAGAGAAAACTAGATTCACTCCTTGCATTTAGCTTATCTAAGCAGTCACTTATAAGTCATGATCATTATAGCTGCACTAGCATTGCAATCAGTCTCATTGTAATCTTTCTCACGAGGAACTTATTGCATAATAGAGTTGTTACTGGTAAAGAGAAAATCACTGTAAAATTACAAGTCCACTGGACAACAATAACAAGAAGTGCCTTATAAATTTTCCTTAGATAGGTAGGTTATTAAATCCGTACAACAGAGATTACCATCCTTAGAAGTTTTGAACTTTCTTGAGTAGGTCTGAACCAAAGAATTTCCATGTTATGGTTTTTGTCTAAAACATAGGAGAATGGTATAATATTTTCCAACAACTTCGATAAAGTTTGAAACTTCATATATGGTAGTTTATACATAAATTAATGCAACAGTTTTTACAGAATGAAACTGTCAACTGAATGCATGTTAAGAAATCCAGAATTTTACCCATTCAACAAGACTTTCATCTCCAATGGGCTGGGATGCATCAACTGGCTTGCGGCCAGTAACAAGCTCTAAAAGCACAACCCCAAAAGAAAAGACATCAGATTTGTCAGTCAATTTGCCACTTGCTGCATATTCAGGAGCCAAGTATCTGACAATAATACAAGGTAGTTTATCATATCAAACAAACGCTAGTGTGAAAGTGAAATGTCCAGAATTGTCAGAGTGATTATCTACAGTCTCTTGCTTACCCAAAGGTTCCCACAACACGAGTTGATACATGAGTTTGAGCATCCACGGTAAATTTTGCAAGACCAAAATCTGAGACCTAGTGCACGGAAACAATTCAAACATGTAATTATGTAAACCTTAAATACAAGCATAGGAACAAGCAAGATAACCAAAACAACAAAGATAGTTAACAATGTTACCTGGGCATCAAAATTATCATCTAACAAAATATTTGAGGATTTTATGTCCCTGTGAATAATGCGAGGATGACCTAGAAATTTTAAGTATGAGAAAACATGAATGGCCAACTACAACAACCAAAATTGAATGTTTGGATAAACAACAAAAAGTAGAGTGGGAGTACAATCTTCATGTAGGTAAGCAATTCCACGTGCTGCCCCGGCAGCAACTCTAACCCTGGTTGCCCACTCCATTACTGGCCTACCTTGTTCTGCATAAGATGAGAAAAACATGTATGTTAAGAAACTTCAGTAAAACTATTAAATTAATTTCATGAAAAAGTAGCCAGTGCTGATAGCTTGATCGTTCAACCTTTGAAGAGTATAGCATAAGGTGATAACTGACCATGAAGATGATAATGAAGTGTATTATTTGGTACATAATCAAAGACAAGCAATCTTTGATTCTCTGATGTGCAGTAACCCACAAGTGAAACCAAATGGCGATGGTGTATACGACTGATAATCTCAACTTCAGCCTGGAACTCCCGCTCCCCTTGGCCACCACCAACCTTAAGCTGTTTCACAGCCACATCCCTACCATCTACCAAGCGTCCTTTGTATACATCACCAAAACCCCCTTTTCCCAACAAATTTTGAGGAGAGAATCCATTTGTGATTGCTGACAACTCTTTATAGCTAAATGATGGTTTTGAATTGCTTAGCCCTGATCCTTTTGAAGAGTATTGGAGCTCGTGGCTACTTGAGGATGTTTTCACTGGAGAAGCTGATGAAGTTGTTGGCCCTGATAAGTAGAGATATAGTTAATATATAAATAAAAATCCTAGTGATTAACAAAACCTAATCATTCTTAAATATACAACACATTATAAAGGAAATGATTGCCATAAAAATCATATTCACGTATAAGCTTGGTTCATTGCCATTTGATTTAGAACACTTACGATTCCAAAAAGAATTCCATGTTTGGACCATCACAATCAAGTACAGAAAAAGATGATGCTATGGCGCTGAAAAGAAATAAACAGTACCTGAAATTTGTGATATGTATGACTCTGGAGGTTTTACGGATGATGGCATAACATGTTGACTCTTCTTCCTTCTCTTTGTGAACCTGATCATTAGTGCTGCAAGAAGCATAAGAATCACTAAAGCGGCAATTCCAACAGTTATCCCCACAATGGAGCTTGTTTTAATACTCTTTGATGAATTATCAGGGTTGGCTGCAGCTGGAGTAGGATAAGTTGAAGGTGATGGTTCAGCGGGGTTGGTAGGTGGTGGTGTTGAACTTGGAGGTGGTTTAGCATCGGGTGGAGGAGGGGATTCTACCTTTGGTGGTGGAGCTTGCGCTGGTGGTGATGGTTTTGGAGTAGGTGGTGATGGTTTTGGAGGAGGTACCGTTGAAGGAGGTGGTGATGGTTTTGGAGGAGGTATCGTTGAAGGAGGTGGTGATGGTTTTGGAGGAGGTACCGTTGAAGGAGGTGGTGATGGTTTTGGAGGAGGTACCGTTGAAGGAGGTGGTGATGATTTTGGAGGAGGTGGTGATGGTTTTGGAGGAGGTACCGTTGAAGGAGGTGGTGATGGTTTTGGAGGAGGTACCGTTGAAGGAGGTGGTGATGATTTTGGAGGAGGTACCGTTGGAGAAGGTGGTGATGGTTGTGGAGGAGCTACTGTCGGAGGAGATGGTGATGGATGTGGAGGAGGTGGTGATGGTTGTGGAGGAGGTACTGTCGGAGGTACTGTCGGAGGAGGTAGTGATGGCTTTGGAGGGTGCAAGTTTGGTGGAGGGCTTGATGAGCCTGGGGGTGGAGGTACAACAGAGGGTGTTGGAGGCGGCGTTGCAGCTGGAGGAGGAGGAGGAGAAGGTACAGGAGAGGCCGTTGCAGGCTTGGGTGGCGGGTTGGTATTAGAACTTGGTGGAGATGCAGATGCTGGTGGTGAAGGAGTAGTAGATGATGACTGAGGGATTGCTGCAGGAGTTGAAGGTGCCGCCATCTTTGGCCTGATTCAGATTCTCTCCTTCTTATCTAGCTCAAGATCAATAAAGGTCCAAGTAATTGTTCAAATTTCTGAGAATCAACAACTCCGTCCAAATATCAAAATCGGCAGACAATACTCAGCAAAAGCCTTCTATCAATCAATGGTCCAGTATTATGAAATCTCCTCTTCGTAGGAAATCCCGTACTCTGGTTAGAGAAGGCAATTGGAACCAAACATGGCAAGATTCTAATGCCAGCTAACGTGGATTGAAGCACAACGTATCTCCCAAAAATCTATCTGCGGTAAGAAGCTCAACAGAAATGTAGCACTTATTCCAACCACCAGAACTTCACCCGATCAAAATCCTAGAAACTAGACATCTCCAACAAACTTCACCAGAAGAAACTGTTAAATGTACACGACAAAATCCCAGATTGCCAGAGCGACCAAGGCAATCAGACTCCGTGACAGCTCCAACTCCAACAATCGGGGTAAAAAAGCCGACTCTGGTGACCGAAACATCAAAATCCAAATTTTCACAAGCAAACCTCACAAGAGCTCCATCCCGAGACGAACCCAGATCCGCCCTGTCCTGGTAGAGCAAGCCAATATTAGTGGGGGTGTCAGCGGCGAGGAACAGCAAGCGAGGGTGGGTGGTGGGGCAGCGAGAGCGAAAAAGGAAAGACAACCCAGACGTCCAAATGCTACAGGACCCCCCGAACCACACATACCCCACCTTCTGCCGAGCTTCCGCTTTCCAGGACTCTTCTTCTTCTTCAGAACAGACCCAACACAACTTTCACCTTCCTACCTCCGGAAGTGAGAGGGAAAAGGAGAGCTGGGCACCTGCGCAGGGCAACAAAAGTGTCTATGATATCTAAACCACCATGGCCGCGTTTTCCTTAATTCTTCTTCCCTCCCTGCAGAAATCACCTATGCTTCCGTTCTCGGGGCAACAAAAGTGTCTATGATATATCTAAACCACCATGACCGCGTTTTCTTCAATTCTTCTTCCCTCCCTGCAGAAGTCACCTATGCTTCCGCTTTCAAGCGACCAAACCACCTCGTCGCCATCGTACAAAGATCTGCGGGAGGACCTCTTCCATGGCGTGGCCATCAAGCTTTGCGGTACCTTTTTTCCACGTAGAAACCAGAGTTGAGGGTTGACGAACTAAAAAACAGGGGGATTATTCGAGAGCAACGTTAACATTAATTTTTGTAAAGTTATGAATTTTTTTATAGATTTCCTATCACGACTTTTGTACGGTATTAATTAAAGAGACCGCGAGAGAATCATGTAAAAAGTGACAGGAGACAAAAAGAAAGGTGATAATAAAAGTCAAGGAAAATTAACTAAATTTTTTTTTTTACTTTTTAGAAAAAAAAAATTTCTTCGTTTTGATCTTAAAAGATATGAAAGAACTAAAAGGTGACGTCCCACTGCTATTATTATACGTTGAGTAAAAGTTATCGTCATAAATTATAAAAATTAAACATAAATATTTTTTATCTTGAAAATTATATTTTATCATCGTAAATTATAAAAATCATATTTTATCACTATAAATCATAAAATTCTTATTTTATCATCCTTTATCTAAAAAATCATATTTTATTATCTTTTATCTTAAAAATCATATTTTACCATCTTTTATCTTAAAAATAATATTGTACCATTATAAATCATAAAATTATATTTTACCCTCGTAAATCATATTTCATCATTTTTTATTAAAAAAATTATATTTTATCTATTAACTTATTACAAACATTGTATAATTATATTTTATTAAATTCAAATTTTATTATTTTCTTTGTTACTTGTCATTATCGAAAAAATCTCTAGATTTTGATAATGTAAAAATCAATATGAAGAATCAATTTTTATATTTTATAGGTTTACAGATAAACAGTTATAGGTAGTTCAATTAAAGTTGACAAATGAAAACAAAAGGTTCAAACAATTCACAACTTAAATATCCAGAAGAAGAGGATTTTTGAAAAGTTATCAAATTAAGTATTTGAAAGACAAATTAAATGCAACAAGAAAGACTTTTTAGAAAGTTACAAGGCTAACTCTCTAGAAACAAGAAGACTTTCAAAATGTTAAGACAACTATTCGAGTTTTCAAGAAGTTAGAAGAACTAACTATTTGAAAATACAATAGAATTAGAAAGTTAAAAAAGTCAACTATCAAAATAGTTAAATCACATGTGAGAAATTTAAAATACTCATGTTTAAAATGAAAAAGTACATAATATTAACAGTTAAATAATGGTTAATTGCATAATATTTAGCTTATCATATGAGAATTAAGTCATTATGTTATAATTGCACTGTTATATGCTTTAATGAAAGAATCTACATAATTTCAAGGAATTAGTGTTAATTAAGTACATATCTAAACTGTTGGTAATTTACAGGCTTTGAAATTTTTAAGTATCTGAATTTTCTGTTATTTCAGAGAGTTACAAATATAACTCGTTAAGTTAGCATAACTATACGCGTTGAGTTACTTGAATATACACTAAGATAACGCGTTGTGTTAGTAGCTTATAAGTTATTTCTTTATTGTACGTGTTTTATAGTTAAATCAATGAATTAAGTCTATTGAGTTATCTATTACTCCACGAACCATTTATTTTCTAATATGCTATTGTAGTAATTGTAGAAACAGGAAAGTCGAAGAGAAACCACGACTGCATGTATCACATAGGAATTCATTTGTAGAATGAATAAGAAATTATCATCATTGATATGAATAAAGGAAATTCAATCGATCATCTAAGCAGAAGCAATTACTACAGAAAGAAATATAAAAGAAGAGGAGAAAGATGAAGAAAAGGTGTGTGTGTGTAGAGGTGGAGAAACACGCTAACTGCAGGAAGCGTTAGAAGTTCCCTAAAGCTTCACAACAACACCAAAATCACCAACCATCGGAGGTCTATGAAGATACTTTCCGGATGTTGGGTCGATTTCGAGCCAAACACGGTGACTGACAACCACTTTGAGGAGTGATCGCATCGCGAGAAGGGAAGCCATTTTCACCAAGCACCGACTCGTATCTTAGGAGATCGTAAAACTTCTAGCCTTAGTTTCAAGTTGATGCTAATATGCTGAAGAGAAGATCATCTTACAATTCTTGATTCACGATTCTATAGGGAGAGGAGGTAAGATTGTAAGTGATTAAGTTGTCAATGGTATAATCGCGTCGCATGTAGTGACGAAAGTTTTTACTGTTGATAGAGATCTTTACATTTCACCTTTCGTTCATCTTCAGAAATATATCAAAACAAAAATACCAAAAACAACCAATTATCTGTGTTTACATTTAGTATTAAAGTGTTATATTGTTTATTTTGTAGTGTGATTAATATTATCATTGTTTATATTATGAATGTTTTATGTTTGTTTGAGTTAGAAAATAGAAAATGGTTTTATTGTTTACTGAAATTGATTCGTTCTAGATACTTAAAAATTTTAATGGTTATTATTTGAAATATCTGAATGTTAGTGTTGCTTAATGATAAATTTAATATTAACTAACATTAAAGAGCTTAATTGATGTTATTTACATTATATGGAACCACCTAATGATTAGCCGAATTCCTTTGTAAATAACAATATTTAATTGAAAAAATAGACTCATAGAGTTAACTTAAGTCTATAAGGTTAGTCCATTGAGTTAACTATAATGCCACGAACTAAGTCTGTTGTGTTAACTGTAACTCAATGAAGTGCTTACTGAACACATATAAACTCCAATATAAAAATCGGAATATTACACAATTCTTACTCAATCTCTGTAGGATCGACTTAAACTTACACACAAATACAATATACATTGTGTACTTGCAATTAAAAATACAAATTAAATTTAATATCTAATTTATGTGAAATGTTGTTTGTTTACTTCTAAAAGTAATTATTTATATAAGCTCAATAACAAATTAAACAAGTTTTCTAGCATTACTATATAAATAAGTTTATGATTTAACTTTTCACAACAATATAACTCATGTGACAAAAGTCAGAAGCATTAAAGGTTAACTGTTCGAGTTTTTCGGTAAGTTACAACAGGTAACTATTCAAAAGTAAAATAAAATCGAAAAGTTAGAAGGGTTAACTATTCGAACGTAAGTTGCACATGTAGAAATTAAAAACACACGTTACCAGCAATCAGAAGCTTAAAAGGAAAATTAAAAAGTTAAGAAAGTTAATTATCCAAAAAACAGGAAGTTTCGAGAAGTTGTAGACTTATTTATCCGAACTTAAGTTCAGCACATGTTTAACTTAAAGACTTACATGATGTAGGCAAAAAGACATTCCAAAATAAATGGAGGGTTACAATAACTTTTTGGTGAGTTATGAAGTAAACTATCCAAAAATTTAGAAATATCAGAAGGTTTCAGAGCTACTGTTCAATCAATGGTAACTTATCAAAATTAGGTCTACCATAATAGTAAGTACAGTAAGAGAAATCCATTAAAAAGGAATATGATTGTTATACTAGTTGATATAAGTATAATCAACAAGCAAGAGAAAGGCTAGAATGAATATCATACACATCTATACATCGAGCTCTACAAAAATTACAGAATACACTTTAGATTAGATCTTCAACAAAAAGTGCAAATTCAAGTCAAGAGCTCTCTACACGAAAAATCTTTGATAGCTTTAAGTTGGTGGTTTGCCAAAGTTTTCAACCTTAAAACTTTGAAGATAGTTTGGTTAGAGCTACAACCAAAAAGTTCTAATTGATTGGTTGGTTTTTGCTTTGACTTTAAAGAAATGATTGTAAGTTCTGAAAAGTTAGTGAAACTTAAGTATACTTTGAGGGTGAACTAGCCATTAGTGATGAACTACTTAAAATTTCTGTGTATTATGTTTTTCTTTATTCTGTGGATCATTAGGCATATCATTTTTTGCTTGTTAATTAACTGAAAACAATATCTTGAACACGAGTTAAAGATTAATAATTTTATCATTCACCCCCCTTCTAATAAGTCATTTGATCCTAACAATTACATTCATTACCATATACAAATACACACATTTTTACTAACATTCTATTATTTTCTCTTCTATCACTTGTATAACTTCTTAAATTTTTTTATTATTACTTTTTAGATACACAAACAAACTTTTTATCATCTTATATCATTATTGATCATTTTCCATTTTTTTTTCTTTTTCTTTCTTTGTATACATGAAATTTGATTTATATACATATACAAAACAAATTTCTATGCCACATACGGTATATAATATTGATCAGGTGACTTTAGGGCTCATCTGAATGCTCACGGAATCAAATTTTTCAGGGAAAATGATAGAAGAAGGCAGTTTGGTTCCATCAAACTTCAAAGAAATTTATAAACAAAGAGAAGAGAAGGAAAAAGATTGCTCTTGTTTGGAAAATGAAGATCTGAAATCGTCCGTATATGTCTGTGAAATCACAGTTCGGTACCACGAATGATTATAAGATTTGAAGGTTTTGATATCTAATAAGATAAAATAAAATTAGCCGTTTGAATTATTGGATGTGACATGATATAATATATGAAATACCTGATGTCTCTAAAAGTATTTAATAAAACCTCTCTGTCTTGGAAGAAAAACTTTAAAAAAAAAAAAAACTAAATTAGACCTTGACTGCCTAATAAAACAACGGACCATACCTAGTCATAAAAATATAAAATAAAATATAGATTAATTGAGAGTGAAAAGTATGGAAAATGTTTATTTATACGTTAATTCATATTTTATTTTTAATTTTATCGCCATGGAATTATTTTATTAGGAACAACAGTGGCCCACGTATTTACGTCGTTCCTATAGTTTATCCTTTAGAATATGCTTTTTTTTTCTTTTTTTTTTAAACCTTTAGAATATGGTCGTTCTAAGGTAGCCGGTTTTGTATGTTGCGAGAAATTTCGGTAACACCGAAGACTTCAATTTAGACTCATTTTTACTGCATATATATATATAAGATACGAGCAGATTGAAATTTGAAAAAGAGGAAAACAAATAACTCCTATTTGATCATGCTCATTCATGTATTTATAAATCTAGGGTTTTTTTTTTTTTTTTTTTTTTTTTCTCCTTGTCAATTTCATTTTCCTTTTTGAACACCTGATAAACTCTTGTTTTCATCTCCTAAGTTGTGATTTGATGACTGAAACGTTTGATTTCCATGTAATCGACCTCTTTATGCAAAAAGAATGCACTCTTGATCTAGAAGCATAAGAAGTAACTTGTTTGTGTGCTAATGTGATCATTATCTCTTCTTGCAAGGGAAACATCAGAAGCATCTAATTAAAACATCTGTAACATGATATTTGATGAACTAACAGTGGGAAAATGTACTATTTTCTGAGGTCTTACTAATGCATTTTTCTGGAACATTCACATCGATCAAAATTAAATTGAAATTTTTTTTTTTTTTCCCATGAAATTAGAAACCAGGGAGAGTAATGCATGCATGTGGTATTCGGATGGTTGTTTGGTGGGTTAGGTCTGTTTGGTGCAATTAGGTCATATTGACATGGCCTGATAATTTTTTTAATCTAATTGCAACTTTTTGTAAGATGTCAATGTTTTTAAACGATAAAATAAATTATCATTATCATCAATATATGACAAAAATTATGGCACAAATCAGACACAGTCAATACAATTTGATTAAGCTGTGGGCCATACTTAAACTACATTATCGACAATATGACTCGGTCGGATTGAAGAAATAAATAAATTTTTTTTATTGATTAGATCAAAGTTAAGTTTCCGTGAGACTGATGGAAAATATATATATATATATATATATATATATAAAAGTAAGCTTACCAGTCAAGTTACAGGTTGGACCAAATTATCTTAAAAAAATAATAAAAAACTTTGATAGAATTGAAGTTGAATTTTAATCAAAAAAAATAAAAAACTTTAATTAATTAGATTGAAGAAAAAAATAAAAAAACTTTTGTCGATCATATCGAAGTTAACCTTCAATGAGATTGATGTAAAAATAAAAAATATAAAAGTAAGTCTACTAATCGACCCAACCAAACTATAAGTTGGACCAGGCTATCTTAAAAACATTTCGAACCAAACTAGGTTGCCTCTAAAGAATTTTAGACTGGACTAGACTATCACAAAAAAAATTAAAAACTTTTCAACCTAACCCAACCTATGGTCCAAACAGATTGATACTTTTTAAGTTAAGTCCAAATTTATGACACCATTATAATTTGGATGGAACATAAATAATGTTCAGTTTGAATCAGATTGATATGACACAAAAACGATTGACATTTATCGGTTTTGAAAATGTTGCGTTTGAGGTTTGGGAAGAAGGATAAGCCGGAAAAAATAAAAAACAAGAGCATGCAATTTCTATTCTATCCTAATTGAAATTTTTAATATCGAGATTTAATTGGAATAAGGACAAGTAAAAGAGAGCTTAAGATCTGAATAAGGCTTGTAAAAGTAATTAAGTTTGAGCTGCAATGGTGGTTTTTCATAATATACCTCCAGTTTTCTTCTTTTTGAAATTTGTCGCCAAACTAATTACCATACTTCGGTATAGTTGATTGTGGATATATTTATGGTCTATTTCGGAGTTTAAGTTATGAAAATCTTAAAAATATTATCATTATAAAAAGATAGTTTTATCACCAGAATTTAAACCTTGGTGAACAATATATGATGTACATATATATATAATTTTTTATCAACTCAACTATATATTTAATTGAGTTGTTCATTTTCCTAAGAATGTAAGTAACCTGCAGTGTTGAAACTCTAACGACAACCATTTCAAAAAAAAAAGGTGAAGAAGTTTGTATTTAATTAATCCTGTTCATCGCTAAAAAATGTAAAGGTTGAGTTAGAATTGTTAAAAAATGAAGTACTTTTGGAATAATTAATTTTTCATGATCAGGCAAAGCCGAGCAGACCTCAACCGACCTCAGCCTCAGGGGAAAAGCTCCCACGACAAATAAGTCAAGGCTGTAATCTTAATGTTAATTTGTAGAATTGCACCGTTAAGAGACTAAGAGAGTCATATACATCAGGCTAAATATGTTTGTTTAATATTTAGAAGAATAAATTTAAACAATATTTTTAGTAATGTTTTTAATTAAATTTAAACTTAAAATTTTCTTTCTTCGTACGTCATACAAAGCAAAGAATTAAATTCAAAATCATCTGATGTTTCTATTCAACTATATATATATATATATATATGACTAAAAAAAGAGTGCTTATCATTTTTGCACACTGAACTTTACATGATTATTATTTGACTATCTTAATTAAACTTCAAAATGAATTACTTTAGTATCCAAACTTTCATTTTAGAATATTTAATTTTTTTTTAATAATTCAAATCACATGTGTGCGTACTTCATTAAGATTAAATATTGACCAACAAATTAAGATGACATAAATATATAAAGTCCACGTGTTCTTCATTAAGTCACAGACAATATATCACAGATATAATGTAATTTACTCGATCTTAAGTGCTACAAAATGAAAATTCAGGTACTAATTAAAATAATTCATTTTTAAGTTTGTGATAAGTAAGTGATATTCTTATAGAGTCCAAGCTATTAACATGCTAATTACTCTTAAAGACAATTAATTAACCACCTTAATTATATATCTGGGGTTGGTTAATTATTGAAACAAGAGTTGTTTAATATGTTTAGAAGGAAATCGGTGGTCAATCTTACCGTTAAGATTTCGCTCACTTTTAGGATCGGCGTCATTAATTAATTGATTTAATCTCTCGTTCAAACTCGAGTGCGACGATTCCTGCCAAGAACCGGGCTAATTTACTCCAATTTAAATGTTTTAGTTTAAAAATAATTTAAATGTTCATGAACATGCATGTACAAAAATGGCTATTATGAAAAAGGAACTATTACCATCAGCGATCGATAAATGCATGCATGCATTTAGAGAGAGAGAGAGAGAGAGAGATAAAACATGAAAATTTGAATCAGCTAAATCAAAAAGGACGGGAATCGAACAGAGAGAATTCCACTAATCTAATCCGTAGTTTGAATCCGTCAATACCAGATCGTCGATTTGTTTTCTCTGCTATAAATACCTGCGCGTTATTCCAAGTTCCTGCACACTACTACTCCATTTTTACTGGCGAACTTTGATCACTTCATCTCCTTCTCCTTTCCAGGGTTAATAATTTCTCTAGCCAGGTCTGATCCTTCCTTGAGGTAGAGAAAGATGGTGAACCCACTTTTCGTCCGGAAGATCGTCGGCATCATCGGTAGGGAAGAAGCACAGATCGATATCCACCGCCGTTCCCATGCTTTTCCTTCAATTACTTCCATCTTCTTCTGATCCTTTGCGCGCAGATATATATATATATATATATATATAGAGAGAGAGAGAGAGAGAGAGAGAGAGAGAGAGAGAGAGAGATCATACGTACCATTAGTTTTGCGGGTTAACCAGCAATTATCGCATTGCTTCTTATTCATCGGTCGTTCTTCACGTGATGACGAGGGGACGATCTATGGTTATCTTGAATTTTCCAGTTAATTCCTTCCATGCTTGCTTAACTGTAAGTAATAAGCATGGGTACTAATTAATATTAATTCCTGACCACCTTCCCTTGTTTGGCAGGCAACGTCATCTCATTCGGTCTGTTCCTCTCCCCATTGTGAGACGATTAATTAATTCTCTCCCATCTCAAAATATATTGCATTACATGTACAACAACGTCAGTTTGGATAATACATGTACGATATTAATTATAATATCTGTCGCAGGCCAACGTTCCGAACGATATGGAGCAGGAAGGACGTGGAGGATTACTCACCCATGCCCTACCTCGCAACGCTGATGAACTGCGCCGTTTGGGTCTTCTACGGCATGCCCTTTGTTAGCGAAAGTAACACCCTGGTCTACACCATCAATGGGATCGGCTTCCTCATGGAAGTCATGTACCTCACCGTCTTCTTCATCTTCTCCAAGTTCGGCAACAGGGTACGTATACGTACCCACGCATCCTGTTCTTCTAATTAAGCTTATATAATTAACCGTGGGTTAAGTAATCGATCGAGGTCTGGATTAAATTGAAGGACGTGCTTGCTTGTTTAATTAAACTTCTCGCAGAAGAAGATGGTACTGGTACTAATGGCGGAAGCGGCGTTCTTGGCCGCCGTGGTCGGGGGCGTGATTGGCGGGATTCACTTGCTCAAGACGAGGACTTACGTCGTCGGCATCTTGGCCGTCGTCTTCGGTACCTGCATGTACGCCTCGCCTCTGACCATCATGGTGAGTGAGAACCCGGAACCGAACGCACGCACATATACATGTCTTGAATCGGGTTCTGCGATTAATTATAGCAAATTCTAATTAGCGATCGATCTGACGTCGATCGGCATTGATCCGGATGCAGAGATTGGTGGTGACCACCAAGAGCGTGGAGTACATGCCCTTCTCCATTTCAGTCGTCTGCTTCATCAACGGCATTTGCTGGACGGCCTACGCCCTCCTTAAATTCGACGTCTTTGTTCTGGTAAATATTAATCGATTTCGATTGATCCCTCATGTTTGATGTATGTATACACAGACACACACACATGTCGATGATATGCGCCGATATGATTTGTTGTACGAACCTGTAGATTCCAAATGGTCTGGGGGCGATACTTGGGGCGGTGCAGTTGGTGCTCTACGCCTGCTACTACAATACCACTCCGAAGAAAGGCAGGAAGCCGGAGACGCAGATGCAGCAGCAAACGGCTTCTGTCACACCGGATGATGTCTAGAATAATGCAGATCTCTTTTCCATCTCTTGTTTATGATTCTGGGATTGGATTCGTTGGTGGTAGATGAGAGATCTATGGTAGATGAGAGATATATTCATTCAGAGACCTCTCATCCTGGTTATTGCGTCCGTGTCGTAGATTTCGTAACTAGTACTGTATTCATCATTTCCTTCTCAATAAAGGTTTTTTTCCCTGTTACTCTATTCAGATCCTCCTCTCTCTACCGTATTTATCACCTCCTCTTCAATAAAGTTCTTTTTCTTCTTCTTCCCCCCTTCTTGTGATTTCTTCTGCCTTGAGGTAATTCCCATTATAATTTTAACCAACTGTGATAATTTACATGTTATTTGTGATGTTTCTTGATAAATACTGAAAGAAGAGGAAAAGAAGTGCTGGAACAGGATAAATGAGTAAATAAATGTAATTTTAATTTGGAAAAAGAGGCAAAGCTTTTTTTTTATCACTCAAACCATATTTTTTAACCTTAAATTATAATCTTCATGCCAATCAAACACTTTTAAATTATTTCTACAAAAATACATCTTGCCAAACATGCCTTAATTTTTTCTCCCCTGATCTGTTGTTGGATCAATGAGATAAACAAAAGAATTTGATCTTGAATGGTTTATTTATTGGTTAGAACCATAAGAGTTTGTCCTGGATGATTATTTGTCATTATCACAAAATTTTTTCCTGTTGAATATATTTTAGATATTTTTATCAATATATTTTTTCACATATGAAAATTTATATCATAAATAAAAATCAAGATTATAAGAATATTATTGATGATAATATTAAAAATAAAATAAAATTTCTGTGAGATCTCGAAAGACGGCCTTATCCCAGCGATCATCCCCATCACCTACCCTTTCCCTCCAAAAGCCTTATCTTTCCTTCCTTCTCCGTTCTCCACTTCTCATCCACGACGCTTCCGCTCAATGGCTTTCCTGCTCTCCTGCCCCTCGGCGGCCGGCCCCTGTCTCCCCGTCAAACCCGCTCTCCGCACCATCGCCCCCTCCCTCGCCATCCGCCGGGAGGTCCGGTGCTCCTCCCAGGGAGATTCCAGTACGGTGAAGGTTCGTGTGACCAAAAGTTCTGGTTTTTGGTTTGCGGGTCTCGTGGCAGACGTGAAACGTGTGCTGTCGTGCAGAAAGGTGCGGCGGCGGTGCGGTTGAAGGAATGCGCGGTTTCGCTGGCTCTGGCAGTTGGGCTGCTTACGCAACCAGTGGTGGACTCTCCCGCTTGTGCCGAGCCCCTGCTGCCGGTCTTGCCTGATGTGTCGGTGTTGATCTCCGGACCGCCGATTAAGAACCCTGGCACGTTGTTGAGGAATGCATTGCCCATCGACAACAAGGCGATTAGAGAGGTCCAGAAGCCGCTCGAGGATATTACCGACAGTTTGAAGATCGCTGGCCTCAAGGCACTTGATTCAGTCGAGCGAGTATGTGAAATGTCAAATTTTTCTCTCATCTGTTCTGCATGATTTCATGTTTGGAGCATCTTACTCGGTTGGTTGTGTGATACTTCAGTAATACGTTATGGCCCTTATTTTGTTCCTAAGTAAGTGTGTTTTTTTTTTTCGTTGAAAATGATAAGATTATGTTGTCACCTGGATTTAAATCTTGGTAGAGAGCATGAATCTGTAGGGAATATGAATCCACACAGTTCTGATCAACTCAGGTGCTTAAGTTGATTAGAAAGGGTGTTGATGTTTTGTTCTTGAAACTGGCAATGACATTGTTGAGTTTGACGGATAACATAGATTTCTCCGAATGAATTTTTGATACGTAACCATCATTCAGTTTTTGTGTTTTTCTTACAGTTATATGTGGGTCTTGAAATGTCGTCCTCTATCTGTGTCTTGTTGTAGAATGTGAGGCAAGCATCTCGCGCGCTTGTCCGGGGAAAGGACATGATTTTGTCGGGTATTCCAGAGCCTAAAAGGGATCAGGGGCGGCAAGTGCTTGATAAATTGTCAGTCGGATTGGATGAACTCCAAAGAATCATAGAGGACAGAGACAGGGACTCCGTTGCTGCTAAGCAAAAGGAGCTTCTTCAATATGTCGGAAGGTAAGCAGAAATTTGTTTTTTTTGGACATAGAAATTAATGTTTTCCAAATGGCAGAGCTATTCCTGTTTGTTATGAAGGCATTCGCTGATAAAAGTCATTACCTCACTGCATTAACCTCCACTATGGACATTTTATTACTCGATTGAAGAGAAGGGTCATAACATTTTTCCTTCACATTACAAAACATTTTATGCCAACTCTACGAAATAGATATTATCCAAGATTACCAGATGGCCCTTGATATTGTTGCTAACATTGCAATGTCAATGATGCTTGTAGTTCAACATGGATGCCCATGCCTTTTACCCTCTTTTTTAAGTGCTGCTGTTATACCTCTTTTGTAACCATGAGTGACTAACATTGTAACATTTGCACAAGATAAGAGTCAGAGCCTTAGTTCAAATAAACAAAAAAAAAAGATTAATTATCCAGCCTTGAAGTAAAGAAAGTGAGCACCTAAATGGAGTACCATCGAGTATGTTTTGCAAAGAGTTATATTACTCTTTCAAGGAATTATATGTCAAGACAGAAACACCATCTCATATAGAAGGAAAACATAGATTTCTCTCATGAGCACATGATTTTTTCCATCTCACAATGTTGATACTGGCATTAGTTGATAGTAGGTGGACGTTATTTTCCTTGTGTCACATGGTAGAGGCATTCAGACTTGAAAATTTTTGCAAGAGTGATATATGTGAGCTTCCCACATTGGGACATCCTACTGGGAATTAGAACTTGGGATAGATGACTGATAAGCATGTTAGGTACTGTTCTTTGTGAAATCCTTAAAATTTACTATTCTCATATATATCCTTGTCATGACTGCAGCTGAGATCGGACATTGGGTTTCTGCAGTGTTGAAGAAGACATGGTAGATGGTTTCCCATTTGAAGTGCCTGAGGAGTACAGCAGTATGCCTCTCTTGAAGGGGAGGGCAATGGTAGATATGAAGGTTAAGGTTAAAGACAATCCCAACCTGCAAGAATGTGTGTTTCGCATAGTTTTGGATGGCTACAATGCACCAGTAACTTCGGGGAACTTTGTAGATTTAGTGGAGAGACACTTCTATGATGGCATGGAGATCCAAAGAGGTACAGTTTTCCTGCAAGTATACTTCAATAGAATAATGGTTTCTTCTTTGTCATTGTACCATCATCAGTGGTAACGTATATAATATATTGACATCTTTTTCATGTACAATTGTTTTTCATTGTTAGTTTCCTAAATTATGTGGGTATTTTTCCCGAAACCCAAGAATTTTCTTTATGCTTGATTCCTAGAATGGTAGCTGGATGAGGGAGTTTTAAAATCTAGCCATCGATATCTGGGTTTTATTCTTACAACACCGCAATAAATAGTTCCGTCTCAAATAATCTTTGACTTTTTCTGATTTCATTTTTAAATGTGCAAAATCTATTGGCATTTTTATTCAATTCACCATTTGGAATAAACCAGGGATTGAGCTTTATGAATGAAGAAAATGGCTAAAGAGTGAGAGCACGCTGCTTGTTGATCTCCATATATATGGAAACCAGAAAATAATCATGCTGTTTCCTTGTAAAAGACTGCTATGCTTAGAAACTGCTAGCTAACCAAGTTACCGATCATCAGATTGTTTTCATTTGTGTTTCTTTGTTTGTGTTAGTCTTTTAGGGCTATGCTTTATTAAATTTCAAGGATGACTTCCTTTTATTTAGTTTCTTACAATGAGTGGTAACCTTATATGTTTTAGATGTACATGTTCCTAGAGGTTTCTAATTTTTTCTAAAAGGTTAAAATCTAATTTTATAATTAGTTGATCTATAGAATACTCTACTATGTATTGAAATTTCAATTTCATCTAGGTTATATTTATTAAATTTTTCTGATTTAAAAATTAATGGTCGAAATTTAATAAAACTTAGTCAATTTTAAGGAATTTCGATCAAAAGGTAATACTTATCGGATTCAAATAAAATTTTTACTCTGTATTTTAATAATCTAATTTTAATTTTCACACAACTACTTCTATCGTCCCATATATCTATGAAGAGATATAAAGTTACATTTAAGAAAGTTTCTTAGGAAAAATGACCCCTATATATTTTGAACATCTCACGAAATTTAATTGATTTCTTGCAGCGGATGGCTTTGTAGTGCAAACAGGAGACCCTGAAGGGCCTGCGGTTGGCTTTATCGACCCAGGTACCGATAAAGTTCGCACAATTCCATTAGAAATCAAGGTTGATGGAGACAAATCACCTGTCTATGGTGAAACGTTGGAAGTAAGTTGTTTTTTAGTTTGCCACCGTTGATTTCATCACACGATATATTTATTCCCTTCCACAAGGCAGCCATGAGCATTGTATGGCTGGATCTTGCAACTTACCTAAAAGCTAATTCTCAGAGTATCTGGATCTGGCTGTTTATATAATATAACTATTACTAAACCTTTTCTTTCGAGGAAACTTCAGCTATTTGAAGACGATTTCTTTGGGAAATAGGTTAGCCCATCATGCTCACTATTAACAACTTCTGCTGCATGTTCCATGCAATTGACTCAGGAATTGGGTAGATACAAGGCGCAAACAGAACTTCCATTTAATGCATTTGGAACAATGGCCATGGCAAGAGATGTAAGGATGGATGATGTATATTTTTTTGCTTGCCGCAGACATCATAACCGTCTTGCTCATGTCTCTCTTCTTCCTCTTGGCTAGGAATTTGAAGATAACTCAGCATCCAGCCAGATTTTTTGGTTACTGAAAGAGAGTGAACTAACACCAAGCAATGCTAATATACTGGACGGGCGATATGCTGTCTTTGGATATGTGGTGGAAAACGAGGATTTGCTTGCAGATCTGAAAGTTGGCGATGTCATCGAGTCCATGCAAGTTGTGTCAGGTCTAGAGAACCTTGTCAACCCAAGCTACAAGATTTCGGTCTTATCAAGCCCACCTCCTTCCACATCCAGCCCCCAGGCATCTCCTCCGGCCTAGTTGCATGGCCCATTTTTTGAATGGACTTCCCACTCTCAATGGTTACGGTCGTTCCTTTGAGTTGTCGCGTATACTGCAATAATTTCTTCTAACCTGCATTCCCGGATTACCAAGCACATTCTCCCGTCCGCAGCCCATGAAGTTCTATCAAGCATTTCCTTTCATGTTGTAAATGTAACGTTCCAGTGCCTTCCTACTACTTGCTACCTTCCTTGGTTATTATTAAGGTTTTACGATTACTGAAACATGCGACGATTGTGGAAGAATGCTTGGGATATTCTTGCGGTCGTTAACATAGAAAGTGCATGGCATTGCATATTTGAGATTCCCTGCATGTCACTATTTATGGTTGATTAGAATACCCGATCGAACCTGAAATTCAAATGAACCGCCCTCACTTGTTTGTAAGAATCATCCAAATCCAAATGAGTGCTGGTGATGATCCAAAGTATGGTGTATTCATGCTAAAGGAGTATACCGCGCCAATTACTTTAATCGGTATATAAATAAAAAAAATATTTTTTAATAATTGTTATTACATATGTTATTAACATGTCAATTTAATTTTTAGCGTTAGTCTAAAAATATTGTTGTTAGAATTAAAAAATTGAATCGAAAAAAGGTTCCCTCGTCATTTTTGAGAAAATACGAAAATTTCTTTGTCACCATCTTTATGCAAACTTTTATAAATTATGTAATACAATTAATGATTTTCTTCTACTTCTTCTCCATTTAATTATAAATACTTTGTTGATGGTTTTGGGTCAAATATTATAATGTTAACTTGGACTGTGGGAAAAAAAAGAAAAGAAAGGGTTTTCGTCCCTTGGTTTGCTTGCCCCTTTCGGCCACGTACAAAGGCGAAGCCGCCTCTCATCCATGATATCAACGACGGCCGTCCCACTTGATGTCGGACAATCCCTAGGGATCCTCCAAGGAACGAATCCACTCTTCTTGGCGAAGGCAAGCTCACTCATCCTCGTCGCTTCCTTGACGGATGCTGTGGTCGAAGAAGGTTACGTGCATCAGATCCGAAGCGCATGCTGCGTTAGCCGACGACCTCGTCGGATGGTGCGCGAGCGATTGGGTACAAGGTTGATTGTGGCAATTACTCGTGGCCTCCATAAATAGAACATGGGGAGGGCTTTTGCACCCACTGAAAGAAGAAAAATCTTCGCTTGCCGAAACGCTAGGCCAGTCGGAGCTCTTCTTCCTTGTGCCATCGGTTTTCGATTCCAACAGATTTGAGATGTCAGGCGACGGTGATCCCCTACCAATGTCCCCATCTCTCGATCCCACCACCGACGGCGACGAATCCTCATCCTTCCCTTCCCTTCCCTTCCCTCCGACCAGCGCCAGTCTTGCAGGTCCTCACGCCCTAAGGTGAGGTGTTTCCACCCTTCGTATCGCAGGTCAGACCGGATTTTGGGTTTTTTTTTTTTTTTTTTCTTTTCCCCCTCTTTTACGATTCTCTTTTTTGCTTCCTAATTGAAACCCTTCTCATAATGTTCTTTAGCCGTTTTGCACCATTTTTCTTTGCAAGTAAAATAGAATCATGATGCTTTCTTCTTTACACAACAAACAGAACGTTTGAGCGATTATCGACTGAGGTCGGATTTGCTTATGATTGTGCGGGTGAGCTGATATTTATTAGGCAAGCTAGTTGGCTGCTGTTTTCAGTGACGGCATTTTAATAAGAATCTAAAATCGATCATCGCCTACGTTGAAATTTGCTCACTGTCGATCTTCGAAACCCTCAACCCACGAGAGGTAAAAGAAAAAAAACACCCGAAAATTTTGAAACGGTGGAATTCGCCTCTGATCGATGGGTTCTGAAGCACCGGATCGATGGATCTTTTAGAACGAATTAATCATGCAGTGTTATTTATGGAAAATTTTCCGGTTTCCAACACAACACACACGCAATACGGTTACCTTAAATTCCGGGTACGCGAGAAGGTTTGGTGTGCTACGCTTGCCATCTTGATCAATAATGCTCTTCACAAATATATCATCAATATATATTACACACATACGTATATCCAATAATATTGCATGCGTTTTTGGTAAATCACCAGCATATATTTTTATTCTGATCGGAATATTCAATTTCAGTCCCTCTCTCTCCGGCCTATTCTCAAGCATTTTTCTCCAACGTCATTTATTTTAGGTTTCGGAGGTCCCTCTCTTGGCGTCCGGCGGCAGCTACGAACGTGTGCGGGTGTGGGATTCGAATTTCGAAGGTCTATGGCGGGCTTCTTCCGACGATCTCGTGTGGAGTTGGCTACTTGGCTGGCGCGTACGTGCATGCGTCCGTGATCTTCTTCTCTACGGGTTTCGCGATACCTGACGATCGAGGAACGACGTGGGGAGCGGTAGAAACGAGGTGCAGATCGATCGGTGCAATAATACTCGTGCGAGGGGACGGCGGAGACTTTGCCGAGACGACCGGCGGTGCACTCCTCTTATCGTTGGACAAGTTCGAAGGTGTGTAGAGATCATCTTCTTATATACCTTGCATGTGTTGTTGTTATCGTACGTACGTATATCAAAAAGACCAAAAAAGAAATAATCGATCGTCTCCTTTTATTATAGTTACCGTTGTTCTTATATATTGAGTTAATGTCCAGTTCTATTAATTAGGTGTTTTAACTCAACCCGCCGGAGGTAATGGCCAGTGGTACTTCCTTCAACTCTGCCACTGCGTGTTATGCTCGAAAGGTGGATGAAGTGCGCGCAGGTGCAAACTATTCTGGTGCCGACCTAGAGGAAGGCCATCAAAAGGTGCAAGAAGAATGCATCCGACTCTCGGTTCATGTCTCGCCTGCCGGACAAAGGAGAGAAGCTTCGTCTCCGATTGACGTTGCTGGAGGAGGAGGTCATCAGAAGAAAAGAACGTAACGGTGCTAAAGCCAAACCACCGGGACGATCTTAAACCTCTGGTATTATTATTATTATTATTGATTTTGACAGGAAGCTAGTGTGATTGTTGCGTAGATTTGTTTTTAAAAAAAAATAGCTTAGGCCAATTGTTTCTTTTTATAAATATATTTCCAAGATTTGTCCATAATCGTCTCAGTGTCTGCATAAATAACCATGAAATTATAACCTCAACAGTTTAACCATTTGTGGTCAATCATTTCCTTTCGTCTGCATAACCTTTGATTACGCATCGTCCCTTATTTTGTAAATAAAAGCTCGCTTGTTTCATCTAATCTTAGAAGTAATAAGATGATACAAGGAAAATTAATTAGGATATATACTGAGGCGGGAACGTGACACGGGATATTTTCCATCAAATTATAATAAATGTTTCATGTGGCAACCATCTACTCGCAATTCTTGTAACAATTTAATTTCCCATGAACAAAAACATAAATATATCAAATATATTTTCCTGTTTTCTTCGGCGATATTTGATTTCCGATCCGACGCTTCTTCTTCTTTTGTATGTTACACAAGACAGCTTGCTAATGGTTTGCACTTTCATTGTCATGCAGATTGCATAGTGTTACAAAATTTTTACCTCTTCCTTTTGGTTACTTTGTAATTAGTTTAAAATCTCACCCCCTCATGGATTCTGGTCTATGTAATTTTGTTTCATTGTTAAGAGATGAATAATGGCTTCATGAACATGGGGAAGGATGGGGTTTGTAGAATCATGCTTGTGTTTTGTGATAATGTACCGTCAGCGACTGATTTGCAAATTTATTTGACTAATATACATGATGAATCTGATATCCAAGATGTTCATTTTCTTTTCTATCAATCATTAGGTAAAAATATACTGACAAGTGGTATGTGTGTATTGAGTGGCAGTAACTAGCGACATAAAATAAGCAGAAATGGAGTTCTCACTCTTTGGAATAATTGTTTGGTTAGAGCTTGGAGGGGCATAGGATTAAGTTAGAGATGTATTGCACATAGGATTCTTAACACATGTAGCCTGCCTTTTTTATGTGTGGAGGGAACAAGGTCCATTAAACAAGTTAGGTGCAAGGGTTAACTACATATATCCACAGAACATTTGTTTTAGAATTTTACCTAACATGGTTTTTTGGTTTTTCATATCAGACATACCATATTCGTATCAAGAAAACTTCTTCATTAAACAACCTATAGGTACTGACTGATGGGACGAATGAAAGGCATTTTATTTAGAGTCCAAGAAACACACTACCGACGATAAAGATCAAATCTATGACCATCATTGGAATTTGCAATCGATTCACTTTCGATTAAGATCAAACAATGTTAAGAAGACTACAGTTTTAACATCGTCCTAGGCTGATGAATTTACAAAACAATCTTCAGAGCATTTAGACTACAGTGGAGAAAGAGTTCAAGAGGCACGCTAACCAGGATCAAGATGACGTTGTTCACACTTCAAGATCGTTCTTCCCTCTTCCAGAACTCTTCCTCCAACATCTTCAACGCGATTCCAGAATTTCTCCAGTTCTTCCCTCTTCTCCAACTCTTCCTCCAACATCTTCAGGTGATTCCGGAGTTTCTCACCATTGTCCGGCAGTCGAGACATAAACCGAAGATCCGATGTGTTTCTTCCTGTGTCTACCGATGGCCTCAAGTAGATAATTCTGATCGGTATGCCTGATGCAATGCACGCGCACGCACTTCCTCCTCCATGGGAGAGATGGGAGAAGAAGCTACACATCATACGTCCGATTCTTCATTCTTGTTGAGCTTCTCTTCCAGCGGGCTCGATCGATTCCATACCTTCGTCCCATAGGTTGAAAAATGAGATGTTTGCGTGGTTATGATAGGAAATGTATTATTTAATAAATTTTAAAATATTAAATAATAAATTAACAAAAATTACTACTAATTCAATAGAAATGATAGGAATTTAATAAATTTTAAATCATAAATTAAAAAATATTATAGTATATATTAACATTGTAATACTCTATTTGTAATTAACATAAACAACATTGTTCATTGTAATCTAAATTTTTTTGAGAAAGAAAGAAATAACATTGTTCAGTCGTTAGAGACGATAGATTGAAAAGAAAGAAAGTAATTAAGGACTAATATTGATTTGTGTTGGCAACAAGAGGATGCATATATGTACTCTTAGATTCTCCTCTTCTACTCACCTCTTATCTCCTTCTCTACGATCAATCGTCGGTGCATGAGATTGCAGTTGTCATCGTTCATCGCTTGGTTCGCCGACCGTGAGGCAGCAACAAGGTGATCCTCGAAACCCTCAACTACAACCATGAAGATCGGGTTTGGGTGTAACAAATCCTCACAGAAATTGATGTTGGGGTTTTTCATTTCAATAATTCAAATCTTAAATTGTACACGCACATGGCTCATGGACATGGGATGGGGAAAAAAATCAAGCATGGATGAGGATGTACTGGTTCAAAGAGCATGTACGAATGGTGTGCTATATATGTTAAGATTTAATTTAAACTCAACTCCTCGATAGATGAAGAATCTAATCGAATATAAGACTTACTGTGATGAGCTTTTAAACCGAAAAGTATCTTCTCTTCACTGTTAAAGTGAGGTATTGTGTTAGTTCCTAGTACTCTGATATTATGTTAAGATTCTAACTCAAAATTAATTGATAATAAGTAAAGAGTTTAACTCAATATAAGGCCTAAGGACTTCCTTTTTTCCATTAATGTGAAACTATTAATATCTAAAATTTAACTCAAGATTAATTAATAATGAATGAAGAGTACAACCTAATATATGACCTAGGAATCTCTTATTTCCCACCAATGTGGAACTATTAAGACTCCATTGTATTTGTCGCGAGTCCTTAAAATGATAAGTGTCCTTTCACTATTGAGACAATGTATATCAAGTCGTCAAATAATTTATGGGTACATATAAGGTTCCGACACTCTAATATCATAATAAGGTTCAACTTAAAATTAATTTACAATGAGTAAAGAACTCAACCCAATATAAGGTCTAAAGACCTTTTATTTCCTACTGATGTAGGATCAATTGACAATGAGGGCTCAACCTAATATAAGACTTGATGACCTCTTATTTCTATTGATGCAAGATTATTAATACTACTTTGCATTTGCAATGCGCCCTTAAGTCAACAAGTCTCCTTTTTTTATTATCAAAATGATATGCATTAAATTATTAAGTGACTTATGAGTGTACATAAGGTCTTGGCGCTCTAATACCATGTTAAAATTTAACTCAAAATCAATTACCAATAAGTCAAGAACACAATCCAACATAAAACCTAAAAGCCTTTTTTTTCGTCAATGTTAGACTATTAACAGTGTTATCATTAGTTAATTTCTTGTTAAGTTTGCTTTAATTATTCTGTTAATTATTATTAAACTAACTATCATTATTAGTTAATATATATAAAAGATGTTCAGTAAACCCTAAACCTTAAATTCATAAGATATCATTCATAAGTGTATGGCAAACATATCTGACCTACAGAACAAGGTAAAGAAACTTTAAAATTAATTGAAGCTACTAGAGGAAGAAGTTAATAAGATGGAAGATGGCGTTAAAAAAAATCAAATGTAAATATAACTCTTTCAACTGTCTTTGCCACGAAAGAAAGAAGTGTGTAGGTATTCTAATCATAATGTATGAGGGGCCATCGATAGGTTTTCAGGGGATATATATCTAACCCTCAACTTATGTCCTAATTGTTAGAAAATGGGAAGAAGCTTTGTTATTGGAGGAAGCACTCAAGCACCTTACAGGCGTATACAAGGTCTTAAAGTTTTAATATTATGTTAAAACTTAACTTAAAATCAATTGATAACGAGTAAAGAACCTAATCTAATATAAAGTTCAAGGACCTCTTATTTTTCACTAATACTAGACTATTAACAATGTTATCATCAGTTAATTTTATGTTATGTTTGTTTTATTATTTTATTAATTATTGTTAAAAGTAACTGTTGTTATTAGTTAACATATATAAAGGATGTTTAGTAATTCCTAAATTCATAAAATGTAGGACAAACATATACGACCTACAGAACAAAATAGAGAATCTTTTGAATTAATTGAAAGATGATCAACAAAAAAAAATCGAATGTAAATGTTACTCTTTTAGTTATCTTTGCCACGAAGAAGGAAGAGTGTAGGTATTTTGATCATAATGCATGAGAGGCTATTGAAAGGTCTAAGGGATATATATATCTAACCCTCAACTTACATCCCGATTGCCAGAAAGCAAGAAGAAGTTTCATGATTGGTTGAAACTGTTGGAGGAAAAACTCAAGTGGCTTACGAGTGCATATAAGTTTTTAATACTTTGATATCACATTAACATAAAATTTAAAATCAATTGATAACGAGTGAAGAACTCAACTTAATATAAAATTCAAGGACCTCTTATTTCTTACCGACATTAGACTATTAACAGTGTTGTCATTAGTTAAGTTTTTGTAATGTTTGTTTCAGTTATTCTGTTAATTATTGTTAAAACTAGTTATTATTATTAGTTGATATATATAGAAGATGTTCATGACATTGCAATTCGTGAATGAATGAATGATATATTTGTGTCATCGATCTCATCTTCACGAAATTGATTAATTAGTCGATCATTCTATCTGCTCATTTTTTCAAATCTTCAATGCTTTACATTCTTTTCTCTCTCTCTTGATGTACTCTACGACGGTGTCGGCACAGGTCTTGCCTTATATATTATTCGTTGTAAAAGAAAAAAACAAGGAAGAAGAGATCAAGACTTATTCAACATACACGTCAAGCAACGGTAACAAAAACCTTTGTAATCAATGACAACACATGAGACCCCGTCCATAACTATAGAATAAATATATTTGACATTTTTCTTTCTTCTCTTTTTTAATTTTCTTACTTCCTTCTTCTCTACCCAAAACCCTAATCTCCTATTAGCTGCCACCCTTCGTCAATCAGTTCAGTCAAGCAAGCATGGAGTTGTTCACTCACTCGTTTTGTTGTACGATTACCGAAATGTCTATTAGGTCGGAACTCATGATAATCTATCTTTATGTGTTTTGATTTTGAATGAAAACCTGCAAACCATTCGCTCACCATGAAAGAAGAAGAAGAAGAAGAAGAAGAAGAAGAAGAAGAAGAAGAAGAAGAAGAAGCAAATCTACACAACAATAAACTCACTTGTTATTAAAATCAAACGCACTGGAGAGAAGCTTTTTGTTGAAATGGCAATAACAAAGATGGCAGCAAGATATGCGACACCTCTTTAAAATGTAAAATTGCTAAAAAAGAAAGATAGATTCTCACTGCCAACAGCTCGTATTATCAGCAGAAAAGAATTGTATCCATAGATTGAAACTATAACAAGGTCTTGGCCTTACTAAGTTGTTGTGAACAAGAAAAAAGAGAGGCAGTTTTTGTTACGCAGTACCAACTCTATCACCCCTGCAAGTAACACAGCAATCATACCGACCACAGCATTAAAATCGTCCCGGTGCTTTCGTTTGGAAATCATGTCATTTTTTCACCTTGGGGTGTTCCTCCTCCATCAGCCTCAATCGGTCCCTTAATAAGTCATGGAGATTCTTCCCCATATCCGGCATCCCAGACATGAATTGACGGCCCCGGCAGTGCACTTCTTCTGCAAAGACAGTGGAAGGAGTTACGTTTACCTCCGATTCTCGCTGGTCACCTCCGTCCCTCTTGTTGAGCTTCTCCTCCAGCAGCCTCAACCGGCTCCATAGCTTCTCTACCACGTCCCAGAGGTCGGATACGTCTATACAGACTACACCAGACCTATTGATGGCGTCCCGTAAGTCGTCGTCACCGTCGCCTGACATCTGCGATAAGGGAGCTCTCTCTTGGACTCGCCTTCCGATCCTCCTCGTCCTCTTCCTCTTCCTCCTCTTCTGGCTGGGTCTCTCGAACCTCTTCCGGCTGTCACATCTTTTATATTAACAACAAAATAACAGATTAACAGAACGAGGAAATAACGGATAAACAAAATAACAGATTCACATAACAGACGTGAAGTTTGTTGAAAAATCATAACAAACCGTCATGTATATCGTAGAGATGCGTGTTTGGCAACCTATCTAGATTTTGCTTCAAATTTCAAATTCCACCTTTTTAATTTTAGTTTGATCGCTTGCATTTTTGAATAGATCGACACATTCTAAGAACCACTAGAGTAGTGTTCGGAAAGGATTTTAGTCTTTTCTTTTTATTTTGAGATATCATGATTTTGGCAAGAATCGTCTGCAAACGTACAATGACTGGAACAAATTTTGGCTAGAATCTATGTGATTTTCTAGAATGCTTTCTTTTTCGAAAACGGAAGAATCCATAAATGATCAATTCCTCTTCACTTCGTAGATTTCCTTCTACAGTGTCATTCCCTTTTGTGGAGAATAACCTTACACCAGTAATAAGTGTCTTAAATCAACCGTCGCCTATGTCGAAGTCTGCTCACCGTTGATCGTCGGAACCCTAAACCCGCCGGAGGTAATGGCAAGTGGTACTTCCTTCAACTCCGCCACTGCGAGTTATGCTAGGAAGGTGGATGAAGTGCGCGCAGGTGCAAACTATTCTGGTGCCGACCTAGAGGAGGCCATCAAAAGGTGCAAGAAGAATGCATCCGACTCTCAGTTCATCATGTCTCGCCTGCCGGAGGAGGAGGTCATCAGAAGAAAAGAATGGAAGGCTGTGGGTTTTTTAATTATTGTTTGACTTTAATGGGAAGCGTGTGATCGTTTGTTTTTGTAAAACAGTGTAGGCTTAGTTTGCAGGTTTTTAAGAATATAATTATCAATTTTTTCCCTCTATTTTTAAAAAATATATCTCCAAGATTTGTTGTCAAAATGTATTAGTGTCTTTATATAAGGATAAAGAAAGATGTTGAGGCGGTGGTATTATAATCTAGATGTTTATACGTAAACAGTTGAACCGCATATTCTTTTATTTTGTAAAGAAAAGGTCGCTTGTTTCATCTAAATTAACTACACAAGTAATATGATGATACGAAAGATATTAATTAGGATTCTTTGACATTTGTCCTCCATTTAATGCTTCACTTAGTCAAAATTTTGATAAAATGATTAATCATGAAACAATTGATTCTTTATAAGTTATTACTTATTTTATTTAGACTTAAAATGGGCAAACTTTAGTAGTTTTATTCGTAGAGAACTTGTTATCGTGAAAATATGTATTAATTTACAAGGACATCTACGAAAAGTTTGAAACCTCCTTTTACTTTCAAAAAAAATTCACCTAACATTTAGAAAAGAATATGATTTTTAATGAATAAAAATAAAATTCAATAATGATAGTTTATACACTTATAATTAATTTATATATTTTTATTAATAATAATAATAATAAATACATTTATACCTATTATCAAGTATCTAATTTTGTAAGAACTTTAAAGTTAATTACGTTTAAATGAAAGTAGAATTAAGATAAATAATCATTTAAAAAGTTATCTAATTCTATGGACACGTTGACAAATTATAAGTATGCACACTAATTACCTAAACTTTACTTTAATCAATATCTAAACTCATGTATCAATATTCTGAACTTTAATTTAGTCAAGATCAAAAAATATATATATATTATATATATTTTTATTTTAAAAATAAAATTATAATTAATCTTTATTTTAAATTTTAAATTTTTTTGTAACATGTACGAACAATTCGGTTTTTTTCCTAACTTATTATTTAATTTTTTTTTAAAAAAAAATTTTCCGTGCTGCACGGAGAGATAAAATAATCGTTCTTATTCCTCTCTCCTCTCTGACATGCACAGAGACCGCCCTTGCTCTGCTCCATACGCTCCGTTCGAACGGCGACGATCATGGGACACGGGCGCGTTTCTCTCCTCTCCGATCTAATTAAGTAAGTAAATCGCGAATTCAAATCGAGAAAGATACCATCGGGACGCGAATTAAATCGACATGAATATTTTTCTCCTAATAATTGAATTCCTCTCTCTCTCTCTCTCTCGATCTCTTCCTCTACTGCTTTCCCTTCCCTCGTCGGGCTTTCGTCTTCTTTTAATTTCTATTTCGGGGGGGGGGGGGGGGGGTGGACTCTTTCCCCCTTTCCTCCTTACCGCCTGGTCATCTCTCCGTTGGAGAAATGGGGGGAGGAGAGGTGCCCCAGCCATTGCAAATTCCTTGGCATGAGATGTTACGCGACGGTGATCGGCCTGTGCCGGAGGTAATCGTGACTCCTTTCACCACCTCTGACGCCGGTCATGCCAGAGAGGTGGAGGATGTGTGCGTGTGCGAGAACCGTTCAGATCGCGACCTACGGGACGCCATCCTTAGGTGCAGGGCGAACGTATCTGATCCTCTGCTCTTATCCCGGCTGCCGCACAAGGGGAAGAAGTTCCGGAACCGATTGAGGCTGCTGGAGGAGGAGTTCAACAAGAGGGATGATGTTGGTGACTGAGTGGAGACAAGTACTGGGTTGATCGAACGTCTTAAAGCCATGGTCTTTATTATTGGTGTGTTACTTGCAGGGTGCGAGGAGGGGCGATAGACTTGGTACTGAATCTCAGAAGGCAGTTTCACCAGGTGCGAAGAACAGCTTAGTAAAGCCAAATCCTTGTTAAATTTTCCATATGTTGGATGCAGTTCTTTTCTGTCGATATTTTAATCGAGAGAGGCAGTTTCACCTTCGCCCGATGTATTTCCTCTGTTATTGCGAGCAACACCAAACCGTGGAATTATCGTCTTTCTCCTCCTCTTATTGCCGATGAATCGAATGGCTAATGGAAGACGCGAAGCGATGGGCGAAACGGAAGCGGGAAGCGCGGCGATCGTGGGCAATGGGCGGAGGAAATGCATCGGCGAGATGGGTAGAACTCGCGGCGGTTCGGGTGGCGGTGATCACGTGCCGTTCCCTCTTCCGGCTTCCCCTTTTTTTGTAAAGATTTTTTTTTTTTTTTTTCTGATTTCAACACAAGACCAATGAATTAACATTGGTTGCCAAAGGCTAATGTCAGATACTTCAGTGATTGTGCTTCAAATACCCCTCAACTCCTTTAAGACTGAAGTAAATAATATTGGAATCCATACTTTAGTCATTTTTATTCTTCTACCATTCTTTTATCCTTTTTTGTCATTTGATGAGTATAATGTGATGCTGATGGCTTGTAGGATTGCAGAATCATCAACCAACATCTTCAAGTTCTCATGGTGAACCTTCATTTGGCTCCCTTTTCAATAAGAAGCTAATAGACAATGTCGGTACATGTTAAATTTGTTTTAAAAAATGCTTTCTATTACTTTGCTTGGGAAAATATTTATTGCTTTCTATCATCAGAAAAATACTAGCTCCTCCACAGCATTTAGCGAGGAAATCGAATCTTTAAATAGAAACAAGAAAAAAAAGTCAAGGTGGAATCTCAGAGTGTTATTGAAGTCATCATCATTCGGGTGCTCCAGTAGTAGCATGGGCAAAGGTTCTAAACAAATATCTTCTACTGGTGACTGTGCCATATTTAAAGGGTACAGACTTTAGCTTCTCAGTTCATTTTGAATTTATATCAGTGCATGAAATGTTATTGTTTCTTTCTATGAGGAGAATGTAGTGGAACATCATCTTCCCAATAGACATGAATTAGAATTGGTTCCATCATCCATGCCACTTATGTTTATTTTATTTTTGTTACTTTTGTTGTACTAGTCAATCTCCTGCCAATTTTCTGGCTAAATCCAGAGATTCTGGATCACTCAAATTCCTTTAAAAATGGATATTTCACTCTCCTTGATGTGGAACGCTCAAAACACTCATCAAATCTCACTGTTGGAAGATGAACAGTAGAATTCAATATGCATTAAACTATGGAAGAAAATGAGTTATATACCCTACAGGTAAATAGATATCCATTTATACTTGAACAGATCTTCAATACAAATACATTCTCGTTAACACTCTCCTTCGAATTAGAGTATATATATCAAACATGCCTAACTTGTTATAAAGATTTTCAAAAACATTTACACTAAAATCTTTTGTAAAGATATTGACTATTTGATCTTCAGATCGAGTAAAATGAGTAGATATCACCCTTTTTGTGACATTGTCTCTAATGAAATAACAATCCACCTCAACATGTTTTGTTTGTTCATGGAAAGTTGGATTGCTTACTATATATATAGTAGTTTGATTGTCACAATGCATGAACATAGGTAGATCTACTTCAACTTCAAACTTTTGTAACAAAGTTTTCAACCAAATCAACTCAAAAGTAGTTTGAGACATTGTCCTATATTTGGACTCCACACTAGATTTGAAGATGACATTCTACTTTTTGCTTCACCACGTGATCAAATTCCCTCTAAGAAAGGTGCAAAAATCAGAAGTTGATTTTCTGTTAACTCTATCTTCAGCACAACCAGCATTAGAAAAACCTTTCACCTGTAAGTATTCATGTTTATGATATGGAAGTCCCTTTCTAAGAGCACTTCTAATGTAAGCCATCACCCTGAGAGCCTTTTGCCAATGAATCTCCGTGGGTACTTGTATAAACTGACTAAGTAAATTTACTGTATATGATATATCTGATCTTATGATTGTTAAATAGATAAGTTTTCCAACTAACTACCTATACCTTTCTGAATCTTCAAGGAGAGGAGAGTTTTCCTCTCAAAAGAAGTGATTTTGTTGTATAGGAGTAGTTTCTGGCTTGCATCCTTGCTTGTCTCATTCAACATGTCTAGTGCATATTTTCTTTGTGATAAAGATAGTTTGCCTTTAAAGTATGCAAATTCAACACTAAGGAAGTACCTAGGTGTTCCTATGTGCCTTGTGGCAAAATTCTGTTGGAGAAACCTTTTGGTTTCCTCAATTTCTTGACTATCATTACTTGTTAAAAGCATATCATCTACATACATAGCAAGAATGACAATGTCACATGGAGTCTTCTTGATGAATGTGGAGTGATTTACTCTACAATGATCAAAGCTTGCACTCTACATAATATTGCTGAACTTCTGAAACCAAACCTTGAGGCTTTACTTGAGACTATAAATAGCCTTGGGGCTATAATGAATCTGGAGTGATTTACTCTACAATGATCAAAGCTTGCACTCTACATAATATTGCTGAACTTCTGAAACCAAACCTTGAGGCTTTACTTGAGACTATAAATAGCCTTGTGAAGTAGACACACATTTGTCTCTTATTAACAAAATAGTTTGATGGTTGCTCCATAAATACCTGCTAAACTTCTCAAACCAAGTCTTGGGGCTTTACATGAGATCATAAAAAGCCTTATGAAGTAAACACACATTTGTCTCCCCATGAGCAAAATAACTTGGCTCTAATACCACGTCAGAAGATAAACAGTAGAATTCAATATGCATTAAACTATGGAAGAAAATGGGTTATATACCCTATAGGTAAATGGATATCTGTTTATATTTAAACGAATCTCTAATACAAATACATTCACCTTAACACTCACCTTGGTGTCGGATGCAATGAAAGCTAACTTTAGAAATTCAATGGTTAAGGGTGTAGAGCCAAGCCAAACATTGAATCAAAAGTTGATACCATTTTCATTCCCCATCACCAGTTTCAACCCACACATAACCATTTCCTCAGCCTCTAGAATACCCTTTCATACCGACCCTTTGCACCACAAACCACTTTTTCCCAATAATATTTATCCACAAACATGGTTTTGTCCTCACCTCAAAAAAAGCCAAATCCATCTGTCCATCAAATTCAGATTCATACAGTGGAGTTTCCAAAGGCTGAGACCACCCTCCTATTTTGGCCAACAAATTTTATCCTAAGCCACCAGCTGTAGTTCAGAAGAGATGCTCTTTCTCTTACCTTTCCATTAGAATTGTTGTATGCTTTCAAGATGGTTGGATATAGAACATGCTATTTTGAATAAAGAAAGGTAATGTAACAGAAGATTGACCAGGATGGAAGAGATTAGAGCTAATTTGCCACTATAGGAATCTCCTAGACCATCCAAATGGTCATTGTTCATATCTGTCAATTACTGTCAGTCACATACCATGGTTATTAAGGCACCCCTATTAATATATTTATTTTAATTTTATGTATGCATTATATATATTTATAAATATTTGATCATATTTATTTATACCTTTACTTTAACTCTATTATTTTATAAAGAACATCAAAATACAAAGTGTATTAATACTAATTTGTATCTTTTAGAAATATTTATGATTATATATTTCAGTAATTATGCTTTAAATAATTCTGTATATTAAAAACTATATATCTATGTTTTTTGCAATGAAAGACCTTTATATATGTGTATATATTGTCTGTATATGTACGTGTACATGTACATGCATAAATTTGGCAAAATCCATTAACTTTGACAAGGTGAGATGGACAGCCTAGGCATGACCAGATTATGCCTTGATAACAGTGGCACAAACATGTATATCAATGTATTAGCACAACTTGAATGAAACATTCTTGGAATCTTTGATTATTGTCTCCATCTCAAAACTGTATTATGCCAGGCAGTGAGCATTTTCCATGTAAGGAAAACCTTCAGGGAATGATCATGGATGGGTAAAATAAGTATTGGATGTACTGCATGTCTGCATGTAAACCCAAACTTGGAGAATAAGCTCATCATCAATTGAGGTGGTGGGCTTAGGTGAAACAAATGAGTCATCTCGAAATTCATGTAAAAAGGCAAATCTAATGCATGAGACATCCACTAATGTGAGTTCTGGAGAATATTTATTCACATGAAACTTTACCTCCTTATATGGAGAGTTTGGTTGTCTAAAGGATTCAAACCCGACCCCTAAGTTACAATGAAACAACTATATCATTTCTCTTAATAAAACTGTATCATTGTGCATTAATACTGAAATTTATATAAACTATGTTATAAAAAAATGTATCCAACCTTCACGTGTGATTGTGTATAGCCATATAGCAATTCTAAATGTCCCACTACTTACCTTCATATGACTGTGTAGACAATGGTATTCTAAACGTACAACTATGTATCTTCATACAACCATGTATGATCTAGTATCATCCAATAACCTCACTTTCCCATTTTCTTTTAGTTTCCGATACACTCTTGGGACATGCCATACAATTCTTCTAGTTTTCATTGATTTTTTGAAGCCCATCCCCTTTACTTTTTAGTTGTCATGCTTCTGGTTACTACTTTTTTTAGTGCTTAAGAAAATTTTTGTACATAGTTTTTGACCTTTCATGTATGAATAACTAGTCATTTGAATTCTAAAAACTTTACAAAATGGAGAGAATGTTTCTGAACCCATGTAGTGGAACTAAGACATTGATTGTTGTAATGGAAAGAATTCTCACTGTATGCTATTTGTTGATAGTTTTAATCGATGAAAGTAAGATATAAATTAATTTTAAATTAGAATTGTGGAAGATACCTTATTATCCAAATGATTTAGGATGAGTTTGGTAAAGGTTTTGGGTGGACGAGCTTTTCAGGAATCAAACTTTTGGAGAGCTTTTGAAGGTTGGGCTTTGAGGAGGAGATTCTAAAAATTCTAAAAGGTTGAGTGAATAATTTTGTTTGGCAAAACCCCTGATCTACAAGTTGAGTTGAATCTAGTCTTAGAAGACAGTAATACCCCTATTTTAAATGTATCCTTGATAGAAATTCCTATTCATAAACATGCATTTGAAATTTAAAACAAGTTTGCGATTTCAATTACAGTCAACAATCTAAAAAGTTCCACTTTGATGTTGTAGAAAGTAATTAATAATTATGATTAATTATAAAGGGAAAATGGGTGCAATTAATTGAACATTTCAATATGCCAATGACATATTTTTGGAAACGATGTGTCAAAAGAAAGGTTTGCTGTAAGAATTGTCAGGGTTGATGTGAGGCTATTGAGCAATGATATTTTTCATAATAAAACATTGTCTATTTTGTAATAATGTAGACTTCATGACTACACTCACATAAAAGTCTAGAAGCCATAACATTAGAAGTTTAATGGCTTATAATTTGAGTTTTCCATATTTATTTTGTACAAGGAGGCGAAAATCTTAAAAACTCACAAGCTCGTATACGCACACACAAATTTAGCATTTGTTAAAATTTTTGGGCTTCCTATAAGAAGCTCATAACCAAATGCTTTACAAAACCCTTAGCCTTGGAAGTGTAAGATGCAGATTTAATACGTAATTGGAAGTGTAGCAATCATAGGATCAATGATAAAAGCATAAAATTGGATGATCATGAGATTTTAAAATCCTGAATTTTAAATATTCAAAATTTATAATAAGTAAATATGGAGAAATTACAGAAATTGTTTTTCATGGAATTGAAATAGGTTAATGAGGCAGAGAAATGCATTTCAAGTATTATGTGATAAAAGAATATCACTAAAATTGAAAGAGTAATTCTACGGGACATTTATTTGCCCAACTATACCATATGACACTAAGTCTTTGTCTTTAAACCTGAATATGTGCAAAAAGTTAGTATAATAGAGATGCAAATGTTAAGATAGATGAGTGATAATACTATAAGAGATTAGAAATGATTCCACACAAATTAGAGAAATTGCACTTATATATGGTCAGTTACATCCATGGAAGACTTATATATGCATTTATAAAGAAAGAGGAAATAATAAATCTAGGTGAAACTAAAAGAGGTAAATGACAATAACAAATTACTTAGTTAGAAATAGTAAAAAGGATTTAAAATTACATAATTTAGAGAAAGATAGTAATAAATGGAAAATGCTTTTGTGTGGCCAACCCCATATGGTAAATTGATTGGTTTTTGTTCTTTTTGTTGCATATTTATTGTAATTTTCAAAAAAAAAAATCACTCTCAATTGTAGCAACTGTACTGGAGCTTAGTTAGCTTTTAGTAACTTCAGATTTACATCTTCAAAAAACTGTAATTGAAGCATTCATTGAGGAGGATATTTATTAGACTGAAGTCGTGCATGTACATATTCAATAATGGACACATCATGGAGGGCACATGTTTATGGCAATGTTATGCTGCTTTGGTGATGGCTGCTGTGTATTTTTCTTCTTCCATTTATTGATGCTCTTTGGTACTTTGGGCCTGTAATTAGACAGTTTTTCCTTTTCACATTCCTTTAGATATGCCAATGAAGTAACTCGAACATTCAGAGGACATAAATAGCTCTTTGTCTTGATTGATAGGAAAGGTTCTCATGGCTATGCATCACGGCTTCAGAATTCTAGCAAGGTTCCTTCACTTTCTTTTGTATGTTACACATTCTGCTTGCTAATTGTTTACACTTTCATTGTCATACAGATTGCATAGTGTTACAATTTTTTACTTCTTCTTTTTGGTTTTACTTTTTCATATAAAATCTCACATGCTCATGGATTCTTGTCTATGTAATTTTGTGTCATTCTTAAGAAACGAATAATGCCTTCATGATCATGGAGAAGGATCGGATCATGATACTTTGTATAATCATGCTTGTGTTTTGTGATAATGTATTGTCAGCAACTGATTTGCAAATTTATTTGACTAATATATATGATGAATCTGATATCTAAGATGTTCATTTTCTTTTGTGGAAGATGTTGATTTTTTATTTCTTTGAATTCCTTCATCCTTGCAGAAAATCATTTAGGTCTTGTATTTGGTTGCATACTAGGCCTTTTAATCTCATGGGTTCACAATTTCCTTCAAATTTTGGATCATGAGTTCATGTGTTTCAATACCTAGTCATATGTTAATATTTTTTTTTGTATTTCAGAGACCTAGCCATATCTTAATCCTTTTGTTTTTTGTATTTATAAATTCATTTGCATTTTGTTATATCTTGGCTTTACTTTTGTATATTATGACTTTTGACATTAACAGGTGATACATCCTTGATAATTGCATATGATATAATATGCATTGGAAATTTAAATTTTTGATATCTCTGCCATAACTTGGCGTCTAGATGCTTGAGCTTATTGCCTGTACACCTTGATAACATTGACCTCTGATACATGTGGAATGCCTGTGTTATTATTTTAGTTTCCAAAATATGTCTGATTGTTCTGAGAATGTGGATCGATACTATGCAACTGTGGGTTTCAACATCGTTAAGGGTGTGAGGATTTCATGTGTGATTGGAGAGCCTGCAAAGTGGATTCTCTTGTATTTGGTGGGTGGACTTTTGAGTGGGTTGTTTTTTTGGTCTGACCTTCTTGAGGATGTAATTGTTATTTTTAATAAGATTTCAGAGTATTCATATTTCAAAAAAACTGTTTAGTCACATCATATCACTGTTCAAATCAGATTCCACCCCTTGATTTCCACTGGATGACTGGGTATATTTGAGCATTAATTGCAATTTTTTAAGGCAATACTGCAAGGAAAAAGTGCCACTTGTGTTTGTCAAATTCTTTCAAGCTACTCAATGAAGGGCAAAGACAGTTGAACTTTTTGATTAAATGTTAACTCACCAAAACTATTCGTTTTCAAGCTAGTCGACCTAGTTAGTCTAATGTTGTGAGATTTTATACTTAAATTTTTTTGGTTTGTACACTTACGGTAATTACTTTTATACAATACTCTTTGCATTGTTTTCGAACAGAAATTATTTTTTGAGTCATATACTAATGGAATCCCTATCTTCATCATCTGTCAAGAATAGAAATTTGCATGGGTTACATAAATGAAGCATTTTTATGCTCATTTTCCTAAACTACAACTTTTATGTAGTGCATGTGTCATTGGCTTATATTCTGCACTGTGAGACAGGATAAGGAAGTTGTTCTCCTAGATGAAGAAGATGCACAACCTATGATGCAAACACAAATAATGTCCGGTGAACTGTGAGCAATATTTCTCAGCTTGACATTTCTGTCCTTCACAATTGTCAATAGACAGTCAAATTAATGGTGTGAATATGCTTTCCAGGGAGGACACGAAGATCTACTATCCATCAAGGTGTCTTTGTAGTTACATTCTTCCTACCAAACTAATATCTATCCATGTTTCAATCCTCATTTGTCTTTTCAGGGATCACCCAGAATGTGTTGAGATTTGTTCCTTAGATCTAAAAAGCCTGGACCCTGAATCATATTTATCATCAACTATCATGAATTTCTATATTCAGTACGTAAAGGATTTTCGTTCTTTTTTTGAGTAAATTTTTTTCTTCTGTTTGTATATGTATTTTCTTTTGAGAATTTTTTGCCAAATATTTTTTGTAATTCACAGTTATTATTGCTTTCTGCATTAATTATGACCACAATTTGGCATGCTTTGTAGGCCCTGTACGTTGTATTGTTATTTATTAGGATTTCTGTTGGACATGCATGTGAAGTTTCTGTCTTTGTATTTTTGTATCGTGACAGGTATCTTCAAAATCTAGAATCTATAATTACCAGATCAAGAGGTGAGTATCATTTTTTCAACACGTACTTCTATAAGAAACTTGAGGATGCTGCATCTTCAAAGGTATAATTTCCAGTCTGACAATCAATTATTTTAATTTTTGTCATGAACTGTTGTAGCATCATGTTTCATTATTTTGTTCCCAATTGCATAGGAAACAACATTCTCAAATTACAATTGTGTGTGAAACAAGCAATCATTCAAACTCAAAAGAAAACTGTGTTTGAAACGCACCGATTCATTTTGGAGAAGAGTAGATGCTATTTTTATTTAGGTACAAATATACTAACAAGTGGTATGTGTGTATTGAGTGGCACTAACTAGTGATATAAAATAAGCAGAAATGGAGTTGTCATTGTATGATATATTCCATTTTTCACTTTTTGGAATAATTGTTTTGTTGGATCATGGAGGGGCGTAGGATTACGTTAGAGGTGTATTGCAAGTTTGTAACACCTGTAGCCTTGCCTTTTTTATGTGTGAGGGGAACAAAGTCGTGCATACACCCCTCACATATGTGCATGGGTCAAGTACAAATATCCACAAATACACAAAAATATCCCGATTGAGATAAGTATCGCACATTCATGTGTGCTGGTTTAGGTGCATGGGTTAAGTACATATATCCACAAAACTTTTATATTAGAATTTTCCCTAGCATGGTTTAGTTTTTCAAATCTAACATATCATATTCATATCAGAAAATTTTCACTTTGGACACTCTTCGTTAAACAACCTATAGGTACTAATTGGACAGACGAGAGGCATTTATTTAAACTTCTAGGTTCTTCTACTATCGTCAATCATTCCACCACCCCCACTTCCTCCTCCTCACGTGGCCTTCATCCCTTGCACAACTCTTGCCCCCCTGCACAATCCCCACCTCCCACACAATTATTGCCTCCTGCAGTGCCTTCACCCTCTTCCCTCCACATAGTCCTCACATTCTGGCACCACCCTCACTCCCTGCATGGCCCCTGCCCCTCTCTCTTGTTGTCGTCAATTTTGCACCACCACCCCTTGTACCAACTATTGCTTGTGTAGATGTTTCTCGCTATTGCTTTTGGCCACAGCTCCCATGAATCACATAGCTCTTCTGAATCGCACAAGGCTTTTACTCACTTGTGTAGATGCTCCTCGCTCTTGCTTCTACTTTTGTTGCCACTCTTGTTACATGATTTTGGGCACCCACAGCAAAAAAATTGTGAGTGTCCACAATGACTTCATTTTCTATTTATATTTGTATTCAAAAATTGAAAACAAGTATGTATATAATAAATGGATTATGGGTATATCAAATCATAACTGGTCCACTTGCACTCCTAGTCAAGGAGTTTTAAGGGTTTTGCTTGGAACTCAAAAAATTCTGGTTGATAGACAACTCTTACACATTGTAAAAATCCTTAATACAAACTTCTAGAATTTTCCTTACTGTTTAATGTAGCTGATATGCTTCTTTACCCTTTTCAATGATTACTATTTGGTACTGCCAGTTACCTATAACAAAAATGGATGACAAGATAAATTGCCTACAATGATTACTCTGTTTCCTAAAATGTAATATGATTATGTGGCTTTTTATTTGACTTCTAGGTGGAAAGAAATGCAAGCTTTTCAAAATTGAGACGATGGTTGAAGGGTGTAAACATATTTCAGAAGTCTTATCTGTTTTTGCCCATTCATGGAAAGTAAGTTGCAAATTTCCACTACAAATTGTTATTTTTGTTAAGTCTTTTAAAGCAAAGCTTTTATTGCACGCAGAAAAAAGAATATCTTATTAGAAACAAGGAGAGTAGAAACTAAAAAAAGGATAGGAAATTAACAAAATTCAGTTCTTAGATATGACCTCATCACCCTTGGCTTCACATGAGGAAGATAAATTTGTCAAACATCTGTCTCTTTAGACTGAAGAAAGTTAGGTTTATTATTGAGAACCATTTTATTTTGCAATAGCCAAATTACCAAGTTTCCAACAACTGGCATGCTAATCATGTTGAATAAATTCTTTTCCTTCCTGTATCTGAATTGAGTGTGAGAAAATGACAAGCATGATGTATTCAGCCTTCTCTGTCACAATAAAGCAACTTTAACATTGAGCTCAGTCATGTCCTCTTTATTGAGTGTGAATATGTTGGAGAATACTGCATGTATTATTAGCATTCTCAAAATTTAAATCCGAATGCAATTGGGATTCAACCAACCTCCCAAAGTTGCGTGTGAAAGGATAGCAAGGTGAAGAATCTGAAGTTTGTCTTGTCATATTTGTAACCAACCAAATCCAATTGATCACATATAAAGAAACATGGCCTTCATTGCAATATCATATCCCAAATCCAAGAATCATAAGCAATCTTCACAGCATTGAGGAAAAATTTATCACACTTTTAACAAAACTAGTCTCATAGATCAAAGTTTTTGTAGGAGTCCCAAGTTGAAGTAGAAGACTTCCAATATAATGGTGGGTAGAGATAGTGCAACAAGTTCTTCTCTGGAAATTCTCATGCTTATTTTTTGTACTGTATATCTATCAAAAAGGCAGTGGATTCTTTATCACGGTTGGGCTATTTCTTTCTCATATGATGGCACTGTTTTACCTCTCGACCTTTTGGTTACCTGAGGTTCTAGATGGAAGATTGAAAAAAGAGAAATTAATCAAGGTCCTAACAACACAAGTTTCCCGGGAACTTTGTCCCTTGCCTGCAAATGAGAATATGTTATCATGGTACACATGTACTTCTGGCGATTCTCTTGTTATTTGCTGCTTGGGAAATGGAGTGGGTTTTTGTATATAGAAGAGCTGTAAGATGGGGCCAGCATTTGTTGATTAAAGAGTTGTTCAGCAGTTTATTTTGTCTGAGGAGATTTTTTTTTTGGGTAATGATCTCAGAGGAGAAATTGCATTTCCCACTTTAAAATTTCAAGATAATATTACGAACTTGGTTAATTTTTTTCCATTCAAACAATCAATGATGGTCTAATTAGAAGCATGCCTCTCAGCATAGTTGATGATAGCAAACTGGGATCCAGTTCTGTACCTTTGGCCTTTTCCTTCAGATATGGCTAGGGAACTCAATAAACTTAGTTTTTTTCTGCAGTTCCATATGTGGTTTGTTGAATTTTCCATAAGAAAATAATATTTTCTTTCTTTATTCTTTGTATCATGTTTTATTGTTCAGTCTGCATTGGAGCTTGGTGATTATCTGTATTCCAGCATTTGATGAAGAATGTGGACCTGTTATTCTTCATTTAGATTCTTTGGGACTTCATAACAGCACGGTGATTTTTGAGAATATTCGAAGGTGATATTTATGTTGATAAAAAAATTTATGTTGCCCCAGTGGGTTAATGTAATATTGTACTCACGAAAATATCTTATATCACTTGCATTATATCATCACAGTGTTGCCTTTTATATTATTGAATAATACTGACTATTGAGTATGAAAATTTCTTTATCTATATCTACCATCCACTTTGAATCGGAGAATGCCATACGACTTTATGAGACCTTATGTTTTTGTTTTTTTTTGAGTCATTGAAAAACTATAGCCTATCATTAACAAAGACAGAATTTTACCTAATTAAATTACAAAAAGTACTTGAAATTTACATACTATGGGCAATGTTATGAAAAATTCATGTGGCAAAACTAGTAGTTAAACTTATGGGGGCATCTAAAAAGATTGTCTTGAAGGAGCATTATCTTAGAAAACTGATTACTAGGTCAAACAAGTAATCTGTGTGATTCACCCAAACAGATTAGCAGTATGATTTAAAATTGAAGTAAGATAACTTCATATAAATTCATGTTAACTTTTAAGTGCTTTTATTTCTTTATTTGCAGTTGACATTGATAAATCAAGTGTATAAATTTGCTTATTGAAAGCTTGTTGGAATATTTTCGTCATCCATCTCTTTTGTCATCATGCTTTCAATATTTTTTTACGGGAAAAACTTTCTACAGCACCCACATAATCTCTACACTTTTCTTTCCCCTTCCTACTCATATATCTCAATCTTGAGATGTATTTCTATCGTTTTACTTCTAATGAGAAATTATCTTTTGTGCTATAGATATTTGGAGGAGGAGTGGAATCACATTTGCCAAGGTTCTTTGGAATTTCCAATATCTGAAAAAACGATTATGGTAAACCTATGAAGTTTTATCTACTACATGCAATTCTAGTCATGTTATTTATAAAATTGCAATCTTAAATAACACATAACCAGATATGGTAACTGGGCTTACAATTCTCAAGAAGGGAATTCAGCACTTAGAAATCAAGGAAAACAATGGAAATGAAGATATGTTTATTTTAACCAAAAAGTAGGTCTAGAATTAGGATGCTTGTCTATTTTTTATTTGGGAGTCGATACTTTCATTTTCCACCACAAAAATTACTTATTTTCTCCATCCATCAAGGTAGAATTTAAAGCTGAGCTTTGTCTCAATGATAATGTTGCTCCATTGTGACTTTCTTATTTTGATGTTATTTTAAGATAAGTTATATATTTGAATGTTATTTAAGAATAATAGAGCTAAAAGCCCCTTAAATTTTTATTAAATATGTATAAATAAATATATATGACATGTTTTTTTAAAAAAATATTTAAATGGGCACTTAGGCATCCAAGCTTACTACGCAAGTGCCTTCGTGCCTTAATAAGTATGTGCACACCCTTAAGTTGAAATTGATATGATGTTGATCTGGTTTGATTCACTTATTCATTAAAGCTGGCATTCTTATCATTATTGTTGATCTTCCAAGCATCAAAAGAAATTTCACAAAGTTAGGTTCTTTAACAGTATGTTCATATTGTAGGAAGCTATGCATGATTGATTTGTTTTCTGCTAAAAATAACTTACATCGTCATGCCATGCTAATTATTCTATTTTGTAACTTTCTGTATATTTATGCCGTTCTTTATTTACGGCCCACTTGGTAAAAGGGACTAAAGCATGGATATTACGGTCTGCAAGACACCAGCTATAATTTCATTCTCTTTCTGCTGATCAGTGTTTGGGATGATGCTAGTACTGTAATATCAGTTGCTATTATGTTTCTGGTAGAGGTGGCAAAATAGATTCACAAGTTGTGTTCAGATCCAACTAGTGAGTAATTGACTCGTTTATGTCTAACCCAAACCTACCTCGTTTAATAAACAGATTAAAAATGTTAATTTGAATTCAATTTGTTTATAAATGAGCTGACCCGACCCAATTCATTTAACCTGTTAGAGTATATGAATTAGTCTAGTATTATAAGTTTAATCTCACATTGTTTAGAGTTGTTTTATCTTTTGTATGTAATCTCTATATATGGAGACCTTATTTTCTTACAAATGAATGCATCACTTCCACCTCATTTCTTGAGTTCAATATAATCCAGTTATGAAGTTGAATGAGTTCACGTGTGATCTACACTATTTGACTTGTTTAAACTATCTAATCAGTTCAACCTATATAACCCATTTAATTTGTTACATAAAATCATGTAATTATCTAAATTATAAATAAATAAATACAATGTTATATAATAATGATATTATATATAGAGAGAGAAAATTTTTCGTAGGTCATAAAATGATTACATATGTTGAACCCAAATTCATTTAACCTGCACTCTAATTTGTTTGTTAAAAAATTAGCACGATTTATTTTGTTACCCCTAATTTTTGTATGGAATCCTTTCTTTGTGGCCTGGGCTAGATTAGATTCGGGTCATACTTGACCGGCTGGCAGCCTTAGCAGAGATCCCCCTACAGTGGGCTAACCTGTATAACCCACTTAATTTGTTACATTCTATAAAAATCATGACTAAAAAATGAATAAATATACACTATTATAATATATATATATATACATTGTTAAATGTAGGAAATTTCCTTACATAGGTTGGTAAGTCAAAAGAATTTACATATATTGTACCCAAGTTCATTTAAACTTAACTCTAATATGTTTACTAAACAGATTATCATGATCCATTTTTCTACCCCTACATTTTGGAGGGCTGACCTTTTGTTTACTAAATACTTTCTGCATGTGTTAGGTTAGATTAGATTAAGAGATGAACGAACTTGACTGACTTGCCGCCTTAACAGTGACCCTTGCATGGGACTGATGATTTTGAGCCTTTTGAAAGTTTCTTTTTGAGCTATTTGTTGTTGTCAGTGAAGCAACTTTCTGATCTTCCGAGTTTCTTGTATGTTGAATGCTTTCATGAAACAATATGAGTATTTATTTTGCTCTTACATTTCCGCTCTTGTGCTATATGTTCACTAACTTTTTATTCAATCCATGGTAATAGATATTTGAATGGAGGTGTAACGAGGCAAATTTTTTTTAGGTTCCTCAGCAGAAAAACGCATATGATTGTGGTCTTTTTGTGCTTTATTTCATGGAGCGGTTTATTGAAGAAGCACCAGAAAGGCTTAGAATGAAAGATCTTGACATGGTACGTTCCATAGTTGGACATCTGAGTTTTAAGACAACGATCTTCTTATATCCATCCATTTATTTTTGAATCTGACAGTTCGGAAAAAAGTGGTTTCGATCTGAAGAAGCATCTGCACTAAGAAAAAGAATCCGAGATTTGCTTATCAAAGAATTTCAAGCTAGATTAGAGAATAACGTTGGATCAGAAATGTCTTTGCCATCTGCAAGTTCCATTGGAGATGGCGTTTGTCCTATGGACACGTCATAGTCAGAAAACGGTAGTTCCGCGCATGATTCTCTGGAAAAGCTGCGACATTGAGAACGTATGTCTCTTCCTTCGTACTTCCCACAGCTAAGTTGGGATGTGGCATGCTCATGTGATCACTTGTTTATCTGATACATAAGAAAGAAGGCTTCCGAATGGATGTTGCAGATTTATAGGTTCCTTGGTGCATCTTGAAGGTCATCTGTTGGGAACCATCCTTCACGTGTGGTAGTCTGGGCTTTCTTTTGTAAATAGAATTTTACTAAATATACCCCAAAAAAATCGGCATGCATGCTGTTATGCTAAGATGTTCATATATGTGTAGAGTATAGGGAGTATAGAAGCGCATCTAGCCGACTACTAAAGATGAATATAGCTCGTTCTGTGCTGTGAACAATCACAACAGCATTTATATTTGAGGAGAGGAGGTTTCCAGAAAGGATAACTAACACTTTATGGTGAAGGAAGATTCGGATTCCCCTTGTATAAAGTGTTTTGCTTGTATTATGCTGTTAGTACTACAATTTTCCTGCAAGAGGATAAGCTTAACTTCAATTTGTTGATTATCAGACATGGAACTTTAACGTCACCTTTCATTTCGTAAGAAGTGAGTTGAAAGAGAAAAGTAGCGTTTGATTTACAACCAAAATAGAAGCTTGAGTTCCAAAATGATCGTTCGGCCTCTTGTTTGTAAGAATATGTGGAAATCAAAATAGAAGGACGTCACATCATTTTTTAGAAAAACTTAAAGCAGCCGAAATACCTGATCCAAAATTCCAAGATTCAAATCATGCACCTAATAAATTACAAATCTTACATTTTCAATTCCTGTTGGAATTGCCATGCAGACGAAACATACCCATGAGTGATGATAATCAGATAAATTGCTTCTAACGGAGTACAGATGGTCTATTTGAAGAATGAACCATTCGTATTAGAGTTCTTTTGGATGATAATGATAATGCTCTCTTGTTTGAATCTAAATCAGGTCTCGTTCCTTAAAACCGAATGAAAAACTTTGATTACAGTGTAAAATACCAATTTTTCCTTGGGCTACTGGAAGCAAAAGACCAAGTTCACCTGCTGCTTATGATAAAGCCTAAATCTCACACATTACTTCATGGAAGGATAAGAGCATCTAGCAGGCGGCAATACGTTTACAACTTATAGCATATGATGGCCTTCCATTATTCATATAACAACCGATGGGTTGGTTATGGGATATTTGACGCATCTTACAATGCAACTCAACAGTAGGATCAATCCTAGTGCTGACCATGTCCAAGACGGCAAATACTTACAGCATCTGATAAATAACTCCAGATGTGTAAGAGCTCCTAGTTATATATTATGCAAGAATACATGCTTGAGCTGGAAATCTACCATAAATACATTCTGATCTCCCAAGCTCGGTATTCTTATCAAACCATCTTGATGGTGCCTCAACAAGATATCCTATCATCACGGACCACGACGTCGCCCGAAGCATAGGCAGCCTTGGGACTGGTCCAAAGGGATCATACCTCCACCTTTTGAAGTGTCTATGGTCTCCAACATTGTGACCACCTCATCCATCTCAGGGCGCTTGTCAGCGTTGGCATCCCAGCACTTCTTCATCACATTTGCAAAGGAGCTTGGACAACACCTTGGTACGTCAGGTCTCAAATCCTGCAAGAAAACTTACTATGATTTAATAACCCATTTGAAATCAGACGAGATATGGCTTGACATGTAATGGCACAAGATACTCAAACAAATTCATGTTTCACAAGTATTTAAACTGCTCAATACCATTGGTTAACTAAGAGTCTAAAAAAACCTCAGAGTTGGTCTCTTTTTGCATGAAACATGATCATGCCCTAACAGTATCTGAAGAAGTGATTTTTGGTACCAAAGGTATCCATAAACATCTTCAACGCAATTATCAGTCTCACAACCACTAAATTAGCCGAACAAAGGCTTCCAAATATTTCCTTTGTTTGATGAATCCATTTGAAATGAACGAACAGATAGCAATCTGTTATAGAAATATGATCGGGAACTATGATGGATCAAGAAACTCCAAAAATATTTCAACATTTACGTCCCACTAAAAGATGATGAGGCTTCATAAGATATTAGAAAGATTTCAGGGATTAAGTGATTTTAGAAGCCACAGGCATTTTTATGGCTAGTAAACATAAAAGTCAAAATTGCACCTGTCGCACAACTGCAGATGTGACCTCTGCAAAGCTTAGATTAGGATATGGCATCTCACAACAGTATATCTCCCATAAGCAGATGCCAAAGCTATATACGTCACATTTTCTATTGTAGGGATTGCCATTGAGGACCTGAGACATGGATGTTGACGGATGAAATGAGTTCACAAAGAAAAAATTATTCAAGAAACAATGGATAAGAGTCATTTCATATAAATAGAAGTAATAGTTATTCCATGGTGCTTCACAAATCATACTTTTCACGTATCCAGCAGATGATCTTGCTTGGTAATCTCCTCCTCACAAGATATGGCAACCACATCTTTCTCATTCACTTACTCTATAAATTGCACTATATTTAGATCGTAATGAAAAGATGCATGCACAAGAATAACTCCAAAAGTCCAAAGGGTGCTGTGAAACTGGATGTAATCTTTATTCTTATATTGGGATTACCACTTTTCTTATTACTGTAGTAATAGGTTCTCCTATCAGCATCAACCAACAGCAATAGCAATAGCAACCATATATCCTATCATCCCCCTAAGAAAATATTGTTTGTTCGGAAGCAAAAGTATTGAAGTTACAAATATGCACTATACCTAATCCCAAAGAATCATTAAGATATGAGTCAAGGATAAAAACAAACAAAAATAGGAATTTGAAGCAACAACAACGATAAAAGTCCCACCATGTGGGATTAGTCAACTGAATCCCACTTATTCATTTCACAATTTTAGGCTATGAAAAAGGAAAAGTGGGTTGGATATTATAGAAAAAAATGATATGTCCTGTCCTTTCCAAACATAATGTACCATCATATCTTTACTTCTGAAGCATTCCAAAAATGCATCACTCTGTGGCTATCAAGCTATGATGATACTTTAAGATTTGAAAAATGAAGATTGAACTTGACAATGTACATTAATAAATCCTAAGGAAAAGGATTTGTATGATTTAAGGAACCATGCCTCAGGTGCCATATAGCCAAGGGTTCCCGTCTCTCCAGTCATATCATTAGGATTTTGAGCCTCAACACGAGCAACACCAAAATCAGCAATCTTCACAATTCCTGACCTATCAAGAAGCATATTTTCTGTTTTGACATCCCTGTGAACAATTTTTTTAGTGTGAAGATAGCTCAGCCTGCAAAAGAAGGTGTAGTGTTACCATATCCATTAGCAAGTACGTTTACCAAATACTATGTAATAATATTTAAAGATGGTAGCCAATGAAATCCTAGTATTCCTTTCTTGTCATTGAAGAAAAATGCCATTACCCTCTTGCAATATCCAGAGCCATTTGTACAACTACTCTGAAAGCCAACTTCCGTTTCCGATGTTTAATAAGAAATGTTTTAAGTGCTCCCCCAGCAAGATATTCAACAACAACGCAACAAACATTGAGAGGCATGCCAGAATGACTATTTTCTGTTTGTATATTTATCTCTGTTGTAGCCATTGTAGCTCCTATAAACTGAATAAAAAAAGGTAAACTTTGAGTTCCAAACAAAAGGTAAGCATCATTACTGCAGAAATATATATAGAGTCACTTTTCCAAGAAAGATTTAGAATGAAATGGACTTTAGACTCATCTAATTGTTTGTTTTGGGAAGCCATATCATGTGAAATTACTCATACACAACAAATAACAACAATAATCAATGCATTTATTCCACTATGTGGAATCACTCTTGTATATACATGCAAAATCATCCCTTCGTCAGTAATACAAGAGTAGCCCATATGTTGTATTGTAGAGCATATCTTTTTAATGATGATTAAAATGATAAGAGAATCATTAACTCCAATTTCCTTACCGATTAGACATGTCTCAAATCATATATTCATGTAAAATTAGTACTTATTTGGCCAATTCCTTGAACAAGGAAAGCCATAATCAAAAGGAATGATCTAAACATCAAACCAAGTGCATATGATGCAAGAAGCCTTCAAATTTAGCAATTTGACATTTTGGTTGTATAAATCATGTGCTTTTATTTGACGAGGAAATTTCCTGGGAAGTTGTGAAGCATTTGATAACAATCAAGATTATTTTCAGAATTAAAAATGTTTCCAAAACCCTATTTTGGTTGAACTATAATATAACTAGTACATTCATTTCTTGTGCCTACACTAGGCCACTAACCGTTCAAGTAAATATTTTATTCTCTGAAAGCTATGACAAAGCCCTAATAGATCCATTACATGCTTCCTTTTTTTCCCTTGCCATACACTACAATGCTTTTGATGAACAACAGGAAACGAGAAGACATTATATAGAGTGGTGCATAGAGTGCAATCTCTGTTTCTAAAGATCTTTTGATGTAGCAAAAACTAAAAGGCCATGCCTTCGAGATGTGAAACCCAGCTTGTTAGAATGAAATATTGGGTTACGCATTTGCTGTGATAAGATCATAGGAATAGTACAAGCAGTAGCTATTAAATTGCAAGTCTGAAAATTGTTGTGCTATCCCCACATGAAAAGAAAAAACTTGCTAAAGTTCTAAAACTAATAATAAGAATTCATGATACCATTATGAATGGTTCAGATTTCAGATGCCCACATTTAGAGGTTATGCAATTTAAAATGAGCTGGCACCTTAGTTACATTAGGATGATCAAGCTTGTTCCAAACAGCAACTTCCTGAGTGAAAGCTGAACGAAGAGAATTAATTTCAGCTTCTGTTCTACTGCCATCCTGCCCCCAGTCAAGCATTTTCACTGGTATAGAGTGGAAATATGTTAGAAAAAGAACTGTAGTTAGAGCACAAAACGAACAAGGAGCAAGAAGATGCAACACTGCAAATTTAGATGAAACTGAAAAGGGAAAAAGCATAGGAATTGGACAGCCACAATCATGAAAAGCAAAAACGTTGAAGGGATAAACATGAAATTTAGTAAACATGCACATTGACACAACTGCTGGATTATTTCTCCTAAGTAGATAGCAGAAATGAACGTGCACAAGATGTAAAACGTGCCACAGAAGGATCCATAGCTATTACTGCCAAATACTCATTTCATACAATCGTCTTCTAACAACTTATTATTGTCAATTTTGTAATCCATGATATATCAACCTTATTATCTTGTTTGTCCATAGAAAAGCATGAAACCTATTCTTTTTTCGTTTAATATTTTCCGACCATATGCCCATAGCTTCCGTTTTGTCTTCTACTGGCCCTCAAACCTCATAGCCTTCTTATTTGTATTCCCACAGAGAGATGTTTGCACATTATTGCAGGGCCATCATCAATCTATTCCTATCTCTCTCCTTTCATTTCCAATAGAGCACATGACCACTGGGTCCCGATATTAGACGTGATCTAATCCACCACATGAAAGTTCATTGAAAACAAAGTCCATGCAAAATCAACTTTAATAATTTAATTAATTGATACTTGTAGTCTACTCAAAAGTAAATCTTGGAGAAAAAAAATATTAACATTATTTAAAAAAAAGAAAGCCCATGACAAACTAGTTTCAGGAAAATCCGAAGGAAGAACTGTGAGAAAAACAACAAAGGATGCATACAAGAGTCACGGACTACTTCAGGATACAAGCAATAATTCATTGAAAAAGTCAAAAAGATGAGCATGATTCTAGAGAAGGTAAAACAAAGCAATGGCTGAAGGTCTCGAAGTAACAAAGAAAAACAATAAAAAAAGAGAAGCATCCCCACACCATTTGACCGGTAAAAAGACATGATTGATGACCACCAACCTTCGACATTGAAGGTCTGTGAAGAAAGCACGAAAAATGGGAACGTAACAAATAACAAGCAAAAAGGTCAAAACATTTCCGCGTCTTAAGATTCCCTATTGGAAGCATGATAAATCGTCAAATCTGACAGCGACGCCATTTATATCGACCCATCATAAATCCTAATCAGAAGAAGACAGGGAAACCAAGGCACCTTATGCATATGCAGGCTTTCAGATTTGCACGGGAACTGCCAAACAAACGATTACATCTTCGTTGGAAAGAAGAACCATATTTCGCAGACATCGAAGGTGATGGACCAAATGCCAAAGTTGATGATGAAAAGGAGAAGCAACATGCATACTTGAAAACAAGAAAAAGGGAAATGTGCTCAAGAATTCCTTCACTCAAGTGTCATCGATTCAGAGAGAAACATCTAAACAGAACCCATCACCACCACATCAGTCGAGAGCTACAAAAAATAGAAGGAAAGCTTGTTTCTTTATCGAAACCCAAAAGAATTCTCGCAGAAAACGGAGAATGGGATATGGCCCAGCGGTCGGTGGGAGCCTTTAGTTTACCTGCGACATCAAGGCCGTCGTAGACTCCCCGGTGGACGGTGCCAAAGGTGCCACGGGCTATGACACCCTTGACGACAAGCTTGGAGGTATCGATCTCCCAGTCCTCTCTGACCCTGGCCCTCTCCCTCGCTTCCTCCTCCCTCTTCTTCTCCATCGTCCACGCCCTGCTGAGGTGTCTCTCCAGCTGCTCGTCCAAGCTCTTCAGATCGATCCGGTCGGCCCTCACGAACCCACCACCACGACCTCCTTCACCTTCCTCCATCATCTCCCCCTTCTCTCCTCCTCCCACCGCTCAGTTGGGTTTTGCTACTGTGTGGTTGGGCCCGGGCCTGCGCTTGTGCTCTTCATTTGCATGTGTTTGCTCCTCTCTCTCTTCTTGTGCTGGTCTAGTGTTCCACCATGTGATGTGCGCACATGCCATGCTTGAGGACAACTTGTGGGCTCTGAACCTCCGACCCACTCCCCATCCTCCTCTCTGCTTCTCCTCCCCTTCACTGCCTACCGTCGCCACCCATGATAGAACACCAAGCGAAAAAAGGAAGAGGAGGAAAAGAAGAAGTACATTGGAACGGGGAAATCGCGAAAACGATGTTTTCTTCTGGAAAGTCGTTGCCTTTTGAAAAAATATCTTAAAAAAAAGCCTTTCTTTATATACTCTCAGTCCACAACAAATTTCACGTTCCCAACGTCACTCTCCTTCACCGATTTTAAAAAGCAATCACTGATTAAAATAATAATAATAATAATTCTATTTATCTAACTCCATACGAACAATTAAATATACGACTTAAGATCAATTATCCCTTCCATTTTGTAATCGCTTGTAAGATTCAAACTGCTGAATAAAAAAGAGATAGAAAGCTCGATCATCTTGCAGTCAAAAAGGCAGATCAAGACCGACGCATAAAGTGCCTCCCTCTCGTTTAACAATCCAATACCCTTTCCTCTACTCCTACTCTTACTTACACTGTTCCCCTATCTTTTCATATCTTATTCTATTTATTTACTTGTTAATTATTTCAATGTTACCCTTCAAAGACATCACAAGCATCTTTCTTGTAATTTACATATCTAAATAAATGCCTACGAAGAAAACATTTATTTTGTTTCAGATAGATTTTAAGTTACGAATCTATTCATCTGGTATGACTTGGATTATTAATTTGTTATTTAATCAAATTTGTCCAACGCATGTTTATTTAAAATATTGATGCACGCCCGGCCCCAAGCTTTGTATGATCTTCGCTGTCCTCCTATGAAACAGTGGTCTTTGCTGCTGTCATTGGACGTGAGATACGTCGTTGCACGGAAGCTGACCGTATTCATCCTTATCTATTTCATTCTATCATAATAGATCATAATTTTCTCAATATTTAATAATGACATAACATACGGTTTTCTAAAGGAAGAAAGATTGATTCAAATCTTACTACCGGCAATTACGAATACCATTGCTCTTGTCAATTTATTAGTCGTCGCAATTGTGTTTAGCCTCTTCCTGCTTTTTCCATTTGGTGATTAATTAGATAACTACATGGCAATTTCAGCTATGCAGCATTTTGTTACCGGAGAAGAAATTACAAGTACGTGGATTTAAATCCTATTATTCTTGATCAATTAGATCGTTACAATTAATTTTTCTAAGAATCCTATCCTGGTACAGTCGGCACGCACAAATATCTAAACGGACCCTGGCTCGATCCGGATCCGAACTAGGTTTGATCGAAACCCGAAAGAATAGATGGATGGGCTCGAATGGTAGGTTCGGGTTCTCTGATAAAGAAGCGGGTGGTATTTTACCTGAAACCGCAAAATTTGAGGGGTTTTTTTTTTCTGTGTCGTCGGAGGCCGACGCGTCGATGTCGGCGGACTGGGGCTTCGCGCACAGAGCGTGGGAGAAGTGGGCGGCCACCTCCGTGGGTTCGTCTGGTGAACCGCTCAAGGCGGCCATGATGCTCAACTACGACCCCACCGGACCATCGCGCCTACTGCCCGTCGTCGCCGAGCAGCAGGGGATGAAGGTGAGGCCCTCCGACCTCCAGCCCTTTCTCGAGTTTGTCAGGAACAAAAACGGCCTCCAGTCCCAGTTCTTCTTCATCGGTCCCAACCAATGTAAGCTCTCTCCGTTTGCCACGGACAAGTTCTGTTCGCCGAATTATCTGTTCTCCCGAAGAAATGTTTTGATTCTAAAGATCTTGTGAGATCACGGGTGTGCTTGAAGTTTTCCTAGCTCGTGGATTATAATAGGATTACGGAGAGTCAATTCCGTGCATTATTTATAAGCTGAAAAATACTCAGTCCAAATCCGCACAATTGTTAGGTGCACCGAGGAATTTCGAGTGTTCAGGTGGTGGTAGTCTCAGGAAATTTTGAAGGATGGTTCGTTCATAACATGGAGTCTGATAATTCATCACAATTAAATTGAAAATATATGCTACATTAATATTATAAAAATAATCAAATTGTCTCTTGCTGAAGACAAGTTTGTATATCTTCAAATCGTTTTATGATGGTCTTATTGTTGATGCCATTGACTACATTCCACTCAGTTTAGACATGCACGACCATTCATGAATAGATTTAAATCGATCATGCATGTACATTTTTATGCTGTACATTATAGAAAATACTCTTTCCACATGTGTAGAATAACGGGAAGAAACACAATTAAGCTGATTTTTCATTTGGTTTATGCTTAAGAGTAAGTCATGATATTTTTCAAGGTAATGCAAGAGAGAACTTTATGTAATACAAGTAAAGGTTTTCTTTCCAAAATTTACTATACTCTGGCTGTCATCAATCCGCGTTATCTATCATTCATATCCTTGTTGTCGATAAAGGGATCTCTTCAAGTTGAATCAGGAAGAATTTTTCTGTAAAAATTTTCTATAGCTTGTAGACCATATAGCTCAGACAACATTATGATTCTATCCAAATTTTGCAACTAAGATGTCATAAACAACACAAAGTGTCACCACAGGAAACACAAGGTTATTGATTCTTCTGTAATATGTACTGATGATAATCATCAACGTATATACTCCCTGTGATAGATTTGGTCACATCAATCCACGAGAGTTGGTTCTGTGCCAGATGCGTGAATACGTCAAAACCTGCTGGTGAAGGTGTCATCATCATGCAAACGGCAGCATTTCTTTTGGTTGCTATGTGAGAATCCAAGATCAACTGTTCCATGACCTTCACTGTTGTTCTTCTTCATCTTTTTTAAATATGGTGTTATCTGCTTCAGAATCTTTATTCATATCTTAAGTACTATCTTTTCTCATGAATTTGTAAAATGATTTTCAGGTACGAGGGCTCCATCGGTTCAGCTTCTCGTGCAATGGCAGCCGTTGACCAGTTTGTTTGCCTGCTGAGCAGACGAAATCTTTGATACCTGTGGTTTGGATGCAAGATTCAATGGTATTTATGGACGTATATATGGACGAGATGCATGTAGTAGCCTTCCATGCAGCAAATGTCCCAGATCATCCGCTTTCTAATGGGGAATGAAAGCTACGGTGCAGTCAATATCTTCTTGCAGTTGATTCAAGTTTTGAGAAGTGGCGCTGTTTCTCCTAGTATCTTGCCGTTTATGTATTATCTGGATCTATTACTGACATGCAAATGGGTTTCCCATCTCCTCCCTCCTTGTTCTGTGTCTCTCTTGCAAGATGTAGAAACATGTATTGACAAGACATGGAATGAATCTATAATGAGTTCGTGGAGGACAACCGTTACCTCCCCTTAAATCGTATCTTCTTAACTGGAAAGATTTGTCTTGTACGTATGAACTTAAAGGCGACAAGCTATCCAAAGGATATGAAAGCCATATTTGCATTGAGAAATCACATGACAATAGAGTTTTAGAAGACTACGTCGAAGCCCAGAAAATCACAAACATAAGAAACCAATTCTTCAGATAAACCATTGCCTGCAATTCGTGTCAGCGTTTGATTGCGGAAAACTGCTAAAGCCCAAAACCGAGGTGTCCTTAAGCCCAATACTGGCACGGCCGAAGCCCACGTCCATTTGACATTGATATTGGTTTTTATAATGATAATGTTTTTATTTGAATGCAAACTTAAAATCTTATTCATTATAATAAAATAGGAGATTATTTTTAATAGCAATACTTTTATTTAAGTTCAAATTTAAAACTTCCTTGTAATAATCAATGAAATAAAAGTAATAATTATATTATTAAAAAAAATTGAAAACAAAGAAATTCTATTTTACCCGAAGGACATATTGCCGGACGAAAGGAAGAGATGGATCTTCGCAGCCGGCCCATCACGGTTACTCCGTCCGGCTCGAATTGAGATGGCGTTCTTGCTCCGACTTCCGCCGCGCCCCATCTTCTCCCTGGGACTTCCTCCACGCCGTCGTCCCTCCCTCACCCGTCGCCGAGTTTTCGCGTCTCCTCGCTCTTCCATCTCCTACTCCCCCGTCGAACGCTCCTCCAGAGACTCGAAGGTTCCGTTGAAGGGAATGGAGTATCCCGAACTCGAAGTACCACTCCTCCTCGAACTTCTTACTTTCCGAATGTAACTAGTCGATGTTTCCTTTCTCGGATGCTTGTCCGTTTTTGATTCGTGAGAGCTGCAATCGTTTGATGCGTGCAACTATCGTCTGTTGGTTTATGTCGTAGAAAGTAAGGAAATGGATTTTCGTTCTTCATCGTTGAACACTGGGATCTGTTAGGGGAGGACAACTTGTTGGAAGAAGGCAAGAGATTGGGAACGTCAAACCTGGATAAATGCGCCTGGGTTTCCGTTTCTTCTTTTATCTTTTGAAACTCTGGAAAATATTCACAATCAAAGTGCTTAGCACCGATGCCATTTTTTTACAGAACCTAAAAAAGGCATATAATCAATTAGTTTTGAATTGGATGTCTCCCATTTCAGTAGATACCTGTCTTTTTTATGTACTAGAATAATAATACAAATAAATTGTTTCAAAGAACATTTCGCAATTGATTTTTTAATAAAGGAGAGCTTGTAGAGGATTCAAGAAGTAATTAAGGAGGTTTTATTTTTTAAAATAAATTTTTGTTTGAATTGGTAAACTATCAATTTAATAGAAATATGTGGAAGAAAGGGATCATGTAGTCAACCCTATATTGTGGGATTACAACACAAGTTGTTACTGTTGTTTTAGTAAACTGTAAATGTGGATGATCACGTTTCTAGTTGTGTATTTTTTAGAAGAAATAAAGAAATAATGTGTGATATCATGTTATTTGCGATATTTGGATCTTGCATTTGTTTTGGTCATTTCCTTTTAATTCTTTTTGGATTAGTTTCTTTAATATATTTTCTTTGAATTGGGAGCATGTGGAGTATTTCATTGACGTTCTTTTATGTCAGTTGCATGAGTTTTTCAACAATTATTATTAGTCACTAATGCTTTCCTTGATTGTTATTCTGTAAGTTTTTTGAAAAATACTAAAAGGCTTGTTGTATGGTTTTGGAGGGGGTGTGTTTCCCTTAATAGATTTGATTGTGAGCTCCTAATTTATTGGGCAGTTTAGAAAGAAAGTAATCCTATCTCATTTTTTAATCGCAGAAATGGGTTCAATCACATGGCTTTAGACCAGGTCAGGCAATGATGTTGTGGAAACGCCTCTATGGGGAGAAAATTTGGGCATGTTGTGCTGATGAGCTGATAGGTTTTTCACATCCTTTCTTCTTTTTATATGATGACATACAGCTTCCTTTTGTTCTTTTTGCTCTTATTTTATGATGGGATTTGAAACTAGTATTTCAAGATAGAATTTATGCAATTGTGCATCCTAGGAAAAGTATAAAATGATTTGAGTTTACATGATAAAACAAATACTGAACAAATTTTAGTGTATTTTTTGTAACATTTATTGATCCCACATAATTGGATTATGGCATGGGATGTTGTTGTTATGACATAATATTTTCTGTTGATTAAAGGTATACTGCTAAGAAACTGCATTACCAGTTCATTTTGGGAATTTGCAAGACCTTTTACAGACCCCTAAGTTTTTTAAGTTGCAGGTATAAATAAGGATTTTGTCAAAATGTTGGATGAAAATGCTGCTTTTAGGACATTATCTGTGAAAGATGTTCTCATTGCTTCAGATGGGACACGGAAGGTAGCTTTGTTATTCTGTTTCTCTTGAGTAATTTCATGCTATTAGAACAGCTTCATTAATGTGTAGACTCACAGGAGCTTATAGATCTTGTTTTCTCTGGAAGATGGTTTTGTCATTGAAACTGTGGTGATTCCTTCTAATGGGAGAAGAAATACTGTTTGTGTTTCTAGCCAAGTGGGTTGTGCTATGAACTGTCAGTTCTGTTATACAGGCAGGCATGTCCTTTATATCTAATTTTCTTTCTTTGTGTTGTTATTTTGGCTAACATTTTATTACAGAGTTTAACCTGTATTAGCATCTCATAGGATGGGTCTGAAGAAAAATTTGACAGCCGCAGAAATAGTGGAGCAAGTTGTTTTTGCTCATCGTTTGTTCTCATGTGATGTTGGATCCATTACTAATGTAGTATTTATGGTGAGTTTGCTTCTGTCATTTTAGTTGAATTTTTTTTCTTTTTCAATATAATGCATATTGGAATATTACCATTGCTCGAGCTGTATATCTCCTGTCTGAAAATTATGTTCATTAATTATCCAATAATGGTGGGGATGTCTGAAGTGCTGCATGAGTTATAAGAAATGGGCCATATTGGATTTTTGTACGACAGTTTTTTATCAATTTCTTCTGCATTATGACTTAAGGATCAGAAAAGAGACTTCTGTGCAAAAATAATACACTTCACATTTTAATTTGATACCTGTTAGATAATGATATATTGAATCTGCTTCTTTGAAAGATTTCATGGATCCTAATTCTATACATTGTTAAATGTGCTTTTTCCTTCTTTTTTTTGAAAATGTACCAGAAATTTTATTATTTGCTTGTTATTCCCTTTATAACTCCCAATTTTGTTATTCTGTTGCTGATGCAACTATTGCTAGAGATATTATTTTACTCCCATGGTGAGCAAAGCATCTCTTATTAGTGGACTAGTGAACTAATCATAATCCCACCACATGGATCTTTTGAGAATGAAAGAAAAAAAAAAAATTGAACTACATGGGATTGACCATATGAATGTTTTTCCTCTATGTACTTCTATCTATGGTCAAATTTTCAATTAAATTACATAAATTTAAACTTTTTTTATAATTTCTAATCAAGTAGTTTTAGACCTACCTCTATTTGTTTTAATTTTTCTACACTAATTAATTTTTCTTTCTTAACTAACACATTCTTTAGTTTCTTAAGGATATGACCAAATCATCTCAAGTTAATTTTTTTGTATCTTATCTTCAATTATTGCTATTCCTACTATATTCCTAATAAAAGCATTTTTTAGCTTATCTCTTACAGTATCCTCATTGATTTAAGTATACATATCTCAAGAGCACGAACCTTTTATACATGACCATACTTTGCAACCCAGTATGCTAAGTCATAAAGTAAATAATAGTTTTATAGAATTTTCCTTTAGTTTTAAGGGTATAATTCTATCATATAACACTTTAGAAGCATTTCTCCATTTCATCTATTCTACTTTAATCTTATAAATAACATTCTTTATAATTTCACTATTATTATTTATTATAGATCTTAAGTATTTAAAAGTCATACTTTTATGAATCTCATGATCATCTAAGTGTATACATTCATCATTATTCCTATTTTCATTAAATTTACATTCTACATATTTAGTTTTTGACCGCTAAATCTAAATCTTTTGAACTTTAAATATTTCTCCATAATTTTAATTTAAAACTAATTTCTACCTTACTTTCATCAACCAAAACTGTTATTAGTAAATAATATACATTAGGGTGTTTTTCCTTGAATTTCCTTAGTTATTTCATTCATAATTAAGATAAATAGAAACGGATTTAAAGAGGGCCTTTGGTGTAAATTCATGTCTATTGGAAATTCCTTGCTTTCTCATTCTATAGTTTTAATGCTAATAACTACTCTTTCATACATATTTTATAATATCAATATGTCCTATAGGTTTTCTTTTTCTTTTTCTTTTTCTTTTTCTTTCCAAAAGACATCATAATAGATTTCCAAGTACTCTATTATGAACTTTTTTTTAATCAATGAAAACCATATGGAGGTCATTTTCTAACTCTAAAATTTTTAATTAGTTGTCTAAATAAATGAGTAGCTTACATTGTTGACCTACCTAGCATAAATCCAAATAATTTTTCTGTGATTTTAGTTATATGCTTTAGTCTTTGCTTAATTATTTTTTTCATAATTTCAAAGTATAACTCATTAAATTAATATCATGATATTTATCACAATTCTGCATGTCTCTCTTATTCTTAAATATAGGAATAAAGAGCTCTTTCTCTATTCATCTAGTTTCTTCTTTGTCTCTAAAATTATATTAAAAATTTTAGTTAACCACTTAATCCTTACTTCACTTTTAGGCTTCAATAGGAATACCATTTAATCTAAAATGACTATAGTTTATATCCTTTTTATTGCTACCTAAACTTTGCATGTAAGAGTTTCCTATGGTAGATTTATTAAAAAATTTACTAAAATACCTACGCCATCTATTTTTATTTCATTTTCTTTTACTAAAACAATGTAGTTTTCGTTCTTCATGCACTTGACTCAAATCTATAGATTTCCTTTCTTTTTCCTTAGCTAATTTATATATTCTATTTTCTCCATGTTTTATTTTGAAGCTATTATATTATTCTTTATAGGTCTGATTTTTAACTTCACTAATAATTTTCTTAGCATTTCTTTTTACTAGTTTATATGTCTCTAAATTTTCCTTATTTCTATAGTTATGATAGGCTTTCTTCATTTATCATAGGCGAACTCCACCTATGGAGGTTAACCCTTTCATACTCAGTTCTAGGTCTGGATAGAGAAGAAAGCATAGTGTTCGGTAGACAGCCAGTTGTAAAAACATATCAACTCTTTATGTACATGAATCCTATACAAGCATTACACGATTTAGCGAATAAACAAAGATGTTTTGAGATATATATTTAGAATGAAATTCATATGAGTAGAGAAAAGATATGAATTGATGAACAAAGTAATATCATATTGGACTAAAAATATTTTTTATCAGAAATATTATCTTATTCATGTGGTAAGAAAGCATCTGTTATTGATGGACTAGTATATCAAGCGTGCGCCTTTCAGAATCATAACTCATTTTCCTAGTAAATCTACACCAGCATTACACAATTTAGCAAATAAATAAAGATCACTTCACATATATATTCAGAATCAAACTCTTATGAGTAAAGAGAAAATGTGAATTGATGGGCAAAAGAACATCATATTAGACTAAAAATGTTTCTTTTAGCAGATATTCCACTAAAAATGTTATGGTGTAGATAACATGGGTAAGTTTTTAAAGTACATATTATGAATTGTAATTCATATAATATTTCGTACCTTTTTGTTAAATGTCAAAGATAAAATGGCAAATTTACTTGTTTAATAATGAGAACTTCAAAGTAGTGTGATGCCTCAAATATTACAAATTGAATGTGCTAACTACAAGCACATAAGTTCATAATTCATAGCTGTAATTTCAAAAAATAGATGAGCTATTATAATTCTCCTTATTTTACAAGGTGACATTTATTATAATAGAATATGAAAAGACAATTGTCATATTACATTCCAAATATTTCATATCATATTTATTCTTAAAATCCATATCATTAAAAGTAAGTAGGAGATGTTATGTGGTATGTCTTTCCTTCAACTTGAAACTCATAAATAGCATTCTGGTATGTTTATCATATCCCCACCTGTTTTGATTTAATCTCATATTGATAGGGAATGGGTGAACCACTTCACAACATAGAAAATGTCATTAAAGCAGCTTCTATTATGATAGATGAACAAGGTTTACATTTTAGCCCTCGTAAGGTGACAGTGTCAACCAGTGGTCTTGTTCCTCAGTTGAAACGTTTTCTTCGTGAGTCAAGCTGCTCATTGGCTGTTAGTTTGAACGCAACAACAGATGAGGCATCTTATAGCTTCTGATCTTTATAGTTTGTGCTGGGTTTCTCAGGGATTAATGGATTCATGTTCATCAAATGCTAGGTTCGGAATTGGATAATGCCTATCAACAGAAAATACAATCTCAGAATGCTTCTTGGAACCTTAAAGGAGGAGCTTTGCTTGAAACATCGATTTAAAGTACTGTTTGAATATGTGATGCTTGCAGGAATAAATGACAGGTCAGACTTGAATTTTTTTTGCCTTCTAATAGGGGTCGGCATTACTTACATGTTCTGTATGTGTTTCATTTGACCGTTCGAGTAGTCTTTTTTGCATCAAAGGAATAGCAATTACGGTTTCCTTGTTGCTTCAGACTGACATTGCAATTTGTGTCAGCCATCGTAATTAATTATTCTCTTTGACAATGTCACTTATGTTTACTTGCCAGTTCAGCCTAATTTACTAAATTCTGTGTACGTGTAATCATCCACCTACTTGGACTTCCCTTATTTTTTGTTTTTTAGTTCGACCATATTTCTCATTTGATATATATTTTCCCTTTTTCAATTAGCCTTGAGGACGCGGAAAGGCTGGCAGAGCTTGTTCAAGGGATTCCTTGCAAAGTCAATCTCATCTCATTTAATCCTCACAAAGGATCAAGATTCAGACCAACGTCTGACGAGAAGATGATTGAGTTCCGCAATTTCTTGGCAGAAGCAGGTTGTATTGCCATATTGCGGCCAAGCAGAGGTGATGATCAGATGGCTGCTTGTGGCCAGCTTGGGGAGCCTGGGGACATCCAGGCACGCATGCTTCGTGTACCTCCCAGATTCCAAAAGGTTGTGTGAAAGAACATTACCACCTAGTTTTGCGTTCAAAGATCACGGCATTTTTTTACCAACCTGTGTGGAAGATGCGTGATATGCTTAAAATGTGATGCATCTTTTTGTATACCAACTACGTTGATGAGGAGGAAGAATGGTGGCGCACACGCAGACAATCAAATACATCTTCTAATTAGGAATTATAATTTAATTTTATTACGTGTAAATTATAGTTAATAGAACATACCATATAATTCAAATTTTAGGAAGATCATTCTCTTAATTACTTTCATAAAAAAAAAACGGATACGGCGCGATGAATATCATTTACAGAAGGAGTCTAATAGAAGATGGCACGAATCTTTCAATCAATACAGCAATGATCGATCTAAGGGTTCTTGACTTTTATCCTCAACTTTCTCGCCACATGAGCTGCTCTTGGGTGGACGGGTCTCTTGCTGCCGTCACTCTGATCTACCTCCACCCAGTTGATGACCTTCATCATCAGCGACTGCGGACACCGGCACTCTTTCTGTTGCCCATCGTCCGCGGCGGACCCTCGCCTTGGCTTCTTGAGCCCCGACTCCAGCGCCGCATCAAGAAACTCCATGAACCAAATCCCTGCTTCCGTCTGTAACTGCTTTGCCAATTTGATGGAGTTGCTGAAGCTCAAAGAAGAAGATGATAACGATGAAGTCTGTGTCGCCGCAGCTTCTGCTCCTTTCCTCTTCTGGCTTGGTTTGGTGGTGGTGGTGGTCGCCGTCGTCGTCATTGCCCTCCTCTTATTGGCGTTCACATTGTGGGAGATCTCGTGGAGGACGGAGTTCTCCTCCTCCTCCCCATTTTCCTCGCTTGTCTTCGCCGCATTGGAAGTGGCGGCTTGAATTGTTTCCAAATCAGTAACCGCTTGTATGATCTCCTGATGAAAGCTCAAGAACTGGTCGAAACAAGCGGCCGGATCTTCTGCTTTTGCGGTCGAGCTCAACTCCGAGAATACCCTGCAAAGCAAAAAGGATTCTTCAACGTGAATGAAAAACCCACGTCCCGGGAGAGAAACAAGCAAACCCAGAACATGGATTCGGGTATGTACCTCAGCAGTCGAACTAGAGTTTCTGCTGCGGATGCATCTCTCAAAGCTTGAAGAGCTGCCCTTTGCGCTGCTTCTTTTTGCTGCATCGCTTCCTGTAACAAGCAACGAGTCGGAATAGAATAAACGCTTCAATTGCGAATATCCTGAAAACCAGGGAGAGATGGGTCTACCTTTCCTAGCAAGCCAAGCTTTCCTGGTAAGGGCAAGCGATGGCCTGCATTGCCCTTGGGAGCAGCACCACTGCTTGGCTGATACAGGGGTCGGCGTTGTGCGCCGAACACCGGCTTCTGCTTTTCACTTGCACAGTTCATTGGTGAGAAGGCTTCTGTCCTCCTTATGTCTCTCGCCATGGGTGGGGGGGAAGTGGTGGTGGCCGCAGCGGCGTTCTTTTCCTGTTGGAAGTGAAATCTTGGGATGATCTCGTAGCTTCAAGCAAAAATTACAGAGGAGAACAATGCCAAAATCAGACCACACAAGTGTAATCGTTACCTACACTTGAGAATGGACTACTTGGAATCCTTGCATCTCTCCCACACGTACTCTTGCTCCTGTGAAACTTGGGCAAGCTGCAACTCTTCCTAAGAGCCGACCCATCACCCTTGGAATCGACGAGCTTGGGCAGAAGAGCTTCGTTCACCGACGACCGAGAAATCAGCCCCGAGCTCCCTTCCTTCCCCGTCTTCTTCTCCCTCACCATCGGAGAATTCTGCTGATCGGCCGACCGGCCTCTTCTGCCTGGAGTGCCACATTCAAAATCCAAAGCAGTTGTCTTGACGACCGACGGCGAAGCGGCACCAACACCAAACCCAGGATTCTGCTCCCAAGAGGCTCTCCTGCAAGTCATCGTGGCTTTCACGGCTGTGGAGCCCCTGGAGGTCGACCCCTCGCATTTTCCTTTCACCCTCACGATCGGCTCAGAGGTACCTACGAGAGGATGTCTACCGGGAAGCAGCTTGGCGCCCTTTATGACCGGCACCGGCGATCCGGGGTCTAGCCGGTCGACGTGAACGAACTGCCCCAGCTGCATCTTGTTGCTTAGTACAAGCTCGTCTTGGTCGAACGGTAGGCTGACGTAGATAGAATGCGAGGAGTCGGAGACCTTTATGTAGAACCCCTGTTTCGGCCACAGGTCCTTCTCGTCAAGGTCGGCCGGGACAATGTCGGTGATCTGCAGAAGCGCGGTCCGGTGCTCTCCGACGGGCTTCGCGGTACCGGTGCTCATGCCGTCGAGGAGCTTCAACAGAATTCCAGGTGCAAGCGCCGCCATGAGGCATGCAAATGCTGAGGAAAGAAGAAACCCTTAAACTTTACTCGATGAATTCAAGAAAGGTGGTTTAGAAATTTGATTTCTCTTTTCAATAGAAGAGGAACGAAGAAGTAAAACACGCTTGCGTATTCGAAGAAGAAAATTGATCATTTTATGGAACCAAACAAGGAAATCCACAGTAAACGTGAGTTGCGTATTTGAAAAGAAGACCTTCTCCTCTGACCAATTCCTTGTTATCCCAAAAGGAAGACCCAGATGAGGCATTCCATTGAGGATTAGCTGGAATTGGGGAAAAGCCAACTCTCGATTCCAACCAAAATGAAGAAGAAGAAGAAGAAGAGGAATCTAATTTGCTCTCACACAAACACAGAAAATGAAGAAGAGGAATAAGAACAATAACAAATAGCTAGATTCCGAGAAAGTACCTGATGGACCCAAATGCACGGAACCCAGTAGCAACAATCGCACGAAGAATGCGACCTTCCTTGCTCCAATCGAGAAACTTGGTGTGACACCCACGTCAAGAAAGAACGCCCACAACAACCTTCAGACTTGGTTCCAAGCGAGCCCCGGGAAGACACAGGAAGAAGGCAACCGTGAAGGGAAAAGCAGAGGAGGAGACACAAGTGGATTGGGCTGCGAGGGATTGATGTCTTGCTTTAGTCCTCGCCGGGGTTCGGCTCCAACGGTCACGAGGGCGACTCAGGTGAGGTAAGAGGTAAGGAAGCGAGCGTGGGGTCCACCGTTTTGAAAAAGGTGCATCAGAGTTTTCGGCGAGCTAGTCGTTGGCGACGCCCGTCAACGGTCGGGTTTTCCCATAGGTGGAATGACAGATCTGCCCTCGCCGGCCGGGTCCTGGCGGCATTAATGTCACTTCAATCTGAAGCCTTCGACAGTGTTGCTTGTAATAAGATGATGGCGATTATAGCAGCATTTTTTTGGTAACGTAAGATGACATTTTTAATGCGTATGGTATGTAAAACCGTGGGAAGAAGGGAGAGGACTCGTAGGCTTGGATGTGGTCCTTTTCCTTACCTGCAAACGATATTGGAAGCTGCCTTTTTTTACTCTTTTGAAGGCGGAGAAGAGTGTTGTTGTATCAAACAGAATTGTGATTAACTAATTTTATCATAATTACGTGATTTTATGTTTTTAATCCTTGTGATAATATATACTTTCACGGTTATTCAAAGAAAATATAGAAATGGACCTAAGGAAATCAAATGCCATTCGGAATATAGAATGTGGGTTGTTTAAGGCCGACGTTCGACCCCGGCCCAACGCCTAGTCCATTTGGGCCTAAAATGGACCTAGGGTTGTTTACGGCCCTAAGGATATCAAATGCCATTGGGCATAGAATGTGGGTTGTTTAAGGCCTACTTTCGACGACGGCCTGGCCCAAACCCAAATGCATTTGGGCCGACAGTAGACCTGGAGTGAGTGGGCTGACAAGTCTGAATTCTTCAGCCTGGACCGAGTCTTTACACCGCTCCACTAGTCCACTGGGTTATGCCTACCATCATTCAAGTGTTAAGGAATTCGACCTTGCTTTTATATCATACGATGATACAAAATTTCATAAGATTTGGCCAACACTTTTATATGGATGTTTAATAATTCCATGCTTCGAAATCCTTCCTCCGAGCAATTTAAATCCAAGACGGATTAGCCAAGCAACCACCCTTCCATTCTGACCTCTGGAACAGTTTCCTCGGCTCTGCTCCCTTCAAATCAGCCTTAATTTGCAGGCGTCCTAACAAAAAGTTACCCTGTTTTTGGGTCACACCACATGACACATCTTAATCTGTGCACAACACATGGCCATGAGATGACGGCAATCGGCTGCTGACTTGCAACGTTGAATGGTAACATCCAGTCACAACCGTTTTCAGCGTTTCTGGGAGGGAAGAAACACATGTACCTTCATCAGACTCACGTCATGCACGACAATGGAGTAGCAGTGGTGGTACTCTGCGCTGCCACCTGTCTTAGTTCAGTACGTCCATCCAACCGTGGCTTGGGTGGTGCCTGAGTGATTCAATTGGCCGTCGGACAGCCATTCTTGCTGCCAGAGATCCGGCTGCTTGTGTTACAGTTGAACAATGCATGTCCTGTAGACCACCGGGCGGTAAAGATGAAAGTTCATTGTCAATTCCGTCGGTAAGCATTTGTTGTCAAAGAGATGTTGTTGTACCGACCCGTGTGTGGTGAACTAATTTTTTCAGAAATTCTATCGTTAATTTCCATCAAGATTCCGTAAATGCAAAAAGTTATCATCAGACAAATACCCACACCACGCCCCCGATCTGCCGGAAAGTGTCCAGCGAGAATGATGATGGGTTTGCACTGAGGTTGGATAAAGAAGAAGAGAGGGCGAAACTGCGACCCAAAGCAAGCATGGCAATCCCATCTACCCACGTGCCATCCCAGCATCCTTGAAGAAGAAAACTAAAAATCTCAAGCCACTGTCATGGGATCGGTGAACTTGTTCTCTCCCAAGGAAACAGTTCTTCTAGGTCACTCATGTCCTTCAGAAGACATCTCCCATGGAAGTGAAGCTTTACAGCTACGTGCACCATGTGTTAGGACATGGCATGGGCCGATGGACTGTCTCGGGTCCTCCAAAATATTCTCTTCTAATCATGGCGGGAATGAAAAGAAGGTAAAGAAAAGCAGAAAAGCGAAGCAACAGTGGTGACAAAGTTCTTCTTTCTTCTTCTTCTTTTCTTACTTTCCGCAGAGGCAACGTGAGGCAGTGGATGATCGATCATGTCAGCTCAAGCAAACCTCGAATTTACCCACAAAACGTAAAGAACTCTCGTCTCCTCAATTTGAGCGAAGTTATCGTTAATTCCACATGCCCCACGAAGGAGTAAGTTCAACGACCGTGGTCAAAATAATTTTACAGCTCCACGAAGAGATTGGAATTAAACTTACGTACGACTTCGATTCATGAAGCTTCGTCGGTTTCTTGAATATCGAAAGCATCGCACGCTGTGTTATTAAGTCAAAGAGAAACAGACAAGGAAGGCTTCGTTGCGACGACGACGACGACGAAATCAAGTTCCTTCATTTGGGATTATGATGAAGTGTGCGTATATAGATTACATTATATTATATACCAAAAGCAGCAATTTTCACACGCGCGCGCAAAAAACTCGAATCGCATCGAGATATGATAAGCCGCAGACGACGTTATTATTATTATTATTATGGGCATATTTGAAAATTAATTACACCTTGACGAAGAGCGGTTGGTTATATCTTGGAAGAAAAAACACGAATCTGCAGCGTCGGATCAGGTTCGGTCGGCGACGGCCCAGGTCATGTCTCCTCGGAAGATCCAGTGGCACACCTCGATCTTGCCCGGTCCCGGGCCCAGGGCCACGAAGGCACCGTGGCTGGCACTCCAGTTCGACGTGTCGAGATGACAGATGGCGACACCGTGATTGATCACGGTCTCCGAGTCGACGGCCAGGATCTCGGCCTCGTAGGCCCGGACCTTGGGCACGCAGTGGCAGTAGTAGACCAAGTAAGGGAAGAGGCTCTGGTGGCAGGACACCGATTTGGTGACCTTCCCGCCGTTGATGCCGACGACCTTTCCGATTCTGATGTGCCTTCCCCACCCCCCCGTCGATTCCGTCGACCGGACCACGACGTCCTTGCCCAGCATCGTCGTCGCGAAGTCGATCATGTCCTCCACCGACGTCACGCACCGCTTGCTCTCACCCCGGCTCGGAGCTCGCTCGCACTCCGCCACCGTGCTCGCCATCTTCTTGGCAAACCCCGTGTCGATGGTCGCGTTGAAGACCCGGTTAAGCTCCTCCATCCTCGCGGTCGAGAACGGCAGCTTGGCCGCGATGGACCGGGGCAGGAAAGCCCGGTCCGGCATCTTGTCCCGTATGTCCGCCATCGGCATGATCGTTCCCGTCCGGAGCTGGCTCTCCCTGAAGAACTTCCCCGGCTCCACCCACCGATTCACCAACCTCCCGCTCCTCACCCCGTCGCTCACCGCCGCGATGTTGGCGAACTGCGCCGACGACGTGTTCCGATAGTCGGAGAACGTCGTGCTCCCCTTGTTCGAGTACTCCTTGAACGTGTTGTTCATGCCGTACGTGGTGAACCCCACAGTGGGTAGATCGGCTTTCTCGCCGTAGCCACGGAAGTTGTCGGTGCCGATGTTGGCCGATTGGCCGTAGTTTTTGAACTGGGCTTTGGCGGAGGCGGTGCCCTTCAAGTAGGACTTGAAATTGTCGTCACCCACATTGGCATCGTCTCTGTAAGAACTGAACTTCTCCAACACCTCCCCCTTTCCACCGTCGGCGTAGCTACGGAAGCTATTCTGTGGCACGTTCCCGTTGAAGCCGTAGCTGGTGAAGGTGTCGTTGGGGTTGGTGCCCCTCTCGCCGTATGCTTTGAAGGACGACCCCATAACATTCGAATTCTTCGCGTAGCTGGAGAAGCCCGTCGGCACGTCAGCCGAGTTCTTCCCGTAGCCGGAGAACGACTGGCCACCGGCATTGGTGTCGTCGGCATAGCTGGTGAACGACTCGTCTCTCTCCTTCGCCGATGCGTCGTAGTTGTTGAATTTGAGATCGGGGACGTTGGCGAACCGGTGGTAGCTTGCGAAGTCCCCGGATCCGCCGTCTGCGGCAGTGGCGTAGGAGCTGAAGTTGGTGGTGACGACGTTGCCGCTGGGGGAGTAGAATGTGAATTCGGAATCCCGGTGGTCGGAGTCGCGATTGTACCTTCGGAAGGTGTCTAGCGGCACGTTCCTGTCGTCGGAGTAGTTCTTGAAGGAGTCGAAGCCGCCGACCTCGACGGTGCCGTAGTTGGTGAAGTTGATGTTGGAGTATTGGGAGAAGTGGGCGTCTGGCTTTCTGGAAAGTTGTTGGTCGACGCCAGGGGAGAGGGAGGGGAAGCAAAGGAGGCGGGCGGCGGAGCAGAACGGTCGGAGGCGGGAGGACAGGAGCTTCTGAGCGGCGAGGTTCTGGTATAGGACGGAGTCGGGGGCGGAGAGAGGGGAGGCTTTGGAGAGGAGGAAGTGGGGCATGGGTTGGTTGTTGGGGATCTTGAAGGACCAATAACGGATCAACGAGGCTTTGGGGGAGAGTGGGTTGGGGGAGCGGAGGGTGGCGGCGGAGAAGTGGGTTGGGGAGGAGCAGTTGGTGGTGGTGACGGCGGTGGAGAGGAGGAGGAGGATGAGGAGGAGGAGGAACGGGGACATGGTGATGACGGGATTTTGGAGCGCAGTGGAGATCGAAGAAGAGAGGGTGGTGGAAGTGCTGGTCATAAATAGAGAGAGAGACTACCAAGCGAAGGATGGAAAAGAGTTCGGCTTCTTCAATCAATCAATGCATAAAATAAAAGAAAAAACAAAAAAGCATCTTCCTTTCCAAAATGTTGATTGATCATGGCAAATTAAGAATCGGATTTCAACTCTAATTAAAGATATATATAATATTAACTAACTATGATTCACCATTGTTGTTAACCAGATTCGTACCCAGAAATATCTCATCAATGCGCCGCTCGTTATCTGTGGAACATCAAGTGTGTTAACCATGCATGGACCCCCTGCTTCAAAATCCTGATTTCCATCATCAACTTGAATCATCACTGGAAAGGGGGAAAGCTCCCTTGCCTTCTCTTCCAATATTGCAGAGTCATTCAAATTTTGATAAAAGCCATCAGCGGATAATTGAGCTATACATTGAAGTTGTTTCTGATGGGTCGAGCAAGCTAACTTAAACATACATTATCAGCCAAACTTTGAGTTATCATTACTCGTACATTACAATATAATATATCTGCTGAATTAAGGCGGTGACTCATATATATATATATCTACATACATATACTATGCTCACTTGGAAGTATTTGGTAACAGATACTGTTTCAGTCGATGATGTATACAATATTTTTCAATGACCGTTAGTACAAAATGTGCATCTTATTAATATGTCAATCTATTCCTTTACGTCGATCATATGATCAGTTCTATGTATGATTTTTGGTTTGTTTGAAATTAACGTGTATGCATCATCGGCTTATAATTTTCATGGGTTCGATTTAAAAGATAATTGCTAGCGAATAGATATTGTAGTTGGTGAGGCAGAGGTACTTTGACCGGGGAGTGTATGTATATTAATTAATTATAGACGGCTCGGTAGCCAGTGAGTGAGTGAGTGTCGTCTGGCACTGGATCTACCTACCAGGTCCAGCATTGAAGATTTGCTACATGAGAAGCTTAAGGATGTCCATTACCACGACCAATTAAGCCCAGGCTTAACGCTTAGATCTCTCTCTCTCTTTTGAGAAGAAGTGATTCTTTTGAGGTGGTCATTGAGCGCTTTAGGGTGTGTGTTGACGAAGAATGGTGATGATGATCAGGAAAAGAAGAGATGAAAAAGAAGTGATGGGTGTCAAATTCCTTCCTTTCTTTTGGTCCGTCATTTGGTACAACAAAAACAATATTTTATTTTAGAGATGGGAAATATAATTGGTATTCTTAAAAATTCTGCATTTAATCGTATCGTATAGTACTGGAAGAGAGAGCTGAGGATCTTAACGAGACTCCGTCCGTTACTTGAGAAATTTGCCGATTGTCTTAGCACGGTACTGATAGAATTGAAACGGAATCTGAAAGTACTGTTTAATGATAACGAGAACCTATCGAATGCTGCTCATTACCGTTGGACTTAAAATTTTTTAAAGCTTTATGCTACCAAAGATGGAGGATGTTTTTACTATTAACATTTTTTTAAATTGTTAAAGTCATGTTCTTCCTGCATTTTGAAAGCCCTGATATTTTTTAATGGCGCCCGCGCCTCATATAATTCACAAATGACAACAGCCCCAAACGCTCGAAACCGCGTCGCGTGGGACCCATGCATCTAATATGTTATTAATGATTTTAATTTTGGGTACGCAAGGAAGTGGAACCTATTTCAGGTTTCTTAAATTCACAATATAATTTAATTTTGTGTAAAATCATTTTCAGATTCTTTTTGGATGTGATCGATCGATCGACTTTGAACAATGTGTTCCTATTTTATTTTTTGAAAATTACGTCATCCATAAAATCTAGAATTTTAAAGCTTTTACGCAATTCTCTTTGTCGATCAAAATAAAATTCAAATAGATTGTGTACGGTAATAAAAAATGCCAAGATTTTTATTACATTCAAATCAACCTCTAGAATCAGATTGTGGAAGATTCCCCTCCTTAAAATCATATATACACCATTAAGTTAGCTTGAAGCTTAGAATCTCATTTATCATCCAGAAGAAACTTGGATACATTTCTTTTGAAACGACGGTACTCTTGTTTCGCTCTAAATTTAATATCGACCTATTCCCTTGCTTCAAAGTGAAATTAAGAAGAACTGCATTATCTTTATCTAAGAGTCGGTACCTGGTAACCATGATATATTTAGACTATACTCATCTCTGATTACAATGCATCGTTTATTAATTTCTGGGACTGGGTACATTGCCAGAATTTAAAATGTCCATTTATTTACCTGAAATTCTACCTCTCCTTTGTCGCCTTCCATTTTGGAGGTGGAAGTAGAGTGCTGCTGCTACTGGAAACTTTGCTTGAACCTGCATGGACTCCATGATGAAGCAAACTTAAAGTGGAAGGGGAGAGGGAAGCAGTGAAGGATCAGTGACAAAACCATAAACGTATGAATGCATGCATGCATGCTTGCTAATTAAAGCTCAACCTTTTTCTATTTATTACTCTTAATCAACCGATTTATTGCAATAAAGCTAGAATTTGAATTTTCGAAAATAGATAAACACTACCTATCAAAAACTGTACTATCCGATTATAATAATTCAATTAATTTGAACCAGTGATACTCATACCTTCCTGTCAGATTCGACAAATTAAAATACAAAAAAAGGCATTTGATTAAAGGAATTGGTCTCATGTGTTGGGCAGGCAACAGTTCCCAGAATTGTCTGCACATGTCACAAGTCTGGAATTTCCTTCCCTTCCATGGCTGCCTGCCTGCCTTCTTTCATGCATCCGATCTTCTCTCTTCTATGTGGAAGGTGCTGGTGTGTGTGTGTATGAATCCCTTTCTGGTTAGTAACTGGTCCGTCAGGAATAATAACTGAATCACCACAGCTAGCGCTGCAGTTGCCTTTTTCACTCTTTCTTTTTACCTTCCTTTCACCATTCTTCTGAATACAACTCGATGGGTAATAGATGGTTTTTCTTTTGAACCCCACCGGCACTAGATCTTGCTGGCCATTGAATATCAAATTGCAGCTAAACAACTAGGATAACTTGGTTGATCAAAAGAAATAGAAGTTATAACTCTTACTTAAAATTCAATCTTATTGATAAAATGCAGAATCCACTATTGTAAATAAAAAAAGTCTATTTCATTCATAACTAAGTACTTGTTAATTCTCTCCTCGATTTCCTCATACATGCATGGGAAACAACCAACACCTATTTATTATCTATCGTAAGCAGAGAAAGAACATTGATTGGGCTTGCCAAAAGCTGAAGAAATCAAGGCAGGACGGGAAAGGATTATATTTCCTAGTGAGGGTCTTAAACAGTCTTATCAGAGCTAAATTCAGTATCTAAAAAATGATTATTTATAGTATTTTTCTGGTAATGATAATATTATTTTTTTGAAATTGGTGGAAACCATGATTTGAATTACCATTACAAAAAATGAACCTTTACCATTATAAAAAATAATGAAAACTATGATCATGGTAAGATTTTACTTGGAATCCAATCTCTTGTTTGGTTTGTCTACAGTGGTTTCTAGCAAGTGGTTCCACATCCAATAACCCCACAGATCAAGATAATTAAGCTGATTTGATCATGCTTAAAAAAACAAACCCTTGTCCCCCTTTAATCTTGTCTTTTATTATCATATATTGTGTCTACCATCTTCGGCCACTTTGACGTCGGTCTGTTCTTTGAAACTGTAAGGTCACCTTGGGAGATGCCAAGCCTTGACTTCTAGAAGCTTTGAGTTCTTTGTCTTGGACTTGTTGACAGAAGTCACTTGGATCTATGCAGTTCAAACCAGTTTAGTTTAATACCAAAACTCATGGTTGTGGTGTAATTTTACGATGACAGAGCGTTGCACTGAACCGTTGCAAACCATAATATATATATATTCAAGCATGAAAGAGTTCAATTGACAAAAGCACAGCTGTATTTGTGGTTCACGTTAGAATTTGAATCTTGATGAACATAAAAACTACTAGTATTATCAGAAAAAGAAAAAAACAGTAGCAGGTTATGAACATGCTTAGGAGTGGAAGGAACGGCAACATGGTAGGTGGATTTGTGTTGTAGATCCCCTTTAATTATTCTGTGGGAAACAACTCATGATGCAGATAACTTTGTTGTAATGGGATTTGAAAATTGGTGTTAGTTGAATTGTCTGTTTCATGCTCCTCCATGTGATCTTCTAGCTTGTTTGTAATGGTAATTAATATTGTCCAATGGGCACTTACATGTTCTCATGCCGTTGAAAAAGAAAAGATAATTACAGCTCTAATTAGTAACATTCCAGTGAGGGTACTGCATTAGATATGAAGATGAAAAAGGGATTATATTCTGCTTGTGGTGATTCTCATGGAACAGCTGTATGCTTGCCAGCATCCATGGAAAGGACATCTCCTAGGAATCTGCCCTAGCAGTTATATCTCAGCCACAGAGAAGGGACCAAAGGAAGAACGCATAAATTAACTTCCAACCTTTTTCCCCTCGATGTGATTCCTTTTCCTTTCAAATTGTTGTTTTTCCCCAGATGTATAAGTCCACTTACCCATGGGCTGCACATGTGCTGACCCAAACATCAAACCCACACCATTTGTCATTGCATGGCAAGGGTTGGAGATGGATCCAAGGTAGGAATATTACTTGGGAGCACACATGCCTTTGGGAGTATATGTCAAAGAGGAACCTCATAGCCAATATCTCTGAAGGAACGCGTGGTGACGTTGGCTCGTTGGATGAATAATAATTTTCGAGTTCGGGCATGTGACTGAAGCTTGTCTTTATTTGTGTAATGCCTCAATAAAGGTAGGATTGTATGACACATATCCCAGTCTCTTGATCTGTTTCTTCACCCACTCAATCCTCAATGTGTGTTTGTATGTACTTTTCTGGTTTCTATGTTCAGTATAAATGACACATTTTACTTTCCTTTTTGTTATTAACTGTAAAGTTGAGATCCAGAGCGTTCATATCTATTGGAACGGTTCAGATCTGTTGGAACTATTTTTTTCAAAGATTTTTTTTAGCTATAAGCTGTATTGAACGTTTTAAAAATAGCTAAAACTTGTGTAAAATTTCGAATAAATTTATAAGTTGCAATTAACAACTTTCGTTAATAAAACATTTTTGATGTCGCAAAGAATCGGAAGAGAAGAGAAGAGAAGAAACCATGGTAGAAGGAGACTCACCATTTATCCAGGATTCATAGCATGGAGAATGTACTCGACTGTCTTCGTGTTGGTACAGAAGATGATGATCGTCTCTGCCTTCTCTCTTTTCTACGCAAATCCAGGAATGATTTCTTCCAACCATCGATTCACTGAAAGGAAAAAAAAAACCATAAATACCATCGCGGTAGTTTGAGGTTCATTAAAATTCAAATCTTAATAAAAACCATAAATACCATTGTTTTAAAGTCATGATCAAAAGAACCTTTTAACTTCTCGATCAGCTGTTTCCACATCAGTAGCGCACAATAATGAACACTGAGTTGCCAACAACACAACCCACTTCCTCATGCCTTCATCATTCACGTCTCACATGCTGCAACAAGAGCATAAATCAACAGAAAATGGTTCCTTTATGTTGTACCTCAAAGTCGATACTTTCTTCGCGGAGAAACTGGAGTCCAGAGCGATCCATGAAACTTCATAATCGCCTCAAGCACGAGAATTGAAGTCACTTGCACGTTCACATTTAAACTTTTCTGGAGTAAAAGTTTACCCGTTCTTATCAGGGAACAAGTGGACCTTATGATAGATTGCTGCCAGTACATTACAGTGCACCAGAGAAGGGAAACAGCCATGCAACATCATGCACTTGCGTGAACAAGGTGGGTACGCTGCCTTGCTGTCTGGAGTCCATTACAATGGCTTGCATTCCGGCAATAGCAGGAAGGTATTATGGCGATTGGCCAGTCTTCTACTGCACTTCTCCCGGAAGATGACCCGTTGGATTGATAATGACAATTCTAGAGACGTCCTGCCAGGGCTACCTACGACAATTTTCATTCTGTTTGGATCATACAATGAACTTCTTTGAGTATATCCAAAGACGTAGTCAACGTAAAAACTTCTGAAGCAATAGAAGGCTTGAAAGCTGCTTCAGCCACGGGTGTCTTCTATAATGGCCTGACCCTAGTGGCAAAACCATGTTCCGCGCTGACATTAGCAAGAGACTTAAAGCTTTAATGTGCAGAACTCACGAAATACAAAGGACATAAACACGAAATACAGAAATCCAGTCGTAAATTGATCTGAGAAAGTATCAAGAAAAAAGAAGGCATCATAAAAATAATGTTTAGGTTTTACAACTGTCATTTTTTGTGCAATCATTCTAAACCTACCAAGGTAGGTTCAATCAGCACCATTCTCTGTCTCATCAGTCTCCTTACATGCCTCCTATGATAAACAAGGCAGTTTCATGAATAAAAATCTGCCGAAGAAACAAAATACCCAGTACCAAACCTTGAAAAACTGAACAATTCTCAATTCTCGTCGAACATGTTTCTTAACTACTCTTCGACAACATTCACCAGCTCATACTCCACCAGAGAGAGGTTGTTGTCCTCTTTCACAGTAAAATCGGCTGGATCGGTGACCTCAACGCGACCCCACTTGTCCACAGCAAGTCTCATCGAGCCCCTAAACATATCAATTTTTGCATTCCGCAGGATTACAGTGGCTTCAGGTTTCATCAGTTCCACTGAACACAATACAACGGTAGTTGAAAGAATGAGAAGAGAAATTATAGCATAATTTGTTTCTAATCTGGAATGCAGAATCAAACCAATAGATCTAGTAAGAAATGGTGTTTCACCACCAAAAAAGAACAGAATACGACAACAGATATCATTCGGTAAATGCCAGTGAAAAATTTCATAGTTCTCAAGAAATTCCTCCAGATCGAGAGAACAGACCAAAAATAATATCAACTTAGTGTGTCCTGTGGATACAAAAGATGTTGGACAATAGCAGCAAACTTTAGAACCAACATCTTATCTTAGCAAAAATTAAATAATAATTCATCTATTTTTACTTTGAATGAAATATCATAACCAGAATCCATAGGCAGGGATGTAGGCATAGAAATAGTCTCTTTACAGGGATACAATATAAAGCAACACTTTATAATTTTAGTTTTTACGTGCTTACCAGGAAACAAGAAGATTAGAGATATATGGTTCAAAGACTAATCAATTATAAGTAATTGTAGTTTCTTGCTAGGCCCTTGCACACCTGTTTGATCTTATTTAATAAGATTCAACCTTATCCTTTTTTTAAAAAATCACTTCATTTTTTATTTAAATATTGTGTTCTATGTCCTTACAATTTTAATTGATGTTCTTTCTAGTTTAAAGTAGATATATCAGTGCATGATACTATCTAATCAATGCTTTATTTCTCTAACCATAAATATAAATACGTTTGAAAAGGTTATTTAATTTATCTTGGATGCTTAGCAATACCTGAGGAAAACCAGTTTTACCATTGTTTCTTTTAGCGTATTCACTTAGATATTTAACTTAATAATGAGGTGTGATGCATTTTTATTTTTCATTCATTGCTAGGCCCTTCCTACTGTGCATGTGTGCGTGCCTGTGCTTTGGAATCACCAAAATGGGAGCTGGAAGCAAGAAAAACCAACTACAAATTTCCTATATGTTATTTTCAATTTTTCCAGATAGTAAATGATTGTAATATACGGTGTTATGTTCTTGAAAAATGAGATAAGGACACTACCAAATGTTCAAGAACAAGTTTCTATATTTATCACCTATGATGCATTTCCAGGAAATTCTAAATATGATATTATCCCCATCACAACAAAGACGTATATATGCAAATCAAGATAATATCATAACAGTAACAATTTTAGTTAATTTAAACGTCCTTCTATATTATTCTCTGCTCTTTTCCCTCTATCTACTTCAAAATAGTAACTTCCAATAGGTTCTTACAGGCACTTATCAAAATATTAATCATGAACATGCATCTGTTCCTTTTTATGGCCTTATCAAGCGTATGTAGCCCAATGTCAACAGTCTGTACTATTTTCACTTGTCTATCTTTTTTTTACTATTTTAGTTGATCAATTTATGATTATGAAGAAAAATGCAAGATCATACCACTCAAAGCTGCCATATGCCAACCCGTCATGTTTTTATATTTTATGGAAAATTCTATGATATCCGTGATATAATCTCACAAATAACTACAAATTGGTAGTCACAAGTGTTTATTTCTAATTATGAATCTCATCATTCAAATGTTTGAATCGATGATCAATATCTAAAAGTTTTGGTAGCCATCAGAAATTGTCACACCCTAGTGGGTACCATAGGCTAACTCATATTTCACATGACATATCATTTTTCTTTTCCATTCATCTGATATACCTCATGAACTTCATTCCTTTTCATTTCATTTTTATTACACCATGTTAACAATACTGGACAAGTCTTTTTGTCCTTAATGATTCCCAAGAAAAACTCTACGGATTCAGTGGAAACAGAACATAACAATACCATTATTGCTTTACAAGTTGCATGCTCAATCATTGTTTTCTTCTTCTTTTGCATATGTTGTGCATGTACTCAAAATAGTTTTCTTCTTCATTCCCCCTATTGCGTTGATGCATCAATTTTGCCAACTCAATTACCACTCTACAAGAGTTATTGCAACAGACTAGGATCGCATGGGCAATATCAGCAGGATCAGAGTATAGGTAATAGTTTTCTTCTTCTTCTTTTGCATATGTTGTGCATGTACTCAAAATAGTTTTCTTCTTCATTCCCCCTATTGCGTTAATGCATCAATTTTGCCAACTCAATTACCACTCTACAAGTGTTATTGCAATAGACTAGGATCGCATGGGTAATATCAGCAGGATCGGAGTATAGGTAATATCAGGACTATGTTACCCACTTCGATAGCAAGATGCTTTTCAGTCCCCTTAACACCAGGCACTTACCGTAACTCTTATATCTGTTCCAATATTACCAACGTTACCAACGGAAAAATAACCCCAACTACACCAATTGTTTTGATTTATTGAGAATTTTTGTGCCGTGTAATTGGAAGAAATAGGTAACTTTTTGCTCAAATATCATTGCTGCTATATAGTGATACATAAGGTTCTTAATTGTTTTAAAGTTCCATGGAAATGCATCACCAAAATTGATTACCGCCAATAACCTGAAAAAGTAGTATATAATTTTTAACGATCAAAAGTTTAAAGTTTTTATGTACACAATTATAACTCGATTACATTACATCCATATGCTTCAATATGTATTGTAAACAAAACTATACAAATCACAAATCTATACAAAGTTACAACAATAAAGCATTTTGATTTTGATCTTTCTATCATCGGGAAGAAGTATACATACTTTCCATGAAAAACTAAAATTGTTTGTTGTACGCTAAACTGTACAGAAGCTTTGGTACATAAGTTATGCATTACTGGAAAGAAATCAAGGCATCGTTAAAGACATGGAGTGGTCTCATGGATAGTAATCGATGGAAATAAAGAATAGTTTAAGAACAAATCCATGACAAGTGATAAGTAGGACATCACAATTAATTAAAATACTTGCCTTGTTCATTTCTAGCTGTGAATACAATCATTCCAGTTTCATCTCCGACCAAACACTCAGCAATTCGCATTTGACGAACTAGAGGCCCATCAGGACGTCCTCTCTGCATCACCATTTTGGAGCTCACGACCTTTACAGTAAGAGTGTGTCCACTTGTGCCAGGCCGAAGTTGCTCAACTTTGGTGAAGACAGGCTTCCTCATCCCAGGCTTAGAGTCAGTCATTTCCTGACAAGTAGAGCTCCCCTAAATGAGGATCATCTAATTGAAAAAATGGCAACGAAGCAAAAAAAAAAAATCATAGTCGATAGTAATGCATGGAGAGAAAAAAATACTGGTTAGCTAGGCTGACACTTCTTACGCAGATCACCCAGAGTCCTTAAATAAAAAGGTGAAAACCCCTGTTTCTCAATTTCGGATCTCCACCATTCCGTCTCCATTCTCTCAAATCTTGAACTTGCACCGACCACAACTATTTCCCTTCCTGGATCTCTGAGAACGTACAACTATCGATTACCCCGTGTTTTCTCCGTCTACTCTTCGACAGCAGCATTGAAGTTATCCTTTGCTCGTCGCCTTATTCTGAACCACCATGGACCATTTAAAGAGAGTGCACGAACACTACGACACACACTCGTTCTTCCCGCTACCGCGTCCTCCCGCTACTTGACGCATGCATCCTTTGCTCGCTTGCTAGCCTCGCTGCCAACACCACCACTCATCAGCGACAGCCACTTCAATCCCAATTCCCAAAGCTTCCCCTTCCACCTCAATCCCAATCCCATACCCTCGTTTGTTGAAGTTCATCACGACTACAACCCAAATCAGCATCCCTTTCGACGGCAAAAACACATCGAAAACATCGAGAAAACTTCACGAACAACAGAAAGTACAGCAATCGATTGGGTTAAAAATTTCCCTCACCATCGAGTCTCAGATCTGCAGCACAGAGGAAGGAGAAGCACGCGGCAGAGCCACCGGCCGAGGGCGAGAGCGCGACAGGAAGAGAACGTACGGAGTTAGGGTAGAGAGAGAATTGTCAAACCAAATGCGTCGTTTGGTTGGTAGGTCGGTAATGATTTTGTTTAAATTTGTTGGTTATGCATTTACCATGTATAGATAGATATATCCGAACGCGAACTGAGACAAAGATTTATCTTGTAACTGATTAATTAATAAATTAAATAAGATTAACATATTACGCTTGTAACTGAATTATCTTTGTGTTTAAATTACTTATCTTATTTTATTAATAACATGAAGATTAATTCCAAGATTTAATGCTCAGTTCAGGTCTCCTTGAGGAAATTATGATAGATAAGTCAAAAGGAATAAGATCCATTACACTTGATTTCAATTTTAAGATTTAGTAGTCCGCAAAATATTGACCTTTGAGAAATGTAATTTATTTCAAACTAATTTGTTCAGGATATTAATTAAAAATTATTTTTATTCAGAATTAGGATTTCAACTCAATAAAGGTTTAGAGAAATATTAATAATAAACCCAGTTTAAACATAATTTTAAATTTGTTTAAACTAACACGTCAAAGCTTTAACATTATAGCTCGGCTTGGTTCGACTTGATTAACACTCATTGAAAATTTTTACTCTTATTTTTTATTTTATAATATATATTAATTTTTGTGTTTGTTTTGAAGCATACAAATTACATGATATTTCTTGATAAATTATCTACCAAATTCACTATTATTCAAAATATACCTTTTATTAAGATTTATAAATGAATACCAAGACTTTCTTAGCATAATTGAAGATATATACTGCTCTCTCATCATCTTATTTACCTTTTTATACTAACGTACTGTCACGGGGTTTTTCCTTTAGGCGTTACACCTACCATCAATTATTATATCTATAAATTCTATTTGATGAATATTCAACTTGATAAAACCTCTTTCGATAACAGCTCAACTCGAATTTAACTCCATTATAAATGAACTTAATCTAAATATGATTTTAGGCTTGATAAAATAAACAAACAAAACTTGAAAATTGTTAGCTCTAACTTGTTCGACTCGATTGCTGACCCTATTTAGAATTCAAGTTTAATAGATTAGTTAAGATTTTAATGTTATCACACTGATAAACTTGCAGATTTGAAATTTAATTTTGTAGAAACATATATGATGAATTTTATTTAGACTCAAGAGTAATTTTAGTCTTTCACCGATTTGTGGAATGGTGAAAGCTGGGAGACTTCCCTTAATATCCCCTTGATGATGAAACTTGATCTACTAGAGACCAACATGTTTATCATTATCTCAACCAAACATGCTTGTTGATAAGAAAGTTCTCAAAGACAATCAGAAATCACAAAACGAAAACAATTTATTGCCAACAACTTAAAACTGTCCGGCCCTTTATTCTGGTGTTTAGGATATCCACTCCATATGAAACATAGTAATAGAACATTAGCGGTACTGAGGTGCAAGATCACCTTCTTTGACAATGTAGTTCTCAAGGGCGAAATCTTTTCCCTTTAAGTAACAGTCCAGCATCTCCTTGATTCCAGCAGAGTATCGCAACTAAACAATGTCCAAAATGTAAAAGATTGGAAGAGATGATAAACCATAAATGTATGCATCTTTGTTTGGTAACTATCGTTTACCTGAGCATCAATGGTAGTCCCAGAAATATGGGGTGTCATTGCATGATTAGGCATATACCTCCAAGGATGATCCTTGGGTGCTGGCTGTGGATACCAGACATCGCCACTGTAACCTGTAAATTTATTTGGTTTGGATAATTGTTACCCCAGAATTGATTCAGATTGTGGGTGAAGTAAATTGTGTATCTGTCAAGAGCAGATGCTTCGGCAATGTGAAAATAATTCATGTTTGGTGAGGTACCTGCAATATGCCCATTGGCACAAGCATCTGCAACAGCCTGCATGTCCATGATTGCTCCTCGGGCATTATTCACGATGAGGACACCCTTTTTCATCTTTGCAATTTTTTCTTTGTTGAAGAGTTCCCTGGCAAGCAAGTCAGCCTTGGAGTGACAACGTACACACGAAGAACAATGATAATAAAATGGTCATGCTACAAAATGTGAAGTTACATATTTGTCTTACAAAGGATATCATTTGAAAAATTCTGGGGACTGATCAAATGGACATGCAAAGAATATCATTTCAAAACAGCCAATATTCATGTAATCAAAATTAATGAAATGGACATTTTTAAACAAGTATTTCTCATTCCACATTATTCTTGCAGTATCAAAATCAACATATGATTTTTTAAACCAATCCTCAATAGATCGTTAGTCAATATATTTGGGCTGCAGTAGAAATACCCTCTAGACCTCCATCTTGAACCAACCAAATGCCACATCTTCAGCTGACTCTAATGGAAAACTAGAAAAATAGTTCTATGGATTTTACAGTATGCCACAGATGGAAAAATAAGGCAGCATTTATTGCAAGTCAGCGACATATTCACATTTGCAAGTTAAGGATTTTCTGATTATATTTGTTTATAATTAAAGATAAGATAAAAGAAAATTAATTTAGGTAATTTGTTTATATTCTTGGAAAGTGAAAGAAGGTACCCGTTAGAAAAGGAGAAATACTTAGTACAGAAGTATTTAAAAGAAGTACAGAAAGATTTAAAACTACTTAGTAATAAATAAGAGAAAAGATTTAAATATATGTAATTTAACTGAACATCTAATCATAGATAAAAATATTTAGAAAAAAAATCGTGTGACCAACTCCACATGGTGGAATTATGACTTGGTTTGTTGTTGTATTCATTTATAATTGTATAAATTTTAGTTGGTCTAACGTTAGAGTACAATGTATTTACTGAATTCCAAGGAAAAGTTAATTGATTGGGCTGTCATATTGTTAGTATGGAACTAATGAAAAAATTTGCTAGAGCAAACTGAAAGCTGAATATTATGTACTTGATACATAAATTATGCAACTAAAGAGAATATGCAATCTCTATATATCAAAAAAAAGTAAAAGAAATAATACTGGTAATTCCCATTTTATCAAAAGTAAAAGAAAAGGAAAAATTTAGATGAAAAGAAGCATTTATTGAGGAAATCACACCTTGTTTTGTCAGTAAGTGGTGTATTGATCACAACCACGTCACACTTGGAAAGCATGGTATCAAGATCTTCTTCATAACTTGCACCTATCTCTGTTTCCAACTCTGGAGGAATCTTTATTCGATCATGATAGAGAAGGTTGCAATTGAAGGGCTTCAAACGTTGAAGCAGCAGCTTCCCTATTCGTCCAGCTCCAACAGTCCCAATAGTCTTTCCCTCGAGATCATATGCCCTATGTGCAATGGCTGCCACATTCCATTCTCCTTTGGTTGCCTGATGATAACCCGGCAAAAAGTTGCGAACTAAAATAAGAATTCTCATGAGCTCATCTTCCGCAACTGAGACTGTATTGCTTCCGGTCACCTCAGCCACTGTTATACCAGCAGCTGCTGCTGCATTCAGATTGATATGGTCTGAACCAATGCCAGCAGTGAGAAGTAACTCCAATTTTTTAGCCTTCTTAATCCTTTCAGCCGTGACATAGGCAGGATGGAAGGGAGTGGATATTAGGACATGCATGTCAGCTACATGCTTCTCAAGTTCTGGGTAAAGGTGATATATAAGAGCCAAATTATATACCCAAAGAGAAATGTGTGCCGTTGTAAAAGACTTGATGGTGTTTGCAACATGCTTGACACTAATAATAAAAATAAAATCAAAGCTATTATTTCTTTCCTTGTATGGTTAAATGTAGCAAATGAAGAAAAAAGATCATTATACCTAACCTTATATAAAATTTGTAATTATTTCAAGCTTTTTCAGTTTCCTATTTTACCCTTATGACTCTCCCCTGCTTGTTGCAGTTTTTAGGTCATTTATAAGTAATTTTTTTATGGAGTATATGTGAATGGATCTATTAAGATCTTTTTACTTCAATACTATGATGAAATGTAAACATCTAACTTAAAACTAATTGGTTATGTGTGAAGAAGTCATCTCTATATTAGTCTGTCTTATTCCTAAATTAGTCAATGTGAGATTATTCCAACACATAAAGGCAATTAGGCAAAGTAGTAGGCATATTTTTGACTTTGTTGATAGTTTTTTTTTGACAAAAAATACTGTTGCAAGGAACATTTGTATTTTGATAATGTAAAAATCTATGTAAGAAATTAAGTTATATTTCACAGGTACAATTGAAGCATAGAAGCCAAACAAAAGTTAAATAAATCAAATGAATGTTGCACAAAATAGTTAAAAAAATTCTAAAAGAACTCGCTAAGTTAAAGAAAGAACTCATTGAGTTAGATAACTTAACGTGTAAAAATGGAAGAAAGAACTCATTAAGTTAGGTAACTTAACATGTAAAAATTAAAAAAAAGAACTCGTTAAGTTAACAGGAAGCACGTGCAGTCAGTTTAAAAGATTACGTAACAAAACAAAAGGAAGAACTCGTTGAGTTAGATAACTCAATGTGTATTTACAAACTTATAAGGTAGTACAACCAGTTGAGTTAACATAACGTATACTTAAAAGGTTGAATAGATCTCACATGCCCAACTCATTAAGTTAGCACATATTACATGCACAACTCATTGAGTTAGTAATTTAACGAGTAGACAAAGAAGAACAACTCGTTAAGTTAACAACTTAACAACCCAAAAAGAGAAAATGTTAAAGCTTTAAATTTATGTATACAGAAAGAAAATTCACATGACAGAACTCATTGAGTTACCATAACTCAACATGTACTTACAAAAGAAAAGGAAGAACAACCTGTTAAGTTAGTAGTAACTTAACAACTTTATAAAATATCAAGTTTAGAAGATTCTTGATAGTCAACCAAATGATAACTTACTATTTTTAAGACTGACAAATCAATAAGTACATCAGACTTCATAACGTTGAAAGAAATTTAATCATTGGATTTCTCAGTATAAAGAGAGATTGAGTACAATAACAAGAAAACAATTATTATCATTGCATCTATACATACAATGAGAGCAACTGAATTGAAAAAGAGAAAATCTAGAATCATTGTAGAATACGATCAACTCAAAATTAGAGAAGATTTCTCAAGCAATTTCAAGTGCTAAAAGCTATTTGTGCAAAAACTCTGATTGAAGAAAAGCTTGTTGGTTTTAAAAGTTTACACCAGAAAACTTCAAACATGGTTAGTTAGATCTACGACCAAAAAGTTTAACTTGTAGTTGGTTTTTGCTTCTACCATAAAATTAATGTTGTAAGTGAAAAAGATAGTGAAGTCCAAACCATATCTTAGGAGTAGACTAGCCAATTAGGTGAACTACCTAAAAATTTAATGTGTTTTTATTTCCTACATTATCTTCTTACTTTATTAGCAAAAATTATTATAGTTTTAAACTGCCTATACATACATAAGATTTAAATTAATTGAAATTGTTAAAAGTAATCACGATTCACTATTCACTATCTCTCTGGTAAATTCATACGATCCTAACAAATGAGACAAGAAAAATATCTAAAGAAACACTTTATCACCAAATACATGAAAAGGCCAAGATATTTTTAGGAATTGAGCTTGCTTATGTGTTATGGATATGATAGACTAGTGATATTTGAAACCCCACTGAGCGACCTCTAAAACCTATTTCAATAGATTAAGTGAACCAAATTTTCTTGCCCAAATATGATGGTAAGAGTGATGTCATCATATAATAAGGTAATATATAGTTTCATATTTAGGCAACCCTCTAGAATTATAAATTTGAATCCCTAATGGTATCTAGCAAGTATGACTGCCCAATATTTACCATCAAATTTGTTCACCAAGTCAGAATCCAACCATTGATTGTTTACTTAACCATCTGATCCAAAGTTTGTTCCTAGCAATACACAAATAGATGGAATCAAATCTACCATCATATAATATGATTGTAGTCAATCTGTTAGAGATATCCTAGACTATGTCTGAATGCTATTGCAACATACAGATGTTTCAGACTTTAGTAGAGAGGAAAAGTCTCATTGAACTCTTGAAGCCTTCTGAAACATTATTTTTCCTTTTTCTTCCTAAATTATCATTGGATTTGATGAAGATAGTATTAAACTAAGATCATTTCATTTTGCATAATTAGATAACATAAAATTTACATGATCTTAGGAGAAACCTTGTCAGATTACTATTATTTCATTATTTTCCATTTCATGTTTCTTCATCTCTTTTATATTTCCATGCATGATTCTTATTCTCGTTTTCATTTGACCCGTTGAATAAAAGAATAGGAAACCTGCTACATGAAACCTTCAGCCAAGGCATGTGTCAGGTTGAAGAGTAAAATAACCCTATGACATCTCAAAGGGCCAAGAACACTATAAGTAGCATACGCAATTTGTATTGTATGTGGAGTACTCCAGATGGTAACCAAAATCAAGCTTTCATGACATCTTTCCAAGTCAACCTCAAACTTTCCATGGATTTATTTGACTATTATTTGTTTAAATATTTCTTATGTTGCCAGATTTCTGAGTCTAAGTTATGCATGAACTTAGAATAACATACATCAAAGGAGCACCAATTAATAATATTCCTTTTATTGGAGCCTATTCAAACTTAGTGTACACATGAAACAAAGGAGACACAAAGTCAATGTCTATGCATTACATGTATGTTGGACATAAAAAAGGCAAAATGTGGTGGCCAAATCTAATGCTAAGTTAGAGTATCACGCTATAATACAAAATTGTGTGAGATGATGTACCAAATACTTACTGATTGAACTTGGTTTTTTTATAGATGCCCCTATGTTTGCATTAGGACAAGGTGGAAATCTTTATGACTAATAATCTAACCTACCATAAGTGTGCAAAATATATTGAAATTAACCATCACTATATCCACGATATGGTAATGAGAGAAATTATTATTATCCAATATACTGTCTTCTGAGTAATTAACAGAGATCTTCAACAAATGATTAAATCTGTCAAAGAAATTATTATTACTGAATATATACAGTCTTCTGAGAAATTAACAAACATCTTCACCAAATGACAAAGTGTTGGGATTTTTGAATCTCTTTGTAATATGCTGCCATTACTAACATATGTTTTAGCTTGAGGAGTATTAGAGATATTATTATTATATCTATCTCTATTATATAAGTTATTGATTATCTATATATTAGGGTTACCATAGGATTCTTCTACGAATATGTAATCCCTCTCTTAGTAATGCAATAATCATCATTCTTCACTTTAATTACACAAGAGTTAATATAATCATCATTTCTTACTGAATAGGCTAGGCTAGGAATATGGCAGCAGGAATACACCATCAAGTAATGTCTCTTGTAGTAACATCATATCATGCATGTTTACAGGCTTGAATATGCATCAATCCCAATGATTACCACAGTTAGGGCCATTCTTTTAATTGCATTTATTTGAGATTTTCATTTTCCCCAAGGTTTTCTGTGCTGTAATTATTACGGATTTTCAGTTATGTTTATTATTTTTTGTTTTCCATTTTTTCCAGGTACAGTGGCACCGTTGTCATTCAGTAGAACACTATTCTATGGCCTGGATCCAGATTGCTACCAAAAAAGTCCTAAAATAATAAATTCTTAAGCATGAGAAGGTCATATGGTGGTCACTCTCATAACGTTGTAAAATGTATGTCTACAAGTAAAAATATGCATCAACTAAAAGTTACCACAATCAGGGCCTTCCTTGTCATCGGTGACTATGTATTGATGTCCTTGTGATTCCAGCCAGTCTCGTAATCCCAAAGATCCTTCAACACATCCCAGAAAGTTGGGATTCATTGATGCATACTCCTTGGCCTTATAAAACACACCCACTATCTTCTTGCTGCTTGTAGAATCCTGAACAATTGGAGAAGCTAGTAATATGAGGTGATGCCACTAGTATACCTAAAAGTTCAGAATAAAACCAATTACAAGTAATGGACCTGATGCTATTTTGAAAGTGTTGCATTATTGGATTGTTGTCATAATGTTAATGTTACTAGATGAACTAATAGATAGCACAACTTGACCAATAAAGCAATCGGCGAAATGCAAAACGGTTTACTATTGCACGTTAGAATTTTCAAATCTGAATAACATCCAGTTAGCGGTGTACAGTATCTATGGGACTGTTAATGAACAGAAACGGTGCATGTGCAGACATGTGCGGCAAAAAACTCGCCTAAGACCAGCATGCTATATGTCTCTTGTTTAGAGCCTTTAGGCCTTATTTTCTTTGAGCAAATGTAAAAGCCAAGTTTATTTCCGTATTGAATAATAAATCTCCACTCCTAACTAAGAATAGAGTGCAAGGTGTGAGTCCTGTGACCGTGTGAAGCGACTTCAAGATTCAACGAATCCCCCAAAATAAGAAGACAAGAAGATGAACAAGAATGCAAGCGATCAACAATCTACCAAAGTAACTTTGCGACTGAGGTTGGTTGAAAAAGTAGACGGGTCATGTTAAGATTTTTGGCATGGTCTAGTAGACACGTGTCGCGGAACTGCTTAAGAAATATCTTGTGGCGAAGAGGGCAAGGCCGTGCACCTTGATCAACAACCTACAATTCCAATAAATGAGTACATAAAGCTCACTTCTACGCTGAAGATGAGTAGAAGATGCAAGCCGCCTCTAATTACGTAAATCAACCGGGGAATCTAGATCGGACCAGGGGTGGACCTTGGTCGCGACGTCGGAATCCTAAGTAGGAATGATTGTGGCAGGAAAACCCCAACGACGCTCCTTTGACCCAAAATAAAACATTTCTAACACAGACCACAAACGACCAATGACTGAGCATTCCCTGTTCTTGTACAAACAACAGCAGAATGCACAATTCCCATATTTGATGATAGTGAGAATCCATGAATCCGCATGCCGAAAGCAGAATCACTCCCAGATTCCCACTCCAACAAGTAGCGAATAAGAGAATGATACACACATGGAGCTCTCGGTAGGGTGTGTTGGAGGAGGCAGCGATGGAGACCTTGGATCTAATCGACCCCCCCGCTCGAGCTGCTGCCGCCGCCATCCACATCTCCAAGTTCTCCTCCGCTGTGCACTTCCCCTTCTCCTCCTCTTCTAAGCAGGGTGACGCCGCGGTGACTTTTAATGGACTCGTGGGAAGGCATGACCTTCACGATGTTGACGTCACCCAAAAAAATAAACCTGCGCGATGTTGGCATATTACGTGGCGTTTGGTTCTGCCTTCGGTGTGACCGTGTTTTTATTTTTTTTCACAATGTTAGCTTTCCACATGTTAACAAAAGCATCTTGGGATCCTGATTGTTCTTGGTTTGCCCAAGAATAAGCACCGAATAAATTTTTTAACCTTTATTAAAAACTATATTTTAAAAAAATACTTTTTTAAAAAATTTTGCTAGGTAATTAACTATTGAATATAGGTAAATTTCATTCAAATTAATTTATTATTAACATAAAAATTATTTATATATAGTAAGTATATTATTAAAAAAATCTTTGTCAAGTGGTCACTAGATTTGTATGAATTTTTCGTCAAATAAACCCAACTTTTTACGCCGTATGGTACCATCCTTTTCCAGGAGTAGCCACGATATTTGTAATTTTTGTGAGCGTTATAAAATCTTATCGTGTAATTTTTTTTTCCTCTCATTTTCTAACGTTAGTTTACATGGTTCTATGAGTGTATTTGTTAAATATCTTAATTTATTTCATTTATCTCTCGTACAGAGAGTAACTTGAAATTCAACAAACATGTCTGCTGTAGAAGCAGTTTTAAAGGTTACTCTTTAAACCTTTAATTGATATTCGGATGTGAAATGATTAAATCGCCTTTGATGTTATTATTATTATTTTAACTTTTTTACGTTATTCTACTATTATTTCAAAGTATGTTATGTTTTATAACAGGATTTCATAATATTACAAATTTTTGTGTTTTATAAATACATATGTTATGTTTTAATATATATTTTCATAATACATATATAAGTAAAATTACATAATTATTTTATTAGGTTTTAACGTAATAATTTCTACAACATATTATATAATTTAAAACGTTACGTAAATTATTGAAACGTATTATTATGTTCTAACACAATAATTTCTACAACATGTTAGGTAATTTAAAACGTTACATGAATTATTGAAACACGTTAGCTGTCTAATTATAATAATTTATATTCTAAGTATCTAATAATCACCTGTCTTTTTTATTTATCTCGTTTCAGTGATGCCCAGCACTACTCTGCATTCTCTTTTTCCTCGTCTCCTTATATCACCTTCACCTATTCTATGAGAAGTAATAATATTGAATGGTAGAATCGGCGTCGGCGTGCAATGAACGAATGTGTTATGATAAATGATATTGAACTTATTATCGAAATGTTTATATAGTTGACCAATGCATATTTTTTTCTGAAAATATAAGGGTGCGCTTTAATATCATTTAATTTTTCAATTTACAGAAAAAATAAAGCACGGTGTCGCATATTCAGCTTGCCCACATTAAAGTTTATGGACCGCAGAGGTGGTGGTGTGGGGATGGTGGCAACGAGGGTGGGCACACCGTGAGTAATGATGATAGATAAATTTGTCGTTATAAATTATCAATCACGTAACTAATATGTTTACATCAAAAATATAAAATTTAGATGTAACTATTTTTGTAAACTATTTTTAACTAGGATTATCATAATTTGAAACTAAAACAAATGTAGCTACGATCTTTGCAAAGATAGATAGACCTTTTTATTATGCAATTTGTCTTTTAAGAGGTGACCCCAAAGGTATGTTTTTTTCGCTAAATTAATTAAAAGACGGACAACAAGATTCAAATTTCAATGCAAAGAATTAACGTCTACGAAACTCGAAGAGTCGTAAACAAACAGAACGCTTTTCTCCGCATCGCTCACATGCGCTGCTCCTCTGCCGTACTTAATTTTCTGACCAAAGTTTCTTTCGGTACATTCTACCGAACACTAGACTAATCTAGACGTTTGAAAGTATTCCACCGCACGGCACGCTGGAAAAATAGAGATTCCTAATCGAACACTAATAATCTAGACGTTTGCCGTTTGCACGACTTTTTTCTACATTCTTATTTTTTTTAATCGGGAAATTGATGGGCTCGATCGGCAGCGTAAGAAACATACGAGAAGGTGCGGGTGCTCAACAGATGTGCCCCCACGTTCGGTACACGTTTATTTTATTTTATCTTACGTGGAAGAGCCGCAACGATCACGACCGCGGCGTATGGCGGGTACCATGACGTGGACAGAAAATGTCCGCCCACAATGGTTTTTATTTTAAAAATCAAAATTTCAGATCGTATTTGTTAAAACGTCATTTTCCGTAAGCGGAAAAACACTGGTCTCATTTGTTCGAAGTTAAAACCTTTTCTTTTCTTTTTTTTTTAAAAAACAGTAATTAAAATCATTACTCTTTAACTATGAAATCACAATTGAGACATACAAATATATATATATATATATATATAATTCAGGTTTTAAAATCATAGTAATTTAACTGTAGAAAAAAAAAATTTAAACATTGTTTTCAACATTAGTAACATCAGGTAAAAACTGTTTTCGTCAACTTCCAGAATAATATTATCAATATAAGTTATAATACATTATCCTTATTTAAACTGAACATCTTTGAACATAAATGCGATACATAGAAAACTTAATAAATCAACAATATTCGCATTCTAGACGAAGGAAGACCTTCAATGGCGACTTTAATATAAAATCACACCATCTAACTAGTGCGGTATGCCTTTATCTAACAACCAACGTGGAAATGAGCTGCCAGCATTATTTACGATAACATCGATCCTTTCCTTCCTTTTGTCAATTTCAACGGTAGTACTCCTGTACTTTAGTATTTTAAAAAATGGTAATAAATAATAACAACGATCAGCGTTACGTAAATAATATATACTCATGAGATATAGATTGATATTATGGATAAATATCCAAGATCTTATTGGGTACTAACCAGTACGGAAACCAAGGCATATATGTTTATCTTGCGCGGTCTGCATCGTTTCTCGTTATCATACGAAGCTGCGAAAAGAAGTTGATTTATTGGTTACAATTATTTAAACAGTATATGAAAATATGTTGGTATTTTTAATTATTGTTAACAAAAATATTATTTACACTTCTTCTTTTTGTTTTACATGTCAACTTAAAAACGTTAAAATTTGAATTTAAAATATTAAATAGAAAAATAAAATTTATATTTTTTTAAAGTATCAATTTATTTTCGTAAATTAAATTAAGATAATCGTCAACAAAAAACACCCTTAATTTATACGGAGTTTTGGATTACATTACTCTCTTTTTTTATGATATATATGCTTTTTAAAAAGTACATATTAAATATAAAAATTTAAACACGTAATTTAACTGATAAAATAAAAGAGTAAAAATCAACCATGAAATTGACGTTCGTCACATTACATCCAAACCGGAGAAGAAGTTGAGACAAGAGATAGAACACATAAGGATACAGGACACCGCCGGCGCTGGAACAGATCATCTAACCGCCCACCACCGCCGGCGCTAGAACTTCTCTAAGTTCGTCGATCTCCACCGGCGAGCACGTGAATAGCAAACAGTCCATCGGAACCCGGTGGCCGGCCACCGGACTAGGGGCACATCCCCACTCACAACCGCCGGACTTCATCTCACAGAAGAAAATCTCGCGCGTGTCCGACGAGTTGTACACGTACACGAACTCCGCCGCTTCTGGCGTCCCCGTAGTGCGTATCTCCAACCCCGAGATCGTTGTTCCGTTTCCGTTCTTCGCCAGTCTCGTCGTCATCTCCGAAGGCATGGTCCCGATTTCTGTTCTGTCCAACGTCTTGCTGTTCAATTTCCACAGGGAGAGATTGGCGACACCCGCGTCCTGCCCGAGAGAGAACCCCGCCGCTACCAGCTCGCTGCCGGCACCGGCGATGGAGAAAAGGGAGAAACTCGAATTTGGACTGATGTGCACAACTTCTCCCCACTTGCCGCTCACGGGATCGAAGGACGAGAACAAACCCGTACTCCTGTCTACGATATGGACCTTCTCGCCTGCTACTGCCGTCGACAACCACATGGCGGATGCGGAGCACTGAAACTCCTCTGGCATCGATTCGAACATCTTCCAACGCCCGGTTCGAACATCCAATACCTCAACGGCTAATGGGTCATCCTCGAACTCGCAAACACCGCCTGCGACGACGAGGTAAGGACCGACGGAGACCACGACAGGGTCTCTCCTCCAGACGCTCGGGGGAGAGGAGGATTGGATCCAGGTGCGGTGGAAGGGGTCAGAGGAGAAGGAAAGGTGGGAGGGGGTGAGGTAGAAGAGGAGGGAGGTGGAGGTAGAGGAACGGGGGAGACTGGAGTACGGTGGTGGCGGCGGCGATGGTGGTGTTAGTGGGATGCGGTGCCAAGAGCGAGTGTGAGCGTCGAAGGCGTGGGTGGTGCTGGAAGGTGGGTAGTGGTGATGGTGGCAGAGGATGAGCCACGGGTGACGCCGGCGGGGAGACCAGAGGAGGGAGGAGGAGACCGCCCTTTGCCATGTGGTGGAGACGGAAGAAGCCGGTACGAGGTATATGGCCGGAAGGCGGGAGAGAACTGACTCCAGGATGTCGCCGGGAATGGTGGCCATCGGACTGGTGGATCGGAGGAGACACTCGAGACTTGGGCTTATGATGATGAATATGACGATCATCACTGGACTTGGTCAAATAAAACACCTCATCAGTACGCATTCGGAATTCTAATTATCCATTATTATAAATTTAATTAAGATTAAAGAATTTTGCTACGTAATAAATTTCATAATATCCTTGAGAATATTTTGACATTTTCAAAGAATATCATAATATCCTTTGAATATTTTTCCACATGGTTACGATATCTTCTGCATATTTTGAATCTTTGATTTTCACATGGTGCGTTCAAATTTGTGACCGATAATAAAAGATTTCTTCATCCTGAAGTATACGATATGATGATATACGGTCCGCAAACTCTCCCTGTTAAAAAATTCAAAGATATTTACGACATATATCTATCTTGGCTCTTCTTGAATTACATAAAAGAGAAAAGAAAGGTACACGAAAATAACAATTTCAATCCAAACCATCCAAAGTTGGGGAGGGTTCGACTCGGTACGCCGGATTGAAGGAAATAAAACATAAAAAAGATTGTCATTTATTAGGTGATCAAGGCATTATAATAAATCATCCTTAACCACTGGTTAACCAAAAAGAGAAAGAAAGAAAGAAAACATTCGGTTCTGGATAAACATTCGGTGATGAAGGATATTTAAAGTCAACGGAGTAAAGCAAAAAATGTAATTAATTTCAAGACGCTTTAATTTGCATGTACGATTGGTATCGTCGAAACAAATTAAAGATGTAATTAATTTTCAATGGCGTCCTTGTATTATTAATCGATTAAAAAGAAAAATTGCACATGGACACATGTGCGAAGCTCAATGAGAAATAAAAAATATACATGTGCAAAAAACCCCTTCAACGTAACCAGTTGGCTTTATTTTATGGGTTGCCATACCATCATCCTCAAGCGTCCCATCCAGTTCCTTGTATTTTTTGGGGTCGTCGTCATCCGTCATCCACTGGATATTTTGTTTATTTTGGAAGGCTATTGATTCACAGTAATAAATCGAAACAAATATATAACATACGGTCTTCGATTCATAACATCAACGATTACGTCGATCATATTTTCTCCCCACTTTTTGATTGGTTGGCATAAGATAAATGCAAACGGCCCGACCCGACCCGACCCGACCCGACCGGAATTTCCAACTCGCCCATGCATATGCTGTAGTGTAGTCCATCGCATCACCATCTTTTTAACAAAAGGAGGAAAAAATTTCAATCGATGAACCATTCAACGATGAAAATTTAATAAACCGATTGATGAATGATTGGTACGCAAGTACCATACGATACTTTGAAATTTCTTGGAAGAAGCCTCAAATCCAATTAAACCATCCATTATGTTATAAGAGGAGACAGACCTGATCTAAATTCAAAAAAATTATTATAAAAAACTTGGTAATATAATTTAAATCTGTAGGGCCATAATGTTGATTTTAGGTGGCCATGGAAACACGCCAAATGATTAGATTATATTTTTTGTAATTTCAAAATATTAATTAACATGAATGGATAAAATTGATCTCGACCTTCGTCGTCCATTCGATTAGAATAGTGTTTGAAGAAATCATGAAACTAAATGACCAGAAGCTGTAGATCTTAAAATGGTCCTTAATAATTAATATGTAACCTACAGGAATAAAGAAACCTAGAGGTAATTTTCATGAAATAACAAATGTTTGTGACTTTATACCATCGCTTTTCATTTACATTTATCCATTCTTGAATATAACCACCGACTGGTGTTGGAACTTTGGCAGTCCTTCAAGTTGTGTGATTATTAATACACTAATATCATAAATTAACTTGGTCCAAGTGACATTTTCTTGTGAGAGGAAGACAGATTCAACTCCGTACAAGTGTGACAGGTTTCTACCTTCTACCTAAAATGGCGGAGTTTCAAATGTATTTCTCTAAAAAAAAGGAATTAATTAAGCTAAAAAGAAAACATTCCAGATGAGATGTGTAACCATGCTTGAAGGCGCAAATCCAAGTCAGATGAGTTGTTATCCATCCCATCAGAAGTATCCCCACATCTCCAGATTGTCAAAGTCTTGGGTCTCAGATTAGATCCAGTCATATTATAATCTTCTGCACTTCCAAAAGTTTTTGTTGCATGCGTTTTTAGGTACTTGAATTTATATTTCTATGTGAGGATTTTTTTCATAAAGATTCAATGAAAATTACGAATAATCCACACATAATTTATCTTAACATGATTGTTTTTGAAAATAAATTTTATCTACTATGTTCATGAAAAAATCTTTCTTAATATTGATAATAATATTCTTTTCCCTAAAACTTGACCCCAGAACTTTTTTCCCAATAGACTTTATAAAATAAGGGAATGACAACTTCACCATCTACTATTTTTTTTATTTATAATCTTGACATTTTTGTTTGATTCATCAACTAACACTTCAAAGTCAACCAAGAGAAAAAAGACAACCTGACAACAAGGAGGCATGGAACTTTTGCCTATATGAATCTCCACAAATATGTAAAAGTTGACTTGGACTGTAGAAGTAAACTGAGTAGGCCAGACCTCTGAAGGAATCTCCCAAAATGTAGAAAGGTTGTCTACGCCTATTTTTTCGGCTATAGAAGTAAATTTATCAACTATTTATGCTTCTAGATTTCTAATCCACCAGATTGTTTTTCCACAGATGTGACGTCTATGCTATGGCATGATCCCAGCTGGGAAGTATGGAGATCAATATTTAATGCTTAATATGATAAAGAAAGATCAAAATAAATCAAATATGACAAACTAGGGATCAACTGAAAGTTATCAACCAGCATGAGATGATGAGAACTCAGAAGAAGTTGCATCCACAGATGTCAAAGAAAGTTTGGCTTCTAGTTAAGTTTACGGGCACCCAATATATATCTGTTAATTGCGATCAGAGATGCATGCCGATAAGACCATCTTAAAATTATTACTATCAGCATCATTGTTATTTGGCTGAAAATACACAATGCAGAAACTAACACAATACGAAAGGCATTGTTCGATAATTAGAATGCCATATCATTTAATTCACTATACCCTATATACCTTGCTTTTTCCTCTTCTTCAGGCCACCGTGAGATGCTCATATCTTCGTCACTGTCACGAGCACTAATGATTGCACTGGCTTGGACTAAATAAACTCCAAGAGGATGTCGTTGAGGCCGTCAGACTCCTAGAAGCACCTTGATCTCATCCTGCAAGTTTCAAAATTATGGTGAAAAAGGTAACCAGGAGCAAGCATTCTAATACATTTCAGAGTTTAGAGATGAACAAGGATAGAGGCAGGACCTCAAGTTTCAAAGGAGGTGTTGTTGTCGCATATCGTTGGACAACTTCACCATTTTTACCCACAAGAAACTTTGTGAAATTCCATTTGATGCTATTCCCAAATATGCCATCCTTTTGTGCTTTCAGGAATTTGTAGAGAGGTGAAGCATTGTTTCCATTCACTTCAATCTAGTAAAGAAAGTAAATATGGTTATTATTGTCACACAGTTGAAGAGAGAACACAAGTAAGTAGCATGCTTAATTTAGATCTGTTGAACAGATCAGCTATCACACCCAACTCTTGCATAAAGCTCCAAAAGCTGGAATGTAGACTCTATGTTGGAAAAATGCACAAGTCAGAAGGGAGGTCTTCAAGGTCATAACCAAATCTTCGTTGGACCTTTATAGAATATCATTTTAACAATTCAAATTTTCATTATTTTTATATTTTACAAATTTCCTTAAATTTTCAGATTTTTGCCAATTTCTATTTTGCACATCAAAACCAATTTTTATAAACAGAAAATCAACGCCAGGGTGAGTACCCTAGTACCGTTTGCAAGGGCCAAAAGTCACATCTCGATCCTCATTGTAACAGAAAATCATAAAATAACCATGAGGGAGGTGTCAGAAAAAGAACCCACAGCTGTTGATAAAAAAAGCTAAAATATGAACCTTACAAACGCATGTAATTTGGAAGTTGGTAGTCGCAAGCAGTTCTTGGTATGGTTACCTAGATACTAGACTCCTAGCTAGTATGTGTTTGCATGAGAGAAAAAGAACTTCGGAACATTGAATAATTTTAAAATTAAACCTTTTGCTCATATGCACCACGATGTTTTCCATAGAAACAAAAGCAATTGAAATATGTAGGGGATGTGCATGCATCGCAGAAGAAAGTGCAATTGCCTTTTCAAAGATGGGAAACTCTGCTTTTAGTGCTTTACAAGTCTTCTCTATCTCATCCTTACTTCCTGGCTCTTGACCACCGAATTGGTTGCAAGGGAAAGCCAATATTTCAAATCCTATGGCATATGGTTAGTTTGTATCAGTGAATTGTATATGATTTGAAACAAAGGATTAAAAAAAAAGAAAACAAGATAATAAACATGTAATAAATGACTGACCTTTGCTTTTGTACTTCTCATACAAGATATTCATTTCCTTGTAATTTATATTAGTAAATCCGCTGAGTCGTCAAAACCAAACATTAATATGTATTTTGTGTTTCAGAACTGGTTTTGAAGAAAAGTGAACAAAAGCATTGAAATGGAAATATTCAACAATGCCATAAAGAAATTAAAGCATCAAAGATGTTTCAGCAATAAGCAGAATTTGATGTAAAAAATTCATGATAGAAGTAACGGATGGACTCCCAATACTTAGTTATCCAAACAGTGGCAGCTTGATCCTTCATTCAAACAGACTAAATGAACAATCAATGAAACAAATAAACAGTATGAAATGGCATGCTCCAATTAGGGAGGCACAATTCTTGAGTCCATTTGTGTAACTTGGCATATCAACTTAGTATTAGTTGAATTAGGATCAAGCATAAATTGTTTAGAGACATAAACCAGTTGACAAATATTATACATTAAATAAAAAAGTCAGGTTTGGATTCATAAACTTAACCCATTTATAACCGATGAGCTTGATTAAGTTATATAATCGATTATTTTAAAGCCCTAATTCTCATGCTAATATAATTTCTCATGGATACGTAGTTGAAGATCATAAGTTATTTAAATTTTGCTTAAATTTTATAAAATCTAACAAAAATTCTATTGAACAGATTAAATAAGTCATGTGTTGGCCTAATTCAGCCATTAAATTGATTAATGTGTTAATGGGTAAACCCATTTAATAAATGGATCATGTTCAGATCCAGATTTTCAATCTATTTAGTGTGTTAGATTTATGTTGATCATAAAGGAATTGGATCGTAAATGGATTGGAAATGAATGTAGTAACTCATAATATCACCATTAATTCCACAACCTAAAGCTTGAAATTTTGGTCTTTCTATCATTCTTCATGAAAAATATGGTTTTCTCACATAAGAAGTGTAAAATTTTAACTTAAAACTGATTGTTAATAAGTGAAGGAAATCAACATATATAGATTTAGGTTCAATCCCCACTTAAATAATATGACACTATCTCCAACATTCTCCTTCACTTGGGGTTTGTTTACATGTCTATAAGTGTCTATGGATGAATGCTGAAGAAAACTACTTTAATACCATATAAAATTTTAACTTAAAACCAATTGATAATAAGTGAAGAGAATCATCATATGTAAGTTTCAATCTCCACTTAAATAATGTGGGACTATTTCCAATAAGAAGTATTACACAAATGCTATAAGCCTATTTAGATGAAGTGAATTTAGCACATTTAGACATCAAAATAAATCTATTTTTGAGAAACTAACCGAAGATCATTTGTCTAATTGCAATATTTTCTATTTTTGTTAGATTTTCAGAGAAACGAATTGTTTATTAATCAAAGAAAGGGATTATATATAGGACTAAGTATATGAATCTCCATATAAGTGTATAGCTTATAAAGTCCTATATCATTAATGTCTCTAACAATATATATATTAGAATAGTCTACATGATGGAATAATCTCATATCAATGAAATTCGAACCAAAATATGAATTAATGTATAGATGGACCTTTTCATTCATTACCAATTAATGTTAAGTTAAATGTCTACATTTCATCAAGGTACCAAAGTTGAGAAGATCAAATGAGACCATACACATCTACCCATAAAAAAGAGATGCTAGTAAGATCCAAAGGAAGCCACAAGTGAGAGAAGTGATAGGAAGTCCTACATTAACGAAATTTTAAAAAATATTGATTAATATATGAATAGGCCCATCCACTAATTGTTAATTGATTTTGAGTTAAATGTCTACATTTCATCATGTAGAAAAGTGTGACATACAACTTAAAATTAATTGGCTATAAATAAAGAAGCCTCTTATCAAATAAGTGTATAACTCCTTCTTCCTTCATTTGTAAGTTTTTTTAAGTTTTACAAGTATCTTTATTTTTAGATTGAAGGATGTGCAAAGACTTAACCTATGAGACTGCATTTGAATCTAATACTCGCAGAATATGAGACATCATTTCAGAGCATAAAAAGCTTTTCTATGAAACAAACTCTATTTTTCCTTTCAGCAACATATCCCAGTGGTTGCTCCATAGGTACTTATTTTGTTAAATCACCATAGAGTGATGTTTTTAACATAAAGCTGGCACGCCTCCCAATTATTTGATGCATAAAGAGAACAAGACATAAGTGGAGTCTAGTCGATCCATATGTGAATCTCTCAGTCAACGTCTAACTTCTGCGTGAGAGCACGGACAACTATTCAAGTTTTAAATCTCACACAAATGGCTGCTCAGCATAAAGTCAACAAGTTTTGGCAAGGAAAAGGTATCATGCTAATTATACAGAAAAAGGAACAGCAGATTGAAGACAACAAGAGAGCAAAAGCTAAATATAATTTAAAAACCAAACAAATGCCAAAATAGAAGCTTCCAAGCCAAAACAAAGAAAGCATCTGAATTTCAAGATTCAAGCGGCACCATTTAGAAGCAACATTGACGATTAGAAGGACTTTCCCCCTGTAAGTGCTCAAGCTCACATCTTTCCCACGAATATCCTGAAGAAACGAAACCATCACAACAAATTAAAAGTAGAAAAACAAACAAAACCTTTTAGCTTAAAAAAAATAATGGGTCCTTCAGATCATCGAGAAAATTTCATTACCCTCACGGTGATATCGTAGATGGATCTGGGCAAGCTTTCCTCCAAATTTTTGGGAGACAGAGTTGACTTGATGTGGAAGAATATGTAGAGCAGAGCGAACCCAAAACAGCCACAAAACAGGACGGGATAGAGGAGGCCGCGGCTTTGAACCCTGTTCCGGTTTCGTCTTGTCTGAAACTTGTTCATGCTTCGTCTGGGCGTGGAGGAGGAGACGGAAGGAAGCCGGCGCATACGATAATTAATAGTTTATACCGTAACTTTTTTCCGGCAATTTTTTTTAATATTAGTTAATTTTTCAACAATAATTTATTATTTTTTTTATAAATAAATGACATGGTGAAACAATTCATATAGATTTTATAAGTAGATTGTTATAAATATATGGAAAAATTTTTATTTAAGTTAAATAAGTATTAACCTTTGGTCTAAGTGTCTTAAAATTTAAAATGTATCCATTAAACTTTTAACCATAAATTTTAAGGAAAAATGTAGTACTGAATGTGATTCAGACTAATATGAAAATTTCATATATATATATACATAATATTATAAAATAGAATATTTAACTATATGATTATTTTAAAATTTTAGAAATAAAATACCAATAAAAAGTGACACCATCAGGAATGTTTTTGAGTTCTTCAACATCAGTAGTTTAAAGAAAATCAATTAATTAAACTATGGTAGTTGATTATTCATACGGTAGCATTGTTATAAAATTAGCTTTTTGAATAATACAAGAAAAAACCACACAATGCTTAACAAATAAAAAACAAATAGAGCAACAAATATTTTTTGTCGATCGAAATTCTAATTGGGAAATTTCAATGAAAATTATGAATTTCAAACATTTAGAAGGGAAATGAAATATGTGATTCCAAATTTTAAAAAAGCGTATTTTATTTATATTCCTGTCTATCCATCAATATATGTATCCATAAAAAGTGGTGGTTTCTCGCATCCAAGTTTAAATGGGAATAAATGAAGATGCAAAGTGATTGTTTGAAAAGTTTTTTGAAGTTTAAGGCTGCTTTAAAAAGAGCACAAAATTTTCAGTGCATGTGGAGCACATTTCTTAACATGTAAGTTTAGAAATATATGTGACGATTTAAAACATAAATTTAATGTATGTTACATCTACTCATCAACGTATTACCATTTAACATAAGTCATTGATATTCTTACAGCTTGGTACTAAAGTAATGTCGAATTCCATGTTGACATCATGAATTATGATTGATTCTCACTCTGATGCCTTTTAAAGTGAATCAAATTGATACTGGACAACCTTCTAATTAATATTTCCATAAAGTATTGCTGTTTTAGACATACACTTAGACAAGATTTTCCCTCAGTTTAAAATTGTAATCTGATTATCAAACTTGCGACATAAGTGGGGCACCTATGACCTGCATGTTATGATTTGTGACCTGAATCGCAAAATGGTTGCGCCGTCAAATACAGATGATCAGCCTATATACTGGAATATGAAGGATGATCATGTGCCTATCATCCTGTGCTGATGTCCTACCTTTTTTTCTTCAGATCGAAAAGATTAATAGATATACAAAACACTAGTTACGAAATCATAATCGAGGAAACAAAAATAATAGACTTCGACGAGACAAACCCACAAAGAATTAACATATGCAAAAAAGGAAATACCATATGCGGTAAGCCATGAAATAAATTAGCAATTTATTTTAAAATAAGGTTATTTACAAGGTAGATGTTAATCCGAATGATTAATATAGACTGCTAGAAGATATTTATCCTGATATTGGACTGAAATGTAAATTCCTATTTCTTAGGCAGAATTTCAAAGAAAATATTTTTTTTTTAACTGGTACCGTAGAACCAACCACCAAGTCAGAAAAAAAAATGGACTACCAACTCAGGTAAAAAAAATGGACTGGAGCAGCATAAGGGAATATGAAAAGACAAGCTCAGCTCGGCTTGCTCGTCGAACAAGTGACGAGTAAGACTACACAATTATAATAGCATTTATTTAATTTACTCATGCCAACGTTCTAGAAAATGTACATATATTTACGATTTTGCAAAATGGCATATACATCATGCATCAAATAAAAAAATTCTTCTGATGCTTACTCCACTTGAACAAGCCCTTTCTCTTCCGTTTCTGAAGAGCCTGCAGTAGTCATTATGATAACTATCACAACAAAGGAAATTGGGAATATTAAAAATGTGCATTGGGGATGCAGAGTTATTTGATAATCACTGATTATCTTCTTCAATGCACTATTATTCTTATTAAAAGCATGACAAAAGGTAACTTTGAATCAAACACGCTTTTCGAGTTTTAACATATGGGCACGTTGTTAACCTATGATTACTAATAGTTTTTTTCCATGTTTGACATAAAAATTTCTTTCCATCACATGCTGTATGGCCCTACATTTTAATCGACATCGGAAGCGTTGTGTCTTGATTTCTAGGAAATAGATATGTATGTACATTGAAATAAATAAAAAACTACAGAAAAAGTATACCCTTATCTTAAAGAATCTCAAGGTGAGAACGATGGTGTCACGTAACCTGCAGAGGAGCAAGAACGAAAGGAATCAAGGAACCCATTACCGACAGGGGATCCTCTCTAACAAGCACGTCTGTAGAGAGAACGTCGTTATAATGAACAATGGATAAATGCTCACGTGCTACTTGCAGTCCTCAGGTGATGTTCAGATTGGTTGGCGACATGAATTGAAAATTCAGTAGGATGTTCATAAGAAACGCTGATCTGCAGATAAGATAATAAAACACAGAATGAAATGCTATTAATAATATGGATTGCTGACCTGTGTTACATTAATTTTTAACATCAACACCGGGCGAATAAGCATATTAATATACAGCAAGAACGGAAAAACATTTTGGTCCCATTCACCAAAGAGGAACAATGCATGTCACACAAACATCTTTGATGACGTGTCTTCTGCAACTGGTGCATTATAAGTTGCTCATAAAAAGGTAGTGTAATGCTCCTAGGGTAGTTTATCAAGCATGATTTAAATTCATATCCTAAACCGCCAGAAAATCAGTGATGTTGCTAAAAATCAATAACAGCTGGTTAGTGAATTGAATTAGCTATAAGAGGATAAGATTCACAACCATGCTTCTAAGGATCTGTTTGAAGCCACGTACTTGAACCACCAGCTTATTGGAGATGTCTAAAAAACCCTTTTCTAAGTCCTTGTAAGGAACCAGATAATTAATAATGGTATAAATAATCTAGTTTGGCTCAGCTAAACCCATACACTTTCAAATCATGTTTGGCCTCCAATTAATAAAATACCCATAGTTTTTTAAATCTACAATTGTAAGAAAAATATTGCAAGCAAATTATGAAATATAAATTGATTATAAATAGAGTCAATAAATATATTTTTCAACGAAACTGAATTGTTACCTTGAATGATCTTGGGAACTTTGCTATTGTAAACGTAATTCCCAAAAGGAGTTTCTTCAATGGTAAGCTTGTAAATCTCAACAAAAAATAAATGTATGCACAGTCACTAAGGACAGTGGCGTGTTCATACTCATATATCCTAAACTTATTAAAAGGTCACAACAAGTAAGCTTTTTCGACAAAGAAAACACTTGCCTATTACAAGTTCATAGATTTTTCAATAAGCTAACTCACATAGGCTATTTGGAACTACTAATTGTGCATATCGGCTTATTTACAAATATGTATCACAAAATGCTCCCAATAAATGGCTCCAACCAAGGCTTACATGTTGGTTTTATATCAGAATCTCTCATATTTTCTCTCTTGACATGGTACCAGTGCTTAGCTTTTGAGACAATAAAACCCAAAAAAAGGATGGGGAGAGGAGTGAACCATAATCGTTAGCCACCCTCCCTTCACCACCACCTTTTTACCCTACTGCACTCTCCATCTGTCCCCCCCTTCTAAATTTCTCCCATGATATCCTACCTCCCTATTAGGTTTCTGGCATTGCCATAATGCCTAATGAGCCTTCCTCCACTGACAGAGTCAGCCAAAAGTTCTAATGCTGCCACCAGACCCAACAACGACCACCAGCTACTGTGATTGCCACCCAAAGTAGGACATGCCAACGTTGTTTGTCATTCATGTGTTTTTTTTTTTGATAATTTGTTGTTAATCGTGTGTTGCAATGCTGCAACTGTCATCACATGATTTGGAATCTTCTTGTAATTTCAATTAGTCGGAAAAAAGAGAAGGGAGGGAGATGATTGCATGCCACGTTGGAAAGAAATCCATGCCCCAATCATCATCGTCCACCGTCCTCCCTATATCCACCTCATAAAGAGAGACTTAATGTTGGGTGATATCACCTCTGTCATAGGAGGTGTAAGCTGTTTTCAACATTAAGCAATGTTGCTCCGTTGATATTGTGATATAGATTGACTTGTCCAGTAATGGTAGTGGATTTCCTATGGTCGTGTCTCATGAAAAAAGGTAATGAAGAGGAAGGAGGGGAGAAAAGAAGGTGAATGAGAAAAGAAGCTAACAATCTTGCAGTACACTAGCATTCGTGAAAACTAGATGTGGAGCATGGAAATTAGAAACTATAAACGCATGGTGAAAACTGCGGTGGACATGGTGGTGAATAGGTAATTATGATGACAGCATGAGAAGTAACCAAGGAGTTTTGGGGATGTCTTAGGATGGGATTTTGCCTTTTTTATCTCTTATGTTAAATTCATAATGCAAGATGCAGACTGAAACAAAACATCTAAAATTCAAATTACAAAGGCAACATAATATATATGTATATATATATAAAGTATAATACAAAAGATTAACAGTTATACAAATTTTGGTTTGAAATTCCAGAATGAAGTGTAATAAAAAAAACTATATCTTATACAACTTCTATCAAGTATCTAAATATGTATCACGTTAAAATTGAATCAAGGGATTTAATAAAATTTAATTTTGCATCTTCAACACTATATTTAATTACATGCCACAAATATTGATTCTCCATGACAAACCCTAGATCAATCAATCCAAGATGAACATGAGAAAGACATTCAGATCAACGTGTGGAACTATTAAACAATCCTTGTAAATTTATGAGCTCAAAATACCTATTTAAGTGTGTTGGAAAGTCCCACATCAAATAAAAAAGGAATAGAACCTAAGCTTATATAATGATGGATCTCTCTACGTATTGTGAATTAATTTTAAATTAAAATTTTATATGATATCAGAGCAAGATCATGCACACTAATCTAATCTAAGGAAAAAACACTTGTAGACGTATATATACCACAAGAGAGAGTATTGGAATGTCCTACATCAAATAAAAAAGGAATAGAATTTAAGTTTATATAATGATGGATCCCCTTTCACTCACTGCCAAAGTGCATTAATGTAACTTTTGCTGATGAGAACTTCATCAGCTTCATTGCAGATCTTAATGAAATTTAATAGCATTCCATTGCTAGAAAAAGTTATTCACTTCATAAAGAAAATATGATTGCCAAAAAAAAGGTCTAAGTAATGCATGAATTACACCAGCAGCAACTGCTTGGAATCTAAGGACTCCATTTTTGTAATGAAGAGAATGGATACAGACTAAGAGAAAATGCAGGATTGGTGCAAGATAGCAATTTACATAATGAAATCAGGCAAGTGACATACCTCTGTGTTTGGTGCAAACTTCTCCATAACACCCCATGGTCCATTACATTTGATACTATAGCCTTCACTTTTGATAATTAAATTAGCATGCTCCCAAAAATTTAGCATTCCAGTCTGAGGAATTGAAAATTTTTATATTTACAATAATAAATATCTGAGTAGTTACAAACAGTCAAAAAACTAAATGGTAAGCATACCGATACCGTAACTTCATAGGACTCAAAACCAACCAAAAGAGTCCTCTCTATCTGCTCTTGCATTTGAGGATCTGTAAAATCACAAGTACCATTAAATCTAACACCTACCAGTCCAAGTTCATGATGTGATTGAGAAGAAACTCATTCTACAAGTGAAAAATTACTTACTAGACAAGATAACAATAATATAAAAGCAAGGAACTCACCGCAGGAAATTTTTGCTTTCTCATTGGCGAATAATTTGACAAGCTCACCCTGAATGTGGAAAGATATTTCAGATTACAGACATTTTGTGGGTGTAACAAATAAAGTTTTAAAATAAATAAAAAATGCATACAGAATCAGAAAGATTCCCTAGTCAAAATGTATGGCTAAAAAGTGTATCCATCTACTCAAGAATTTACCTTCCGTTTTCTGTTATCCAGAGGTTGCACTTCAATGGCAAGATAAGAGTCCACATCATCGGCTGTAACTAAATATACAGGCTGCTTTGCCCCTGCAAAAAAAAAAAGCACGTTAGTGTGCAACATTGAAAAAAATAAAATAAATTGAGCAAAACATTATTACCATCTATGTAATTCACAGACCCATCCACCAAATGACGAACCCACTAGAGAAATGAAAAGGCAAACATTACAAATTTTATAGGTGATCACCAATGAAATAGTAAACAATTCTAGGCTTAAACAATGAGTACAATAGTACATCACCATTACTCTACCTCAAAATTACAACTGGTTGTGCCATTGATTGAATATCCACATGCTTGGAGTTCTTTACCTGGAAATGCTTCACCAAAAATTTGGAGAGAATCTATGCCTGGCAAAGGATCCTCATCTGCAGCTGTAAATGGCATGACATACTTGAATTAATGAAAGGTAAAGATAATCTAAGCAATTCTCCAACTTTTAATATTGAAGGAGATCAATTTTTGATACCTTCAGAGAACGAGGAGCCACGCTCTTCAATAACTGGAGATAAGGGAAGGTTTTGATCAAGTCCTGGTCCAATATTTGGGCTGATTCCAGAATCCCACTTTAAAGAGGGATCTTTAGCAAGTTTGGATGCCAATACCTCTGGATCATCCAAATAATTGTCCTTTATAAAATCCTTTTCCATTAGAAGTTTCTCCTTAGATTCTGCACTGAAAAACACAACATAAGAATACCTGAATAACTGCACATTCTGATTAGAAAATCCAAGAAAAATCCAAACTGAACCAAATTGCACTGGGTGAAAGCTCGAATCTCAACAAACCTTGCAACAGAACTGATTCAATATACCTTCAGTATTTGCTATATAAATTGTCTTATCAAATTTAAATGCCTAAAGAAGAAATTCCTAGGGCACACAAGCATAGATAGCATAGCCAAGATAATTCACTTTCAACAGTGATATACCAAATCTGAAAAGGCTTCGAAAATGAATTCTTCATTTGCATTTTCAAAAATAATTATAGAGAGTAAGAATGATCGAACCTATGCCTTTCCCAGTTTTCCAACCTTTATCAACCCTTTTCCACATTTATTGTGATCCCACAATCTTGTGCGAAACAGGATCACAAATTAAGACCAATTTATCATTAAACATAGGGATTTTAGCATCAATCACGTGCTACTAAAGTTTGGTTTCATCGGACTTGTGTATATGTGCATATGAGTCTCATGCAAGCTCACTAATGCAACAACAGTAAATGCAATCTCACCACCATTTTCCAAATAAAGAGAGAATTATCACAAAAGGCAGCACTTTGACTAGATTAAACTATGAAGGTTGAATTGAGGTTCCAACACTGCATAGACCCAATTTGTGTTATTGGAGAAGCAGCTTTGTCTACTATGGCTTGAACACCTCGATTACCAAGAAGCAGAAACTTCATTTGTTGCCTTCATTTCTGATTTGCATTAACAAAAGCAAAGACAGGTAGAGGGACCCTTCCCTTCCTACAGCATTTCATTTATTGGCGAATCTAATATGGAGGAAAAGAAGATCCTCATTAGGTCCCAGGATTGGTGAAAAGCTGGTGCATCGGCATCTATGATTGTGATTATTATAGTAAAAACTTCACTTCCACTTCTCTTAACATGGTGTGGAATGGTTTAGTGATAAGAAAACAAAGATTAAAGGCTATCAAGAAGGACTCAAAAAAGATTCATTCTTTATCTCAAGCAAAGAGAAGCATATCACCCAACAATTTTGTAAATATGCAGCAAGTGAGCATGATGCTCGTTTGGTATAAAATAGTGTATTTTATTATATTTATTTTCATACATAAATGATTCTTTATGAATGTATTTTATGCAAAAATTACACATTTTATCAATTACAAGGGTCAAATAAGGAAAATGCTTAAAAGAACTAATTTGTGAAGAAATCAACATTTTTATATAGTTTTGAAATTATGCATGAAAAATAGGAAATTAGTTTTAAGAAATGTGTTATTTTATTTGCATGCATATTCTCATTTAAAAGATCTATTTTTAAAATATAATTAACAGATATTATTGAAAGAATATGTTGCAAGGGTATTATAGTATTTTTCCCCATAAGATTCATTATAAAAAAGAGCAAAAACCCTTCGACAATCTCTTGGCTTCTCTTCCAACGGCAACAGCAGCCCTTGACTTTCTGGCTCAAGTGGAGGTTGGCATTTTCAAGATTCTAATTCCACATGTACCTAAAATCCAAATCATGAAAACAAAGTTTGCTGAAGTGATCCCTCGACTTTTATGAGAATTGGAAGATCAACTGAGGTTGGAACTCAATTGTGCAAAGAATTGAAAGGATGTAGAACAAGTTGCTCAAGTGTTGGACGCTCAAATATTGTGGAGACCAACTGTTTGAAGGACCAAAAGGAGGTGCAACTAGTTTGTGGAGGATCAAAAGGACACAAGAGATACCACAAGGTCTTTGGCAGATGGTGTTGTTTGGGTGAACACAATCAAGGCACGACCACTCGTGATAGGGGTGGTTGGCATCTATTCAATGTGTGTGGATGATCAGGTGTGTCGAACAGTGGGTTTTGCTATTCTTCTTTGGTGACAGTAAAAGGTATGATGAAATATAATGAACAACGACTCCTTTCTTAGTGACAACAAGATGAGTTTGAGAGCTCAACAAATGATGTTTCTCCTTTGTGACAAAAATGGCATAGTGAGGAAGGTGATCGAACGATGGAAAGAAAGAATTCCAAGAACAACCATCTATAAATATTTTATTCTTGTTCATTTCTTCTAATATTTGTTCATTCTTTCATCCCTTGCATTATTCTCATTTTACATAAGTATAAACTTTGTATATGGTTTGTTTATATGTAGATATGCATCTGTATAATCTAACTTGTAGTGTAGATTTTCCCTTTTTTTAGAAATTTAGTTGTGATTCACGATTCCCAGAGGACATGTACTTGCCGACATGTTACAAAGGACATCATATACTTGCAATTATAAATTTAAAACTTAAATTTTCATACAATGCTACACCTATAGCTAATGCTAGTTGTTGATAAGCTAAGAAAGTGATGATCTATATCAAGAGAAATCATTAAAATTCATTGTCTTGTCCAATAGAATTACATTTCAAGAAAAAGAAACTGAGTTTACCTCTTTGTAGGAGAATATCTTTCAATATTGCAATCCACATTTTCTGTAACGGTACCACTTGTACCAGATTGAAGTGTATGATGTCCCAATGCATCCCAATCAGCTCTTGTCTGAGTATCAGATGTATAAGCAATTGGTGAATGTACATGGGAATATGATGGCTGAGGTACAATTTTCAGCATGTTCGTATTCTGTTATAATGAAAAAGATGTTAGCCAACTAGAAAACATTCTACAGCAGGTGCTTGATCAAAGTCGCAGATAATTGGACAACCAAAAATTCCATTTCTCTTTAAAATTTTTCTACTTTCATCATAGAGCATTCCACATAACTTCTGAAACAATATTATAGATGTTAGTAATACCTGTTTCAACGTATACAGCATATTTATTGGTACATCAAAAGAAGAATATGATAAAAATGTTAAATAAATAATAAAATGAGCTAAAGTCTCCAAATATTTTCCAATTACAGTTTTTGTGATTGATGGAGTCAAATGTAACTATATTATTGGAAACAAAATATTTAGTGTCATGTAGAAATGGATACTTGGATTTTTCATATATTCACAATCCATTTCTCCCATCTGAAAGAAGCCTGCCCGTTTCTTAAAAATTGATGGGCTTAGTACGCCCTAACGTATATAGGTATGAAAATTCTCTGAATTGCAGTGATTTTCAGTTGTCAAACTTAAATATGTCAACTAGTGCTTAAAAATAAAGAAAGTTTGGTTAATGTGTGTCATGGAACAAAAAATTGAATTAAATGCTTAAAGTCTTAAAGTGCGAGAAGCTCAGATAGACAGAAACTATACAAAAGATGGCACTTCCAAGCCATAATGCCTAAATATGGATAGAAGTACCAACAGGTATGAATATAGATACTTTAACTTTCAAAGTAAAGGATAAGGGTATCACTTCTAATGAAATGACTACATGACAAGGTGATCTGAATATGATACAAGACATATTAACAAATATATAAAAGTAGTTAAGAGAGAAATTTTCAAAAGATAACCAGTAAAGAAGCAAGCCTAAGAAGGATGCCTCTGTGTTTGTGCCATAGGTATTGGACACATAAGCATCCAATCCCACATCTGTACCAATATCATACAAGAAGGGAGCCCAACATTCCAAATGTATAGACCAGATTTTCTAGAAACAAATGGAACTTCAAAAACTCATGTTACCTAAAGTTTTCTTTCCTTATTCCAGAATATTTATCACCATGCAATTATGTATATGACTAGCATCAAAACAAATACCACTATATACTAGAGCAATATTTTCCCAACACTGAGTTATGTATAAGACGAAGGCTGGCTTATGGAGGAGACAGAGGAAAATAGCAGTAGATGAATATTATAGGACAGAAAAAAGCAATTACCATGGTTTACATGCTTTAGACTTAAAAGTCTCATACCATACCTTTCAAGTTTCAATTGATGTTACAAACATGTAACTAAAGCTATCTGGATCTATGCATGGCTAATACATTAGACATGAACCCATTAAGATTTTAAGCCATGTTCCTCATTTATCCTTCAAATCATAATTTATTAAAGCATGCTCCAAATGGCTAGTATAAACTAGACTGAACCAACCACTTTCTATGATCTTTTCTGTGCTAAACAATGTACAAATCAGTTGGGTGGAAATGAAATGGATTCATACCTTGGGGTCTGGATTTGTTTCCAAGTGGAACATATCTTGGGCTTGGGATATCATTTCTCCCCCACTAAAAGTAGAGGATGAATGTGGAAGAACCTGAGAAAGATTAGATGATTCAACACGCCATGGAGCTATCTTATACTGAGATTCCTTTAACTTTTCCTGCAATCAATAAAATTTAAAATGAAGTGCTAAAAATTAGGCCTCACCTAAAGATGAGATTTTCCAAGACATTCCACTAGGTACTGATACAAAAAGAGTTACTGAGAAGCATAATTAAGTGTTGTCATTCACATTTTACTTGAAGTCCAGAGTGCATACCTCAGTTATTATGAATTTCTCATGCAAATGTTTAAGCAGAACCTACATGCAAGAGAAGAGACAAAACTAAAATAAGTATTCTAATGATAAATAGCTTCCAGGCCATCACATAAGAATGCAGTTAGAGTATATATCATAAGAAAATACACATCATAACCACTGTATCATGCAATTATGTGCCAAGAAGTACGATATTGATATAGGTTATATGACTATGCTATGTGCACACCTTTACATTACTGACAATGGAAACTGCATCCGAGACAGGTGGCTGAAGACCATATTCTGTAAGGAGAGGTAGCAAAGATGACATATAAGTGGATTTTTCCTGCTGTGCCACCTGAAGAAGACAAGAGACACTTAGACATTTCTTTCAAATGTAAAATAACAACAAATCAATGACCTGAATAAGATAGAAACATAGATAGAGGTTATTTTCAAGTATAAAATAAAATCAACATAGAATCCTTGAACTGAAGAACATAGAGCCATATTCAAAAGTTCTTTTAAGTGTAAAATAACATCAATTCTAAATCTATGAACGAAATTTTGGTAGTTGAGCCAAAACATAAATGCCTTTTCCTAGCAAAGATTACATGCTAAGGATGGAAAATATTCTCAAGTCCATGACTTCCTTGAGGTGAGATATTGGCATATGAAGTTTAGTTAAGATGATGTGGAAAGTCCCACATTGATCAATGTAGAGGTAATACCTAAACTAATATATGATGAACTTCTCCATTCAATATTAAATGATTTTGAGATAGAATAGTTGATATGATATTAAAGTAGATTCACGTACATCTACTCATAAGGTACTTATAGGCTTAAAGTAAGTTTCAAGTGAATGAAGGTGTAGAAAGTCTCATATCAATGAACGTAGGGAAAAGATATAGGCCAATATATAATGAACATCTCCACTCATTACCAATTAATTTTGAAATAGAATATTTTACAGATAATTTTGATAAGTTTAATTCTATTTTTCTGGATGTTTTCAATTGTTATGTAAGTGCTCCAAGATTATGGGAAAACAATGATTCTAACAGCAAATGCCCTAGATGAACTGAAGACTTGACAGAAAGTTACTTTAGCACCATTAGAGACAACATGGGCTTGCTTCTTTTCAACAAGGTGAATGTCAAGTTTGGAGAGAAACAATAGGATAGACAACAAACTTGGTTGCACCTAAGATACCAAGGAAGGTGGTTGTGGTCCCATGGATCTAAGTTTTGGACCCAGCATTCTATTCTATTCTCTTAAGGTTTAGGGAAAACAAGGATTTTGACTAGTTTGCTAGCTAGCTTTTCTGAAGAATAAGGGAGGAAATTCAGGTCTGTAAGTGCAGAGAGTATGCAGTTGTGATATATTCTGTGAAATCGTTCCATCTTTTACAAGTAAAAAATAGTTATTAACTGTTATATATTTTAGCACATGGAGTCTATTTCACGTGGCTAGGAGAGAGTTCAAGCAAATAATGAATACATACACATAAATAAATAACACATTAAGTTCAAGAAGATGAAGAGAAATTTAAGAACATATGGAAAGAGTTAATACTTGCAATGCATATGTTAGACGAATATTTTCCTCTATTACATCTTGTCTGTAGGAAAGTGCTTTCGATGCAGCATCAACCAACTCCTTTTGCTGCTGATCAAATGCCTGTGAATAAACAAGCAAAACCAATATTTTGCTGACAACATATATGAGTATTTTGAAGCAACATAATCAATTTATGAAATTCCTCACCATTCGCATATGAGCAATACGCTTTTCAAGAACATATTTCTCGTTCTGAATTTGAGCTTCCTATTAAAAAGTGTAGTACAAATACAGTGTCATTAAAGAATATAAAGAATAATTGCATTAATAACAAGTCAAACTCAATATACTTCAACTACCTTCATAGAATAGTCAGCAAGTTGCCTTTTCAAATATGTAATTTCTTCTTCATGATATCTAACCTTGAGGAGGAGATCCTTCATGAACAATGTTGTGAACATTATATTAAAGAAATGATAATATGATATACAGTACACAAAACTTGCCAATGAGAAATTACCTGTTCCCATTGATTGCTTGTATTAGTTATTTCATGACTATTTAGAAGATTGTGGCCATATGGATTTATCTTCGGATCAAATTCCCCTTCTTTCCTATGTCTGAAGGTCGAAGGCATGCTCAATATCAATAATTGAGACAAATAAAAGTGGTGAACCCTTGAAGCAAGCTACCAAATTAGAGGTTTGTGAGAAAGAAATGGTACCTGTTAGGAGAAAGGGATCTAGAAGATGTTGGTGAAATTTGACAGTTGCTAAGGTTATTATCCAGTTCAGGAGGGAATTTGGAGTTTCCATAGTCTTTGCTGCCATCAGGGCAAAGATGGCTTCCTGAACTTTTGTTCATTATGTATGAGTCCAAGGAAAATTTCCTAGTACAAGATCATTAGTGACGAAAATAATAATAATTACCTTCTAAAAAACCATTATCTTTCCATTTAATCTTCCTTTCTACATTCTCTGCAGAAGACGTTAATATTTGCGGGTTACAAGAGACTATGTTATGCTTATCTCTTGATCCACCATCATAGATTGATGCCAGATATCTGTCAGTATCTGATCTCTGCTGTCAGACAGGAATTGTTTAAGAGGAAGTTTAAGATAATATAAAAAAATTGACATAATGGCTAATTCCTAGATGGGTAAATTAAAACAATAAATTTTCTTCACATGGATACATTGCTACACATAATCATACTTCAAACATTGACTACAACTAACTGTTAATTGTGAGATCATTCCATGCAACTAATTTATGTAAATTGAATAGACATATAAATATCACTGGGCAAAAAAGTTTTGATGTTCATGGGGACCAATGGTTTTGTGCCTATTGCCAGTTCTTCCTCTGGAGTTAAGACCAATCATTCAGATAGATGGGGGGGAACTAATGAGCTCAGATATTAACGAACTCTATAAACGAGTTTTGAACTAAAATAAAATTTTTGGATACATCAGTAAATAATGTCATTGACATGTATCACCCGTCCAGAATGGTCTTGGTGGTAGTTTATTATTTATTCAGAGGGAATTTGTGAGACATGGCAAAAAATGCCAAGGGATTTCCAAAAAATTAGAGTTTAAAGCCTCAGATGTTCTACCACAAGAGTACAAGGAACTAAGTTAACATTTCTCACATGCATTCTGAAGCTTGAGAGGGGTTTACTATTTCACTTCCTTTTCAACATAAATATATAACAGCATTTTTTATGAACATAAATAATATTATTTGATGTATCTTTATTTGATCATGGATTTAGTAAACTAAACTATCTTCAATTTCATCATACAGAATATTCATATATCGTATCAAAATGCCAAAAACTAAGAAAATTCACAAGTCACCATTGTAACAAAAACAATAATGGTAAAACTACAACAAACACAGAAGCATAAAGCATTATTGAATAATATGTGTGAAGGAAAATACAAGAAGAAGAGTATTTTACATATTTTCCAATTTCCAATGTCTTCTGATGAAGCTCATCCTTCAAGCGATTATTCTCTTCAAGCTACAAAGAACAGTGTACCATAGTTATAAACTTATAAACAACAAAAGAAAAATCTAGTATCCAAGCTTTGATGAAAAGAGATTTTAACATGTAAAAATTAGATATTGATTAAGATGGAGAGCGTCCACATATTCAAATACAAAACGATAGATAAAATATAGTTTGGGAATAGAGACATTTACAAATGAACGGAAATCATTAGTGGATCCACAAAAAAGAATGCATAGATCAAAGGCCAAAAATGTTGAATGAGCATTGTTCATTTCCTCACAAGAATGTGAAGATCACGCCAGAGTGCAACTCTCTTTTTAGACTCTCATAGTCTTCTGTGATAATTAGCGAAGACTACTAATAACGTGCATACCATCTTGTGAAGATTTATTAAGCTCTTTCAGCGTGGTGCTGCTGAAAGAGCGTTGCATAATAGAGGAAAAAAAAAAAGCCATTTTTGTAGAGAAAAAGAGAGTTTTATAAGTGAAATACCCATTTCCAAGAGCGTCCAATTTAAGTAAGACACTGCATTTCAAAATAATAGGTTTTGTGGTCTCAAGATACCGATAAGTCCTGTTGATATAGTATTTCAACTCATAAACATTTATGTTTTGATTCAAAGGAAAACTCGAACATTAATGTCAGCGCAATCGTGTTCTTCACGTTCACACCAAATTTCGAAGTAAGTTAATCAATCAAACATCTATCGGAATTCGAAACGATGGTATTCTCAAAATTTTGCAAGGAAATGGTAAGCAAACCACACCATGACCTAGAGGCATTATATATGCCCCCATTCTATCATCCACGAGGAAAACGACCTAGAAAAAGCATCTTATTCCCAGTCACACGAAGATTAACATACAAGGAAATGCAAAGTCCATCAAGAATCTCCACAGCACAAGCATTACGAAAACACACGTAGGCAGAGCACCATAGGAAATCGAGAAAAAACAAGAAGACGAGGAATAAGGAGAGCAAGGATGACAGAAAATCATCACATGACAGATACACCTGCTGTTTGATTGTGCTCTCGGCGTACTCCAAGGCCTTCATGACCTGGAACAAGCTCTCTCCAGAGGAAGCGTCCCCTATGGTCATCACCGACAACCTCTCCGCAATCTCCCTCCCGGCAGCTCCCATCTCCGATCGAAGGGCCGCACGGATCCCCCGAAACGCCGATCTGTCGCTCACTTGGGAAGGGGAGAGGAACGCGAGGGAGATTCCGGGCAGTGCAAGAGCAAAACGTTGGAGGGAGGGAGAGGTGGAGTGCTTCTTCTTTTTTTCTGTTTTTCCCTGGCCCCCCCCCCCCCCCGGAGAGACGGAGAAGGGATTTCGGGAATGGATCCACTAATTTACGGTAGTGCCACTGGAGTGACGACGACGGCCCGTGCTTGATGGAGATAAGGAGGTGGGCCGGGGGGTCGGCCCCACCACCCATCTTGGGCTCGACGACCGATGAAGTTCGGAAGACGTTGATTTCGGCTCGACAGTCGATGAATCTGGACAGACCTTGTTTGAAATTTGAATCCTACGACTTCATGAAGATGCAGTCATTTTTGGCGTGCGGCTTCGAACCAACGAAAGGCTAACCATTATAATCAAGGATGCTTTCTATTTATAGTTATAGTAATTATTATGGATCATTTCGCTTAAATTCTATACTAGAATTGACGACGGAGGTGGAACCTCGAACGTCTCTGTTGAACGTAAGATCGATTTTTAAAATTCTGTTTATATACATAAAATTAAAATTTTGATGAAGTTAAAATTTTATAGAAGTAGACAAAAATAACATTTAAAATACAAATATTTATCTATATTTAGGAATTAATGAAAATCGAAATTAAGTATTTATGTCTAATAAAGAATTAGACAAAATTAGAATTTTATATTTATATATGATAATAATGTCATATAATTTTATCTTTAATTAATTAATTAAAATATATTTAACTAATAAATTTATTATGTTAATCAATTGATATGTTATATAATTATATTTTTAATTATTCATACGTCATTTATTAATAATTAATGAACATGTAAACATTTCTCAAGATAGAAATGAAATTTATGCATTCTTATATGAAAATTCATATTCTCATATTAACATTATAACCTGTAACTTTTTTTTTTTCCAAAATTAAAATTTCAAATCCACAAACACCATTTACTTAAAAATTACATGAAATTCAAATTTACTTGTCTAATTTCAAATACACAAGTCCTAATAACTAAATATTCAATTTCACAAATTCTCGTCAGAGAAAGGGGCTTATCGCAACCATGCTTTACTTTGACACCCTTGTTTGGTGGATATAAATAAACAACAACGTTAATCATCCATTTCAGAAGAATAAAATCTAATATTAAAGTTACACAAAAACACTACAAAATCAGTCTTAACCGAATATTCAACTCACAATTTGCATTCCCAATGCCGTCGCCATCGCTGTGTAACAGCTGATGTGAGGAATTGATGGATAAATTTCAACTCTACGTCTCAACGAGTGTCTTTTCATACAATATCACAATCATACAATTACATTTATTATAGAAAATCATACAATTTTATCGCACATATCAAGAAGATTACTCTCTTTCCTAATGATCTCATGGGCCCACAAGGCACTTCAGTTTGGTAAGCAAGCATATCTCTCAAGTAACCTAGACAAAATTGCTCGAATTACTGACTATAAGTACATAATTACAGATAAGCAGATGGTAAAGACGTGTCAGAGACGAATTTCTTCTCGTCGCCTTGATGCTTCTTTGCGGTTTCCAGAGTTTAGATGCAAGAAGATGTCTATCCTGACGGCAGGAAAAAATCACTCTGGAAGTTTCAACCGATCAAACAAGACCAAGAAGCTTTGTTCAGGGACAACATACAGAAAACCAAGCTCGGTTCCCCTAACGTGTGGACCCAATCCCTGGAAACACAAAAAAATAATTTAGATATAAGATTTATATGCAGCTTCCTAAAGTCCTCTATTTGTCTAATTTTAATGCACATACTAGAGTCCAGACAACCCTACACCAGTGATGCACATACCAATTATACGTCTGATAATTAGATTATGAAAAAACTATGTATAAATGTATTTCATTTTTATATGTATTTTTATAAATACATTTTGAAATCTAACATGAAAGTGTGAGTTTTTCACTTGGTTGATCATCCTTTAGTTGAAACAATCTTTGAAAATATTATAAAAATAAATAACAAAAATTTTTATTTTGCACTATAAATTTTAAGTGCCTTCCATCGGAATGAGTTATCTTTCCTCAATAGAATACACTACGGAAACAAGGTGGCATCCTAAAAATCAAGTTCTAGTCAGGGTTCACTCTGAACTGTTTTTCAAGAAGGGGAAGATGGCATTATGACTAAAATAACATGCCAAAATATTCTTTAAATATACGTGTCTACCATTAGTTGCGATACCAATAATGCTAAGGCATGCATTACTACAGCACGGAGACAAAAATTTGTATGTCATATTTTAGACCCTATGGTAATCGAAAAGTCACCTTTCCATTGAGTTGTAGTAGTTCTCCTTCAACCCACTGAGGATTCCGGAATCCAGGTTCTGCTATTCTACCCTGACCCTTGTAACTTGCAACCTGCAAAAACGATCAGCCATTAGATTAATGAGATAGCGTGAACTTGAAACACTTAGAATTTCCTTATCTTTTGTGAACATGATAAGGACAATACAATGGTATTTACTATTCCACCTAGAATGGCAATTAAAGAAGTTATCAAGTTAGGCAAAATAAATGGATACAACACTGGCACCTGGAATACAGCATCGAAAATATAAATCATATGGATTTTTGAATTTTTCACTTCTGACAGAGACATATAAACGTGAAGTAAAAAGGAGGATGACACTGACAGACATGAAAGAATGCTAACTAGCAGGTGAGAATGATGAAGAAACATTGTCACACATAAAGAGCGACTCTTGCATCAACTGGCAAAGGGTTTAGGTTTCTTATCAGATAAAAAATAAATATTCTTGCTATTGCTGATTTGGGGAGAAGTGAACTCTGACAATATAAACATCATGATGTCCTGACATAACAATCATGAAGCATACCACACCAAGTTCCTCAGGGTAAATCCCATGGTTTGTGCGGCGGGAGTCTTTGCCAATTCTAGCACGAAAAGTGACCTACCAAGAAAAGGAACATATGAAAAGTTCAAAAAAAAGTCAAAAAAATCAGAATAAGTATATGAGAGATTAGTGAAAAAGACCTGTCCTGCAGGAACATTTAGGTCACCCGTCAGCTTCACTGCTTCAACATACTCAAATAACTCCAAATCTGATCTCTCAACGGTTTCATTAGGGCCCTTCCATTGACCAATCTTTCGGCGCAATTGAATCACCTCAGTACCATAAGGACCAAAGGCCCCAACATATAAACCTACATCAACGGCAATGAATACTTATGCCCTTGCCAGACAGGAAAAAATGGCACTACAAATGACTTACCGTCAAATGGATCGAGGCTGTTGTTCTTGACATGGATTCTGTTAAAAACTGTTGTTGCAGGGAGTCTGCTTCTTTGTTGCGCATGAGTAACAGCAAGCTTTATGATCTCCTTTACATCCCTAGCAACCTCCATAAACCAACACTTGAATGGATTAGATTAAACAGGAAGAGATGCTTGTTGTGGTCAATTATCTTGAGGCCAATACATTTGTAAAACTTTTGATAAGCCGCTGCCATATTCACGGATAAGGTTTTATAAATGCAGTGATGGTCATTTAAACAATGTGACAAGCATTAGTAGAAGACAAACTTATTAGGGAATCACCAAACATGCCCCTAGGTGCCAAGGAGTTAAGAAGGCTAGGCATTAAAATGTCTGACAACACGTTAGTTTTCCTGAATTTTTAACTTAAACTTAGACAACTCAATATTTTGCTATTCTTTTGTAATTTTCAGCTTTTAGAATTAACACAAGTGTATGATGGGCATAGACATTGATGGTTGCATGTAATGATATATCACAAAGGGGATAAATGATTTTATTTGATTTATTTATAACATTTAGGTGCTTGAGAAAGAGTGAGTTTTAGCACAATGATAAGGTGGTTTCATTGTGACCTTGAGGTCATGTATGTGAATCCTGGGACTAGGCAACTAGCTATCCATTTATGCATACAAAATTAGACCTTCCCCATGCTTCTCATTGATTGAAGGGTCAGGCATAAAGTTTGTCCCCTTTTAAGATATGTAAGCCTCTAAGGCACCCCAACAAGCTTAACAACTAGGTGCCTAGTAGAAGTTTAATGTCAAAAGGGATTCTTCAATGTTTCAAAAGACATGAAATAGACATAACACAAACTACATCATTGCACGTGCAATTAAAACACAAGCATTTAAACGGGCATGTAATGAAAACATGTGGTGAAGCTTAAAAATTGTAAAATAAATATTTAATGAACGTATATAGCATTCATAAAACATAGTTTCACTCTAGATCACTTGATATAAATTTAAAGTTCATGGAAGAACTTGAAGAAGTTGATGCAGAAACAGATGAAGAAATTCAACAAAAACCAAACAAAAAAGACTCTGTCACACATTTAATAACTACAAGAGGTTACTATACGTCTTAATGAAGTCACAATTGTAATAGGGTAATTGAATATCCATTACATATCCAAAACCCTGGATACACACACCTATAACTCTCTTATAGTGGATAGACCATTCATTTTTTTCCTCCTTTCACACTAACCATAAAAAATTATCAAAATCAGACCAAAGAATTTAATCTCTAAACAATAAAAAATAGTAGAAAAAGAGAAACTAATCATATAAACTATATCAATAGTGAGAATATAATCAAAAATAGAAAAAGTTTTAAAAAAATAGCACGGTTAGAACCAAACCCCATGTCACACAATAAGTATGGAAATCCTACTATTTTTTTCTATGATTCATACTAAAAATATAATCTGGACTAAACAATTTAATATCTAAATTCTTAAATAAAAAGGACAAACAGGGAAGGAGGAAAATATGTGTTTACTAGTTATTTTTTGCTTTAAGCACTTAAGTTAAATAGGTATATGGATCCCTTTATAATATATTGGGGTATATGGATCTATCATTTTTTCACCATGTTACACGACTGTGTCACAAAAAACAAGGTCTTGTCATGATAAAAATATGATCATGCATTCAACAAGGGAAGGTAAATTTTTGGATGATTTTCTTGTGGCTCACAAATGTATCGAGGCAAGAATAAGACAAAAGAAGGCAAGATGGTCTAGAAATTTGACATAGGAAAAGCCTATGATAGTGTTTCTAGAGCTACTTGGAGCAGATTATGTGTTGTATGAGGTTTGGACCAGATAGCAAGACTAGATTTGCTACTATGTAAGCTCAAACTTTCTCCATCTTCGTTAATGGTAACCCTATGGGAGAGTTTGGCTGTGGTAGGGGTCTCTGCTATTCCTAGGACCATATAAACAGGTGATTAAAGTCAACGGTCATTAACCAACTAAACCCAAGTACCTCATACAGCACATAACCTGATCAAAATAGCTCAAGAAACACTATATATATACAGACAGAAAGAGCATGTGTGTGTCTGTGTGTGAACAGACGTCCATCACAAAGTTAACACATTTATTTAGTTGGTATATTTGATTGGGAAGAAAGACTGAAACTTATGCTATTGCCATACAGGGAAGGTTTTGTTAATAACCAAAAGTTCTTTTTATATGATTATTCTCAATCCTATTATCGTGAACTGTGTAACTAACTTGGGTCTATAACCTTCAAAAAAAGCATGGATCTTTGAAAGCATAATATGTTATTCAACAATGAAACAGCCCCTTTACAACCCCTTAACCTTTTAGTATTGTGGTGGTTTAGCTCATCAACAAATAAAGCTGAGATAAGGAAATATACAACTATGATGTGGCATGTAAACTAATGACTTTCTGACTGCACAGTCTACATAATCTTAAAAGTCCCCAGATAAGCTATTTATATGGTCAAAAATGATGGTACAGAGCTATGTATTCGTATTTCATGCAGTAAACCATCTTCTAGAACTTAGAATACATATAAATAATAGCAATGAAACTTCAGGCAGGATTATTGAAAACGTTGAAAAAAAATCTTGATAACTACAAAAAAAATAGCATCTTGAGTAACCTTAGATGTAGCTTTATCCACATTTAAAAATGCCTTGGCAACATCTGGTGGCATGAGGTCTGAAGCTGCCTGAGCAGCCATGGTTGCAACTCCAGCATTTGATTCTTTGTTTATGCCAGCATCAGAATCAGCTACTCTTTCAGGCATATGCAGCACAAAACTATCCTTTATAACATCCTTCATTTCTGCCTGGAGACGGACATATGTTTTTGATGGGTTATCCTCTTTATTATGGAGCACACCCCCAATATAAAGTTTCACTTGGTTGTTCTTGTCCTCCTCTTTATCATTATCTCCACCAACTGAGACTGACTCACGCTGCTCAATGTCAATGGTCTCATCTTTAGAACTTTCAGAACCACCAACATTTACGTCATCCCCCTGGACTAATTGTTCCAATGATTCTCCATCTAATTTAATTTCTTCTTGAGTATTGGCATTCAGTACCTTAACTTTAAAACCAGGAATCCTGTCTTTAAGAAATTTTATCACATTTTTCAATCCTTCTTCATTAGCGTCTCCTACACCCAAGGTGTCATTTTTCACTGGTCCATCTTCATTTTGCTGACCTTTCATCACAGAAGAAGCATCATCATCAACGGGCTTTGATGGTGATGCTGGTGGTGATGATGAAGCTGAAATTTTTGAATTTGTTTTCACAGATTGCAAAAAGACTACCTGTCTAAAAGATGAGACATCAAAAGCTAAAATATGGAACTTGAGATTATAATAAGAGCTAGACAATTAGTATATAAAATGAAAACTGTAAAGAAACGTAAGCATTACAATACCTGCATTATATAATTCCCATCATCATCCATTACTAAAAAAATTTCAAATAATGGTGTGCCTGAAGATCCAGTAAGAAGCTGCCTGGAAGTAAATAACAAGTGATAAAATTGCAATTAGGCCTATAAATGGATATTCAAAATCCAAAATTCAATTTGGTTTTGAATCAATTTAGTATGAAATTATCTGAATTTGAAATTTGATGGATCTTAATCAAATTTTGAAATTCATATCTGAAAATATTTAGAACGAATTCAGACATATATGATATCTGTCAAATACAATTCAAATTTGTTTGTTTATGCAATAGGAAATATGGGAATTCAATAGAATTTATATTTATTACGTTATTTATAAATTTTTTTATTTTATCTTTATAATTTATTTACATCTATATTTATAATTTTTTAATATAAATTAATCAAATTTTAATTCATGCGTCATAATTTAAATAATCAAGTTAAGGTTTTTACAGATAAAATATAGTACATCAAAGTGAAATAGTCATTAAAATTTATATTTTTGGATTTGGATATTCGAATTGGATTTTTCTGAGATTTAGATGGTACCTGAATTTTTTTTTTCAGATTCACACATTCAAACTGAGTTTTTCTGAATTTGGATATTCGAATCCAAATAAATTTGTTAGATACATATTCAAATAGTTATCTAAATATTAATAAGACTGATTCAGACTATCTGGTATTAAACAGATACAAATTCAGACACTGGTCTATCCAGTTCTAATCCACTATATTTAAGGTGGTACATCCACATACATGAAGGGTGGATCATATACCCACCTTGATTTTGAAAAAATTGTAACACATGCAAATATAAATCTGGATCTATTTTGGTACAACATCTATGCACCACACAAAAGTATACGACCCATCTTAAAATGACTTATGAGAAAAAAAATAAAACCATTAGCTCTCATAAATTTGATATTTTCAACATTATGATTGACTTGGTATTTTCAATAATATGACAAATTTCTTAATCAATGTGTAATGATCGTTTTAGTGAGAAAATCACACAATTACATATATGTGCTAGATGTTTCAATTCAAATAATAATTTTCTTTTGATAAAAAATACTTATACTTGCATACTTCTATTTCTTATTTATATAATGAAAATTTGATAACCATGAAAATCACTTAAAATAAGTATATCTGTGGTTCATAGTAATCCTAATTTTTCAGTGTGAAAGGTATATCCGCACTTTTTGATAAGATAGTATTAATTTTATTTTATATTTTGTTAATATTTAAAGTTAGCATTCCTTCTTTCCATTACTTCTGATTCCATGGAAAATACATTCAATACAATGAAGATTAAAAAAACCCACACCAATGACTGAATTATTGCTTGATTGATCGATAAAATTGAATGATTTTAGAAATGGTGATTTTTTTTTGAAATTTTTAATATAAATTTCATGTTTATATAAATGTTAGACTCAAGACCGATCCTACGTATTTTTCTAGCTCCACCACTGTCGGTTTACACCCCTAGTTGCAATTTCAATTACTGAAAGTTGCCTCCTCAACATTAGAATAAGATATTCTTGCAAACCAAAAAGAAAAGACATTGACAATACCCACTCAGAGAGTGAAATGAAATGGAAATAATCTGACCTTGGACTGTAACTCTGGGCAACATATCTCCCAACAGCAGGAGCTATTCTGATAATTCTCCCAAATGCATCACCAGAATCCTTTGACCAGCCAGCCCACCAGCCTACCTGCAGTTTCAACAATAATGTGAACCCTGATACAACAGGCATGTTTCTGTACCTAAAGTCCAGTGATAACATCTAATACATTTAAATAGAAAATGAACAGGTCATAGAAATACATACCAGCCCACTTCCAGCAAGTTTACATAGTCTTGAGGCATCATGGTAACGCTCTTCAGCAACAGCTGCCTGCAATTTGTATGAATATAATTTATGAAATAGAAATCACTGCCTGTCAGTTACTTATATCAGGCGATAAGACAAACTTCTGACCTTGAATTCAGACATAACTTTTGATACGATATCTTTTGACTCTGCTTCGGCAATAGCTGTTTTCAGTTTAGCAGCTTCAGAGAAATCCTCCTCCTCGATAGCATCTTCAAGTTGAAACTGCCATCATTTAGAGTTTCAGATAAGTGTGCAACTGGGATTTTAGTATCGCCGCAGAGGAAAATGAGAACATATAACATGTTTTCTTCAGCCTTCTAAATTTTGAAAAAAGTTGAATTCTGAAAGTCACTTAAATCAACACAAGGACCACACCATTCCTGGATGATATTTTGGCTTAAAAAGCAAGCAGAAGTGTTCAATGTTGTGGCCCCCAAACACCACATTCACATTCAAATACACCTTAAGGGAGCTCTGATATTACTCAACAGCAACTCCAATATCTTACTGATCCGGTCAATCTGGAAGAGCAAAAGGCAACTTCTGTATTTTCTAACAAAAAGCAAAATCTCTTTCTTCACCAAGCATATCCTTTCTATGCGCTGTCCAGTGTTGATTTTGCATATGGTTTTCGATTTAGATGATAGAATAAAACCAAAATCAAAAAAGAAGGAAGAAATTTCGAATTCCAATGTTTCAAATTTTTAGTCTAGGCAAAAGAACAAATGCTATCGAAATCAATTGGAAATGATGCTCCGCAACCCTGTTGCCACTCGATAAGTTAAGAGGTCCCACAAGAAAGACATCTTCACGAAATCACCGAATAAATTCAATCGGGGAAAAGAGACGACCTCTTTTTCATCCCGACGTGAAGAACGGAAAAAGCAAGAAACGAAGGGGCACCTTGAGAAACGAGGAGTAATTCTCGGCCTGGTCTATATCGGAGAAGTGCTGGTTCCACCTGTTCCAATCCCAGTCGTTACACCCTCCACCTTCTCCAGTGCTCCCACTGCTGCAGCGGCAGGAGAGACTCCTCTGCCTGCCGCGTGTTCCACCTCTGACGACGGCAGCTCGGGGCACCCAACAACTCGACGACAGATCTGGGCGCTGCAGTCGCGGGGCGGCACCGGCACCGGCACCGATTGCCCACGCGTTCGCCGCCGCCATCACTCCGCCGCCCGCGAACGACTTCCCACGCTCTTCGCAACTGCCCTCCGCCCCCTTCCTACCCTCCTCACTCGCTCGTTCTAATCACACGCACCACGGGCACTGGCGTGGATAAAGCACCAGGGGTTGTGTGGGAGAGAGGGTTAAAACTCTAGCACTGACGAGTACATGATATGGATGGGTTGGGCTGGGCTTTCTTTGGGCCGACTGACGAAGAACATTATTGTCAAATCCATTAAGTAACGAAAAATACCGAAAATTCTCTCTCTCATTTTACTTGTATTTTAAAATATTGAAATTGAATTAAAAGAAAAAATAAAATAATTAAAATAGTCTTACATCATTTAAATATAAGTTTAAGTTAAGTTCATAACAAAGAGAATGTTAAAATTCATTGCAAGTTGATTTTTTGTTGAAATTTCACCAAAATAGTTTCGCTTTATTATTTGAGATGTTAGCTGAAATTATTATTACGTGCGACAAGTATAAACGAAGCCCCGTCGATCTTATGATCTACATTAATCCTCGTACTCCACTGATCAACTTGACGCAGTAGCCATGGAAGGCAAAGGCGACGGCACTGGGAACGTAGATGGCGGAAAGAACGCTTGGCCAGGACCGATCGATCTTCTTCATGTCCACCAGGCATTTGCAGCAGACGACGGTGGCGTTGAACTTGTGGTCCGCCGCCGGGTCTACAAGGTTGTGTTGGAAGTCGGCCTTGCAGTCAGGGTGGTCGACCACCACAATGCTCCAACACTCGTAAAAGTACTCCGGTTGAGGGGGAATTCCCAGTCGGGAGAAGAACTCTCTCGTCTCAACTATCCTCTCCGGCGATGGCTCAGGTGTCCCGGCATCGCCGGAGGCCATAGCCGAAAGAGACACAAGCACCAGAAGGAATATTACTGCTTCGGTGATCTCCGTCTTCATGGTGGCGATGGTGTGATGGACCTGAATGGTGGGGCTGGGGAAGGGAAGAGAAGGGGTTTGCAGATTTATACTTAATTTTGTCGTCGGCTTCCAAATCAGGGTTACGTTTCCAGATCGATCCGTTTGTTATAATTTCGCATATTCCGATATCTTCGTTACATCTAAATTAAATAAATGTTTGTTTGCCTTTAGTAAATTCTGCGCTTTTAATATACGTAACGAGAAACAACAGTTGAAGACAACATTTAAGGCTTTACATCTCAAGATCACAAAATGAATAAATATGGAGGGTCCGAGAATTTATCGTTCTAAAATAAATTTTCAGGGAATTATGTTCAAACGTATATATGTTTCACTTTACTGAATCTTCTAATAGATGTATTTTTCATTGGAAGGTATGATAATTATAATGCCATGCGTTCGATCGGTACACGAAAAAATAAATGTTTGTTTGTGTTTAATAAACTTGAGCGATACTAAAGTAACGAGAGACATATAACAGTTGAAAATAAAGTTTTCGGCTCTCCATTCAAAACCATCGAGAACAAAATTAAGAGAAATAACCAATTGTGATGGTTTAGTTAACTACAAAGTTTTAATTTTAATGAATGCCAAAAACTGTCGCTATAAAAGAAAAAAATAGAGAAATACTGGCAAATAAATAAATGGAGGTTTAGGAATTTATGGTTTCAGATATTTTCAGGGAACCACATTCAATTTAATTTTGTAAGATACGTGTTTTATTTTTTTTAACAACTAGTTTGTGTGACACGTATATGATTTAAAAATATAAAAGGATTGAACGTAACGATGATTATATAAAGAGAAAAGTAAAAATGTAGACATCATAGTATTTTTTACAGTGATTGTCTAAAAACGGCGTGTTAAATTCAGTTTCAGCATGTCATTTTGCTCTTTCTGTGGTTCGTACAGATGCATCTTATTTTGATATTTTTAATTTTCTATAAATCGTACGTTTAATATCATAAAACGATATATTAATATTAAATTGAATATATCATTTTAAATATTATAATAATAATAAAAAATATTACTTTATATAAAATAGTACCACCAAGCCCACCTTTATATGCTCGATAAGACCATAAACACACATCCATACTTTCCATTCCATCCAAAGAAACGATCAACTCTGCCAATATAAATTCCTCCGCACAAGTTTATGGATTTAAATGATTATTAAGAAATAAAAGAAAAATCACACATTCGATATAAAGTAAAAAAATTGCAAAACAAACACATGCAGATCTACCGCACACCGAATCCATATCATACATGTATTTTCCTTGCATAACCATAATACGTAACACAAATTATTACGTTATTCCTTACATATCGAAGCTCATATTATACATAAATATATATATATATATAGGTTTTTATTTTCGACACTGATCGGTTATTTATATGTTTTCATATGGACGGCCAGCATGCGATGATTGTTCATTTGAGTATTGGTGATCAGGAGTCGAGGCACCAGCAGTAGTAGTCCGAGGTCGACATCTCAAGCAAAGCGGAAGGGGACATCTTTGCCAGGTCTTTCTGCATCGATGACGGGAAGCCGCTGTGGTTCTGCCGAGCTTCTCCCGCCGTTGGGCGGTGGTGACGGCGAGAGGACATCCTCAGGTAGAGTCTCATGGCCGCCACGCAGTCCTCGTAGGGGTCTTGCACCCCAGTCTGGATATCATACCTGCAGAAGAAACGTTGATTATTATTAATATATTATTAACATACATATATGCATGTGTCATTAGGTATATAAGTCATGGGTTAATTAATTAACAGGTAAGAAATCAATTACCCGAGGTATGCTTGTGCCAGGTACTTGAGTGGGTTGCTGAGCTTGCTCGTTTTCATCAGTGGTGGGTACTTGGCAATGTCCCTAACGAGAAAGAGATCGGTATACACCAACATATATATGTATACATCAATCAAACGGTGTGTGTGTGTGTGTGTGTGTGTGTGTGTGTGTGTGTGTCGATCTGAATCAAGTAGGACGATTCATGAACCTTAGCAAAATAGGAGGGTAATCAAAGCCCAAAAGGTGGAGGTCCCCGTCCAGGCCATGTCCCACGAGGATCCTCGCTTTACCCCCCGTCGACCTCATTTTCCATATTCCTTCCCCATTGCAGAGGAAATCCTGGATCCTCCTCTGCACCTGCTTCAATGGCATTGCGTCTCTGATGTGCTCGGCTCTCATGCCCGTGGACTCGTACCTTGCAGGGAAATTAAACTAGCTAAGTAATTAAGAGCCCATATGATAAATTCCCAAGCGGCCGGGGTGTAAATTAATTAGTTAATTAATCGGGAAGAATAAGATGACGATGATATTGACTAATGAATGAGTACCTGAAGTTTGTGATTGGAATCTTTGGCTTGACGTAGGCATGAAAGATGACGTTCTCATGCTCATCCACCAAGCACACCCTCCCACACATGTCAAGAGTGCCGTCGCTTCCACCGCCGACCATCTTGCAACTAAGTGCGACCACCCGTGCTCCTCTCGTGCTGGTGAAGTCCATATACGTGCTTGAACCATGGAGACCCAGCCTGGACATTCTCGCCACGATTCCCTACAGCAAAGCGCAAATTAACTTCATGAACTTCTTCATATACAAATCAACACGAAACAGGTATTAGAGATTCACCGTACCGCCGGTGCACGCGAGAACTGGCAACTCCCACGGTGACGGAGAAGAGAACTCGGGCTACTGAAGATGTCCAGGCAAAGGTTGCAACCTCGGATGCTGAAGACCCTCGCGCATTCCGCCTTAGGCAGTGGACCTTAATTAATTAATAATAACTCAGTTAATTAAATACAATTCACGTTACGATTTGATTTACCACTACAGGTATTGTCAAAAACAGAAACAAAAAATTTAGACTAACTAACTGTGAAGAAATTAAAAGAAATAGAAGTAAGTCTAGAACTAATTGATTTCAAATTGTAAGAAAATATTTTTAAGTTACATAATTTACTAGATGGGAAGACTTGAAAATAAAAAGATATTTCTAAGAAAATAGTTCTTGCTGCTGATTTTACGTAATGAGATTATGACTCAGACTATTATTATTATTGCTATTGTTAATCAATTTGATGATGATGAAGTGTGTTGTTACCTATGAGATGCTCCCTGAGGGACTCGAAGGACCTGCAGTGTTTCATGCAAACGCCACAGGTTGGCTCGTGAGGTGAGTGGAAGGAAACCTTCATGTGCTCTACCAAGTGCTCCATTTTGTTGAATTGCCTGTAGCAGGCGGCGCATTTGTTCCTGTGGAGCACATGTACGATATATATATATATATATACCTTAATTTGTTCGTCGTCAAGATATATATGATCATCATGCGTGCATGTGTGTGTGTGTGTGTGTGTGTGTGCGCGCGCGCGCGCGCGCCCTTCAAATTAAGCAAAGAGGGTGAGATATATACATGCATGACATCTATAGTTAATGTTAATCACCTTAGAGTTTCAGAAGAATCAGTCCTGCTGTCCATTGTGCAGCTGCAAATTATATATGGAATTCTACGATTAGCTTGAAGCTGGACGGGAATCAGGGTGGTGATGGATGGTGGAGAAGATCGAGATGCTGGCTTCTGGTATTTATAATACAGCTGCTTACTTAGCTGAAGAATCTTGAAGGTGGGGCTCTGGATGAATATGCCACATAACTAATTACCTTTTGGCATCCACTCACTCCGGAACGAATCGACATCCTTCCAAATTCTCAAGAACGGGTGCGAGTACGGACGTCCAATTCGTTATTATATATATGTGAACTATGATCGTATTTGTTTATGATTAGATTTCATTTAAGTAACTGATACTCACTTAAACCGAGAAAGTAAAAAGCCAGCGTGTCTTTCAATTAATGGAGAGAATCCCAAGCCCTCGTGCACTACTAGTGCTTGCATACAAGAGAGTGCACAAGGCTGGAGAGAGGGGACGACGCATGCATATTGTCCGGAGCTACAGTCGGATTCGGATGTGGACAACGGCTTCGAATTTTCTTGACTCGCCTCTTTTGGATTTTGACCATCGGCCATCGTCTGATTCCCTTCCTTTCATCTATCTTTTCGGTCAATGGTTCCTTCCCAGAAAAAGCGTGCATCAATTCAAAAAAGCCAGACGAAGGCCGGCAAGCCGAATCCAATCAATCCCTCCCTCCCTCGAACCTTTTCCCATATCAATCCGCAAAGTTACCCCAAGAGAGATGTGGTGTGGAATGCACTTTGTTCGTCGTTGATATTGATTAGATTAGATTTGTCTTTAAAATGTCGATATCAAATTTAATATAATATCTTTAACATTTAAATTTGTTATCTGAAAGATCTATTTGTTCTCTTAGATGCGGTTTTGTTTCAGCTGCACCGGGAACTTAATTAATCAGAGAAGATAAACATATATATATTTTTTCCTCCTATTCCATCTGCTTTAGCAACGCTTAATCATGCACTTGCAATATTTATGTTTTAATTTATTTTCCTCAACCGTTCTCTCTCTTCCTTATTTGGGTGCCATACATGGACTCAAATGAGCTGGGGCTTCTTCGACATCGCACATGGACAGAATGTTGCTAGTAGATTGGTCCGAAACGCGTCGGGTCCTTCACCTGTTCTCCCATAGATTGATGGGAGCGGATCCAACGCATCTGGTCCATCAAAAAGGCAATCAACGATCAGATCCGCTTCGCTTGTTTTGCCTTACGCCCGTTGGTTTGTGTGGTCCGCCCATGCATGCATCGCTGATGATATCAATTAAAATCCACGTGCACTTGTCTCCTCGCCGATCACTACGTGGTCTAGACCCTCCCTCTCTCTCTCTCTCTCTACCGCCTTGCTTCCACACCCCACTGTTGGGTTTCGTGGTTGCCAGGTTGTCCTCCTACTTGCATTTCTGATTGGATGATGTCGGCAAATTAGAGGCCTTCCCTCCGGCCACGTGTCATTTATCCACATAAAGGTCCCTCCCACGCTATATATATATATATATGTATATTATGAAAAGTTAAGTGAGAGAAGCGTCTTGGGCATTTAATGAAAGGCACATGCAATGTTCCATCACATCTAGAAAGGAAACATTGAATTGATGAAAACAATGGGATGGAAAAATGTATAGGAAATTGAGGTGATATCCCTGTAGTTATGTTGAATAAAATGTATATTCAAAATACCAGTCGGTGAATGACTTTATTCGTCAACCTTTGATCTGTGATCCGATTCAGCCCATAGCCACTAAATGAGTTGCGTTGAGATTTTTGGATTATCACATGCTAAATATTTCTTTACAAAATAAAAATTCTACAAATCTAAATTCAACAATTTTATATTATTTTGGAGATTTTTATTTTTGAACCTCAATCAATGTTTCGAAGAGTTAACCGTATCATTTTTAACCGAGCACACTCATCATATTAGTATTCATAACCTTTTCTCTTCCATAAATTAATTCAAGATTCCACTTGCTTTTCGTCAATCTAAGACAATATTTAACGAAATGATACAAGAGTCGCCATGTTCGAAACTTCAAAAAATCAATATAAATAAAACAAATATATGATTAACTACAGGTTTAACAAGATATTAAGGTTTCATGACTGCATTTCCTTAAATTTACATTTAAGTATGTATTTCATGTTCCTTTATTTCCCTTACACAGATGTCTTTAAGTTGGAGACAGAGAACATCCAAAAAATGGAGGTGGGGGGGGAGGGGGGGGGGAATCCTAAAATAAAAAAAGTGAGATACATTTCATTTTTCAATTAAAATTCATCTGAAATCATTTTTTGTCATGCCCTATCTCCGTCTCCTACATGCACTTTAAAATCATCAAACGATTACACCACCCTTTCTATAGTCACTTTCTTTATGCATCATTTAATTGTTGTCAGACGACCACAACATCCCTTCTATGATCGATCGCTTCATCTGTGTATCATTTAATTGTTCGAAATGTTTTGCGACCAACTATTTGCATAAAGAGCCCAGCTATTTTTCTTAAATGAACTATTCTGTAAGTTGCACTTTTCTTAATAAACCTTAAAGCATTTTTAAATGAAGTCAGTGAAAAATCTGCACGGATAGTTTTATCTAAAAAAGAAAAGTTTAGGAGGTGATGAGTTATTTTCACAACGGCGCCGTATACGGAATCCGGACACAGCCGTCCGACAAGGACACCAACGACGAGCACGTGGTGTGGGACCTACACTGTCACGATTACCATCTCCGGACAACAACGTCGTATCGATTCCCGATCCGACGGTGCGGATGCATCCACTCCTACCACTCGAGTCGCCATCTCGACGACCCCAAAGATTCCACACCACGTTGCTTGACGCAAATACCCTTTCTGCCTTTGAAATCAACGGAACCACCACAATGCCTGTAATAATGGTATTGAAAGGAGAACTGTTTCCGTCGTTTTTCGGATGACAGCGAATCGTAAATGTTAAAACAAATAAGGGTGAATAAGTAAAGTTGCACCCCCTGCACATCAGAGGCGAAGACCCCTGTCTCCGTCCAAGCGGTGACCGTCGTCAAGTCGGAGTCTCGGACACTCGCGCAAGCGCCAATCTCGCTCGATCGCCCACCTACACTCTCGTCTCGTCTCAGCTCTCCAAATCCAACTATTCCGAACGCATGATCCAACCTCCCACCCCGACCTATGTGTTGTTGCTCTTCTGATATCTACCTTCTGGACGCTCCGCCTGGATGGCCGTGGGAGCTTCCTTCCGGGTTTCCCCTGACTTGAAGGTGGTTTCTTTCACGTTTCTGGAGGACCAGTGAGTTGGGTTTGTGTTGGTTTTGTCTGGATTGGAGAGTTGTGGAGGTGGGTTGGATCTGGAAGAACCGCACTGACAGAGTGTTTTTTTTTTATTTTTAACTTTTGTTTGTGGAAGGAGGTGACCGACGTTAGGAGGGAGGTTTGTTGAATGGTGCTGGATTTAGAACCAACTTGAGAGTAGTGATTACTTGTTTTAGCTAAGACCTTGATCTTCTTCTGTTTTTTTTTTTTTGCTTCTCTGGAGGAGGAGAATGGGTTTTTTTTCCGTCGTTGGATTGGTTCGAAGCTGTTGGGTTATACTTGTGTAAGTTTGTGTGGTAGATGATTCATTTGCCTCTGTTCTTCGCACATTGGATCCTGGGTTCTGTCGATTTTGCAAGCTAGATCTTCTGGTAGCTGATTGGAAACTTATGGTTGAAAGAACTGGGGTGGATGATGAACTTTGGTTGCTTTACGAAGAGCACATACCGGTCCATAAGATCAGAGAGAAGGCTGTCCCTTGGAGAATACAACAAGACCCTGTCATGGTCGAAGTACCTTGTTTCGTCTGGTGGGAGGATAAAGGGTTGGGAGGAGACGGAAGAAGAGGATTGGAGTGCCGACATGTCGCAATTGTTAATTGGGAATAAGTTTGCATCCGGAAGGCATAGCCAAGTTTATCATGGACTATACAAGAAGAGGGAAGTTGCAATTAAGATGATGAGTCAACCTGAGGAAGATGCAAATGTGGCCGCCGCACTGGAAACGCACTTCACGTCTGAGGTCTCCTTGCTGCTTCGGCTCCGGCACCCAAACATAATTACCGTAAGATCTGTTCCCAACTTCCAGATATTTTTTGTGATCTATAACACTGAAAGTGCTGGACTTAAACGTAAATTTTGATTCTGTGTAGTATCTGTTGAAATGGCATTCTCTGTTATATATCAGCATTATTTCAATTCCTCAAGAACTTCAACGTTTTGAGATAAACGTAATGTGGTAATCTGAAATCGTTTTGTAACATGTTTTTTACCACTAATACATGGTGACTTTCTTGTATAGGAAGGTGAATGGTATTAAGCAAAAAAAAACCTATTGCAAATGAAAGCCTCTGGCTTCACATGCATGTTCTATTATATCTTAAATTCAGCACAAATGCAAACGAGTTTTATACGTATTTTTGGTTGGATACCAGTTTTGTTCAAAGCATTTTTTGTTGATAGCTTGCAGTAATAATTAATAAATGATATAAGCTTCATTTAATGGTGAGCATGAAACATAAATTTGAGTCATTAGTTTAATTAGGTAAGTGTCATCTCATTAGGCATTTATTCACATGGCTACATATTAGGTAAGAACCATCTCATTAGGCATTTATTCACATAGCTACATATCAGGAAATGCTCATTTATTTTTGCTGTATCAATTTTGTTGCCATTAATACCAACAACGGTATAATGTAGTGGGTCATTCACTCCAATGTGAAGAATGAGGTACTATCTTCAAATCTGGGAAAAATTATTTTCATTATCAATAAAATTTTGTTGGCATTAAATGTGGAGCCTTTCACTGGCTTAACCTCAACGACCCTCCCCTGGGCCTTGGTATCCTTAATTTGTTGACGTAGGGCTGGGAACCACCATAGGTTGAACAAGTAATGTATTGTCTTAACAAAAAAAGAAATATATGTGGTTGTTTTAAGATATACAGGTTGAACAATTGTTTTAAAAAAAATTTATTTGTAGTATATTGCATACTTTTGCAGTACCTTAAAAACGATCCTGGAACAGAATATAGAAGAGAGAATGTTCCTTTTGTGGTAAATATCTCCTGCAATCAATGTTAGTCATTATTCATTCCATGCCAACCATTGTAATATTTGTATTCCTTGCGTTGTGATTATGCCATATTTAATGCCAGTTGATAAAAACGAATATCATGTTAGATCGTACTGTCATTGCTTTCTTCATTGTCTCAACATCTGTAAATAAATAATGGAAATTGTATAATTTGCCTTTCTGGTACAACTTTAGACATTCCATTTTATTTTTCTAAATCATAATTTTGTTTCCTCAACTTACTGTTATTTAATTTTTATTGAAATTTTCAATTAACATATTAGTTTCTAGATTCTCGATGCTGGTGTCAAATACCATTGCCCGATCTAAGATATTTTCTTATTGTTATTATGGTGCAGTTCATTGCGGCTTGCAAGAAACCTCCAATATTCTGTATAATCACTGAATATCTTGCTGGAGGTTCCCTGAGGAAATATCTCAACAAGCGAGAACCCTATTCGGTTCCCCTTGGATTAGTACTGAAACTTTCTCTTGATATTGCACGTGGAATGTACTATTTGCACTCCCAAGGAATACTTCATAGGGATTTGAAATCTGAGAACTTGTTACTTGGAGCAGATATGCAAGTGAAGGTGGCGGACTTTGGAATCTCATGTTTAGAAACACACTCTGGCAGTCCTAAAGGCTTTACAGGAACGTATCGTTGGATGGCACCAGAGATGATTAAGGAAAAACGGCATACAAGGAAAGTTGATGTGTATAGTTTTGCAATAGTTCTTTGGGAACTTTTAACAGCTTTGACACCATTTCATGATATGACTCCGGAACAGGCTGCTTTTGCAGTTGCTCAAAAGGTATGGTGCTTGAGTTAATCATTAAATTTAATGTACACGTAGCGATGATTAAGTTAATTATCTTTCTTGGCTTTGCACACATGATTATGTGTGCCATATCTCTTCATATACAGGGCAATCAGTACACTCCACAAAAGAAATAGTGCAGTTATGGTTATTGTTGTATTAATTGGTTTATTTCAATTTCCTGATGGGCTGAATATTGCCTGAGGCGCATTTGTCCACTTGTTACAAGATAATTGTTGATGGTATAAAGTAAGACAGAAAACAGTGATAAAATAACCAAGGGTTGATAATAGTTAGTTCCAGCTACTTTGTTACTCTAATGAACATAATCACTTTTCCATTGGTACTCCTCTATGTTCCATGAATCATGTTTGTCAACAAATTCTGATCGAGTTGTTAAACTTTAATTATTGTCCTGAATATAAAAGAACCAATAAGTTTGTGCTAATAAACTTTAGCTTTGTCTTTCTATTTACCTCCCTTGTATCTTATTGATTTCATTTTAATTATATTTTCTGCAATCTATAGAATGCAAGGCCACCTCTCCCCACTGCATGCCCCAAGGCATTTGGCCATCTTGTTAATCAGTGCTGGTCAACCAATCCAGACAAGCGGCCGCATTTCAAAGAGATTGTTTCGATCCTTGAAAGATACTCCGAATCTCTTCAACAAGATCCAACATTTTTTTCTCATTACGAGCCTCCTCAGAAGCAATCTCTCTTTCACTGTTTTGATGGATGCATCACCATCCATAGATCTGCATCTTCAGAAACGTAGTCTGATCGTGATGTGTATTCCCCGTTAAAGCACTTCTCATGAATGCATTCATGTAAGCGGCGAGCTCAATCTGTTCATCTGATCGTGATTTTACCGCAAGGTAAAATTTAAGGTAGAAAGAATTAAATTAATGACTTTGGTTATCAAGTGAGCATGTGATATCTGTACACACCTCTCTGTCCTGGTAAACTTTTTTTTATTTATTCTAAGGACCGTACTTGTGCAACTAATTAGCTGATGGCAGGCTTAAATCCAGCTTGTCCATTTTAAATTGGTTCACGGAGCATTATTTGCTCTAGAAGATGACACTACTTTAGAAAAAGGTTCTTGCCTTTGATAATTCTTCTCAACTCGTCCAAGCTGTTTCCTACAAAAGCAGCTGTACGGTCCACGTCAGAGTTATTTTCAAAGATAGTTTTTTTTATGATGATAATATTAATGTTTTCACATGAGTATCTATCTAGGTCTTCATTTAAAGTGGAACAGAAGATGAACTGTGTTATTTGTTGGTAGCTTCAAATGTAGTTGATCTTATTATTAGAATTACCTGCTCCTGCCCTGTAAAATCTAACAGGGTAACGATACTTTCCTGAATTTGCTTCAGATTTAAATCTTTTGATAGACGTTATTACAAGGATGCTGTTAGAAGTAGACGTAAACTTAATATTTCACTCTACTCTGCTAGAGAAGAAGCCAAGTTGTAAGAGAAAAAACACACACACATTATTGCAAGAATGCTTATCTGGCAGCTTTTCAATGGCAATGATAATTCCAGGATGGGATCCAACGAAAATGTCTGCCTTATGTCTTTTGATTTCTCTTAGATTGGGTGTGGAAGACAACTCTAGCTGGCTCCATAGATTCTCTAGTTTGGTTTGGAAACAACTCATCAAGCCAAGGAGATGGAAATGGATTACCTACCTGTCACCCTTACGTTTCACGGTAATGGTTTCAGAAAGGTTTGGCAAGTTGGTTTCGTCATTACTGACTTAGGTGGAAGCTCTCTTTCTTCCTTTGAGCAAGCACCAAGCTTGGTATGGATGCCCATATAAAAACCTTGGGCCTGTTCATCAATGGGAAGAAGTAAAGATGTGAGATAACCCAAACATCACCATTATTGCTGGGGCAGAAGGGTAAGAAGAGCCAATTGGGGTTAAATAATGAGGACTCATCTGGTCACCAATGTTTCAGGAATCAGAAGCTGCGCATCTGCAAAATACATTCGTAGCATATGAGGCATGGTTTCAGCAGGAGCTTATCCAATGATAGTGGGGCCCTTCTTGTGGAATCCTAAGCTTTATTTATCAACGAGACAAAATTTCTGACCCTCACACCACTTTCCAGCGTTAAGCTGATCCTCAAAGGTCTCTAGTCCCTCTTTTCTAACATTGGAAATGTATTTTTTTCGGTAACGATATTAATTTTTACGTTCATTGAAATCTAAGTTTTAATAAAAACCACGAGAACGCCGATGAGGAAATCAACCAGTAGTTAGATGTGATGGTGCGACCAACCCAACCATGGAAATCAAACACGCATTGCAGCTCAAAGGTAGATTCTCTTGGAGATTTGAATCCAGAAAAGAAACTCTGATGCATCCATCTTCCTCTTTTTCTGTACCAAACAACATGACGTCCGTGAATTCCGTAAGGTACCACATCGATGTCATCTTCTAACTTTGTCACTCTCAAATAAGATGCTGTGAAATGATAACAATGATCGTAACGTAACAGCCAACCATGTTGACCGCGTAACCATCCAAACAACAGGAAGGACGTGACTGAACGTGAGTGGGCATTTAAGAGAATAAAACCTTCAATGGTTCACAACGTATGTGAGTGGGGAGAAAAAAGTGGGGTAATTAACAAAAAGAAATGAGCTCGTTATATTATATTGAACAATTTTTCATTTTTCCTAGGTAGTTAAGGCTAATAATTTTTCATTGTTAAAATAGCCTATAATAATTTTCTTTTACATAACATTTCATATAAATAAAAAGCCAAGATACTCATCCATAAAAATAGAATTCTCAGTGATAAAAGCCAGTTTTCATAACTCACTACAAATAAGCAATAAATTTATCAACTAAAAAAAATATATAAATAAATCTAACAAATAAGCAGAGTATTTAACAAATAAAGATAATTTAAGAAAAATATAACAAAAAGTTATATTGTCAATTACTTATAATAAATGACAAATATTTGTTTACTCGGACAGACAAGAATTGGACGAAATCGAAATTTGTGTATATCATTTTTTGAAATTTGATTTCTCTAGATATAAATACCTAAATATTTTCTCAGAATTTTATTTCTGCTCTTAAATATTTTGAAGTCATTGTAAAGCTTTCTTTGTTCCCACTCACGCCTAAGCCAATTCTCTGTCCTTGTATCCATGTTGCCCTTTAAAAGAAAAAAAAGTAATAATATTAATGCTAGTACCAAGAATAAAGAAAATAAATAGTAAATAAAATACTTGAAAAAATCTCCCTTAAAAGCCTAAAAATTACGTCTCATTTTCAACTACTAAATTTATAAATTTTAAACTTTATGTAGGTAAAATTTTCATTTGTGATATTTAATGTTTTAGGTTAATGACGTTAATTGATGTTTCATTATTGATTTTTATGAATAGAAACTGTTAAATTTTAATTACTAACAACAAGTTAAAAATAAGAAATAATTGATTTGTACTTCATCATTTTTTTTTAAATTTAAAATTGATTTCAATTTTCGTTAGATTTTACTGTTATTTACAATTTTACTTGTTGTCATACGTACTCAAGTAAAAAAAATACCGTCATTGCTGGAAAAACAAAAGAAGACTGAGGGAGAGGGAGAGAGAAAACGTGGGATCGGTGTTACTTGGCGGTGGGAGAAGCGTCACCTTCCTCTCGCTTTCTCTCTCCGGGAGCAACCACACCAACCGGCCTCCGTTGGACACGACTCCCGCTATCGCACCTCTTCTCCCTCCGCCTCTCTCGATTGAACATATTTATAGTGGCAGTGGTAGCAGAGGCGGCGGCGGCGGCGGCGGTGGTGGTGTGGTGGTGGAGGTAGTGATAATTGTCAGCGGTTGCAGAGTTGCGCGCAGTTATAAAAAAAGGGAGGTGTTGGTGTGGTGGCGTTTGTATTCCCTCCCACATCCTCCAGCCTTCGCCTCCTGCCCTCCCTCCCTCCGTAGGACTGTGACATATCTGCGTGACGGCTGTGGGAAGCTGGCTGACGTGCGGGTTGTGGTATGTGCTTGTTGCTAAACACCAAGTTTGTTTCTGTGGTTTAATTGGGTTTTGCGTTTCTGCTGGTCGGTGGGTGAGGTTTTGCTGCTTCGGTGGATCTGCTAGGGATTTTGGTCGGTGGAAGTGGTTGGTTTGGGTGTAATTGTGTTCTGTGTGTGGATTTCGTTGTCGTCCCTTTGCTGGAAGATCAAATCTTTGGTAATTATCGATGAACATTCCCCTTTTTCTCTTTTAGTATACTCTTCTTTTGATCATTATGACGGTGTTTTGCGTCATTGATTAGTGGTTTCGGATTAATTATTTTGAATACGCAGGAAGACACACGTTGTTCATAATCCGAACTGCTCTTGTCGAATTCACCCATTTCAACAAGAATGCCTGGGCTAGTTATGGAGGAAGCTGATGGCAATGGGGCATCCAATAATTTACAGTCGCCTGTTGTCACCAATGAGAACGATGCATCGACCACGAAACCCCACATGGCTTCGAATCCAGGGAGCCAACTAGGCGAGTGTCCGGAAGCGATGTTTGCTGGTGCATCGATCGATCAGCTCTACGACAACGTCTGCGACATGGAGAGCTCTGCCGACGGGTCTTTGTCCAGGCAGAGCTTCGGATCTGATGGGGACGAATCGAGAATTGACTCGGAGCTGACGCATCTTGTGGGTGGGGAGATAAGGACCGCAGAAGGGACAGTGGAGAGGGAGGAGGAGGAGGATGTTGGTATTGTTAGAGAAGAAAATGGATCTGATGCGAAGAAGCCTGAGACAAATGACAAGGCACAGTCCGAGGGGGGTAAGAATAATTCTGGTTCCTCAAGGCAACCCAACAGGCAAGAGAAGAGGACGTCTCCCGAGAGTGCCGATAAAAGTGTAACAGGGAAGAAGGTAGCCGGAGCCGCCCGCTTAAAGAAGCAGAAAAATCCCATCAACGGAGAGACGAAATTCCCAAACGAAGATCCTTCCGAAGCTGGACTTGATAACCCAAATCTTGGGCCTTACCTGTTGAAACACGCCAGGGACTTGATTCAGGGGGACAACCACCGAAGAGCTCTGGACTACGCCGTCAGGGCGTCCAAGTCCTTCGAGAAATGCGCAAATGGGAAGCCAAGCCTGGACCTGGTCATGAGTTTGCACGTTCTTGGAGCAATCTATTGCAGCACAGGACAACATGCTCTGGCCGTGCCCGTGCTGGAACGTGCCATCGACATCCCTGTCGTTGCCCAAGGCGACGACCATGCACTGGCCAAATTCGCCGGGCATATGCAGCTAGGCGACACTTACGCCATGTTGGGCAAGCTAGAAAGGGCAATATGGAGTTACTCGAGCGGCCTTGAGGTGCAGAAGCAAGCTCTGGGAGAGAATGATCCGAGGGTTGGGGAAACCTGCCGTTACATAGCCGAAGTCCACCTGCAAGCCCTGCAATTCGACGAAGCCGAGAGGCTCTGCAAGAAGGCTCTCGACATCCACAGGGAGAATGGTGAGCCGGCGTCTGCCGAGGAAACGGCCGACAGGAGGCTCATGGGTCTCATCTGCGAAGCAAAGGGCGACCACGATTCGGCCCTCGAGCATCTGGTCCTGGCGAGCATGGCCATGTCCTCCAGCGGCCGGGAAACCGAAGTTGCTTCCGTCGATTGCAGCATTGGGGATATTTATCTATCCATGACCCGTTACGACGAGGCCGTTTTCGCGTACCATAAGGCACTTACCAAGCTCAAGACCTCCAAGGGAGACAACCACCCTTCCGTAGCTTCCATCCTCGTCCGTCTCGCCGATCTCTACAACAAAACAGGCAAGATCAAAGAATCCAAGTCCTACTGTGAAACGGCCCTCAGGATCTATTCCAAACCCCCTCCCGGCGCTTCTCCCGAGGACATCGCCAACGGTCTCGTCGACGTGTCCGCCGTCTACGAGTCCATGAAAGAGCACGAGCAAGCCCTCAAGTTGCTTCACCGAGCATTGAAGATGTACGACGACGCTCCCGGACAACAAAGCCCGGTGGCCGGAATCGAGGCGCAGATGGGTGTTCTGCATTACATGGTTGGGAATTTCTCGGAGTCCTACTCGTCCTTGAAAAGCGCCGTCACGAAGCTCCGTGCCTGCGGAGAGAAGAAGTCGGCGTTCTTCGGGGTCGCACTGAATCAGATGGGACTTGCCTGCGTCCAGAGGTATGCCATCGATGAAGCGGCGGGTCTTTTCGAGGAGGCCAGAGGTGTTCTGGAGCAAGAACGTGGACCTTGTCATCCCGACACGCTTGCAGTTTACAGCAATCTTTCCGGCACCTACGATGCAATGGGCAGGTATTAATATTTTGCCCATTCTTCTTCTTCCCGACGTAGATAATGTTTCTTTATCTCCCGTGGCGACATGGAAATCCGTCTCATAGTTATGAAGTTTTTTTTTTTAATTCTATCATTCATGTTTTGAGATTGATGATCATGATTCGAAAATTTTGACACTCACATGGATACCATGAAACCACACCATTAAAAGCTTTATAAGACGAGAGAAGACCAATTATATTATCAGTCGTGGACTCCCATTTTTATGTATGTTGAGCAGCTAATAAACCATGCATCTGGTCGAGTTTGAAATAAGATTGCCTGGTTTTAATTGACGATAGGAGGAGGAGGAGGCGGCGTTCGCTACCCTTGTCCTGTCTTTCTGTGGGCACTCAGTTTCGTAGGCTTCTGTCTTAGATACATACATATATATATATATATATATTTTTTTTTTGTTAGAACTTTAGATTATTGTCACGGTTATAAGCTTTTTAGAGGCTTTTGGAAGTATCTTTTTCTTACCGTCCTTTTGTGGGGGGAGGTGGAAGTACAAAACACATGGTCCGTGTCTCAAAGAAGATGCCTGGTAGAAATAGTAATAGTTAGAACACGGTTGTCTTTATCCTCATGGATTGTATCGCGCGTTTCACGTTTCTCTTTATGGTGTCAAGGAATTTTCCCATTGAATCAAAGCTTGCATGCTTGTAGTTGAATGAAATCATTTAAAAGGATGCATAGTAGTCGTCTGGAATTTGTGATCACAGGGAGGGAAGACGATGGTTCTCTCCACTCTCGAATTCTCGTTAATCTGAGAGAGATAGAGTCTAATGTATTAATTCTAAGTAATTGGGGGGAGAGGAAATCCCAATCCAGGTGTCGATATCATGTATCATTCCTTCCATCCATCCATGTGCTTCCCTTTTGTCTGCGGTTAACTTTATATTTCATTGTAACCAAGGCAATAATTAGTTAACGAAGAGATCCAAGATGACAAGAATACGATAACTTAAATTGCAATCACTCTTATTTTTCCTTTCTTTTTCTTTACACATACATTTTGAGGTGTCTCTGTGTGCATATTAATTGGCTTCTTTGCTGACTTGACGACATTCGTATGTTGTGAGTTTCATACAGAATAGATGATGCCATTGAGATCTTAGAGAAAATTGTGGCAATCAGGGAAGATAAGCTTGGAACGGCAAACCCAGATGTCGACGATGAGAAGAGGAGGCTGACCAACTTGTTGAGGGAAGCCGGTAAGATTAGAAGCAAGAAACCCAGGTCACTTCAAAATCTTCTTATTACCAATCACAATGCTGTTGTAAGCAGAGATCCCATTGCAGCATAAGGCTAATCAAAAAAGAAACTCACAAGGAATTGCTCAGGGATCTCATTCTTGGTTGTGATATGTTTTGATTTCTTTTAGGCAGAGCCGACTGTTGATGCCATGCTAGCAAGAAAATGACTAGAAATATATATATGTCGATTGTTTGATAATAACCTGGGATATGAGAATGGAGAGAAGCACTTGGTCAGAATGCTTGAATCTGTGATGTTTTCAGTAAATATGTTTTGCATATCCGTTCATGGAATAATAAAGAGTACGTCCCCATTATTTATTTATGGTAACTTACAATCAATGGACGATGTAATTGCTCTTTCGTTATTTTGTAAGATTTACAACAAAAAACAAGATTGAGGATTAACTCCATTTGAAAATACCATCGTTAAAAATTTACTTGTGTTCATCGCACTGCTTAATTAATACCTGTTGTAAGTAATACTTGAAGCATTAAGTGATACTTGTGTTCATCACACCAGGTTCTGGCCTTTGTGGGAAAGGATCGTTCGTTAAGAACCATAACGATGATCTATGATAACTTTTGCAAACGTAGCATGTCTTTTACCATACGATACGTCTGCATTTGATTTTTGTACTTTGCACCGACCGTGACATACGGTAATTATCACGGTTGACTCAGGGATGTATGGAAATCAAACGTTGCTTAAGTACACCTATTCATTACTAAAATAAGAATATTGTTCATTATATTTGACGTTAGTTTATATTTTAAGTCCGATAATACTTCTATTTCGTCATGTTCCAAAAGTAACTCGTATGTCACTCGGCTTTTAACCGGCAAGTACACTGCACCCAAATGCACGTGAGGTGCAAAACAGATTTTTTATTTTTTTGAAAAAAGCTACATGTGCAACTCTTCCGGACTTTTCTATTTGTTTTGTTATTTGCAAATGAGACGCTTTAAGTCTTTTTTTTTTCCAGATGTACTCCTCTCGTTCAAATTGTAGGTGGTGAGATAGATATATATACTCAATATGCAATTTTAGAATACTGTACGTACAATGAATATGATATATGATGTAAAAGTTGAACAGTAAAATACAAGACAAGACAAGACAAGACATCATAGTTTTTATAGTGAGATGAAACGCTGCCTAATTTAGGGAAATTTGAAAGATGAAGTTTAAAATTATAATAAAAATAATTTATGCAAATTATCAATTGAGTAATTTGGTTTGGCGGTTATCTAGAAAAAAGAAATTAGCAATAAAAAGTACGTTGGTTTGGTGGTTCTACCGTTCACGTCTCATGTTTGATACCCTGCAAGTGCAAATATTTTTGACGCAGAATTTGGCATGTCTGTTCCTTTCACGGACTAATTTTTGTTAAAAAAAATGCTGGCCGTCACTCTTTATTATTTGAAATTATAAATTGAAAATTGTTGGTAAATTAAACGTTTTTGTATAAAAAGATATTACAAGATATGGTTTCCCTTCAACTCTACTTTGAGAGAAGGAAGCATTGAGTAAAAAGCTAAGAAAAGCATAACCATTACAACGTATACAAGATCGATGCAGTGACATGTATCAAAAGAACGCCGCACATATATATATATAGTCGTCGAAGAAGATGAGAGAATGGAAGACCAGTTTTAGATCGTCCACGCCTCAAACTTGCCATTGACGAAGTCGTAGTGTCCGCCAACGACGGACAATGTCTTCTTCCCCAATCCCTCTTTGACGAACGGATAAGTCTGAAGATTTTCCAGCGACAAGTTCACCGCCTCCTGTGCCAATTTTAAGACACAATTTGAATAAAGCTTGGCGGTGAAAACACGCATTAGAACGTACGTGTTCATCTTGGGAATAATTGTTCGGTTTACGCAAAAAAAAAAAAAAAAAAAAAAAAAAAACTTAGAAATGCGAGAAGACAACGTTACCCTTTCGCACTTGGAGCATTGCTCGTCGAACGACAGATCAGCAAAGTCCTGCTTCACCTTGTTCCTTGCGGGCAAACAGATCTTCACCCAATCCTCGATGAAGTCACTGGGAGGACGTATATGGTTTTTGTTATATATATACATATATATACTTTCATCATCGATCTCTAAAGCCAAGGGATTCACCGACTACAACAGGAAGCAGACTTACGTGTTTGTGGTCCCATCGTCCTTGACAGACATGAGTCCTTTGATTCCACCACAGCGGCTGTGCCCAATGACAACGATGGATTCCACCTGTCAAACCGACAATATCACTGTACGAGGATCGTAGAAGGAATAGCGTGGTTACTATTTTACTCTACTTCTAACTGAATAAAAATATCAAAATTATTTTTAAAATGGTAAGAGGAATAGTAATGCGCAGCTTATGCTATTTCTTTCACAGAAAATAATGTTTTCCTACGTTTTTTGAGAATCAAGAATAGCGCTGTTCTAACCATAAGTCGATGTAGTATGTTAAGTTGCAACTGTACGTGCTGTTCTAATTTGTGGGTGCACTACATGGATTTTCCACATGTCCAAGACAATCTACTGTGTCTTTATTAATCTTCTTTCCCTTCCTACCTTGAGATGTAAAACCGCGTACTCAATAGCGGCCCCAACCCCGGCATATTTCGTCTGCGGAAAGAACGGAGGTTAATGCTTTAGGAACATGGGGATGTAGTAGCGGTGGAGCACGAAAAAGGAAGGGTGGGAGGATATGGTACCGGGTCGTACGGCGGGACCATGTTGGCGATATTTCGCACGGCGAAGGCCTCCCCGGGATGGAAGTTAAATATAACCGAGGGGCAGACACGGGAGTCGGAGCATGCAAACACCATGTACTGCATGTATTCCAACAATCACAGGGGAAAAAATAAGCTAAAGCCTTTCTAATTAATAATAACAATAAAAAAAATGAAACTTCAGTGGAAAAATAATAACAATTAATATATCTGCAAAGAATAATATATGAAGTATATGGCCTGGGATATTTTCATCAATGAAAGGTCTATGCCCATGTGAGATATTCGTTTTTAATGAGGGATCTTGATACCTTTGGGGTCTGTGTATGCTTGAGTGGCTCGAAAATCTCGGGTTTCTTGCTGCAATAATCATCAACATGCTGGTAAGATTTTCAGTGACAAGTCCAGAAATTCCAATCATATCGTTGACCATTTTCAGCAATGCCATTCTACGGTTGAAATTGACAAGAGAAGTTGTTACTGTAACTTAAATTTTTATAAGAAATATGAATCCATTCTTTGAATTTGTTGTCCCACCGCTACTTGGAAAGTGAAAATGATCACCCCACAACCGAGAATTATTGGAACAAGATAGTGGAGCCGAAGGTGGCATCCATGATAAGGACCTGATCATGTGATGCAGCAAGCGGACAGACTAGCAATGACATTTGCTTTCTACGGATCAATGATTCGCTTCGGCACTTTGCGTATAGATGACATGGTATTGAACTTTAAAAGCTCAAAGTTCCAAAAGGAAGTCAAAAGAGAGAATATGGAAAACAGAAATATGATTCTGTAAAGACACTTCTTATTTTAAAATGTTTTAAAAAAATTTAATTTTATAATTAGCTAATTTATAATATAATCTATTATGTATTAAATTTTTTAATTAATCTAAGATGTACTCATCAAGATTTTTTTTATTTAAAAATCAATGATAAAAATTTACCAAAAATTGGTAAATTTTAAGACATTTAGACCAAGAATCAATACTTATTCAATTTATGTAAACGTTTAGTTATGTACTTATAATTATTTAACCCTAAAATCCATGCGAATCGCTTCAACCCTTCCAAATATTCACGGAAAGATAATGAAGACACCTTTAAAAAAATTTCCCTCCAGGGAAAATGACCTCTATGGGAAATACTTCCCACCAATGTTGTCACCGTAGAACTTTCTTGGAAGCTTATGATCACCAATACATACGAAGCAACCAACTCAAAATGAAAAAGAAAGAATAATCCAATCACAGTGTTCGGCAAAAGTATTTAATATGCAATTCGAGGTGTAGGGTACTAGAGCATTACTCGTAGATCTCCTTCTTGAAGTGATCGAATCCGGAATTAAGCCTCTGAGCGGTCTCCATTGCTCCAACCTGCCAACGCAAAAACCATCATCTCAATTGTCACCCAGCAGATTCCAGAAGAATTACAAACACGCAGAACAGCAAAGCATTAGGCGTGGTTCCCCCAATTTTCTCAACAACAAAAGAAAAAAATAGAAGCTAATCGACATCAAGCATTGTATCAGATTTCTCTGCCTCATCCTAGAACTGAAAGGAATCCGACCTAACCGAGACAATGCTGTAACTGTCGACTAAGAAAAAGTTACAGAGGGAGCAGGGGATTGAGCCGGAGGAGGAGGGGGAAGGAAGAGAGCGCGATCATCACACATCACACACACCTCGGGAAGATTGCTTCCGATAGAAGATATGGAAGGAAGAGGAAGAAGGAAATCCCGGCGATCAGGAGAAGAATGGGAAGGAAAAGGAGCGCGTCGTAGGATCGTGGCGAAGGAGCCCGGCGGTTTCGAATTTATATGTTCCCAACGGGCGAGCATTCCGGTGGCCCGCGGGCAGATCTTATTCGCAGATCACATCGGCTTCGAGTGGCCTTCCGGTGCGTGTACCGTGATCTTCGGCCGTCCATTTACCTTTACTGTTATTGTTATTTGAAAAATAATTATTTTATTTGAAGATAAGTTCTCAAATATATAACAAAGAGAGACCATATTGGGGGGTCTCTCGTAGCATATTGTTTTGGCAATTGCAATGGCGTTCCGCAAACAGACCAAAATAGAAGTACAAACAGAAAAAATAGAAATTCAACGAAAGTTTAATAAAGGTAATTAATCATAATGTGTTTTTGACTATTTTCTATGTGTAAAAATACTTACAAATTAAATACTGAAGTTACCTCGGTTGTTTCGTTTTCTTTTTCTTCTTCTTCTTCTTCTTCCCTCCTCCTCTTCACCCTCTTCTTCTCTCTTTCTGCTTCTGTTTCTTCTTCTCCCACATCTTTCCTAAAATTTCAAGAAAAAGAAAAGCGATGGTGATGGCAAATTTTTAGGAATTCCATTTTTTGATGGTTTCCGGCACATGAACACATATAAAATATCAAATTAGTGTGGTTGAAACATTGAGACAAATTTAAATATTTTAAAAGTTTTCCCTCGTATGTCCTACAATTATGGCTGCAAAATGTAAAGCATTTACATTTTGGTTCCTACAATTGCTGAACGATCTATTCTCTTGTACCATTCAGAACCCTCCAGGTCTAATTGGTCTGTCTACATATGCGTCAAACCCAACACCCAAGTCTGAACTGTATCTTCTGTAATAATAAATTAATACTGATATATTAACAGATAATACTTGCATTTTTGTTATAAGCTAAGATAAAAGACTAATAAATCACCAAGTGCGGTTTTATCTTTTTCTGTTCTGATTCTGATTTTGTACTGGAACTTGAAAGGAATGCTATTTTCTTGAATTGGTCTTGTTCTCAAAACCTATGGAAGCTGAAAAGGAAACTACATCGCATAGAAAATTTGCTTCATAATCAATCTGAGGCCAAAATAAAATTAGATACGAAAATAATACGATTGATTTCTCAGAATTAGGGCCGAAACACATGGAGACGCACGTACTTCATTTTGATGCGGAGGGAACAAGTGTTGACGTCGTTGCCGGCGACCTGCTCCATCGGCATCTCCTCTAACCGCTCGCTGTCGCGCACGAACTTGACTTCGAGGTGGACCGACCGACCGATCGATCGATCTCAGAACATCATCCGACGGAGGAGGGTAAACTTTTCCGGACCCGGAGAGGAGAAAGCTAGCTACCAGACCTGGTACAGCGGCAGTAGCAGAAGAATAAGAAGAAGAAGAAGAAGAAGAGCTGAGGCGGCATTAATTTGCGCCTCACAAGTTGCTTGCAACGGCATTCCGACCAGACGTGGTCCGGCGACGTAGACATCGGATCCGATTATGTGATTGTGTGAAGCGGCGATGACTTGCATGCGTCGACCACCGAACGAGGGTTCCCGCTTCGGCCTTTATATTTGTCTTTGTTTTTAAGGAAGTAAATAAATAAATAATATAATTATGAAATCACAATTATACAGGAATTCGTTAAGGAGTTTAAAGATGCGGAACAATAAAGATAGCAAAATAGAGTTAAAAAGGGTCAGAAATAACAAAATAGAGGAATAGATAAAAGAGACGTAAAAGCGGACGAAGAAGAGATGATTAATTCTCGCCTCTTCCTTCACTGTCTTTGTTTTCGATAACGGTATTATTTTTATATTTACCAAAATTTAAATTTTAGTAAAATTATAACTATTGTTGATCAACAAAGTCATTGGTCGGTTGTTGTCTATTTTATTTTATTGCTGTTAAGTCTTGTTTTAATTTTTCATTATTATTTTTCGGTCTTTTTGTTTTGAAGGAGTTTATGGTTTTTTTCGAAGAGATTTGTATCATTCTCTAATTAAGCAAAAGCGCTTCCTTATAATTTGAGAGCACCATAAATCTTAGAATCCTGGACGTTCATTTAGGGATGATAAGATTTACATTTAAAATAAACACTTAACTACCAAATGGTGACTATTTTATTTTATTTTCGAAATTTTTACTTGTACATCGTAAAAAAATTATTAAATTTCTTGTTCGCCATTAAACATTACTTCCATACCATAGACATTTTTTCGAAGGCGTACAAGTAAGGTCCGACGTGGCATGCAAGCAAAAGTTTAATTTTGCAGTGGCATGCCGATAAATGAATGCTCTGTAATTTAAATTATCTTTCATTTTAGATATTTCTGTTGTAGTTTAGTTTTAAAATCAACAAATCTCCGGTGATGTATCGAATCCCCATCGTCCATCCATTTCTAATGATAATCCAACGGCTCTCGTTTGGCTGCTGTGGTTGCCCGACGGCAAAACCAAGTCCTCCCGGTAACAATAAAGTCTTATTAGAAAAAACAACCGAGTAAAATCCAGTGTTGTCAGAATCCGCACACTTCGCCGTCGTCCCTTCGGATTCCCCCTCCAGAGCGGAGAAAGGGCGACAACGTGTTTTCCATGGCGACGGAGACCAGGAGTCCTCCTCCGTCCAACGGAGAAGCTGCCGCCTCGCAGCTCCCTGGTTAGTTACTACCAGATCATCACCGTCAGTGGCTCCCTGCCGAAAATCTAGATTCTATCGATTTCCCAAAATTTTCTCCGATCTTGAGGTTTTTCTTTTCTTTTATGTTGAAGTAATGGATAATCTTGGAATTCCTTGGATATTGTTTCTCCACGAGATTGCTAGCTTAACTTTAACGATAGTAATTTAAGATGAGTGTTACATGAAGTTCGTTCAGTCAAAATGTTCTCTTTGCAATGGGGATGACGTGGAAAGTGGCTTGGAAATACACTGCTCATGCAACTTTTCGATGTTCGAAGCGATAATATATGGCGGAAACTTTACCTGTAAATATGGTCTACAAATGATGTACTACTAATATGCGATATTACTTCCATAAATAAGTTTAAATACTTTTACAAGTGTACAGGGAAGTGGTAAGTGATTCTTGTTTTTTTTTCTTTGAAAGCTTGGCTTGCAGAAAAAATTTGCAATAAATTGTTGTGAGTGGGTCCTTAGTCATTGATCAATTGATCGTGTTTGTCTCTTTGAAGAATGACAACGACATTCTGTTACCCGTTTATGTCCTCTGTTCAAAGGATGTACCATTGAATCCCATAACCTATCCTTGGATCCTTGTACCGAGTTGTTCAAGTGCTCACTATACCTTTTGACTTGACAGCTGCATCATCAATCCAGCCTGAAAATCTAGTGAGTAGAGACCAAGGGTTTGTAGAAGCTCCAAAAAAGTGCTCATCGAATACCCTATCAATAAGGAACCTGACTTGATCTAATGCATGTGTTGGGGATCCCAAGGTAAACGAATAGTGGGGAGGCATGAGGATAAATTTTTACTTTTCCACTGTCCACGAACTATGTGAGAAGCAGGTTGACTCCGTTATCTGGTAGACATTATGAGAGAGGGATTGGAAGGGTGGTGGGGATACTTGCATCACTTCATTATTTTGATTTAGCAACAGCATTTATTACTTGGACCATATATGCAATTTATAGTAGGCGAAGAGCCCAGTGACCATCTCTAATGTAATCATTCATGCTGATAAATTCCCAAAACCAAGATCATACTGAATTCAGGTGTCTCTTCTTTCTGGTCAACATCTGTCTCTATTACAGCTTTTTAAAAGACATCGCATACAGTATCTTCTTAGCTTATTGATTCCAGAATCTTTTACTTTATTATTGTGCTAAATAGTATGATATTCAATTTTACTGGTACTTATAATTAATTCTATGTGATTGTGGGCTTATGCTTGTGAAAGCATCTTATGTGAAACTTTGCATCTTATTTGATGATAAATTGCATTTTTGGTGCTGATAAACAGCTATAACTTATTGATTTCCTCTTATATAGAGGGTTATTATAGTTATAGCTGTCGATTGTATAGCTACATGCATTTTTCCTGATGTGAAACTAGCTTCTGAACTTAATTGCCATCATTTCATGGTTTATCGGTAGGTTCTGAAACTATAACATCTGCAAAGACAAATGAAACTATACAACCTACACAACAAAACTCTTCAAGTGAATCATTCACTAAATCCATCACTGCAACTGTGGAACCAATGAGGGAGGAGCAAGTGCAAAATGCTGTGAAATTTCTTTCCCATCCTAAGGTTAGAGGTTCCCCTGTGATTCACCGCCGTTCTTTCCTTGAAAGAAAAGGACTCACAAGAGAGGAGATAGATGAAGCCTTCCGGCGGGTTCCAGTAAGCAAATTTGTTTGGTTTCATTCGTCATAGTAATTTTTCTTTAAAATTTTATCTTCTGCTGCTTTTTGAGCAATATTGCCGTAAATATTGTGGTTTACTTAAATAGTTTACTTCGTAAATGATTCATTTACTTTGTTTATATCATCTGAAGTATTTTAAATGAACTACAGGATCCTCCTTCAAATGCTGCAGGTGCTGAGGCTACTACCTCTGGTCAAGGTAATCAAGTTATCCTATTTCGTCAATGGTAACTTAATTTATTCATTGCTTTCTTTATTAGCAAAGTGGTAACCACTCATAAAGTTATATAAATTAAATAGTCAAGTAGCCTCTGTTAACAGTCAAGCTTTCAAGAACTGTCCTATTTTCATCTTGCAAGGGCAAGCTCATTTCATATCTTTTTCTTCCTTTATTAAACCTATTCTTTCTTCATTCATTACAATTTATATTCGATTGAAATTATATTATTTAACTAATGGTGGATATGCCTTTGTTACTAATCACTGTGTCACCTTAGATAAATTTCACTTTGCCATATTCTTAGCAAGTGAATTTTTTTTAACCGGCACTTGTTCTTTGGCCATTTGGTTTGCTGATTCTCTACCTCTTCACTTATACATTTATATGTAAAGACATAAGTAATTTCTTTTTTTCATATATGGTGTAAAATTAATGACCATGATGATGATATACCAAAGAGAGATCCATAATAATTCTTTAATGGTACATGCAGAGTAGAGGGTGAACATTTTTATTTGCTGCAATGAAATTATTAGGATGTTTTTTCCGAAGTTTAAGCATCTCCTACTAGGCTACACCTTATAATAATTATATAATTATTCATTGAATTTTTTTTGTTGACTGTTAATATATATATTTTTATTATTTTCACTTATATACATATAAATGGTTGCATTGAAACCGATGATTCCTAAAGACACCTGTTGTAACCGATAAGGCTTAAGAAGTCCCTTCAGGCATGCACTTTCTTTTTGTTACTAGTGATCATGAGTGTGAGTTATATGAGCTATTAAGTGTGATTTGTTTAGCAGATTGTGTTACACTTTTCTTTTATTTCTGTCAATGTAATGTTTATTTTTTATATTCTGTTGTTTTTTATTTCTTCCTTTTTTCTCTAGTGTCTAAATTTGTTCATAATTTGCTTGGCAATAGATGCAAGACAGTTGTCCACAACTAGCTTGCAACCACAGGTTCCTGCTGCAATTTCGCAACATCCCTCAGTCCCGCATGGCAGTGTCCCCGCCACACATACTTCACAAAAGTACAGGTTTCAGTGGTACCATGCTATTCTTGCTGTAGGGATACTTTCTGCTTCTGGTGCTGGAACTGCCGTACTTGTTAAGGTACCACATAAAGTTTTGTGAAAAGATAGTGTGAGAGTGAGATATACTTGCTCATTAAAAATGTCATTTTTACAAAGTTTGTTTATGATAAAAAGTTCCATTATACAGAATTCTATACTTCCTAGATTTAAGTCTTGGATTCGAAAGATTGTAAGGGAGGATGATGACACTCAGAAAGAAAGCTCAAAATCTAATCCCGTTGAAGAAGCAGTTGAGGCAGCAAAATCTGCTGCTTCAGCTGCTGCTATTATAGCCAAAACCAGCCAAGAATTGTTGAATGCTAGGATTGAAGGTCAGCTGTAATTTCTGTTTTGATCAATACTTTAGTAACTTTCAGTGCTGAAAAGAATTAGTTAGTTTACACCTTCATTTTATTGGACTAATACTAAAGTGGATATAGAGCCTTTTCCATCAAGTGAAAACCCTTACAGTTTTTATTTAGTGTGTTAAAGTGATAGAGAACTAATTTGCACGTCTCCATATATGATAGAGGAGATATTCTCTTTTCCACATCTTCAGTATTTATAGATGACAATCTTCCTCCTAAATGTTATTTTATTTTGATTGTAGAAAGAAATTTTTTCGAGGCATTTAAAGATGTCCTGAATGTCCAAATGGAACAACTGAAATCTATTGGTAGTGCTGTTCATAAAATGGAAAGTACAAGGGAAGTTGCAACTTCAAATGACAAACAAGTGCAGCAACATAGTATGCATGCATCTGGAAATGGTATGCTTTCCTCAGTCCTTATTTGTATGTAGAATTTTTGCTCATGCTGGTAGTATGTTATTCATCTATATGTCTTATTGCATTTGCGTGTCCCAGCAGCATTCACTGCACATTCTTATTAAAGTAGAACATATTGAAGTTTCGTGTTAATGTCACATTTTTGTTTTTACTTAAGAATTTTCCACACAAATAAAATAAGTTTGTCGAAACTTATGTAAATCAAACAACAAACCACAATGGTGCAATCACACATAGAGATTTTATACTGGCTCATTCACTCTTTATGTCCAGTCTCTCATGTATTACCACGTTGTGAGGTTTCACTATTGTTTCTTTCACAGGTGGAAAGTACCTTTTTACAGTATCAGCAATTGATGACAGACTTACAAGACTCGAGAGAATGTGAGATGAAGCAAAATGAGTCAACGACCATAAGAAAGAGAATACAAATCTATTAATGATACATGAAATCCACTAGGGTTTCATAAAAATTGAAACATAAATAAACCCAAAAGAAAGAGAAAGAAAAATAGTTGTTATAAATTGAAAAACTATTTTTCAATATTTGGACAGATGTCTAAGCCTTCACATTTTTAAATAGCTGCCCATCAACAAACATTTAGAACAGAAATCCTTTAAATCTTTGTTCTTCATCCATAACACAATGAAAATCCGATCAGAGGTTTGGGATACTCCCTGTTCAAGATCATTTCATTTCAGGGCAATTGATATCCAAGCAAGCATTCTAATGTTGTTGCTCACCTTTTGACAAATGCCCGAGCAACATTTGGATTGGTGGCATTGGAGACTTTCGACTTTGATTTATGAGATTTGAACTTTGAAACTCCATGTCTTTCCATGAAATTCTCAATCACCATCTTGACTAAGTATATTAATAAAAACATCAACAAGGTTAAACAAAATCCATGTCTCTCAACAGACATCAAAAGCTATATTTAATAAAGATTTTCCAAACGATTTTAAACCTAAACAACTTATAGCTGTTAGATATTACTCCAGAAGCATGATAATTTCTAATAACTCATGTTTATTGTTTTAAATCATTAATTATAATAACGAACATTTCCTTGTGGAAATTAAATAAGAAGACACATCATCAAGTAACAATCTTGTATACATAAATCCAACAAAATAATCATTCATCTTCAATATTCTGTATATGCATATTTCTAATATTGCTTCTGTATATTTTAGGGCTAGTAGTAGGTACTAGGTAGTTTGATTCTTTAAGAGGTTGCATTGTATATTACTCAAAAATTGATGTTTTGTAGCAGTGTGTAGCTTTTTCCTACCATGATTTCATTTTCTCTGTTAAATTTCTGTGGCTTGCATTCCACTCCCTAGAGTTGGTTTGCCTCCTCTCATTTTCCCTTTCCCTGCAAACCACAAGGTAGATGCAGAGCTTATAGTTTGCCTTTTTGTAATGTCACATGCTAATATGCATTTGCAAAGGCACATAGACAACAAAGATGCTTTATAAGTTTGTATCAACAATTTAATGTCCCTGTTGAATTTTGATCATTTATTCTTAAGTGATTTAAATGGATCTTTTCATATTTCAACAAAACAGACAAGATACTTTACTACGTGGTGCGTTGATTATTTCCCTGTGATCTTTGTTGTTGATTTCCAGGATTCACCAATAGAAGTTCTCATGTTGATCAAGTAGATCCCAGGTCTTCTATGGTTTCACAGGTAAAATAGGATCAGTGTGTCTTTGAATATTCTTTATTTGAAGTGACCTTTTTTGCAGTTTCTAGCCTCCATCCAAATAATGATTGTAATTTTCTTATTTTATGCTCAGGAAGGAAAATCAAGTGGGATACAAGAAGTGCATTATGGACCAGGTTGTTTTCAATATCACAATCAGAAGTCTGTTTTTTCTTCCATCTAAAAGAATTCCCTTTCAGTTGTTCTTATCATCCTTTCATTACTTTCTTAACAGTGAGGCCTACATCAGCTCCTGCCTCTGAGGAATCCATAGGTGCACCTTATTCAAAGTCATATATGGAGGTATAGTATGTCATAAATTTCAAAAGCATCTAGATTGTAATCGTTCTTATCTCATTTTCAACTTAAACAAGAAATGTTCTTAGTGCAAGTGTGCAACTGTCTAATAAAGTTAATCTCTATTTCTCTATTGTTTAATTTCATTTTCATTAAATAATTGGTTGTCCTACATTAAAATAATTATAACCATCCTGCATGAAAGGTTACAGTAGGGGCACACTTGTCAGCTCACAAAACCCATAATAACCAAGTTAGGATTGAACACCTGATTATAGAATCTAATTTGACTATGACAATAACCCACTGAATCAGGAAGCTTCTGAAGATTAAAATAATAGAGCTAGTAAGCAATAAAACAATCCACACTTGACACACATGAATTTTTAGATCACAATATAGTTGGTTGTCTCTATGTTGTAAATGATCTTAGAAAGTTATTTTCTGTAATACTTGAAACTAGACGACCATGTCATGTCAGATTCTTCTATTTTCAATGTAAAATCTATACCAGATGCTCAAAATGGTGCATTATTGTTGTGTCTAGATAACATGGTAAGCAAGGTTTATTTTTTCCATTCTTATTGCATTTCATGGTATCTTTCGTTTGTGATCAGAAACATACCGCAATCAAAATTGTGTAATGACCTTAGACCATGGTTCTCAACAGTGTGTCGTTGAAATGCCTTGCATCAATTTTCATGTTTGTCGACATGAATCTGCTGGTATGTTGATACTGGCAAATGCTGTCAATATGTTCTGTCACTTGTATTGACTGACATGGTAAAATTTTTGTTGGATTGGGGCCATGTCAACCAACCTTTTATAATGTTGGTCCAACATGTATTGGCTTGGGGCTAATTTTGTAAAAGGACTTAATTTATTAATCCAACATAAAATTCGTATTACGAAATGTTTATGCCTTTATTTCTATTTTTCAAACTAATTTCATAATTTTGATCAAATGAATTTTAAATTACAGATTTTATGTAAGATTGTAAATAACCTTGTATTACATGGATCCAAGATAAAGTCTGTGGATGCAAGAGTTTGTGTTTATTTTCTGTTTTTAAAACATTTTCAGAATTTGATGAAATTAAATTCATTTGCAGTTTATGGTTGATTCTACAAGTTTCATACTTTATGGAATGTTTTTACTCTTTAAATAATTTCTTACACTTATACTAGTATTAATCTATGGTGAGTTTTTAATGACATAAATGTTCAAAAATTAAAATAAATTATTTGTGGATGTCTACCATTGATTACTTTATATTGTTTTAAATTTTCATGTTGAAATTCGTAATTTCGGATGTTTTTGTAAATTCCATGTTTTTCACGAACTTCCACCGATATTTCCATTGAAGTCCAACACATGTCAATTTTTCAAAGAAGTTAGTTTGACATGACATGTTGAAAACCTTGCCTTAGATGACTCATTGCTCTTTTAAGATGATAAATTCCCCTTAAAAAGTGGTGATAAATCATTATTGTATTGTTTCTGGTAAAGAACGTGCGGTAGTTCTGAAAGAACAGTGTAAAGATTAACTAACGCTAATTATTTGTTCATTCTCAACTTTTCCAGCATTTTGTATTTACAGCTTATGCAATTATGCAACATCCTGCTTCAAGAGAAAACTATTTTTGCTATTTATTATGATTAGTATAGCAATTTGGACTTACGCCTGTCTTGCTGTCTTTCAGATAATGGCTATGATTCAAAGAGGTGAAACACCCCCAGGTATAAAGGTATGTTCTCCTCTTCTATTTTATTCATTTTCTATTTCTTTTTTCTTTTTCTCAATTTTTAATCTGAATTCAGGAAATAAATGATATGCCACGCAATCCTAATCAGCTACCTACAAATCCTCGTCTAGCACCCAGAACCAAGGTTTGTTTTCGAGGTTTGAAGTTTTATAGAAGTCAAACATACAAGTATACTTGATGAACATTAAAATTGATAAACATCAACAACATAGCAATATTTCTAAAGCAATCTAAATTGCCTTTCTCATAAAAAATCTATTTCATTTAATGACACTGATTGCTATACATAAACTGTAGGATTTTGTGTTCTTGATGATCACGGTGGGCGAAAATCATGCAATTTTGAGGCTATTGGTTGAAAAAACTAGGCATGATGTCCTCCAAGTACAATTCAATGTTGTAGTGGGGGTGAGGGTACATTTTTCTCATGAGGATTGCTCTACTCAGGTTTAATGCATTAGCATCTATGGGTTACCTTTGTTCTTATCAGGGTTGTCCATCAAACAGGCAATGAATAACTTCAATTGCTATCATGGATTTTGATGGGGCCAGCAATGGAAGGCAAATAATTGGAAGGTTTTGATTATGGTAAGAGTGTCTGAGGTTCCAAAAAAGTGAACATCTATTGAGCAAAGGTGTTTCCAATTGAGCTGGTTGTGGTCAACACATGTTTCTGAAGACATGTCTTGTCATTGATGTGCAAGCTAGGGATGGATTTAGGATTGGTGAAGTAGCAATAACAGTAGATGGATCCCATGGCCTAATATGGTGGGTGGGGATGGTTGTGGAATTTCAACACTTTGGTAGTTCTCAAATGGAGGAATAAGAAGATAGTCCAAATCCATCAGTTTATCTTTCAAATTCCATTGTTAGTCTAGCAGTTTCAACTGAATTGGGTTTGCCAACATCAAAACATATCAAAAAATATTGTGGCAGTGTAGCATATGGGGCATTCGATAGAAATACCATATGAATGAGGTTACAGATGACAAAATAAGTTGACATGTTGGATTCAGATCCAACACGATTACAACTCAACTCAATCAGAGTCAACCCAATCTTGACACATTTATTAAACATGTCAAAAATTCAAACCCAAACATGGCCTGTTTAATGAATAGGTTGTCCCTTTTATCATGTTTAACCCATCGAATCAGTTAAATAGGCCAAGCCAACTTTTTTAGCATATTTCTACCTATTTAGCAAATAACATAATATATACCAGCATTTGTATAAAATTCAAATTATTCAAACAAAATAAGAGCAAATTATGATGCTCAACTAATCTATTATTCAAGTACATGTTTGCAATCAGAATTCAAGAAAGTGAAATAGATTGGTAGAATGGTAGGCCATCTACGAATCAACTTTATTAAACTTGAATTTGACCCATTTATTAAATTGGTTGACCCATTTACAATCTGAACCTGCTTATCCTTGATCTTAACCTATTTAATGTTGGGTTAACGTGTTGGTTACATAGGTTGTGTCAAAAATTGCCACCCCTAACAAAGGTTCAAAAATGTCTGACTTATGTAGCTCAATCAAAAAATAGGGTGGGCCCCTCTTATTGGAGTTGTATCGACAAAGGTATTGGGCCTTGAATGTCATGAAGATCTTATTTTTGAACTTGTGGGTCAGGGCGGATCCTCTCTGCACATCTTTCTCATCATTGATGAAAGTTGTGGCTTCCACCTGTTAACTTTTTTCGTACTTTGAGAAGTCACCCAATAACATTGTGTGGGACATTCTATTTAGGAGAGCTCTTAGCAATTCTAAGCTTGCTAGTAAGTACTTCCTGTCTCTTGGTTTTTCTGGCATGCTATGGTTCTCCTATCTTACCTCCATTGCAGATTAGTCAGTCATATGACAATATAGGGACATGGGCTTTTTGAAGTCCAATCCGTGTTCTCAATTCTAGAAGAGCTTGGCAGTAAATTATCTCACACATCCTATATTTGAAACTCTTCCGTCGTAACCAAGACTAAGTGCCTTGCATGGTAGCTTCTCTAGTAAGGTGTACTCACTGAAATGGCATTATCGGGATATTTGTTGGCCACTTGCCGCTGGTTCTATCTTTATGTGCAAGAGGACTGTTGGTACTTCGTTGTTTTTCCATCCCTAAGTCGATGGTAATCATCATAATCAAACTTGGATACCTCCTTAGTAATGGCACTTGAAGAGTTTTAGACTTGATGGACTATTTACAAAGTATTGGACAACACTTTCGTTATGTGTGGCTAGTAATTCCACGTGCAATTTGATGGCATCAGTGGTTAGAAATAAGCAGGAAATTGTTTCTTAGCTGTGACATAGATTGTGTTGGTAAGACAATCAGTGTTCGTAAGACATTGATGGTACTTATTCTTTGTTTTCCTATCCATCAACTGATGGTAGTCATCATTATCAGACTTGGATACCTCCTTAGATATGTTAATCAAAGAACCTTAGACTTGATGGACTATTTGTAATGTTCTGGAGAACACTTTCAAATATGCATGGTTCGTGATTCCATATGCAATTTGATGGCATCAGTGGTTAGAACTTAGAAACAAACAGAATTATTTCATAATTGTGACAGATTGTGTTGGTAGGACAATATCTTCATCCGGGTGTTAGTATGAAAAGATCTAAGCATCTCAAATGAGCCAACCCATATGTGTTGAGCTGGCTTAGGCATTTGCATCTAGTTGTGTTTTTCTTTTCCTTTGTCTTGACTTGCTTGTTCCGCTGTTGGAACACCTCTGTTGTACCCTTTGGGGTGTCTTCTCGGGGCCTCGTTTTGCTTCTTTGTGCTTTGTTTTTGATTTACTGAATTTCCTTTCCACAGCTCAATAAAAGGAAAATAGTCTCTCCATGAAGTTTTTATTTGTTGTAAAAGATGAAGTGAATTGAAGATTGTTTTGCTTAAAGTACATTGACAACCATTTAGATTTATGAAAAATAAATAAATAATTAAATGTAGATTGGTGGATAATCTGCAACGGTAAGATTCTTCGATCATAATCTTGAAGTTTTTTTTCCACAAATTCTAGGGTAAAAACTTCTCCACATGTGGAGTTAAAAACTGAGTAGTTGGATTCTCTCTAGATCATACGTCGGTGGGATTTTTTTTTTTTTGAAAATAGCATTGGAGCAACATTGATGTACTTGATTTTCCCTATAAATGAAGATGATTGGTTTTACCTTTAATGTTTTGCAGTTCACTTGGTTTTACAAAATCTTATGCATATTATTGTTGAACAGCCTTGGGGTGACAGCCAGCAGGATCAGAAGGCAGGTGAGTTGGGGTTTCATTCTCAACCAAGAAGTGATGAATACGTTAAGACACAGGGCTTTAGACACCTTTCTGAGATAAATGGCAAGCCTTTGGAGAGTTATGAAATTCCATCAGAACAAAGCATAAAGATCGAAGAGTTGGACTCCGAGGAACCAAAGGCCATGTCTTATGGTCTTGGATCCAGTGAGCGGCGTGGACGATGGGTTCCACCTCAGCCACCAAAAGTTGCTATTCCTGAATCAGCAGAAGCCATTAGGAAACCCAAGCCTGCTGCTTCTAAGCAGTCAGTGAAAGAACAGACAATGACATCGCACGACATACTTCAGCCAGTTGAAAATGAGCAGCGAATGACACAACCGGAAATATCCCCATCTTTTCCAGCTGAAGCCACAGCGATTGAGTCCCATTCATTTGCTCCTAAGCAGTCAGCTGAAGTTGCAATATCAGAATCATTCAATGGAGAAGGTAGCTCAGGCACTGGAGCAGTTACTTCCAGTTACCATAGTGAAATACATGAAGATCCAGCAAGTGTTGGGGTAAATTGAAAAGAACTTGCTATTTCCAATCGACCTCTTGTTGCCTTCTATCCCGTGGAGAAAGTGAGCAAGTGTTAAATAATTGCAAATTGCAACGACATGTCAAAGTTGTAATGCATGCAGATCGACTGGTTGAGATACACAAATAATATGTTCACAGTTGAAGGGATCTACATCTCTACAATATTATTTACGATAAGCCATCTGTCCTACAGAATTCATAGGACAGTCGTCTGTCCTATGAATTCTTGTACGGTATTATTCTCATGCTCAAGAGGCACCTGTTAGATCGATATAATTCTAATCATTATTATGCTAGAGAAGGGTAACGACTCAAAAACTGGCAGGATTGCTGAATTTTGAAATTGCCTTTTTTTCTCTTTAGCAATCAGATCTAGTGCCGCGTCGTTCCCTGGAGATGAATACCACATACGAGACCACCAGTAACGCTGTTCGTGTCTTAAAAACACATTTCTATGAATGTAAGGCATTTTGGAACCATTCAATCACACGCAAACGTGAAGAGATTATTTTCTAAATATGCGCTTAAGAGTAAACGATGAGATTCACTCTGCAGCGCATGATGTTATAAAAGAGTTACCGTATAAGTTGACCTTTCATTTGCAGATGGAGAACTAAAGAAATAATTTTATTGCGCGGAGCAGAGAAAGGATGCAGCATATTTTATTTACGAGGCGCGCAAGCTTTGATCGAGAACGTTTATGATAAATCTCCCTTTTGTGAACAAGTTTCTTCGGTCAATTTAAGTTGTAATTAGAGAATCGAAAGTATCTAAACCTGTTTGACATTCGATTGTGCGTAACTCCTTTTTTGTCGAGATTTAAACACAACTTGTTGAATTTGACATTTACCTTCCAAAACGCAACTCTCCAGAGTGACATTCTTAACATCCTTACACCCCTTTCAAAATCAGCTTTTTTAAGAAACAGGATTAACGCACGCCAGGAGACGAACAAGCGGCTTGACAACAACATAATGAGTGTTCAAGAATACCATCTCTACCAGAATGGCATGTTACATATTCCATGCTAGACGTCCAGCCAAAAAGGAATATTAGTAGTAAGTCTACATCCGTGTACAGAAAAGCAGCATTACATATGGAACTATTTCTAGGGCAATTGGCAAGTAACCACGAATTGAAAGCTTTCTATGTTTTGACTTGCAGTACGACATTCAACAATAACACCAATATGTGCCGTTGCCCTTCAAGAAAACACCGTCAAGGATCACGTCAATGCTTGCATTGCTCACGATGATTTCCTAGGAATTCATTGACTAGAATCAAATTCCAGTCATGCGATCAACTCCTCATGTCATGTCCTCATCACTGCAGACATAAGTGGGTGGCGATTTCAAAGGGAAACTGATGGGATCAGGATTCCGTGGTTCTTTCAACCGAAACTGCATGCATCGGTTCAGAAGGTTTGGATGTCACCGGCAGGTCAACAAGCATATTGGCAGGGGCGAAGTACATATGAAGTGACATCATGCAGATGATGATACCTAAAAATAACTGCAAGAATAACGGAAAATTTACATAACATGAGAATAGCAAGGTATTGAAAAAACACTGAAATAAATTTACGTCCTATAATCTATCATTTACAAACATGGTCATAGGCTTTTGATTAAAAAAGATATTTAATTTAAAATTTGAATTTGATATATCAAACTAGGATTTTGAATTAGATTAAAAGATATTTTCAAGTTGTTTCACAGAATATATGATTATTTTGGTCAACTCCTCACCGGAAATTACCTGTAGAGTTGGCTTGAAACTGAAAAGAAAAATTGATAATACCATTGTCAACAGCATTGCCATCGACGTAGAGTACACCTGGAGACAAGATAGAACACTTTAAATACAAAATCACATATATCATGTGTGACGGTATGTTGTATCAAAATCAGATGGATGTGAAAATAAATTTTTCATATCTTTAGGTTCCAATCCAAATCATCAATTTGACATCTCCTTCGGTTACACAAACATTCTATAGAAGTTATCCCCAAGAAGAGAACAACGATCGATATTTTTATCTCACTACATTAGGTCATTTATATAAATCATTTCATTCCATTTATTTATATCTATAACTATATCTTCTGTTAGATTATATAATATTAAATCTTTTTTCACTGTCTAACCAAGTAATTTCTGGTCTTATGCCTTCCTCTACCTATTCTAATTTCACCTACCTTAATTAATTCTCCTTTTCCTTGAAGGCACATCAACAAGCAAGCCTTCCATAGAATGGTCAAATCATTTGAGATGATTTTTTCTTATTTCATACTTGATTGGTGCAACTCCTAGTCTATAATAAAATCATTTTTTTTAACTTTTCTTATTGTATTATCACTCATCCATATCTCTGTTTAGTTAATTTTTGTGCATTATGTTTAATAAGTCAAACTCTATGCCATTAAGTCTAACTTGATGAATAGATATCATATCAAATTTTCTTTTTTATTTCAAGAAGATTTTATCACATAACATTCCAAATGCACTTCTTCATTTCATCCAACCTACTTTATTTATGCAACAACTTTTATAATTTCTCTATTATTACTTATTATAGATTCTAAGTATCTAAAATTCTTATTCAAAAATTTTTTGACCATCCAATTTCACATTTTCATTATTATTTCTATCATTGCTAAACTTATACCCTATATATTTAATCTTGGATGGTTGGACCTATTTAGTCTAAATCGTTTAGATTTTAGGGTATCCCTCCATAATTCTAATTTAGAATTAATTCTTACTTTATTTTTATCAACTAAAAGATACAGCATTAGCAAATACATACATCAAAGTCTTTTTTCTTAAAATTTTCAGTTATTTCATCTATAACAAAGACAAATAAGTAAAGACCTAAAGTGATCTCTAAAGTACATCTATATCAATTGAAAATTCCTTTGTCTTCCTTCTTATAGTTTTAATATTAAATACTACTTTATCATGCATATCTATGATAATATTGATAATAAATGGGTATTCTTTTTCTTTCTAATACCCATTAAAATATCTAGCTTTACATCTCCTTAGTCTTCTGCACAGGTGAAATCAGAGAATGCATGAATATTCAGATGCCCATTCTTTTTGTAGCACTGGGCTTTGCAGGATTTCCTAATATATGACAATACTTGGATGACTCAATTCAAATGACCATTTTTTGCTCATTCATAAATTGGCTAAGCGAACCATATATGAAATATTTGGACATGTAACTCTTAAGCATACAAGTTTTCCTATTCATCCTTTGTAATGACCTATATCTTCTAACACTTTAGGAGTGTCATCCTAAAAGTTTGGATTTAACTTATTAGGGTTGATTCTAGCTTGCAACTCAATGGTACCATCTCTTACAATAAACCAAGCACAGATTTCTTCTATTATGATAGTACCAATTGCAACTTCTACCTTTTCTAGGATTGATTCTCTTATCAATCCTTTTACTTTTTCTTTGGCCTTTTTGGATGTATTTTGTTATTAAAAGCGGGTTTGTACAACTGGGAAATAGGGGGAAAAGAAATGATAGAAAAAATTTTGCCATCATTTTCTGTATTTTTGTCAATAAAAATGGAATGAGATAATTTCTTGTTTCCTTTCATATTAAAAAAAACATTTTATGTTGTTTCTCACTTCACACATTCAAAAATGATACAGACTTGTAATAAAATAAATAATATATAATTATCAATATAATAAATTAAAATATAATATTTATAATTATAATAATAAATAACATATTATAATTATAATATATTAAAATAAATAATAACATTAAAGTAATATCAAGAAGTATGATTATAATAATAAATAAATAATAATGTATTATAATTATAATAGATTAAAATAAAAAATAACGTTAAAGAATGATACTTGATTATAATACATTAAAGTATAATAACATTAACGTTATAAGAATAAATAATACATTAACATATTCATCTCAACTTAATAATATGTTAAATAAGTAACATTAACTCCAACACAACTTAATAACATTAAATAATACATTAACATATTATTTCTGAAAAAATATAGATTATAATGAACAATTTTATTTATGTTAATTACAAATATATTATTTCACATATTACATCTGTATTTAATGAAATCTTAATATATACTATAATATTTAAAATATTACTTTTCAAATATAATATTTTTAAATTTAATATTTAAAAAATTATTAACTTTTTAATTTCTTATCATTTCTTACAATTACACAAATATCTCATTTTCTGATTTCTCATCGTTTCTTCTAGCATACAAACAACACTATATTTCTTATCATGTCCTACCATTTTTATTTCTCACTATTTCTATCATTTTTCACCATTTCATTTCCTGACAGAAAATGTACACAAACAAAGGTTAAGCATTTATTTGTCATCACCATCCAATCAAACTATCAAGCAAAATAATAAAGAGTTGCTACTCATCAAGCTCATTAACAAACAGGTAAAATATGCAAATGCTGACGGGAAAGAAGTTACCTTCACAATATTATCTGCATATTTCATCAGCCATGACACAAGCAGACCACTAGATCCCAAATTAAGTACCACCAACCATGTTGGTAAGGTGTATCCATAAAAAAGACGCTGCCACCAGGGACCCTTCTCAAAACTGATTCTGAAGTCGTCCAGGATGAGTCGCACCATGTTAAAGAGTGCACCAAATCTGAGATAGACACTTTACCATAAGAAAGAAAAAAACAAGAAATATTAACATAGAAATTATATGTAGAAGCAATGGGATACCTACGCATATAACTGTACATTCTGCCAATACAAGCTATCATTGTTCTTTTTCATCAAAAATTCTGTGTAGACACCAGCAAGTGCAGATAGACAAGCAGACAATATTCCAAGCATATATCCTTGTATTGGGGCTGAAAAGAGGGAATCACAGGAAGCCTCTCCACAACCTTTCACCTGATTAAACAAATCTGAAAATATAAAAATACCAGGAAATTTCCATTTCATATAGCTAATATTTTATCCTTTTGGGGAAGAAAAGGGTGGAACAATATGATATGTGCCAAGGCAAACATAATCATCGGTACATTTTTCATCCACATGTTTGGAGTACAAAAAAGAAACAACTAGAACCTATATAATAATGTTAGTAATCTTAAATAACATAATTATTTCAAGGTAAAATTGTAATCTATGCTGACAAACTCCAGTGCAGGGTCTAAATAAACAAGAAATTAAGAAAGTTAACAAATACCAATTGGAACAAGTGAAGTGTACAAAACTGCCTTCAAAAGAAGTATAAACAAACTCCAAACAATATTGACAACAACTTGGGAGTTGGGAGAGATGCCAAATAAATTTTGTATGGTAGGATCTTTTCATAGAAAAATAACTAAAACAAAATTATGCAAGAAGAGAACACACGTTGCAAAACTTATTTCATCAGGATTGGGTACAGATCTGAGATCTATATGACTCATTCTGAGATCTACAGTTGTGCTAAGGAATATGAGAACAAGTTCAAAGCACGTTCAGATGAGCTTTTCCATGAAAAATATCTAGCTTTCTTTTATCTGAAATCTGCAGTATGAAACTGTTTGCTTTGGGCATGCAGCCCATTCTGCTTTTCTAATTAGGGAGATATTTTCTTGCCAAAAGTGAGTTTGGCTTGTATGTTGCTGTAAAAATCCCAGAATTAATATGAAACAATGATTAAAATTGTACTGAGATAAAATGACTGCTTTACTTGCAAATGATTCATGGCATGATACATCAGCATTAGAAGACTACCTTCTATATCTACTAATCATCATTAATTACAAATATCGACTAATTAGGAAATTTTTGTACATAGAGTGTGTTGAAATGTGGACATCTAATTTAAAACCGACTGACTATAAATGAAGAGGTTTAATGTTATATTAATTTTATATAAGCTCTCTTTCTAATTTCAGTATAAGACTATTCTAACACTTTCCTCATTTGTGACCTTTTTCTAGATTCTACAACTGTCCTTATAGGCCCAAAAGACAGCAATTGGCACTGATACTATATTAAACTACGAATTCCTAACAAAAAATCAAATAACCATAAACAAAGAGGTCTAATGTTATATTAATTGTATAAGTTTTCTTCCCATTTCTAATATAAGACTATTCTAACAGAATGAACGAGTGAATCCATGGTAAGAAGATCACCTGGCTTGTGGTAGTCCCAACAGCTAATAGAATGATGGCCATCCACTGCAAATTAGACAGTTTTCTCCTCAAAAGTAATCTGCAATTTCAAAAAACCTCACTAACCTAAAAATCTGTAGTTTTTTTTGGAAAACATTTCAAGAAATAATTCAAATGCAAAATCAATTATTCCCAAGTTTTGTGGGCATAGATCGCAGATGAAAGGAATATAAATCATGGCCTAAAATTGTAAAACACAATGATTCCAAGATGGTGGTTGAATGCAAGCCCATGTCATCAGTCAGGACTCATGACATCCTTCGAGTCTCAAAAGATCACCTGAATAAGATGGCAGTTGTAACAATCTTCAGATTTCCCATAATCTGATATGTTGATGTATCCACATATGTAAGTGTAGCAAATTGAATATTGTTGTGGAACAGGTATATAATGGATGGAATTGGAAATAGTCGGACAATCTTCCAATCTGTAGTCATCTTGGGGGGGTTTGGGGACTGGCTCTCTTTCCATAGAAGAAAGCTGGAAACCAAAAGCTGAGGTTCAGAAAGAAAAACATAAAAATCAGATGCCTTGGTCACATAATGTGGATATGGGTATAGCCAATCAAAAGAAGATCCAAAACACTTCTATGGTGCTTTATTGGACTGTCAGCATTTCCAACAGATTTAGAATACACACAAATAGAAAATGCTTGAGGAGAGATAATACCTTCAAAACTTCAGCAAGAAATGGAACTGTTGCATAATCATATCTATAGCCCCCATTGCTCTGAGAGAGTGTAGTCAAAATACCCTAAAACATAAATAGCAAACAACATTATGTCCAATGTTATCATGAGCTCTCCTTCCTTGTTTGGATGATTATGCCAACTGACCAAAAAACCTATATGAGATATCACTGATTATAATTGCTCACAAGAGTCTCTGTAAAAAAAGAGACAGCAGACAATACACCAGAGAAATGGTTGGAAGAAAAACGGAAAAAAGTAAAGCTCAATTTTATTATAGAAAAAGTCATCTTCATGTCATACAAATCGGTATCCAGGATTTTCATTTCTTTTAACTTGGCTGAAAATTTAAGCAGAAGATATGATTTGCCTTCATTTAATCAAACCCGAACAGTAAATATTTCATGCACTGCTGTATCATCAACCAAGTGGTTGATCTTAAAAAATGTCAGAAGTCGTCTTTACTCCTTAAAAATGGTCTTGTTGAGATTGCAACCATCTTTGGAATGAATCACTAAGGTATAAATTTTGTAGCATTGTCTAATCGGAGAAAGACATACAATTTTTTTGTACACTACTATCGACAATAATTTTTTTTTTTACAAAAAGGCATTGAACCAACAAGAACAAATCCATCACCAAACAAGCACTCAAATCATAAAGTCCAAAATTCCATGCATACAACTTCAAAAACAAGGATCTTTCAAGCAGTACAACCATAACAAGCTCAAAACACTAAATCCAAAAACTTTGTTAAATGAACACATCAAAAGCAAACATCCAAAGCCCAGGATCAACAAATAAGACCAAAAATTAAAGTTGGTGTGAATCTAGAATAACGTGAATCGGAGGAATGTAGCTACGTAAAAGAACACCATTGGTAGCTTGGAGGTTTTACCTGGGAGCTAGTGAGGAGAGTGAGGAGTGCGGCAATGAAGTACCACTGCATCTCTCCCTCCCTTTCTTTTGCACTCTTCCTCTTCACGTTTTGCTTTCCAACTTGAGCTGTCGGTCTAGGCTCTATTTGCACATCTAAAAAAGTCAAAAAAGTAAGGAAAATGAATGTCATGATAGTCAGAAAATTAAAGAACGAGAAAGTGACATTAACGGTTGTTTGTGCAAGTAAAAAAGTCACGAAAGTAGCACAACTTGAATTTTAACATAAGTAACCTCAATATTAATATTACTAATCTCATAATGAATCACAAATTATTGATAATTCAACTACATTACATATTCTCGTAACTTCTAGATAATTTTAAATAAACTTTAATATTTATAAAGTTCAAATACAATTTCATAAGTCCAAACATTGAAATTATATCAATACAAGTGAATCAAGAAAAATTACAGGTTTTTGAAAATGACTCGAAAAATTTGAACTTCCCACATAGATTTCATAATAGTTTCGCACATTTGATCCACTATTGTTTTCCTTTGTCATGCATTAACATCTACAAATGAGATTGAAGAAAGGCAACTAATTTTTAAGTCAGGCAAATGCACCTTCACTGTGTTTTGTTTATATGAATCCCTTCTTATCGAGAGACTTCTATCACCAATTTTTAATTAACAAGTATGTTTTGTAAATATCACCAATTATTTAAGATGATATTTTGTTCAATCAGTTTATGCACAAAAATCATACCCGCATACACTCCGGAAATAGATCAACAAGTAACAAACATATTTTCGTGAAATACCCCCAAATCTTACTTTCGTTTATGCACAACTGAAATACCAAAATCAGTTTACGCACAAATCTTACTTTCGTTTGAAGATTGAAAGTGGAAAACCCCCAAAATCTTATTTTCGTGGTGTGTACATTGACAGGTATGACCGGATGTGAAAAAAACGAACGCATTACCTAAGAAGAATGAGCAAAAACCGAAATGTTTACTTGTGAATAAGCTAGTATATGCAAAAAAAGAAATGTTTACTTGTAAACGCCAAGAATGGAGCCGGGTGGTGAACCCAAAGGACGGAGCCTAGCGCTGCAGGAGCAAGGAGGCGAGATGCAGAGATCAACGAGTGGAGAACGGAGCCGAGTGGAGTCGACACAAACGGAGAACGAGAATCGAGGTCAACATCACATATTTGCCTTGACAATGTCGGCAGCTCGTGATGCTCGACACCCAGACCTTGCCTTTTTATTTTTTAGCCAGATTTCGATCATTCTAGCATATTATTTATATTTTATTAGTTTTTCCCTTAAAAATAAATCACGAGGCTTCTGATGTCATGGTTAGTGATGTAAACGTCATGTATCGACATCAATATGTTTTTCTTATTAGACATATTTATTATTTTCTGACGAGAGGAAAAATAAGAAGAAATTATTGATATTATAGAATAAAGAAAATAAATTACAGATAACATATGTGAAGATATTATAAAGTTTACGTAGAATGTTCAAAAATTATGATGCTTTGAAACTTATAAAGTTCTATTTTATTAAATGTTCACAGGTATAGTGGAGAATAATGTTTCATTACGTATTAATGACTTGGCTTACTAATTACAGAACACTAAATTCATATTTCATTATCATATATAAGGTTAATTAATATTCATTACTATTTTAAAACAATACTGATATTATTATAAGTTAAACATCAAAATTAATTAATCGACGTTTTATCATTTTTCTATACAAACACGTAAATTTTAGATGCTGTTATTTTCTTGTACATGCACAATAACACATACAAATTTTAATTTCTACTGAATTTTAGGAAACTAATTTTCTGTCAGATTTTCTTTTCAATCGAAATTTAAATTTTATTAATTTCAAGAACGTAAATAAGCCTTTAGTTTATATTTATATAAGAGAATGTTAAGAATTAATTACTAACTTTCTATTTCCACATAAAAAAAAGGTTTATTTTCGGATTTTTAAAATTATCTTTTTATAGTTATTTTTTAAAAAATGTAAATTAATTACGTTTGGTTAGTTGCTTGTAAATTAAATGTAAACCATCCTTTTGATTAGTTGGTTGTGTTTATGACACTGTTTCATTATTATAAATGATTTTACATGATATAATATATTTTAAAAAAAATATTATTTCAAATAAATATCTATATTTTTCTAAGATAATCTCTGAATTTAAATGTGAAGATATAAAAAAATGAATACTATAGATATATTAATGAATGTAAAAACCACTGTCTCTGTTAATACAGAAAAAAGAAAACTTTCCTTGAAGTATCTTGAATCTATTAATTTTTCTATTAACTTTCTTTAAAATTAATTGAAATTTCTCTTAATCAAGAATAAATTTTTGAAGTACTCTTAGAAATTATATTTCATTTTTGTAGAGATTGTCTAACATTTAAAATTATTGTTTAAAATAAATTTCATTCAACTTGATTTTTTATTAATAGAAATTTTGTTTATATAGATTAAAGGCATTATTTTAAAAAAATCCAACAAGAGCTGTCACAAATGGCAAAACCAACAACACACCTGTCACTAGAACAAATGCACCTGTTAACGTCAGAATAGGTAAGAAGTGCTCGCCTAAATGATACTTCTCATGCAAAATAGAATTTCTCCCATTTATCGTTAAAAAAAAATTATAACAAATTTAGAATTTACTAAGAGTTTCCTTTATTTAGATAAAATTATCACTAGAATTGTTCATGGGTATTTGTATTTTCCTATTTATGTATTTAAATAAATAATTGATTTAAACGGGCCATGCCCGTTTTTTCCATCTAGGGTTTCCCGACCTCACTCGAGATTTTGCCGGTGATGAAGAAGGCGCGAGCAGGGCAGCGCTTCGTGTCCCCGGCGGTGAAGCACCGCCTCCTCCTCCGTCGCATCGAGGACTGCAAGCCCCACGCCTCCCCATCCGATGCTGACCTCCTCGTCGACCGCCTACGCTCTCGCTTCCCCGAGTACAGCCGCATCAAGCTCAACCCCTTCACCCGACACGTCCGCCGACTCCTACTCCAGTGCCATCCGCCATGGAATGCGAATGCACAATCCGGATCGGGTAAAGAGGAGGACGTAATGAATGGCTCATCCTCTCGTAAGCGTCGTGGTGGCGGTAAGAACAGGGATGAGGAAAGGTTTCTTCTTTTGGAAGAAGAGCATTTGCGGCGGAAAAAGAGGCAAAGGGATTCATCTGGTTCTTCTGTTTCGTTCACGTCAAATTCTAGCTCTTCGTATGCGTCAGAGGAAGAGGATGCGGTGTTTGATGCGAAGTTTGATCCAGATTTCGATATCACCAAGACTATGCTCCGGGAGAAGTACAAGAAACAGACGATGTTGCTGCCAGCGCCCACCCGTAGAACCGATGGGAATGAGACTGTTGTCATGGAGATTGAGAATACTATTTATAAACCAGAAAGGAAGTTGCTAGGATCGGCCAGTGGAAAGGGGGTAGCTGAGACACCAACAATTATGAGAGGTGGTAGTGGAGATTCTGTAGAGTCGGAGAAAGAGATGGAAATGGAACTACCAAGATTCAAGGACTTTGGAGGGATAGAAGGCGTGCTAGATGAGCTTGCCACGGAGGTTATTGTACCACTCTTGCACCCATTAGTGCCTAGAGAGTTAGGTGTCAAGCCAATATCTGGCATACTGTTGCATGGTCCGCCCGGATGTGGGAAAACGAGGCTTGCTCATGCCATTGCCAATGAGACTGGACTTCCTTTATACAAAATTTCTGCCACTGAAGTTGTCTCGGGCATCTCAGGTATGCTACTTTTGATTGTTGTTGCAATTGATGAACCTCTTGTTGGTGTATATTTACTTTTTACATTTCTAGTTTGATAGATTGACAAAAAATCATTTCTTTTTCGTCATCCCACAATCCAAAGTCCAATTATATCATTTACTAGTCCAAGGACTTCACTCCTATAATGATTACACTAACATTGTAGGTGAATCTGAAGAGCATATTCGAAATCTTTTCATGAAGGCATACCGTACTGCCCCTGCAATTATATTTATCGATGAAATTGATGCTATTGCTTCTAAGAGAGGAAATTTACAAAAGGAGATGGAGAAGCGAATTGTTACTCAATTGATGACATGCATGGATGAATCACACCAAACACTTAAGTCAGCAAGCAATTCAGAAACACACGAGAGAAGGCCTGGCCATGTTCTTGTTATTGGAGCTACAAACAGACCTGATACTATTGACCCAGCATTAAGGAGACCCGGACGCTTTGACTATGAGATTGTTTTAGGTGTTCCAGATGAAAATGCACGAAAAGAAATCTTGTCAATATTCACTAAGAAATATAAATTAGAGGGAACATTTGATCTCCAGAAGATTGCTAAATCCACTCCTGGATTTGTTGGAACTGACTTGAAGGCACTTGTAAACAAGGCTGGGATGCTTGCAATTAAAAGAATCAGCAATGGAAGAAAGGTAGAATTTTATAAGGAAAACAAAATAAGTGATAAATATGCATGGACAAAGCAATCTTGGGCACTTGGAGAAATTACCGGGCTCTACATCAATATGGCTGATTTTGAGGTAACACATTACGCTGACTAAACTTGATTTCATGGGCAGATGTTTATTAGTAGAATTATCTTTAGCTAACATTTTCAGTGTTCCAAAAAAACTATAATGGTCATTATATGGACTAAAATATTTTAAATGACCATTAAAGAGTAATCTCAAAGAGGAGATTGTGTGAGAAATCTACTTAATGGCTATTTTCCCTTTGTTTAGAATATTGGTTATATTTATGGATAGGTTCTGTGATTGTGTCAAAATATTAATTTTTAAGCAGTATGATTGTGTTTATAATTCTCCGTAAGAATAGAACTCTGTTTTTTAATAAACATTTGGTCAAAAGCTCTTCTACTGCATTAAATCTTCTTTTAGCTGATTGGAAAGACATGAAATGTATTAATTTTCCCCTCCTGTTGGTTTTGTTTTCAGGAAGCTATGAAACTTGTACAACCTTCATTAAAACGTGAAGGTTTTTCTTCCATACCTGATGTCAAGTGGGATGATGTTGGGGGACTTGATCTAATCAGGGAAGATTTTGACCGCTACATTGTTCAACATATAAAAATGCTCGAGATATACCTTGTAAACAGTTAGCCTTTTTTTTTCTTCTACTGGAAAAATTTATTCTTTTCTCATGTACCTGGATGATTTTTCAATCATTGAAAACTTATCAATTATCATTTCCTTGAAAAGTATTCGCTATTGTTACCTTTCATTTGTTTGCAAATCAGTTGTTCCTTTGTTTTAGTCCCTGGCAATATGATAAGGTTACACTAACATGCGACTGTCTTTAGTACTGGTTGTTAGCCTTTGGCAAACATCTTGAACAAAAAAAAAAGCCTAAATTTTAGATTTTTAAAAGAAATTCCTCAAAAACAAAAGATATTTATTGTCAATTAATATGCAAATGGATAAGAGTGTGTGAAAGTGTCTTAAAGATCACTTGGTAGTAATTTGAGCAATAGTCCCAAAATAAATGCACTTGCTTTATTTTAGATGGAAATTTTTGGGAGGTCCCACTAGGAAATGTAATTGCATCCTTGATACTTTTAGTTCTCCGAGTATGCCTAAGAGTTTACTTGCATGAACCACAAACCCCCTTAATCATCTATTTTGTAACTGCGAGTGTACATGTATAATGTATTTGATTGAATATGTCACTCATTCCTTCAGCTATCTTTCTCATGATACACTCATCCCCAGATTCATATCATGTCTGATTGTATATGTCACGCATCCCTTAGGCTATGTTTCACATTTGATTTTATCTCTTGCATATGCTCCTAATGATAGAAATATTCCCTTTTTCCTTCTTTGAAATTGTGTAATTTCTTTTTTCTTAAATGCTTGGTTGCGATCTTTTCAGAAATTTGGTGTAACATCAGAGACCGGGTTTTTACTCTATGGACCGCCTGGTTGTGGCAAAACATTGATTGCCAAGGCTGTTGCTAACGAAGCAGGAGCTAATTTTATTTACATCCAGGTTCAATTTTTTGCATATCTATTTTTATGTAACCCCCACCCTTATGCCTCTTACAACGACAATAATTTGAATTATAATTCTATTAGGTGGGGTCAACCACATGAATACCTTTCTTTCACGTATTTTTATCTATCATCAATTTTTTGGTTAAATTACATAAATTTATATCTTTTCTTATCATTTCTAACTAAGTAGTTTTAGGTGTATCTCTATTTCTTTTTATTTTCTTATGCATTCCACCACACCTCTTGTTTTTGAAAATTCTTTTACCTCTTTTTTTATTGCTTTGTTAGGGTCCTGAACTCTTGAACAAGTACGTTGGTGAAAGTGAGCTGGCAGTTAGGACAATTTTTAGTCGTGCTCGTGCTTGTTCTCCTTGCATACTTTTCTTTGATGAGGTATAAACATTTTGGTACACAATTCAAATTAAGGTCTCTAATTTTGAAATAAGTTCGAATGATTATTCATTAGGTTTGGATGTTGTGCTTAATTATTGCAGATAGATTCCTTAGCTACCAAACATGGGAATGATGGAGAATCAGTTGTTGAACGTGTTTTGAAGCAGGTTATGTTTTGAGAAATTCTTGTTTACTTTGTTTATATTCTCTGTCATTCTATACATGTGGATATCTAAATACATGAAGTGTATTTATTTGTTAATACATAAATGCAGTTACTCTTAGAGTTAGATGGTGCCAACGAGCGTCATGGTGTTTATGTTATTGGAGCCACAAATAGGTATCTTTCACCACAATTTATTTACTTTTATGAAACTCAACGAATTGTATCCTTTTTTGAAAGGTAAATCATATCTTGAGTCATTCTTGTAGACCTGAGGTTGTGGATCCTGCTCTTCTACGTCCACAAAGATTAGGAAAGGTATTGTATGTTCCGCTTCCAAGTGAGGAAGGACGTGTGTCAATTCTAAAAGCTCTTCTTCGAAAGATGTCTCTTGCCAATGATGTAGATTTGGATAAAATTGGAAGAAGTAAGGCATGCAAAAACTTCAGTGGAGCTGATCTTGGAGAATTGGTAATAAGCATGTCCATGTTCTTAACAATCTAAAATATTGATCTTGTTATTAATTCAAGAAGTGTTAAAATTCAATATTTCATCGTGCATCTTCCTTTTTTCTAAGTATTGTGCATTCATTTTTTTATTATGCTTTTGGTGTTAAACATAATTTTCTTAGGTGAAAGAAGTCAAGAGGATTGCAATAGATGAAGTGAAGAATTTAGGAATGGAGCACTCAGTGATTAAGGCGTCTTATTTTGAACAAGCATTGAAAAAGGTTTCGCCCTCGTTATCAGACAAGGTATGTAGATCTGATTCACCATAAGATTATGCTTTTCACCATTGCAATTTTGTTGCAAGTTCCAATTATGCATTTATTTGCTTTTGTCTGTATTTATATCATCTACCCGTGTAGAAACTTAGATTTGGAATGTTTTTGCTAAAGCAGGAAAGATCATACTATGAAGTTTTGTCACAAAGTTTCCGTGTGAAATAGGAGAATTGCAAGATTATCATTGAATTTCAGAAATTTTGTCTTCGCTTGTCTTTTGCTGAATCTCACAAAAGCTCTGAGGATGTGTTCGGCTGGTGTCAGCTACAACGATTTTCTCTGAAGTTGTGATCTAGTTAAAAGAAACGGCGTAGCATCACAGGCGCTAGTTATTTTCAGCATCGGTTCTTAATGGTTTTGCACATAATTCGAGTGTCATCTAAAAAAAAGCATACTTCCATTGTCAAGGATGGCAATCAATAGCGGCACAGGAAATCATCTTTTCCATGAGTCTGTCCTTTCCTTTCTCTTTTTCACATAAGTTTATACAAATCTCAATGAATTTATTGTAATGTTGTAAAAATTGAGGAAATTCTCTTTGTATGCATTATAACTTTGACATTTAGAGTTTATTTATACGCTAAACCGTACAAAGTCAAAAAATGCAGAAAACAGAAAATCAAGAAATTGAAGAAATAAAAAGTTAGAAAAGTAATATTTGAGGTTGTTTGTGTCGTAGTTGAAAAGTGAAGATTTTAATAAATAATTTAAAATATATTTTAATATTATTAATAATTAAATTATAATATATATTTACAATTAAAATAATTATTTGAATAAGAATAATTTAAATATAAATACAAACATTTCAATATTTAAAATGTATCAAAATAAGGTCTTCAATTAGAAATTTGCAAGATATTGTTTGTCTTAATAATTTTGATTATATTACAAAATAA